>OY992876.1:235430117-236145117 GCA_963921405.1 Cepaea hortensis
CTACGGTGTTGACAAGCAAGACATAGTCATTCTCTCTCAACGATTCGCTGCAACATTTATACAGGCCAGTGGCTGCTACCTTGTTGACAAACAAGCCGAATCATTCTCTCTCAACCATTTGCAGTAACATTTATTATTAAAAGTTAAGATAAATCTTTCAACAATTTCGAGGAAAATTATACAGCTAGTTAGTTGAATGTCCTTTACATGACGCCGCAATAAACCCCAGCATGTTTTGATTGTTTATGATTTACTGGACAAGATTACGGTCAATAGTTTGACACGGCTTTCCGAACGACCGAAACTCATACCATTGCTAAAAGCCAACGCAAGGCGGTCTGCCTTCAAGCTACCTGCACCTGAGTTCGAACGCGGTATGCTGGATTGCGAGTGACTTTCGCTACCCCTTGGTCACAGACGTCGGACATGCTACAGCATCTACGGATTACTGGAAGATCAGGCCAAGGCGTTACGGACGCAGTTCATAATCCCATTTACCGCGTTCGAAACACAGCTGCGAGCGATTTAGCAGCAGACCGCCTTGCGTTGGTTTTTATAAAAGGGTATGAGTGCTTGTCGTTAAGAAAGCCATGGCAAACTACTGAACGTAAACTTGCCAAGAAATCACAAACAGCCAAAAAATCCCATGGGTTGACTGCGACTTCATGTAAAGGATATGCAACTAACTTTTGTTTAAGGCAAGTGATTCTCTTTCAAGAAATGCCAGCAACATTCCATGGCTGCAACGATTATTAGAACATAAAACAAATCATTCTCTCAACAATTCACAGGAAGATTCTACAACTTATACGACTGTCAGAAGATAAACCAAGCCATTCTCACAGTTACAAACAATATCCCACGGATACAACGATTATTAAAGGGTAGGACAAGACATTCTCTGAACAACTTCCAGCAAGGCACAACATCTAAGATTATTAGAAGATAAGACAAATTGTATTTGTTTAAGATTGCCCAGCTTAATACCATGTCTGCAAGAATAGTTTAAAGATAAGACACGTCGTTCTGTCAACAATTTCCAGTAAATTTTTATCAATGTAACGATTTCTATAAGATAAGACAGACATTATCTCATAATGTTTAGCAACGCACATCATCTAAGATTATTAGAAGATAAGACAAGAATTCTCTCAACAATGTCCACTAACATCTTATGGCTGCAACGCTTTTTAGAAGATAAGACAAGACATTCTCTCAACAATGTCCCCTAACAACTTATGGCTGCAACGATCATTAGAAGATAAGACAAGACATTCTCTCAACAATGTCCAATTAAAAAAAAAAAATTCAAGTTAGCAGATCGCCTGGTCCACTAAGTATACAGATAAATAACACAACTTTGAAACAAGTTAAAGAATTCAAATACCTTGGAAGTATGATCACAGAAGATGGCAGATTGGACAGAGAAATTGAGACCAGATGTCAAAAAGCTAGTGCACATACATATCAACTATCACCCTTACTGAAACATCCAAACATACCCATGCCCGCAAAACGACAGATAATAAACAGCATATTCACACCAACCCTATGCGACCAATCCCAAACCTGCTTTATCAAAATTACACCTTCGCAAAATCAACACCTGCGAAATGAGATGCCTGGGGAGAGCTGCCAACTTAACAATCTGAGACCGAGTAAGAAATGCTATTATCAGACAGACTGTGGGATCAATACCTTGTGCCACATTTATTGAAAGACAGAAGATCAAGTGGTTTGGCCATGTCGTTACAATACCACATCAGCAACTACCATCACTGGCCTTACATCAAAGATCATCTGCGACGAGACCCCGAGGACGTCCAAGAAGAAAATGGATTGATGACATCAGAGACATTGTACAACGACACGGAATGACACTATCCAGTGCCGCCCACCGGGAGCTGGAACGCAAATTATTCCTCCCCACTCCGCTTTACAGCAGAAGTGGAAGATGATGATGATGATGATGATGATGATGATGATGATATGATGATGATGATGATGATGATGATGATGATGATGATGATGATGATGATGATGATGATGATGATGATGATGATGATGATGAAGAAAAGACACTCAACAATGTCCACTGACATCTTATGGCTGCAACGCTTTTAGAAGATAAGACAAACCATTCTCACAACAATGTTCAGTAACATTTTATAAATGCAACGATTATTAGAAGATAAAACAGTCATTCTCTCAACAATGTTCAGTAACATCAAATGGCTGCTGTCAGAATCTTGCATTCAGCAATAACACAGGCTCGTAATCACTAACAGATGTGATACAAACACTGTCACAGAATGACTTTACGTGACACACCGCAAATACAATTCAAACACTTTATTCGCACTTCTCACTCATCACAACCATTACATGCATCGCGCAATCACAAAAGCGATGCCATAATACAATCAATAGATATATAAATGCAATGTATACAACTCACAATCCTACATACCAGGCGCACAGTCTCCTATACTCACACAGGCTTTCTATCTATTAGCGTTCATACACACACGTCGTACGAGCACCATTCAATCCGTCTGTCCTGTACAACTGTCCCGAGCCGTCTGGCGCTAACCGCTGTGAGTTCTCCCTAGTCGGGGTTGTGTCCCTGCGTGGACTTCATGTCCCACGCATGCACCGACTGACCATTCCTGTCACAGCGTGGTTAGTGTCGCTCACAGGCGGACCTGGCCGTAATTGCCAGGCGTCGTTGACGACGACGCGGTAGAACTGGTGGGGAGATTATGACATTCTCCCGCCCTCCTTTTCATGAAAGGAGAATCCTTTCATGTAAGCTATATACATTTGGGTTTATTTATTAAACCTGTCAGAATCGACCCATTGTTTGTCATCTGACGTGACACTTTGGTTTATCTTGAAATATGTAGATAATTGTAAGATATATACACACACTCTCCAATGATGCTATCAAGCTAAACTACTCAAGTACAATCCACTAGATGGATTCTTACGTTAGTTGTAATTTGACACGGCCAGTCCGGTAGCTATCAGCGACTTATGCTATCTCTCAAGCAACGCAACCACCTCTCGACAAATAAACAAAAATTACAAACATGAAATTTCAGGCCGCGAGTCCTCTCACTATAATATGACTCCAACATTCGACCCCAACCTCATCTGGTCGGAAAGTCTCATGTAGGTCTACAACTTCGGTAATTACTTCCATGCATAGTTGATGTCATCTTGATGTGTCGCCAATCTGGCAACATAAGGATGGTTTCTATACCTGTTACACATGACCACTAATTTCAATTGTTCCCTTGGTTGTAATCAATGAAACAATACAAAATCTATGGGCGATAATTTCCAAATGCTTTCAAAGAAAATAAATTACATTGGTAAATCAATTTCTAAGCGTCATAGTTTGATGCTTATTGACAATAGTGAACCAAATGTCACTATTGAGAACAAGTTAATCAACTTATGATTCTCAGATTACATCTATCAAAATCCTCACATACAATTTGTATGTGCAAAATTTCAGCTCACAAAGTTTATATAAAACGTCACTTCTTTGTGAGAATTACACTATAGTCTGCTAGTTTTTAAATTAATTACACAAAAATACCGGAAGTACACAGCTGGTGTGTTAAGATGTAGCTAACACAATGTTCTTCCGTCTGGATGTTGTATAAACGAACGGAGTATACAGTACATACGAACAGCTGCTGGATTAACTCTTTCTTTCGAAGTATGGATTAAAGTGTTCTGTAGAATTCAGATGTCACTGTCCCTCTCGCACAGATTAAAATAAGTCGGAACACTCTGCTCAGCAGGTACTACGGATACTCGAACAGTTCAAGTAAAGTAAGTCTTGAATTCACGTAGCACTGTTCGTTAAAATGTTCATACATATTTAAAATAATGTTACCTTTCGATCACATACCACACAAGTATTCATCACAATTATTACAATAATTATAAGATATATATACTATATTTACATTGGGACATTGTCCCTATCACAATTTCTACACAGCGTTTCTGAAATAATTTCACTATTCGCCGTGATGCTGAGCGCTATAATAATCTGCAGATTACTTATTGGTCTGCTGTGTGCGCTCAGGCACAATTAGGCTTTCGGATGTGTCGTACGGACATCTGGAAAGAAGGTCGGCAATCGTATTTTGTGTGCCACGGATATGCCTGACTTCAAAACTGAAATCTTGTAGTAATAGTGACCATCTTGCTACCCTGTGGTTAGTAGGAGTTCCAGTCGTGATGATTGTCAACGGACTGTTGTCTGTCTCGACTATGAAATGTTTCCCAAGAATAAATCTGGATAATTTTCTAACAGCGTACACAAGAGCAAGGGCCTCAATTTCAGGCGTTGACCAATTTTTTTCTCTAGGTTTTAATTTCCGACTTACATAGTACACTGGGTGAATAATTTGGTCGTGCTGTTGCAATAATACTGCCCCAATCGCTATGGAGCTAGCGTCAGTTCTTAATCTGAAAATAGTGTCCAAATTTGGTAATTTAAGAATCGGGTTACTAGAAAAGTAGGATAACACTTTTGTAAATGCAGGTCTTAGGCATTCGCTGTTTACAATTTTGTTAGGTTTGTCCTTCGTTAGTAGGTTAGTGAAACATTCCGTCAACGTAGCAAAATTTGGTATAAACTGTCTGCAATAATTTAACAGACCTAGCACACTTCTCAATTCTTTCTTTGTTGTCGGAAGCAACAATTTAAGAATTCTTGACACGATGTTGTCGTCAGTAGTGACAAAGCCGTTACAAATTTTATAACCCAAAAATGAAATTTCTTGGTAGGCTATGTCGACTTTCGATGGTTTGACTGTCAGTCCGTGGTGTCTGATGCGGTCAAATGTCTGCTGTAATGTTGTTACATGGTCTGTCATAGTCTTCGTATGTATACAGATGTCGTCCATGTAGGAAATTATATTAGGTATGTCTGTCAGTAGAAGTCTCGTCATCCGTACAAAGGTCGCAGGGGCATTGACTAGCCCGAATGGAAGCTTGCACCAATCGTATAGTCCCCAGGGTGTGGCAAATGCTGTCAGATGTATGCTGTCATGATGTACCGGTATTTGCCAATACCCTTTTGTCATGTCCAGTTTTGTAAAGTATCTAGAATCTGTCAGTTCAGTCAGTATGTCTTCACATTTGCTCATTGGTTCTAAATCCAACTGTGTGATATTGTTAAGTTTCCGATAGTCAACACAGAGTAGTATTGTGTTGTCCTTCTTTTTCACAATCACTATCGGTGAACAAAAATGCGATTGTGATCGTCTGATGATGTGATTCTTCTCTAGGTCTAGAATTTCTGGTGTAATTTCTCTTTGTAGTGTATGGGAATGGAGTATGGTCTGCACTTTATTGGTGTGTTGGATGTCAGAATAATGTGATGGTGCACTAAGTCTGTTTGTTCTGGATGGTTGGACAAAATGCTACTGTAGTCTTGTAACAGTTGTCTGCAATTGTCGGTCTCTGTCTGAGTAAGATTAGGATTTATTTTAATGTCATGCAGATTGTTTGTCGTGTCAAGTGATGGGGTCGGTATTTCGTCGGTCTCGTAATCGTCTGTGTGGTCCACTATCGTTGTGCTTGCTGCCGTCTCGTCTTGGTCTTCGTCTCTGTTGTAGTACGGTTTTAACATGTTGATGTGAAATATTTTGTGTTTGTCCTTTACTGCGATCTCATAGTCTACTGTCGAGATTTGTCTCAGTACTTTAAACGGTCCTTGCCATGAGTCTGTCAGTAAATGTCTGTCGCTTGGCAAAAGAAGTAGTACGTCTTCTCCATGTGTCAGTGTTATTGTCCTATTTCCTCTGTTTGCATACTGTCTGTAAATAGCACCAGATTGTTTCAGTGCTTCTTTAGCTAATACACAAGATTTCATTATCCTATCTCGCAATGATGTTACATGTTCATATGATGATACTGGTTTATGTACATTTACACTTTCAGTTAACATAGAATGGTACATAGATAATGTGCCGCGTGGTTTGGCTCTATATACAAGTTCAAATGGTGAGAAACCTGTACTGGAATGAGGTACTTCGCGATATGCAAATAGTATGGCAGATAAATAAGTATCCCAGTCTTCAGGGTGTTCCTGGGTAACTTTTGATAGCATATGCTTGAGATCACCATTCATCTTTTCTACAATCCCCGAAGAATGAGGGTGGTATGGGCTATTAAAGCACTGCTTTACCCCTAACATTCTAGTAAAGGCTTGAGTGGCTGCAGCTATGAACTGGCTCACCCAATCTGAGAGAATGGTATCAGGAAACCCTACCCTAGAAAAAATGTGGAAGAAAACTTCCATTACATCCTTGGCAGTTATGTTTTAAAGTGGGATCGCCTCAGGCCATCTGCTACAGAGGTCAATTATCGTTAGAATGAACTTATTTCCTCTTGATGTCACATGGTTTAGAGGACCTACAATATCAACAGAGATCTTTTCGAAAGGTCTACTTGCTTGATCTGTTATTTGTAGTTCAGCTTGCGGGTGTTTACCCTTTTTAACAAGCTTCTGGCAGATGTCACAAGTTCTGCAATATTGCTTGGTGTCACTGCAGAATTTAGGCCAGTAGAACTGGGTAAGTAATCTAGATCTAGTTTTCGAATAAGCCATATGCCCTGCAAAGAGTATGTCATGTGCCAGATGTAATGCTTGTTTGCAGTGTTCGGTTGGTACCACCGTTTGCTCAGTGGTGTTGGTACCTTTGGTGTAGTACCGTGTAAGGATACCACCTTTGAGGGCAAAATGCCATCTAGCATTCTTTGTTCATCTTGGCTTTTGGCCTATTAAATTAAAATATTTGTGCAAAGATAAATCGGCCTTTTGGGCTGTTATGAAATTTTCCCTCATGGTCTTAGGAGGTAGTATAACTGGGCTTACCATTTCCAAAGCCTATGTCTGGTTAATTTGATCTTGCACTTTTGCAGCAGATCTAGTTACTGCATTTGAAATATCAACAACATGACAAGGTGATGTTACATTTAGACCAATACAATCATGTGATGAAGTTAATGAATTTGCAAACATACATTCATTCGAAGATGATAATACATTGTCAACAATATATTCAGTTGAAGATGATATTGCATTATCAACAATACATTCGACAGAAGATGTTATACTGTCATGTGGCATATCATTTACTTCAGGAAGGGTACCCACGATTATGTCACAACATGGGTTGGATAATGCTGCGCATTTAACCTTTCCTGTGAGAAATTGGGTGTCAATATATGCCCATGCAAGTGGGTATTTCTCGATGTTACCTGAGAAAGTTCTGCATGTAACATGTTTGCCTGTATAATCTGAAGGTAAAATAAAGTCTCTCTTCAAACCAATAAGAGTACATCCACTATCTCGTAAAACGGTGGCAGATTTTCCATTTACAAATCCTTGGTGGATGTTAAGTTTACCTTTGGAGTTTATTACCAAATTAGCTTCTTCATTGGCAATAGGTATTGAGTGGCCGCATGTTAATAAGCCATCTTCATGAAAACGATCACAGATGGTACATTTTTCAAGATGAAATACATCAATGGCCTGTGCTGCATTAACAGGATGATTTTCTACTTGTTCCTCATCTGAGGAAGAGCTATCAAACATGGCTGCATTAGCCTTTCTGGTCATTTGTTTACCTTTACAAGCATGACGCCAGTGGCCATATGCCTTGCAAAGGAAGCATTTGGTTAGTCGTTTATAGCTCTTTCTCTCCTTATCTTGCTTATCTATATAGTTTTGCAAGTATGTGAGGTACCCTGGGTGTTTGTCACACATATCACTTTCATTATTTGGAAGATGGCAATATCTGCATTGGTAATACTTATCAGCAGATTTCTTAAAGGGTTTCTGTTTACTGTAGGGACCTGACTTCGTTCTGTCATAGGTAGCGGCTGCTGCAAAGTGTGTGTCAGTCAATCCACTAGTAAAACACTGTTTGTTGGCTGTGAAATAAGCCGAACCTCGTTTCTCTATATGTTGCACACTCTCACACTCACATTCTTGCAGAAATTTAGAAATTGGTGGTGGTAGAGATGAAATGATTTTATCTCTAAGAATTAGATCTTTCAACTTATCAAAGCTGTTATTTACTTTGGCTGCTGACAGCCATTTACTAAATATATCCTGTACTACTGAGATGTAGACAGAGAAAGTTTGTGTAGGTTTTGGAGCTAATTTACTAAACTGTTCTCTGTAGCCTGCTTCATCTAACAGGAAGTGTGACATAATTTTGGACTTAATATATCTTTGGGAATGGTCTCTATCACTTTGAGAGGTTCCCCTGAAAGACTTCTCATATATATAATGTTCCATCCAGTCTCTGGGATCTGATAATGCTCTATTATCGTTTCAAAATTTTGGGTGAATGCTGCAATGCAGTCGCCCGTGGTGAAATTTTTGACGATCCCTTGGTACTTTTTGTACTGATTTTCTTTTTCTTGTCTTTCTGACTTTCTAGAATCTTTATCTGCTGGTGTTTCAGCTTCCAGCAGTTTAATTTTCAGCTGCATTTCAAGTTCTTCCTTTTTCGTTCGTGCATTAATTTCAAGCTCTTCTCTTTTGATCTGAGCAGAGATCTCTGCTTTTCTTATTTCGGCATCTGTTTCTGCCTTTTTAGCATCTAATTCAGATTTCTTAGTCTCAGTCTCTAATTCTGCTCTTTTCAACTCTCTTTCAGCAACTCTGTCTTCCCGCTCTCTGGCTTTCTCCTGTAATAGGATATACTCTGCATATTTTGCCTCACTCCGTTTTGTCAACTCATCACCAGTTAACTTTAATTTAAAACCAGATTCGATGAAATCATTCAATGTGGACATGATGAACTATTTCAGATACAATGAATGTACAAAAAGTTAATTATAAGGTGTTAGTAAATACAATAATTTGAACAATATTTATCAAATACAGCTTGTGCCTAGACTTACACACAAAAGTATATGTGAAAAAAGATAATACTTAAGTGACTTTGGAGCTCTGGAGTATGGTGGAACACTGTACCAGAGAATGGCTGCCTGATCATTACTGCCCGGAAAAAAATGATCTTTACTTGCTAACGGTTTCGGATGACACAAATACCTATTGCTTTTTGGAAGAAGAAAATATTAGGACATGTATGTTTATGTGGTGTATGCGTTGTCAACTAAGTTTTGTAGGTTTGTGTGCTGTCAAGTATGTTTGTTAGTCGTAATGTCGTCCGTTCAACACATTCAACAACTCACTTTCCATGTTGCTTTCTTTCCAAAACTTTCCGCTTACACAAACGTTCAATCCTATTTTACAACTAATTCCAAGATGGACGATACATCCGCATTCGCATCTATTTTATAACTGGTTCACGCTGGACGATGCACCCCCGTTCACACCTTTCTCTAAATGGTTCTAAGCTGGAAGATGCACCCACGTTCACACCTGTCAGAATCTTGCATTCAGCAATAACACAGGCTCGTAATCACTAACAGATGTGATACAAACACTGTCACAGAATGACTTTACGTGACACACTGCAAATACAATTCAAACACTTTATTCGCACTTCTCACTCATTACAACCATTACATGCATCGCGCAATCACAAAAGCGATGCCATAATACAATCAATAGATATATAAATGCAATGTATACAACTCACAATCCTACATACCAGGCGCACAGTCTCCTATACTCACACAGGCTTTCTATCTATTAGCGTTCATACACACACGTCGTACGATTATTTCATGATAAGAAAAGATATTCTCTCAACAATTTCCAGTAACATTTTATCAGTGTAACGGTTATTAGAAGATAAGAGAGTCATTCTTCCAACAATTCCTAGCAACGTACAGCATATAAGATTATTAGAAGATAAGACACTACATTCTATAAACAATTCCTAGCAACGTATAGCGTCGCACAAAGCACTAACTCCGTAGCTCCAGCGACAACCCTCAGGAGTCTCCGAAAAAATGCACACTCGAACCGAAGGACACGGCCCGGAATCAAACCCACAACCTTCAGAGCCCGAGTCAGACGGCTTGAGCACTTCGCCACGGAGACTCCTTGTGGCATGTAAGATTATTAGAAGATAAGACAAGACATTCTCTCAACAATTTCTCACAACCTACAGGAACTAATATTATTAGAAGATAAGATACGTCATTCTCTAAACAATTTCTAGCACTCTACAGGATCTAAGATTATTAGAAGATAAGATACGTCATTCTCTCAACAATTTCTAGCACCTTACAGGATCAAAGATTATTAGAAGATAAGACACGTCATTTTCTCAACAATTTCTAGCACCTTACAGGATCTAAGATTATTAGAAGATAAGATACGTCATTCTCTCAACAATTTCTACCACCTTACAAGATCTAAGATTATTAGAAGATAAGACACGTCATTCTCTCAACAATTTCTAGCATCCAGCAGGATCTACGATAATTATAAGATAAGGAAAGACGTTCTCACAACAATACTAACATTGTATGTCTGCGACGATAAGAAGACAAGTCTTTCTTAATAATAAAGGCAACCTATGAAAATATGAACTGTAGAGTTCTTCATGAGGTAAAGCTGACAGGTACTTTTGAATTTAAAACAGGGGCCTCTTGTCACCGTTATTATTCTTGCTGACCGTAGACTGGCTTATGAAGACAATAATAACTATCGTCATAAGTGGAATTCAATGGATTCTAACAAAGATGCAATAAGGCAAACCAACGCATTGGACAAATATCACCAATACCAATGAACAAACACGTATCAGTAGATACTTTTAAAAAAAAAAACGTAGCCTACAATAAAATCTTCCTACCAACTCTATGTTACAAATGCCAAACCTGGACAATGACAGAAAAAGAGAAAGAAAAATCACAACCGGAAATGAGATTCCTGAGAAGAATACACAATGTATCAAGAAGAGAGAAAATCAGAAATGAAGACATCTGGACTAAAGTGTGTGTGTGTGTGGGGGTGAGGGTGGGGGAATATAGTAGCGCTAGATTGTATTAGAAAACAGCAAGTTAAATGGTTCGGCCATCTGATGGCTGTCGAAATGTGATTTCTGAGGAAAATGCAAAGGACACCATTGACAGAAAACTCGATCACCAGTGTCGTGGATCAGCTCAGTGTTCCTGTCTCGTCCATGCCATGTGGCCAAGCCATCCATGTATTTTCCTCTCGGTCTGCCTCTTGGTCTGTTTCCTTCGATCTTGCCAGTTGTCACCAAGTTCTCCAATCCATTTCTTCTCATAACATGTCCAAAAAATTTTGACTGTCTACGTCTAATTTCTCTAATCAGTTTACGATGTTCATTTGTCTTCTGTAGTACTTGGTCGTTGGTTTTTCTGTCTGTCCATGGTATTCTTTGCATTTTCCTCAGAAACCACATTTCTGCAGCCATCAGATGTTTTTCAGCTTGACTGCCCATTGTCCAAGTTTCACATCCATACAAAAGAACAGGCTCTACGTATCCCCTCAACACTCTTTTTCTCGTTTCAATTGACATCTTTTTATTGGTCAGAATGTTTTTCATCTTGCTAAAGGCTACTTTCGCCATGGCGATTCTTATTCTAATCTCTTCAAGGCATCTCCCATCAGATGTTATGACTGTTCCAAGATAATTGTACCGATTCACTTGTTGAAGAATATTTCCATTTACTTGTATATTACATTGTGGCACTTCTTCCTTCCTAGTGACGACCATAACCTGAGTCTTTTTACAATTTAATTCTAACCCCAGTTGCTCACTGTGTACAACAACCGCATCTACTAATTGTTGCAGGTCCTGCGCATTGTCTGCAATTAATATCTTTCTTCAATTTCTTCAATTAATGTCTTTCTTACTTTTTACAAATCTCATATAGACTTCTCATAAGGTAATAACAATTGCACTAATGTTCAATCACAACCAGATTTAAATAAACTTCTAAAACAAAGGCGGCACAATTCATAGCCATTGCCATCTTCACAATGTGACGTGTCCAACTCGAATAACCGCCACAGCTCGAATGATCCCAGTCACCTTGGCGGACCTTGTGTCCTCCTCAGTGACTTCTCCGCGTGCGCCACGATGATCATGATCGGTGTTTTTCACACACTTAGACGTGACTATATTTTATTATGCCATGACTATAAAATTGAGTCATGGCATATGGGAATCTCGATAGACGAAGCCCATAAACGGGCATTCTCCCGCTAATATTCTTCACCTCAACACAGCAATGTTCAAGAGGAACAGGATGAAATGAGATATGATCTAACTTGATACGTTGGATTTCGCAGACGACACTGCACTCATGTCATACACACGCGTAATCAAATGCAGGATAAACTAATCACACTTGAAGAGATGTCACAACAATTAGGTTTAAAAATCCATAGAGGAAAGACAAAGTGAGATTAAATCAAGGAAATAACTACGCGGGTCTACAAGGTGTGAACTACGCCTGGTCCTGTAGCCAGCAGGGTTAAGACTGGTTAGCCTCTCCCAGGAGGGGTGAACAGGGAAAATTAGTAACCTTCCGATTCACACAATTCAACCCCCGCCTCCACGTGGTGTAGACCGGGAAACCATGACCACGAGGGCCAATGGGGCTCTGTCTCGCCAGAGGTTACGGACTCCCTTTGGTCAGATGTTTCTGTCCTAAACCTGCGACTGGCCTAGCAAATAGGCAGGGAATTTTCATATTATTCGTAGAAAAACTAAGAAGTATAACTGAATTGTCAAGCCCATAAACGGACACTCTCCCGCTGTTTATACTTCACCACGACGCCGCAGGGTACAAGAGGAACAAGATGAGATGAGATAAACTACCCGATCTCCAAGATCCCCACTTCAAGCGTTGGAATCTTACACCTATTTGGGAAGCAATGTAGACAAAGTTGGGTGAACAGAGATAATAATATAACAATACAGAAGACAAGAAGAGCTTTCATAGCACTAGGAACTTTGTGGACGTCAAAGGAAGTTTAACTTAGCACCAAACTTGGAATTTTTAACTTCGGTGTTTAATCGGTACAAGAGTATGAGTCAGAAACACGGAGAAAAACTAAAAGAATTACTAATAAACTACAAACATTCACTAATTGGTGCCTGCACAGAATAGCGTGAATAAAATGCTATGACAGAATCACCAGCATAGAGAGAACTAAACATATCCCAGTGAACCAAGAGGTGAGGAAATGACGCTGGCGCTTGATAAGAGACACTGGGAAACCTGCGGAGAATATAACTAGACTCTCTCTCTTGTATGGGACGCACACTGGGAAACCTGCGGAGAATATAACTAGACGCCCTCTCTTGTATGGGAAGCACACTGGGAAACCTGCGGAGAATATAACTAGACGCTCTCTCTTGTATGGGACGCACACTGGGAAACCTGCGGAGAATATAACTAGACTCTCTCTCTCTCTTGTATGGGACGCACACTGGGAAACCTGCGGAGAATATAACTAGACGCTCTCTCTTGTATGGGACGCACACTGGGAAACCTGCGGAGAATATAACTAGACTCTCTCTCTCTCTCTCTCTTGTATGGGACGCACACTGGGAAACCTGCGGAGAATATAACTAGACTCTCTCTCTTGTATGGGACACACACTGCGAAACCTGCGGAGAATATAACTAGACTCTCTCTCTTGTATGGGACACACACTGCGAAACCTGCGGAGAATATAACTAGACTCTCTCTCTCTTGTATGGGACGCACACTGGGAAACCTGCGGAGAATATAACTAGACGCTCTCTCTCGTATGGGAAGCACACTGGGAAACCTGCGGAGAATATAACTAGGCGCTCTCTCTTGTATGGGACGCACACTGGGAAACCTGCGGAGAATATAACTAGACGTTCTCTCTTGTATGGGACGCACACTGTGAAACCTGAGGAGAATATAACTAGACGCTATCTCTTGTATGGGAAGCACACTGGGAAAACCTGCTGAGAATATAACTAGACTCTCTCTCTTGTATGGGACGCACACTGGGAAATCTGCGGAGAATATAACTAGACGCTCTCTCTCTCGTATGGGAAGCACACTGGGAAACCTGCGGAGAATATAACTAGACGCTCTCTCTTGTATGGGACGCACACTGGGAAACCTGCGGATAATATAACTAGACGCTCTCTCTTGTATGGGACGCACACTGGGAAACCTGAGGAGAATATAACTAGACGCTATCTCTTGTATGGGACGCACACTGGGAAAACCTGCGGAGAATATAACTAGATGCTATCTCTATTATAGGACGCACACTGGGAAACCTAAGGAGAATATAACTAGACGCTCTCTCTTGTATGGGACGTACACTGGGAAAACCTGCTGAGAATATAACTAGACGCTCTCTCTTGTATGGGACGCACACTGGGAAACCCGCGGAGAATATAACTAGACGCTCTCTCTCTCTCTCTCTCTCTCTCTCTCTCTCTCTCTCTCTCTCTCTCTCTCTCTCTCTTGTATGGGACGCACACTGGGAAACATGCGGAGAATATAACTAGACGATCTCTCTCTTGTCTGGGACGCACACTGGGAAAACCCGCGGACTACATAACTAGAAGCTCTACTGTTTGGGACACACACTGGGAAAACCTGCGGACCACATAACTAGACGCTCTCTTGTCTGGGATGCACACTGGGAACACCTGCGAACCACATAACTATATGCTTGGGGCACACACTGGGAAAACCTGCTGACCACATAACTAGATGCTTGGGGCACACACAGGGAAAACCTGCGGGCCACATAACTAGATGCTTGGGGCACACACTGGGAAAACCTGCTGACCACATAACTAGATGCTTGGGGCACACACTGGGAAAACCTGCTGATCACATAACTAGATGCTTGGGGCACACACTGGGAAAACCTGCTGACCACATAACTAGATGCTTGGGGCACACACAGGGAAAACCTGCTGACCACATAATTAGATGCTTGGGGCACACACAAGGAAAACCTGCGGACCACATAACTAGACGTCTTGTCTGTGCCGCACAGGGCAGGCAAAATAGCGGCATATGTAAAACAAAACACATCATCATCATCATCATCAAGTGCCATGCCGGCCGGTGTAGGCGTACATGTCTCTCCACATATCTCGATCTTTGGTGTTCTGGGTCAAATCTGCTGCTGATATTCCTCCATGCCACCGTCTCAATCCATCCAGCATCATTTCTCTTGGTCGGTCTCTGCCACTCTTCCTCTCGATCTTTCCAGTTGTCACAATGTTCTCCAATGCCTTTCTTCTCATCACGTGACCAAAGAAAGATGTGTGTCTCTGTCTTATTGTTGTATGTAATGTTCTAGTTTCATTAGCCTGTTTCAGACAATCGTTATTAGTTACTCTGGCAGTCCAAGGAATTCGCAACATTCGTCTCAGGAACCACATCTCTGTGAAAGCGTGGGCTGGTTGAGGGCGTATGCACCAATGGGGGAATGTTGTTTGTCCATCAAGAATGATGATATCCCCAGACAGACAGACAGAACATGAGATGACAAACCGATGTTCATGGTGACAATAACAATAATGATGGCGCCGACAATTGCATCGCTAATAGTATGATGACGATGACTATGACTATGATGATGATGATGATGATGATGATGATGATGATGATGATGATGATGATGATGATGATGATGAATACAATGACAAAATAACGCTGTGTTATGCCCACACCACATATAACACGTTATTTCTGCTTCCCCATCACCGGCCTCTAAGCGACCACGTGGCATGATAGCCGAGATGGAGAGTCCCGCCTGGAAGCAAGGTTGCCCTCGCTCCAGCCAACCCAGTTATTGCCAAGTGTTTGTCTCATTACTCCCCGGGCTTAACCAACCCCGCGCCGCAAGGAAGATCTAATATAGGTGCTCATCAGTGTAATAGCCTGTTGATGCTTCATTCCATGGCCGTGTTTATTGTTAGGGTCATTAGAATTAGGGCCCGTCTGACGTCAAGTGGTTCCCATCTGGTTGCCATTTTTAGGGAGCTTAAACTGGTGAAGGGTGATGACTGAAAGACACATTATGAAGAATGAGTCTCACACTGTTTAACCGTCTCACGGTGTGTGTCTGTCCGTGTGTGTGTGACTGTATGTGTCTGTGTGTTTGTGTCTGTTCGTGAGTGTATGTGTGTGTGTGTGTGTGTGTGTGTGTGTCTGAACCTCCTTCTGTGTGTGTGTGTGTCTCCTCCTCTCCCCCCCCCTCTCTCTCTCTCTCTCTCTCTCTCTCTCTCTTTCTCCCTCTCGTTCTCTCTTTCGTTCTTTCTGTGTCCGTCTCGGCGTGTGTGTTTATGTGTATGACTTTCTGCGTTACTCACACTCTGTGTGTGGCTCTCTATCACTCTAACTCACTGGCTCTTTCTGTATGGCTCTCTAACACTCTATCCAGCTGGCTCTTTCTGTGTGGCTCGCTATCACTCTATCTCGCTAGCTCTTTCTGTGTGCCTCTGTACCACTCTAACTGACTGGCTCTTTCTGTGTGGATCTCTATCACTCTATCTCGCTGGCTATTTCTGTGGTGTGGGTCTCTATCACTCTATCTCTCTGGCTCTTTATATATATATATATATATATATATATATATATATATATATATATATATATATATATATATATATATATATATATATATATATATGCATGTGTGTGTGTGTGCGCGCCCCTGTCACTTTCTACGTGGCTCTCTATCACTCTATCTCGCTGGCTCTTTCTATGAATCATTCAGTGGCACCTTGCCGGCTTGACAGACGATATAATCCATGGCGGTAGCGAACGTGACTGATCAGACCAAATCGCGCTGTAGATGTTTGTCCATAATGGATGCATGTGAACACATCTTCATTTTCACCATCACGCACCATCTTACATCTCACGCGCTCAGTGTGTTGCCTATCTGCAATCATTTTCTCCTTTGTCTTTATTCCATTTCTGATATTTGCCCTCCATGCAACACTCGACTTGCTCCCAATGTGCATTATCAATGCCTGTATCAATCATGTCCCGCTTACACACATCTTTGTATCGTAGTAGAGGCCGACCCTGAGATCTCCTACCCGTCTGTAATTCACCAAAAAAGATGTCCTTTGGTATTCTACCATCATCTATCCTACTAACGTGTCCTATCCGTCTAAGTCTACGAAGACTGAGCATGGAATACACCGTCACACAACCTGATCTTTCCAATACTTCAGTATTTGTGATTTTGTCTTGCCACTTAATATAAGCTAACATATTTCAAAACTGGTAGGGGCTAGTACACAAATTTGCTTAACTCCACTCTTTATTTCAAATTCTTCTGAAGTTGCACCATCAAATGTGGTTATATCCTTCATGCCTCTGTGGAACGATTCCACAATGGACAGAAGAGTTGGTGGGCAGCCGATCTTCTTTAGTGCCTTGAACAGACCCTCACGACTGACCAAGTCAAATGCCTGTCTCTTTCTGCGTGGCTCTCTATCACTCTATCTCACTGGCTCTTTCTGTGTGGATCTCTATCACTCTATCTCGCTCGCTCTTTTATATCAATCAATCAATCAATCAATTAATCAATCAATCATGTGCCATGCCGGAAAGCGTGGGCGGTCATGACTCGCCATTTCACTCGATCACCAGTGTCGTGGATCAGCTCAGTGTTCCTGTTTCGTCCATGCCATGTGGCCAAGCCATCCAGGTATTTTCCTCTCGGTCTGCCTCTTGGTCTGTTTCCTTCGATCTTGCCAGTTGCCACCATATATATATATATATATATATATATATATATATATATATATATATATATATATATATATATATATGTGTGTGTGTGTGTGTGTGTGTGTCTATCTGTCTGTCTAAGTACGTCTCTGTGTGCTAGTCTGTCTCTGCTTGTCTTTCTAGGTATCACTCTCTCGTCTCTCCATCCTCTCTCTCTCTCTCTCTCTCTCTCTCTCTCTCTCTCTCTCTCTCCCTCTCTCCCTCCCTTCCTCCCCTCATACTCCCAGTACCCTTAAAGACGTGGTAGATAGTCCGTCAGCTCAACCCCTAGATATAATTGCCCACCAAACACTGAACTACCAAATTGTATGGAGCTAAACATCAAACAAACCTTTACATAAACGACAGAATTAAACATGAAGTTAGTAGCGCATCCTTTGCAGGACATCGCAATTAACCCCAGCACATATTGGCTGTTTGTGATTTTCCCGCAATTTTAAGCTTGGTAGTTTACCACAGCTTGTTGAACAGTCCTGGTTAATATCTCTGTGAAAATCAATGCGAATCAATCTATTCCTAAACCACCTGCGGCTTACAACGAACCAGTGTAGTCCATACACGCGCTACTACTTCTAGTGCACTAAACTGATTCTTGCGTGTGGATTAGCTTTCCCTATTACCTGTGTCCCTCGCCTCAGACGAACCCACTCCGACTACTGATGTACTTGTAATTTACGTCTCAAAGTTAAGGACGAGAAGTCAACATTTTAGTCCAACTGACCGGTGTAGGGGTTGAACCCGCTGCCTCGGCATCAGCGCACCGGATGTTTAAGAACGGCCGCTCTTGCTCACTCGGCAATGCTAACCTCCTAGCAATCATTACGTGTGTTGTTGCTAAATGCTCATGATGTGCATTTGTGTACATTTACGAGATAAATTATCACAGTGTAAACACAGACAGTAAATGCAATCGGCAGTGTTTCCCAACCTTTTTTGTACCATGCCCCACTTAAGCCTTTCTAAAATTCATATTGCCCCCCTCCCCCGCCCCATGCCCCCCCCCCCTCAACAAATACATTATTTTTAATATTCAAAAATTGAAATGTTCACTAAAGAAACTTGAATGATAGGTTTTAGGAAGAAATCACTAGGTAATTATTGAGCAAACACAGTAAGTAAATTTTCAAAACATATAATGGAGAACTGAAATTCAAGTACAAAATAATTTTAATGAAAGATTTTTCTATATTATTTTAATTATTAGTAATTATTTATTATTTAAATTTAGTGAGATCCTTGCGCTTGATGCTTGCTGCAAAGAGATCTTATGTCAGGTTCCAATTTAGTTAACTTCAGTCTCAAGTCTCCCTGTTTTGTTATATTCAGCCGATTTCTTCCATTTTCGAATTGCCCCCCATAACAGTCAAATTGCCCCCCTGTGGGGCGTGGGCCCAACGTTGGGAAACACTGGGTTATGCGGTTTATTTCTGTCTGGAATATTTGGCTGCATCTCGTCGGGTGCATACTGCGGGGTTATATATTAAATTAAGTGAGTTTGCCAATCGTATTTAGGCTGAAATACATAAGACACATTCATTTCATTCATTCATTCAGTTGTATGCTCTTTGCAGAGCCTGGCTCCCATAACAATCTTTCGGAAAAACCTCTCGAGTATAAGCAAGATGCCCCGCGTCCGATACACGCAACTGGAGATCATCCGCCACATCCTGCACCCATCTTCTCTTTGGCCTTCCTCTTTTCCTCTTCCCGGATATATACCCCTTCACGATTGTTCTCTCCAAACTTTCATGACGTTTCATGTGACCAAAATGTTTCAATTTTCTTTATTTTATCGTATTTAGTAGCCAACTTTCTTGAATACGCAGATCTTTTGATATGGATGCATTTGTTCTTTTCTATTCTTAGAACCCGCCTATAGCATTTATATAACACACAGCTTCTGATACTGTTCCAGTGTGGAGCATTTTGATTCTGCTATTACCGTGAGAATTAATAAATGATTCACATTCGAACTATATCATTGATTATGTGTAATATATGTCAGCCATATGCTACACAAAAGCATTTGACAATGTGAAAAATGACGAAATAATAAAATTACTAAAGCAACCGCACATTGACGGCAAAAATCTGCGAATAATAAAGAACACATATTGGCAGCAAGTAGTAGCCATAAGAATCAACAACCTGGTAGGAAAATTTCAGTGTATAAAGAAGGGCATCAGACAAGGTTGTGTGATATCTCCAGATTTGTCCTCATTGTACAGTGAACATATAATGAGATGTACAGAAAATATGTCAGGGATCCTGGCTGATGGACATAATATCACTAATTTATAACTTACGTTATGCTGATGACACCTTCTTGATAGCAAACTGTCAGAAGGAATTACAGGAAATTATAGATACAGTGGTTGTAGAAAGTGAAAAAATGGGCTTTAGTTTGAATAATAGAAAGACAGACATCATGGTAATATCAAAGAAACAATTTGTGCCTCAATGTGCAATTAAAGTAAAGAACATTACTTTGGGGCAAGTGCAGAAATTCATATATCTAGGCACATGGATAACATCAGATGGAAGATGTATCACTGAGATAAAGAGCGGAACAGGACAAGCAATAACTGCATTCTATCAAATGGAGAACGTTTTGTGCAATAAGTCACTGTCCTTGAAAGTCAGAAAAAGAGTTCTTGCATGTTACATAGAACCAGTTTTAACATACGGCAGCGAATACACAGGCGGGGGAAATAAATCCATGGAAGCCTTGGAAATGTGGTTTTATAGAAGAAAATTAATTGGACACCCAAAATGAGCAATCAAGACGTTTTAAGGGAAGCTGAGTCGCAAAATCAACTTTTCACAATCATCAGAAAAAGCAGTCATCGTTTTTAGTCATATTATGAGAAAACAAAAACTGAAACATATTGTGACAACTGGAAAGATTTGCGGAAAGAGAGACAGAGAAAGACAGCTGGAGAAGATTCGAGATAGTCTTATGTCAAAGCACGGAAGGTAGTCAACATACGAAGTGATGCATGCCGTCGAGATCGCAATTTGCGGAGAGGCATGATCGCCCACACCAACCTGCAAGCCACTGGATGATTTCAGCCAAAATATGATTCATCTGTTCACTTCAGATGATATATAATTCCACAGTATGCCCCTGGCGAGATGCAGCGAAATATGGCAGGCAATAAATCGTGCAACTTGCGGTTTGTGGCTTCTGTCTTTAAATTCACTAAGGTAATATGTTGTTTTGAATTATTGCAATTTTGAACTTGGCTTTGATGAGATAAGTTCTGGGTTCGCGTTGTAGGTGGGGTATGTATCTACATATTTATACAATACATTAGCCTCCCTTTGTTGTTGGTATTTCCGTTAATTCATTTAGTGAGGGAGTGCGTGGGTGGGTGATTGGCGTATTGACTGAGTGGGTAGGCGATTGATTGATTGATTCATTCATTCATTCATTCATTCATTCATTCGTTCATTCATTCATTCGCTCATTGGATGATTGAAAGAGAGATAGTATGCAGGAAATTAATTGACTAATATTGATTGATTGAAAGAGTGAGTGAGTGAGATAGTGCGCAAACGATTGACTGACATTAATTGATTGATTTGGTGAGTTTGAGTCTATGTAGTTGCCCGACTGATTTCTGACAGTGAGTTGGTGATTGGTTGATTGACTATCGAATTTGATAGACTGCGTGAGTGGGTAGTTGATTGACTGACTACAAGCGTGCTAACCACGTAACGCACAGATTGTGAATGCAACTGTGTTGTCCCACCTGTGCCCACGCCAGCTATTGCCACGTGTTATCGCTAATGACACAAGTCTTCACTGGCGTGATCCGGCAGCCTCTCAGGCAGCCTGTCAATAAACCTCTCAGTAGAAACCTCAGCCAACCTCTGACTATAGATCTAAGTCAACACCTGAGTCAACATCTCAGTCGAAACCTTAGTCAGCCTCATAGTCTACCTTTGATTCAACATCTATTATTTTTCTTACAAGATGAATGCAAATATTTAATGATGATGATGTTTGTAACAACATGAGGAATGCTCTATAAACAAATCATACGATAGCAGCAGACAGTGGGACATGGTTTATGTTACGAACATCTTCCTGCACCCCGAAACATTTGGCTATATATAAAGTCACAGAGCTAACCCCCCTACATTGCACTACATCCGGTTCTTGTAGTTGTTGGACTGGGGCTTGAAGGCAGACTCTGTGTAGGATGTGGACATGGCGTGAATTGTTGGCATCAATCAATGCTTCGACACACTGGGTAGTTGGCTGGCTAGTTCACTCTCCAGACATCATTGCCTGCTTCTACAGTTGTGGCACTGCTTCCCCTTTATCACCCACTGAGCATTGGGTTCTGCTTTTCCCGTGGAGGAATCATGACCTTAACCAAACCCCAATCTGTGCTGAATCTTGACCTAACCCCAATCTGTGCTGAATCATGACCTTAACCTAATCCCTGCCTGTACTGAATCATGGCCCTGTACGTCCCAGTATTCCCCTCTGCAGATGTAAAGTTATTGCACACACCGGTGATGTCTGATTTCTGACTGTGAAGAGTAGGTAGGGCGCTGCCTCGTCCCCATGGAGATGCCACTTTGATGCTGAGCCGTAAGGAAGTCTCTAGACCAACCTTGATGCAAGCCACTCCCAGGACTCTCACGGCAGATGTGGTCTCTGGTGGTCAAACAGACCAGGGAAATCTAACATCATCATCATCATCATGTGTTCACAACTGTATTCATGAGCAATCAACAGAGAATCAGCACAACAATGAATCGTATACAAATATTTACATATTCATTACAGAATAACGTTGAAGACCCAAAACAAATACATAATGCATACGTCACAAACAGCCTTACATCCTGCTGGCCACTAATTTCACACGCTGTCAAGCACAATTCACCAAAGTGAATCACAAGCTGGGAAGTTACGGCGTCTGCATCGCTAATTCACGCCGCTAAATTACGAACACTTTGTTAAACAGTTTTACTGAGTACCATTAGTTTCCTTTTAAACAAATTAACAAACGAGCACAGTTAACGCAAACTGAAATCTATGCTGCAGTGTTTTCACTTCGTCGTCTCAACGTAACAATATCATCAGCTCACAATGCACCATACAACTTGCGGATACACGTTTATTTTGATGTCTGTGTGTCCAAAATGTGTACACCGTCACAACACAACAGAGTGAAATAAATAAACCTGCTACCAAGAAATCATTGTGCCTTGTGTTGAGAAATAATCTTGCAAAGAAAACATATCCTGTGTCGAGAAATAATCTTGCAATGAGAACATTTCATGTTATGTGGAGAAATGAGCCTGCAATGAAATTAACGGATGGCAGACTCAACTGAAGATGACTCAACAAATGGCCATGAACCTAACAAAATAAGACCTGTGGAAACTATCCAAGCCACAACAATAACATGACGTCCAGACAAGACTGTCAACTATTTTATGACCAGGTTACATATGACAGCTCTGATCATCTATATCGGACAATGAAGACACCAATGTTCTCTAAAGAGACAAGGCTACCAACTTCGGCAAACCTCTCACAAATCTTAAAGCTTTCGGTTGTACCGGGGTGAGCCATATCAAGGGACATCTAAAAATTAGGTTTGAAACAGTTAAGAATTTCATGCAGCAAATTGAGTCCCCGCCAACCTTCGGCGGGGGAAACATCAAATATAAAAGTACTAACAGAAAAATGGACACAACAGACAGGTTGTGAGACGCAGAGCCGTGTTGTTAAGGTGGTGTGGTCTACTTCATCTTGTAGTTGAGGGAGCAGCACGCCTCAGACAGCTCTCCGTGGAAGTCAGTACTGCCGGAGAATTCCAGATCTCTATTGTTTTGTTTGTTGGGGTTCATGGTGATGACCCCGTCGACCTCCTCCCCTTTCTTGATGGTCAGATCATTCTCCCCGAGGTAGAAGACCGTCTGCTTCCAGTGTGTGTACGGAGCATCGGGCGACGCAGAGAAGCCGGTCCTCCCTGACCGACCCCTTTGCTTGATGTCAAACCAATCTGATGTCTCGCCATCTATCAACATCTCGATTTAAACATTTTTTTTTTTTTTTTTGCCAATTAAGAAGTTTAATTATGACATGCTACTATTCCATGAAGGGGATATAATGGTCAATTTGCTATATCAAAGATCATGTTTCAAAGAATGACTGGTTGTGTAACAGTAGATGGACGAGCATATGACAAGACGACTTTCATATTTAATTCATCATGGGATGTTGCAACAAATGTTCAAAGTAGTCTGATCTGATGGGATATTGGTGTTTGTTTGTTTTTTTCCCCCGTTTAACTGTCTTTTTTTTTTTTTGAACGTTTATTTCATACAAAGCAACGTATATTTTTTAAAAGGCCGAGAGGCGATGCATATGGCTGTACTCACCAGTGTCAATATTAGCATACACACATCTATGCTTATGTGCTCGTGATGCATTGTGGATGCACAAATTTGAGTCTGCATGCCCGTGCGAATCTTAATGTACTCACCAATGTCATTGTGGGTATATATGCATGAGCGTGTGTGTGTGTGTGTGTGTGTGTGTGTGTGTGCGCGCGCGCGCACGCGCGTGCGTATGTAGGTACTCACCACTAGAAACAATTACAATTTCTCTAACTTTTATCTATTATTCACGCGACAACCGCGCTCCCAGGGGAATTAACTCGGTAACAGGGGAGATAAATCACGCTATTTGTTCGCTCCCACGAGCCGAATCACAAGTGAAGAGAAAAGGACTGGCTGTGTTATTGTCCGTACTTAATCTGATTCTAGAACAATCCAGAAACTACAATCAATGCTTGAACATTAAACATGCCAAACTGACCATATGTTAAAGCTAGTAGCCTCCCATTTGCGCTCCTCCGCCCAAAGCTGTTGACACAATGTGGGGTGTCGGGTTTGGTGAGCGCCGCCCAACATGCGGCGCTAATATAAAGCAGGTAGTACCGTCTACTGTCATACGGTAGCTCAGTCATCTCATCATCTCATCTCATCATCACATCTCATTATCTCATTATCTCATCTCATTATCTCATCGTATCATCGCATCTCATCACATCTAATCTCTTCATCTCATCTCATTATCTCATCTCAAATCATAACCTCATTATCTCATCTCGTTATATCATCTCATCACCTTATTATCTCATCACCTTATTATCCCATCATCCCATTACCTCATCTCATTATCTCATTATCACATCTCATTATCTCATTATCACATCTCATTATATCATTACCTCATCTCATCATCTCATTATCACATCTCATTATCTCATTATAACATCGCATTATGTCATTATCACATCTCATTATCTCATCTCGTCATCTCATTATCTCATTATCACATCTCATTATCTCATTATCACATCTCATTATCTCATTACCTCATCTCATCATCTCATCTCATTATCACGTCTCATTATCTCATTATCTCATCTCATTATCTCATCTTATCATCGCATCTTATCATATCGCATCTAATCTCTTCATCTCATCTCATTATCTCATCTCAAATCATAACCTCATTATCTCATCTCGTTATATTATCTCATCACCTTATTATCCCATCATCCCATTACCTCATCTCATTATCTCATTATCTTATCTCATCATCCAATTTTCTTATCTCATCATCTCATCTCATCATATGGCATCTAATATCTTCATTTCATCTCACCATCTAATTATCTCATCTCATTATCTTATCTCAATCAATTAATCATGTGCCATGCCGGAATGCGTGGGCGGTCATGACTCGCCATTTCACTCGATCACCAGCGTCGTGGATCAGCTCAGTGTTCCTGTCTCGTCCATGCCATGTGGCCAAGCCATCCAGGTATTTTCCTCTCGGTCTTCCCTTTGGTCTGTTCCCTTCGATCTTGCCAGTTGTCACTAAGTTCTGGTTTGCCACGATAGATAATATCCCCAGCCTTTGCTCCAACCACCTCAATAGCATTCTACATCTACCAGGCCCCACACAAGCCGGGACAGCTGGACCTCCTCTCCCTCACCTAGGGTTCCCTACCCCAAGGGGGCTCGGACCAGACACCAGTCATATCACTGCACAAAGTCATAGCTAAGAAAACAAAAATTTAATTCTGAACTAAGT
The DNA here is from genome assembly GCA_963921405.1 of Cepaea hortensis. Lineage (NCBI taxonomy): Eukaryota > Metazoa > Mollusca > Gastropoda > Stylommatophora > Helicidae > Cepaea > Cepaea hortensis. The sequence continues at coordinate 235,456,018 of OY992876.1, forward strand.
CAACCACAACACAGAGAAGGATGGCTGAAAACCAGACTAGAAGGTACTATGTACAAGAGCAGATATGCAGATGAGGATTCTTCATCATGGAAGCGGACGATAGCTCGTGCGGTTGTCCAGTCGTGGTAGCGACTCACCCAGGCTCCTCCAGTGGACCGGAACTCCAAGGTCTGCTGCCTCTCCAAAGTTCCCGCTTCACACAGAGAACCAATCACGGGCTGATCAAGCGCAGTACCACTGCCTGACTGACACTGCACCGATGAACAAGGATCCTTCCTTGCTGTCGTACTATTTCACTCGCCACACTCCTGATGAAGTCTGGGCCGACCCTAGAATATTAGCAGTCTCCCAAATGCAGAAAAAGTACATGTAGCACCGTATCAAAATACACAAGAGCCTGGTCACTCTTCTATCTCATAAGTGACCCACACACTGATATGTCACCTACAACATGAGCGGTTGCTCCACATGAACACAAAACGTCACTGGCAAAGTCTATCAGGTGACTATAACACTTCACCTTATTTCCATGTCCTTGGACCAATAGATCTTCACACAGTCTCATGTAACTACCCTGATCGATGGGTATCAATCACAACCTAGCATACACTGTCAACAGTTCACCACGTTGGAATGAGGTAGCTCCCTACCTTAACAAACATGTCCCTCTGGTGTTCCCACCACTTAGGTAATCAATGTCTTAGGTCACTGGACCCCGTGTTGGCTTCATAAAGGTAAACCAATGTAGATATACTATTCAAGCATAAAATTATACACGGTGTCCCATGACAAACCAGCCGGGCCGGAAGCATAGCACACAGGCCAGGGTGACCGGTAACAATGATCACTTGGCTCAACTTGAAAGTTCCCGACCTTGCAATCACCAAGGTTTACACTGAGTTTGAATTTCTCCAGTGCTTCACTGGCTAGAATCACCAGACGTTTCAGTGTTGGATCCTCTCGGGATCGGATGACACTCGTCGGACTCTTGGCGGAGGTCCTAACCTAGACCTACCGACATATTCAGCACTCAGCTCCTTCCAACATTGATCTCGCAGAATCAGAAGACCACTCCCAGTATGGCCTCAATCAACTTCTTGATAGGCACTGGACTGAGTGGGCCCATAGAGCTCATGGTGAAGCTCTCGAATCTTCTTCAGTATAGCAATAACAGATCCTGAAACACGGAGAGGTTGGTGTGAGTACTCAACTACAACAAAGACTAACAGCATCTCCACCATGTCACCTGCCTCTCATTCATTCCTCATGTATACCAACATGAGTATGAAATCATCACATCATAGATCTACTTGTACCCATAATGTATAGGCATAATGATGTTAGAGAAAGCAATAGCACACCTGTTCAGTCAAGTAACACTTCTGGGCTACAAATAACCCCTAGCACCAGAGTCGACTGTATGACTCTTTCAAAGCATCTTCCACCTGGTGCCAGTCCAATCCGGTCTCATCTTCCATCATCAATCAACATATACACCTACTTCCCTTTCAGTGTAGTGATTACTTTCTCGAGAAGGTGTCCAGCCGGACATCTCCTTCCTAACAGACTCATCAATTCACCAATCCGTTAACCCATGGACTGATCAATTACACATATTAATAACTATATGACCATAATAAATTATACTCCTGATAATTTATTACTATAGTATTTGTAACATAATGGCTCCAGACGTTCGCATCCCCAGTCCATTTACATTTCTCAATATTAAAACAATTAAATAACGTAAGCCGTCTTGATAACTTGGTCTAAGAATAACTTAGAAACTTCGAGATCGGGAGAAGGGGGATGAACGGTGGTGACCCATAGTGATTGGTTGATCCTTGGGCGAGTAACGCTATTATCTAGGCATAATTAATTAGCCCGCCAGTCGAAGCTTTGATTCCATCTCGATAGGATGTGTCAACGATGCAGTGATCATAACGTGCCCAAAATCCATCTTTAAGATGTAGTCTCTGCATCTCAGAGAATGAGGAAGATGGAGGAGGCCCTTTCAATTAACAGGACAACTCCAGGGAAGTCCTGAGCTCTAACCTTCAATATAGCTTATACTTATAAGATGGACTCTCCAAGAAAAAATAACACATAAACCCAGGTTGCACACACTCAGCCTGCATTCACATAACCTGGCAGATACAGATGGCCTGGAAGAAAAGTTTTATAAAAAAAAAACTATAACAGGGATACTCTCCATTTATCAATGTTCCAAGCTCTATCTTCAAGAAACATTCTGGAAGAAATCTTAGGAGTGAGAGATCACCCGAATTTCAGCATGCATCTATTGGCCAAGGGTGAACATCAATTGTGAACTTGGAGTTTACCATCATTCTTCTCAAAACCATATCTTGAGGAGTATTCCAACTTAATACTGGCTGGAAAGCTTAACAGAAGAATAAAAATTAGAGCAAATTCACAATCTGGATTGTGCATTAACTGTGGTGTAGATCAGTACCATCAGAAACCTGCGGGAGAGACTGGCAGAAGGAAGAAGGCTGGGACATATTGGTTTCTTAGATCTTCCTCTACAGGAGGAGTAGAACAAAGTCCTAGGTGTCAACTTCATGAACAGTCTACTCGCCCTTAGGAAGTAAATGCTGTCCATTTTCATAGACTTGTTACAGCAGGAATTAGCATGAACTGGAAAAACATTGTAGGGAGAATGGCCACCTGAAACATTCCCAACACCTTCATAGGTGCTAAAAGAGGTTCAAGGATCAGTATGGCAGTGTCTCCTTATACTTGCCCCATGACTATGACTATAAGTTATCATGTTTTCCTCAGTGACAGTTTAGGGAAGGACTTAAGCATAAAATGTTCTGTGGTGTAGGATGATTTTCTGAAGTAGTGAGATAAAGGAGGAGGGTTTGTTTTAAGTTGATGTTTTCTTTGGGGAATTGGGTGAGGTATTTGGGTTTTTTCATAATCAATGTCAATTTTATTGCATATTACTAAAATGTTTGAAATGTGATTTTTGGCCGATTGTGAATGAAGCCTGGGTCTTCACTTGACCTCATAAAACATCAATAAAGATAGTAGGAAGAACACAGTTTTGAGATAACATGTTTCTGTGATTGTCTTGTGCACTGTTGTGAAATATATTACTTGGTGATGAATTGTCCAACTGTTGTCAAGCATCTTCATGGTGACTGTTACCTCTACTGTGGTTGTTAGTTCAGAGATTGTGGAAGTCCTGTGTATATGTTGTCAAGTATCTTCCATGATGTATGACTTGTCTAATCTGTTGGTGTGATCATTCCTTTGTGAATGTGTGTCCAACTGTTGTCAAGATCTTCTCAGGTTGACTTGTTCAACTGGTGTAAAGTGCAGTTGGTGTTATTTATGTTCATTACAGTGGTCCAATTGTCAATGTGGTCATTTGTCCAAGTGTCTTGTGTCACTTGAATTAATTAAAGAGATCAATCATGAGGTGGGCGACCAGAACACAGTAAACAGGATAAGTGAAAGAACTGCTTTCATTTGTTGCTGTGGCTAACTGCCAAGATCTCTATATAACCTGTAGGAGGAATCATCTAATAATAATTCTGTGTTGATCTTAAACTTAGGTCTAAATTCTCACAGTGGGGGTATTCGATGAGCCAAATTCTGTATGGTTTCTCTACAAAGGTTCTGCGAGACTACATATCAATACCTCTAGACAAGACTTGCTGTTACAAACCTGTATCTTTTATAAAGATCTATACTTTATGGAAAGTCACTTGTTGGTGCTTCTGTAATTATCTAAAACCCAAATACAAAACCTCACAGTATTAACTAAGGAGAACTCATGAATTGTTACACTTAAATAACAAACTCATATCACAGCCATAGTGTCAGTTCTGGGATCTCTGTCCCAGATCCTGAGTTGCCCTTTTATTCACTGACTATCTTCCAGGTCAGTCATACCTGTGCCGGTCGAGCACAGCTTTGGTGGCCATCCACCATTACACTTTCCCACAGCTACTGTGGGTCCCGTGTACCTTGTCCCGTGACGACTTAAGTCACGTCATCCAATGTAGCAAGCCTCCAGACTCTCCACTACCAAACTCTGGCTCCACCTTTTTTTTTTTTTTTTTTTTTTTTTGGGGGGGGGGGGGGGGGGTTTCCCTCACCTACTACTACTTCACGGCAGTACTCCCAGTACTCCATGAACAGAGTCAGGTTTCCAGAAGAGTAGAATATTAGAGACAGAAATGGGTTAGGTTCAAATCATAGATTTATCTAGACACAACGGCCTCGAATTACGGAGCTCCGCATCACCCTCGATCGGGTATGTTCAACCATCGGATATGCACGAGCGCTTTGGGTCGGACCTGTAACTTAACGGGTTGGGCGTACCGGCCTACCTCCTAGTCGGCTGCCTAGACAACCATAAGATGGAACACGCACGGTCATTCTAGCGGACGGACATGAAAACAAGCAGTAACAATAGTATCATAAATACTTCCTATCACTGTTATCCTATCGATGCAACACCATTCTGCTTACGCGGAATAACACTGCTATCTTCACACAGCAAATACACCACGGCCGATCTCACCTTGATTCCTCGAAAAATCACCACCACTGATAGAACAACTAAGTTACAATTCTAATGTCACGAAGCACATTACACATCTATAATAATAAGGTCTACCTTATCATCATTATTTACCGCGTCTAGCATGTCGATGTAATGACTGACAAACTTCCTGCCTTGCATGCGTAATTAATAAACCAACCAATTAACTGCTACACACTTTGAAAAGAACCGGGATCTCCCTAGCACAACGCAGTAATAATATACATATCACTGTCCCTGCAACTCATTTGTAAAAAATCAGTTAACCAATATATCTATCTAAACACATGGGATTTTCCCCAGTCCTCGAAAGCACATAGTTCGGCTTATTTTATTTACACACTTCTCGCTGTGGAATAAGGCTTGTTCCGTCAGGTAACACATTACGTCGCTGATCGATAAAGGCTAATTAAATATGCAGACAGCCAGCTGTAAATTGTAACGCTACGCGACTACTCATTTACGACGGCAATTAATTCGTTCGGGGAGGTCGGCACGACATAAAGACAACAGTTAAACAATAGAATAAATATTCAACTAACCTGTGATTTAACAATCACGAACTCGACTGCAGATGTCCGCTCTGGCCGCGCACATTGACATCAAAATTACAGCAGCCCTGTGGCTGTGATCTGTCTTCCGCTGAGGTCTGGCTGGCAACTGATCACGACTAACTCAGTGCGCCTTCAACATACCTACACGGGCCGCGTGAATTCCATGAACCATGGAGAACACCAGAGTCACAACAAGTTCTACCAACCCGTGCTGCATGAAGCACTCGTGAACCTAGAGATCTCGGTCACGTACTCACTTGTGGGAACATTCTAGATTTCTCTATAAATAACTAGTATAGCGCCGCCACGCACTACTTCAGATGGGAAATCCCCTATTAATTGATATTAAATTCAAGGGAGACCAACGCATCGCACTCCCTTCAAAGGGATATTATGCAGAGATCTGCCGATCTGTAGGCGTTTCGTCACACAATCCATTTCTTCTCATAACATGTCCAACAAATTTTGACTGTCTACGTCTAATTTCTCTAATCAGTTTACGAGATTCATTTGTCTCCTGTAGTACTTGGCCATTGGTTTTTCTATCTGTCCATGGTATTCTTTGCATTTTCCTCAGAAACCACATTTCTGCAGCCATCAGATGTTTTTTTTTTTCAGCTTGACTGCACATTGTCCAAGTTTCACATTCATACAACAGAACAGGCTCTATGTATCCCCTCGACACTCTTTTTCTCGTTTCAATTGACATCTTTTTATTGGTCAGAATGTTGTTCACCTTGCTAAAGGCTACTTTCGCCATGGCGATTCTTGTTCTAATCTCTTCAAGGCATCTCCCATCATATATCTATCTCATCACCTCATTATTTTATCTCGTCATCTCATTATCTCATCTCATTATCTCATCTCATCTCATCTTTTCTTCTTGTTATCTCATCTCACATCATTACGTCATTATCTCATCATCGCATTATCTCATCTCACCATCTCATTACGTCATCTCATCTCATTATCTCATCTCATCATGTCATCTCATCTCATCATCTCACTTCAACATTTCACCTCATCATCTCATTTCATCATCTTATTATCTCATCTTGCATCTTGTGAAGTCTAGGTGAAGTATAAACAGCGCCCGTTTTGGGGCTTTATATATCGAGATTCCCATGGACTCTGTCCATCGTTTACATCGTCGGCCTCTTCTGTTTCCATTTTGTCTGTACATCATTGCTTGTTGTAGTATACTGTTTGGTTGGTAACCTAGCTATATGGCCGAACCATTTCACTTGCCGTTTTTCTAATGAAATCTAGCCCTGCTTTAACGCTCACATTAGTCCTGATTTTATAACCACACGTCCTGGTACCACACGCACGACATATGAACTTTGACAGCCCCAAGGCATTCGTAAATTCTCTGGTATTCACAGACAGAAACGACAAGATAGTTCAAGATTACTTACGGCTGTTGACAATACAAAGGAGACGCCACAGAAAGGTGCAGATCGACAAGCAAAGATGGCGGCTACCCATCTATTAACGTTTCTGAAATTCCAAGTCATGCACACACAAAAATGATCTTTGATGTTCAGCTAGCCATTTTTGCCAATGGCTTGTGTGTGACTTTGTTCTTGTTAACCGTTCTTTAGCATTATGTCTCCGCGAACAATTTTGGGGAAAAAAGAGTAACTGACACCTTGCCGTCTTGACAGGCGATAATTTTGTTACACCGTGCCTTAAAAAAGGCATAACAATTAAACCAGACCATGAATGGAGTCTAACCTACTCCTTAGCACAAAGCCTGGGTGAATTGTAAAGACCATGTGTTGCCCAAGCAGCATGAGCCCTCTCTCTGTCTGCCTGCCTAGTTTACTCCAGAGGAAAAGTAACACCAATGTCAGCAACTCACTTGCGACAGGCATACAAGGATTCCCTTCTTTTGCACTACACGAAAGTGACAACTCGTATTGTTTGCAAAAGGATACATTTTTATTCGGAGCTGATCATACAATAGCTCCACGAGCGGAATACCACAACGGTATTAAACATCATAGAATGTGATGACGATAAGATGGAATGAGGAGATGATATAAATATTATAACTACTGAAGCTAAGCTAGACTATTATAACTATTATACTGTCCTTAACAACCACAAAGTATCCCTAGCGGATACACGTCTGATTCCTACGCCGTCCGGTCTCTGTCTGAGCCCGCTGAGCGTGGCGTGTTCAGCCACGAGCAATGAGCTCAGCGTGCGTTCGTTGGTTTACGTGCTGGGCACTGGGCTGTGTGACCAGAGTTACTTGGTCCTTCCTCGTGAACTGGGTTTCCCAGTCTCTTGGGTAACCCCAGCTCATCTGCACTGGTTGCCCTCCTTGTTGACACAAGTGTGTCCCGTTATAGCTATTTATAGCGTTAGTGTCTCTTCTGTCTTGTCTCCTGTCCTGTTACGTCACTTGCCCTCTTCCTAAGCTCTATTTTAGCTCTCCTTAGCTTAGAGCTCTCTCCTAAGTCTTTGACAGGCTCTCCTTCCTCCCCTGTTTGTGTTACAAACTTTTAAGTTGTGGGGTTAACACAAGTAATCTTACAAAAATTGGTTGTCTAATTTTGTCAAAGACTTCGTGAGTTCTCTACTTCTCTTATGGGGATAGGACAAGATCTCTCCTTTCCTTCGTCACGCTGTTCTTCTTCTTCTTCTTCTTCTTCGTTCATCCGGAGTTTTTTTTTCGGACGTGATTGCGTTGTGCCTGTGTACAGCAGAGCTGCGTTCTTGCGCCGTTAGGCCGACACATCCGACTTCTGCGGGCATTTGTTGACCGTGTTAACCTTCCCGGGGGTCACGCTGTTCTATTACTTCACTTGGCTAATTGAGTAGCTCATCACACTAGTACAGTTGGCTATAAACTGTCATTATATTTATGAGAATTGTGAGGTCCGGATCCAATGCCATTAGGCCTGTCCTCAGATTGTCCAAAATTAACAATCCCAAACAACTTGCCCCTATTATGAGTGCAAAACATGGACACTAAATGTTCATGCTCTCATATAATAATTGCCCCAACTCGTATACATGCTATCTGTGCACTCTTCACCTTTTAGCTTCCGCTTGTGAAGAAATATTTAAGTGTTACCTTAAGGTTTTAGATATATTATTGTGTCCCCTGTTGGAGTAGTTATGGTTCTTTGAAAGTAATGGTGTATGTACGTTTATGTGTTTGTTTTTCTGGTTGGTTGTGTGTTCTGTATTAAACTACAGTGTATTTAACTTACTAACATGTGTGTGCGTTTCTAATTTACGTGTATGTATTCTTTCGAGCGCCGTAAAGCGGTTTATTGTAGCCACAAATGAGTGTGTTATGCTAATTTATGTCTGCAGTGCCGTTTTAAGATGCTCAAAATATGTTCCCTATGTTTCTCACTAAAGTATGGCGACTACACACTTATAAAAATGACAACACATTGATTACACAGATTGACACAGACAAGTCACAACAAGTCGTTTTGTGCGGTGACAAAAAATACCGCAACATCTCTCTCGCTCTCCTAATTTAATCCATTCTCTCTCTATCATTCACAAATCTTTCGTTCTTCTCTCTCTATCATTCACACATCTTTCGTTCATCTTTCCTTTAAAAGTGGTTTTAAAATATTGGGTCGTCATTAGAATATGGTTCAAGAAATAATGCATGGATGAACCAAAATTATGTACATTAAATGGTTGGCTGACCTTAAATGGGTATTCAAGCCACATGACTGTGCTGTCTTTCTGCACTTGTCAATATATACAAAAATATACATGATTGAAAAGGATTGTTCGCTACCAATCCTATAGTAATGACTGCTCTAACTAATCTATTATGAGTTGGTGCACTGTTCTAAATTTATCTAAGGGAAATAAACTAACCAATTAATTCAATTTAAGAAAAATGGGTTAATTACCTTAAAGTATTTTTACTACGTGGGGTGATATACATTACCAAATGATCGGGTTAAATTGTAAGTGATGTTTTAATTAACTTATCTAACTACATAAGTTTAAATGGTGATAAATTAAAGTAATATGATGTAGATGTTAACTTAAATAAGTTCTTAACTAACTATAGGTAAATTATAACTCTGAAATGTCCTAAATAAAGTTATATGGTAAATCTACATAAATAATTCTAATATTTCCACAAAATATGAGGTTATACGCGACTGTTTATAAAAACATGTTATATACATATCACATATAATTTTTAACTAACTACACTAACTAATTACATCCAGGTGTGATGTTCGAGCCGTGTCCTCTGTAGAATGTCCTCGAAAACAAAGTTCTGGTAGACAAAGTCTGATTTACGCTCTCGTCCTGGGTAATGTTCATACTAATGGTATGCTACTGGTTGGTGTAGGTTCAAGTCTCAAATTTCGATCCACTCAAGGGTTGTATAAGTGGCAGTGGTGTAGACAATTCACAAATGCGTCTGTTCATTCCACTAATGCTGACACAGTTTATATTACATAGATGTAAGCGACTGGCGATGGTAACGCACTTTAGTGTTCACAATCACCACATAGGGCACTAAGTAATTACAGTGTCAATGTCTTTGGTGATGTAAGGCCGCTCTCTTCTCGTATTTCAGGTATTTCAATGTGAGAAGGTCTGCTCAATGTGTCAGCTAGAGAGTTCAAACTTCCCTTCAAATGTTTAATAGTGAAGGCATAATTTTGCAAAATTAAGGACCACCTGTAGATCCTATTGTTGCGATGAACCCCTGTTTGCATGACCGTAAGAGGCGAATTATCGGTTTCGATAACAAACTCTGCACCCGCCAGGAATCGATGAAGTTTCCTGACACAATAGATCACGCTTAAAGCTTCCAATTCAGAGGCTGAGTATCTTCCTTCAGCCGGGCTGATCTTACGACTCACATACATTATTGTGTGAAACTTGCCTTCATAAAATTGGCCTAGGACCCCAGAAATGGAATTGGAACTTGCGTCTGTACGGAGGAAATACGTAAGATTGACATTAGGCAAACGCAAGATAGGTGGAACGCTAAATAAATGTTTCAATTTTGATAACGCACCGATTAACTTTGCATCCTGAACATTAAGTTTTACAGATGCTTTTAGCACATTAGAGAAAACACTGGTTATTTCAGCCAAATTGGGTATAAATTTGCTGTAATAATTGACCAGACCAAGCAAGCTACGGACCTGTTTCTTGGTCGTAGGCATAGTTAGATTGAGAATCTTGGTCACAATTTTCTCATCAGTTCTTAGTTGGCCTCTGGTGATTGTATGGTCTAAGAAATCAATTTCTTCCATTCCCAACTCCACTTTGGTGGGTTTCACTGTAAGCCCAAATAATCGCACTCTATCGAAGACATGTCGCAGTTTCAGTAGGTGTGTTGTCCAGTCTGCTGTATGGATGCAAATGTCATCAATATAAGTAGATGTATTGGTCATTCCGTGCAGAAGATCCCTAGTGAGTCGGACAAAAGTGGCTGGTGCATTACGAAGACCGAAAGGAAGAAAGCGCCACTCATACAGGCCTAGAGGTGTAGAGAATGCTGTCAAGGGAATTGAGAATGATTGCATCGGGACCTGCCAATAACCTTTCGTGAGATCCAGTTTCGAGAAGATACGTGATGTTGACATATCAAGGATTAGGTCGTCACAAGATGGGATAGGCTCTGCATCGACCTTGGTCACGTTGTTTAAGCGCCGATAATCGACGCAGAGACGAATAGTCGAGTACTTTTTTCTGACTAGAACTATAGGAAAAGAATATTCTGACTGATTTCTGAATTAATCCACTCGACTCAAGATCTAACAATTCCTTGTCGAGATTTTCCCTGTAACTTAATGGGATGGAATAAGGTCGACATTTGATGGGTGTGCTATCAGTCAGAATTATAGAGTGTTCTATTCTGTCTGTCTTACCTGGGATGTCACAGAAAATGTCCTTGTACTCAGTTACTAACTCTATCAGTTGTTGTCGTTGCTCGTCTGTAAGTTTGGGTTCTATACGTATGCTATCGATTGTCCCTGTCGTGTCAACTGTCGGGACTGGTAATTCTATTCCGTCGTCATCCGTCTGATTAAGTACTGTTGTTGTACTAGCTGTGTGTACTGTTTCCTGGCTAGGTGTGTTTGCGATGTCGTCATGATCTGTCGCCCTACCTAGTGTAGTTGTGTGTGTACGTCTGTCGTCCGGTTGATTGGTGTAGGTGCACTCTGTTCGTCTGTCCTCAGTTCTTGTCGTGAGAAATAAGGCTTCAGCATGTTGATATGAAATATCTTTAATTTTCCCTTTATCGATATTTCATAATCGACATCTGATATCTTTCGTTCAACTTTGAATGGCCCTTGCCATGATGTTAGTTACAAATTACGTTTATCTGGTAGTAAAAGTAGCACCTTTTGATTGGGTTCAAGGTGTAGGGTTTTGGCACCCTTGTTTGCATATTCGGGGTACATCTGGCCTTTTCTCTCCAAAGATGATTTGGCTATTAGACACGCCTTCATAATTTTATCGCGTGTCTCTGTTACCATCTCATACGGTGTTGCTGCTGTTGGATTCTCTACTGAGCCGGTGATTAGCTGATGGTAGATTGTTAGGGGTCCACGAGGGTTCGCCCCATAAACTAACTCGAAAGGTGAGAAACCCGTACTCGAGTGCGGAATTTCTCGATGGGCAAATAGCACTGCTGGTAGTAGAGTGTCCCAATCAGATGGGTTCTCTGCTGTTACTTTTGCCAGCATGTGTTTTAGATCCCCGTTAATCTTCTCTATAATCCCATTACTCGCAGGGTGATACGGGCTACAGAAATGCTGTTCTATTCCTAGCAATTTTGTTAGGGCTTACATAGCAGCCGAAATAAATTGGGTTCCTTGGTCGCTCAAAATGGTTCGAGGAAAGCCAAATCGACAAAATAGATGTAAAAACACATTTGCCACATCTTTGGAGGTAATGTATTTTAGTGGTACTGCTTCGATCCACCTTGTACAGAGATCCACGAGGGTTAGTATAAAAAGGTTTCCTTTGTTCGACACCTGATTCAGGGGTCCAACAATATCTACCGCTACAATTTCGAATGGTCTAGAGGCCAAAATGGAACGCTGGACCTCGGCTGTTACATGCTTTCCCTTTCTTACTAAATGTTGACAAATAGTAAATGATCGACAGAACAATTTAATGTCGTTACAAAATTTAGGCCAGTAGAAGTGTGCCAAAATTCTGGCTCTCGTTTTGTCATAGGCTAAATGTCCAGCAAACGGTGACTCATGTGCAATGTTTAGCACATTTTGTCGGTGTTTTACAGGTAACACCGTCTGCTGAATTTCATGGTTATTTGTTGTATAATAACGCATGAGAATTCCATTATGTACTTTAAAATACCAAGATGCATTCTTAGTAACTTTCGCTCGCTCACCTAACAATTTAAAATAAGGTGCGATAGTTTTATCGTTGCGTTGTGCCTCGATAAATTCTTGTCGAGTAGCACTGTTACTAGCACCGGTGGGTGTTAACAACTGTAACATTTCGTTTTGTAGGTCAGTGTAATGTGTTTGAGTATCTGACCTCGTTACAGCATTAGCCGTGTTTGTTTGTTTCCAGGCTAATATTTCTTCATCAGTACACTGTTTTAATGATGGCAAACAACCCAAAATCAAATCAGTACAGGGATTTTGCAGGATCACACACGTAACTGTGCCGGCAAGGAACGGGGTGTTTATGCGTACTTTTGCCAGCGGGTATTTCTCTATGTTTCCAGAGAAAGTGCGGCATTTGACAAACTCACCCGTATAATCTTCTGGCTTAACTAGGTCTCTTTTGACCCCAAGTAGAGTGCTGCCGCTATCAAGTAAACATTGGCATGGTTGTTCGTTGACCAGTGCATCGTGGAACTTTAAGTTGCCTCTGGAGGCTAAAGCTGCATTGGCATCTTCGTTGGAACATGGTACAAAATGCCCACATTTCAGTTTCCCGTCCGTATGAAACTGGTGACACGTGTCACACTTATTAAAGTCTAATATATCAGTCGCTGCACTCACACTCTCACACTCACTGGTTGGTAATACATTTTCAAGTTCAGAATCAACTACACTCTCATCGTCAGATGACGTATCGATAAGCAAAGCATTGCTTGCCTTCATTCTTTGCCTGCCCAAACACTTAGAACTATAATGGCCATAACTTGAACAAAAGAAGCATTTAACAGCACGTTTGTAAGAGTTTCGTTTGTTTTCCTGCTTCTTCATCATAATTTCTAGATGAGCAGGATAAGAGGAACTCTTATCACACATGGAGTACTGCGGATGGAACAATTTGCAGTATCCACACTGTGGTGGCTTCTGATACGGTTTATCTTTCTTATGATACTCTTTTTGCTTGTAAGACCTGCTTGGTATGTTTTTAACAAAGGCAGTAATCTCAGTATCATGTATCGATGTTTTAAATATGTCCCTGTTTGAGGAAAAATAAGCAGAACCTCGTTTCTCGAGTTGTTCTATCGATTCAATGTCTGCTTGTTGAAGGAACTTAGCAAAGGGAGTAGGAACGGTGGATATGACTTTATCCATCACCATTAAGTCCTGTAATTTATCAAAGTTCTTCCCTACTTTTGCCGCCTTAAGCCATTTATTGAATATACTCTGAACGTTTGAAACATAATCTAAGAACGTTTCAGTTGGCTTTGGCCTTATCTGTGAGTACTGGATCTGATATCCAGGAGCATCGAGTAGAAAATGCTGCATAATCCTATCATGGATGTACTGATAGTTACTTCTTAGTTCTGTTGGTATTGATTCTATGACCTTTAATGGCTCCCCACTGAGGTTTCTCATGTAGATCATTGCCCAATCTTGTAATGGTATTTTCTGAGTTCTAAGTTGGAATTCTACATTCTCCGTTCAAGCTGATATTGAATCGCCTTGACTGAAGGGCTTGATGACCCCTTTATATTTGGAGAATTTATTTTGTTCTTCCTGACTTTTCAATTTAGTAGAGGCTATCTGGGTGTTAGAGTCAATCTCCATTTCTTTCATCTTTAACTTCGTTTGTGACTCTACCTCTATTTGTTTCTGCTTGGTGGCATCGTCCATCTCTATCTGCTTCTGTTTTATTTCTAATTCCTTCTGTTTTGTGGCTTGGTCTAAATCTAACTGTTTTTGTTTCATTTCTAATTCTTTTTGTTTGGTGGTTTCTTCTAACTCCTTCATCTCTTTCTGATGTTGTCTTTCCAATGCTCTTTGGTCTCTCTCTAGAGCAGCTTTTCTCTTTATCTCTTCTCTGTATCTTTCATTTGCCCATTTCTCTAGTTTTTCTCCAGTATATTCTAGTTCTTTGCCAGCCTGGATGAAGTCATTTAATGATGACATTATAAGGCTTTATGTTATCTGACAATTGATAGCAATATATTTTCCCAATACAATTGTATAGTTATCGTGTATTAACTATTTACAAATTTTGCTGGGGAAAAAAGGATGCGTCGTTAAGGATGCATATCAAAATTAGTGAAAAATATACTCATCTAATCTTGCAGCAAAATACGGCACTCGGGGTGTTCTGCCGCTGTCTTTCGTACACACGCCTGATCGACTTGCTTTTATAACTGATGTTTCTGTTTAATGGAACATCAACATTTTAGCAACATGCATGTAATGTGCAATACATGGTGTTAATTGACATATTACAGTTTCAAAGGATGGAAAACTTCAAATGAGATATAAATGATAATGATTAATGTAGATGATATGAATGTATGATAGTCTAAATGAACGTCAATGAATGGCAATGTCGTCTTGTCTTCACCTTCTATCGTCTCTGACTGAGCTGCGCTGTATGACTTTAGCTTAACCTCTAATCTCCTACTGTTGTGCGAAAAGAATTTGTTTTTGCACAAATACTAACGTGATTGTGATACATTTTGACATTCTGATAGTATCAAACAATGGTTTACAACTGATGGTTACCTTTATAATTCGTACACAATCACAGTTTATATCTCATACATTTTCATTCAAATAATTTACATAGATGATATATCAATAATAACTTGTAGAATTTCCGAAAATAGTAAATTACATGGTACTTCTCACAATAGTATGCTAATGATACTTGCAATCAAATAGTACTTTACTATATTTATTAACTGGTGATTTCAATTAAATGGCAACAATTTTGAGGTGGTTCAAGCCCCACGAGAAATGATAACGTGGTATCTTGGCGAATGGTAATGAGTGGTGGTTCAGGAACTTCTGACACCAAATGGTATCCTATAAACAAATGGTAATGAGCGGTGGTTCCAGGAATTTCTGACACCAAATGGTATTTTGGCGGTGGTTTAAAGCCCACGGTTCTGACACCAAATGGTATCCTGCCTGTCAGCAACTCACTTGCGACAGGCATACAAGGATTCCCTTCTTTTGCACTACACGAAAGTGACAACTCGTATTGTTTGCAAAAGGATACATTTTTATTCGGAGCTGATCATACAATAGCTCCACGAGCGGAATACCACAACGGTATTAAACATCATAGAATGTGATGACGATAAGATGGAATTAGGAGATGATATAAATATTATAACTACTGAAGCTAAGCTAGACTATTATAACTATTATACTGTCCTTAACAACCACAAAGTATCCCTAGCGGATACACGTCTGATTCCTACGCCGTCCGGTCTCTGTCTGAGCCCGCTGAGCGTGGCGTGTTCAGCCACGAGCAATTAGCTCAGCGTGCGTTCGTTGGTTTACGTGCTGGGCACTGGGCTGTGTTGACCAGAGTTACTTGGTCCTTCCTCGTGAACTGGGTTTCCCAGTCTCTTGGGTAACCCCAGCTCATCTGCACTGGTTGCCCTCCTTGTTGACACAAGTGTGTCCCGTTATAGCTATTTATAGCGTTAGTGTCTCTTCTGTCTTGTCTCCTGTCCTGTTACGTCACTTGCCCTCTTCCTAAGCTCTATTTTAGCTCTCCTTAGCTTAGATCTCTCTCCTAAGTCTTTGACAACCAAAACGTCTAGAATAAGACTAGCTGCAGAAGCTGCCGGATCAGCAAATCAAGGCCCTAACTATCCGCCTGTCGGAGCTTCGATCCTAAACCAGTTGTCGATCAAGGCTTAGGGCCTGGTCTGCCCGCCGTGACATTCATTTTTTAGGTTGTATTTCCTCGCACTATGATAAGGCTTGTACCCATCCAATTGCGCTTCTCCGCCACAAGCCGTTGGCACAATGTGCGATTTCATTTTATGTCTACTGTCATACGGTAGCTCAGTCATATCTTACTAAGACCTGACAATTAAACTATTCATTAGCACAGTGTGTTTTACGTAATTCATTGACACCATTTGTCCCCTTCAGCTCGCAGTAGGAAATCATAATTTTACAGATGTATGTAAAAATCAAATATTGTAGTTTACATCTCTTAAGTTATCATCGTCATCATCATCAGCTCCCACTTTTGCCGTCAAACGTCGTGGGGAATTTCTTCAATGACAATGTAAAAAAAAAAAAAAAAACATTTTGCTGTTCCGGCAATGGCCATGCTGCTACAGATGAGAGGAATTGCAGTTAACAGATGGATGTGATAAAAAAAAAATGATGCGCCATCTTCGGCCATACTGAGCTGTCCTTAAATATCTTAATGTAGAAATAGGATGTGAGTTCATGGGCGTGTGCAGGTTTGGAAAATATTGTGGTTGGCTCGCTGGTTTGTTAGTTAGTTGGTTGGTTGGTTGGTTGTTGGTTGGTTGGTTGGTTGGTTGGACGGTTGGATAGCTGGTTTGTTGGTTGGTAGATCGGTTGGATTGTTGGTAGATTTGTTGGATGGTTGGTAGATTGGTAGGATGGTTGGTGTATAGATTGGCTGGCTGGCTGGACGGTTGGTTGGTTGGCTGGCTGGCTGACTGACTAAACAGTTGGCTAGTTGATTAGTAGATTGATTGATTGGTTGGCTAGTTCGCTGGATGAATTGTTGGTTGGTTGGTTGGTTGATTGGCTGACTGGCTAACTGGTTGGACGGTTGGTTGGTTGGGTGGTTGGTTGGTTGCTTGCTTGCTTGCTTGCTTGCTTGGTTGGTTGGTTGCTTGGTTGGTTGGTTGGTTGGCTGGCTGGCTGGCTGGTTGGCTGGCTGGTTTGCTGTCTGAACGGTTGGCTGGTTAGTTGGTTGGTAATGGTGCAGCGTTCTTTCCACTCTGCAAACTTAGAAACCAGAGCGGGGTATGCAAAACCGGTACTGAATCTTCCCATCTGTGGACAGACACGGCGACGTCAATTATAACAGTGTAATATTTATTATAACAGTGTGACACTCATTATAACAGGGTGACATCCGTTGTAACAGTGTGTCGTCCGTTGTAACAGTGTGACGTCCGTTGAAAACGTGTGAAGTCCGTTGTAATAGTGTGACGTCCGTTGTAACATTGTAACGTTCATTGCAACAGTATGACGTCTCTTGTAACAGTATGCCGTCCGTTATAACAGTATGACGTGCGTTTTAACTATGTAACGTTCATTGTAACAGTATGACGTCCGCTGTGACAGTATGACGTCAATTATAACAGTATGACGTTCGCTGTAACAGTATGCCGTCCGTTTTAACAGTGTAACGTTCATTGTAACAGTATGACGTGCTTTGTAACAGTGTGCCGTTAGTTGTAACAGTATGACGACCGTTATAACAGTATGACGTTCATTGTAACAGTGTGACGTTCATTGTAACAGTGTAATGTTCTTTGTAACAGTGTGATTTTCATTGTAACTGTAACGTTCATTGTAACGGTGTAACATTCGTTTTAACAGTGTAGCATTCATTGCAACAGTGTGACGTCCTCTGTAACAGTGTGACGTCCGTTGTAACAATGCGACGTTCGTTGTAACAGTGTGATGTTCGTTGTAACATGACGACGTTGATTGTAGCATTGTGAGATCCATTGTAACAAGATTACAATTGGGGGAGGGGAGGGACAACATTACGGTGCGATAAACACAGCTTAGCTAGGGGAAAACAAAATTACGGTGCGGAAAAAAAGACCAGATTACGGTGCGGGGAAAAGACAAGATTACCATGAGGGGAAAAGACAAGATTACTGTGAGGGGAAAAGACAACATTACAGTGCGATAAAGACATTTCAATCCAGGGAAAAGACAACATTGTCATGTGGTGCGAGGGAAAAAAAAAACATGACTTCTTAGCATCCACAACAGGCGAGAACGTTTTCTTATCACAGAAGCGCGCTCACAGGCAACGCAACATTCGCCAATAAACATTAACAATGGCAACAGATGGAGAATGGTCTAAACAAATAACACAGAGTGCACCAGCTACTGGTTATCAGCTCCGGTGCCTGCTCCTCCGGCAGTAAAATGGAATACACTCGGAGGAAATCACCTAATAGCTTTTAAAGACAATGCGATTTTACCCGGAACATCTAGGAAACCAAGAAAAGGGTGGGCCTTGGTGTTGTTGTTGCGGTGGTGGTGGCGGTTGTTGTGGTGGTGGTGGTGGTGGCGGCGGCGGCGGTAGTAGTGATTGTGGTCGTGATGGTGGTGGTTTTGGTGGTGGTGGTGATGGTCATGGTGGTGGTGGTGGTGATGGCGGTATTAGTGGTTGTGTTGTTGGTGGTGATGGTAGTGAGGTGGTGGTTGTAGTGATTATGGTGGCGGTTGTCCTGGTGGTGGTGGTTGTCGTCGTCGTCGATTTCGTGTTGTCTTCTTTGTCGTCCTCTCTTTATCGTCCTCTCTTTATCGTACTCTCGTTATCGCCCTCTATAGTCTTCTTAACCGACCTCTCTTTCTCGTTCTCTCTTCATCGTCCTCTATTCACCGCCCTCTCTTTACCGTCCTCTATTTATCGTTCTCTCTTTATAGTCCCCTTTATCATTCTCTCTATATCGTCATCCCCATGACATCCCAATATTCTTTTTTTCTGGAGAACAACATGTACAGTCTGTATTTGTTGTTCCTCTGCAATTTCTGACCCTGTCCTGCTGGTTACATTTGTTAAGAGAACCTGGGACATTCCTGGGTTTGATAACTAGACCCCCCTCCTTGTTATACCCACATTCCGCTATAGTGTTGGAGTCACTTGATTACACATCTGGTCACACACATGCTTACACATCTGCTTACATAATTCTAGCACATTTGCTTGCACACCTGGTTACATGCCTGCTTGTACACCTGGTTACATACCTGCTTGTACACTTGCTTGCACACCTGGTTACATACCTGCTTGCACACCTGCTTGCACGCCTGCTTGCACTTCTGGTTACATATCTGCTTACACACCTGTTTACACATCTGCTTACTGTCGTGCTCTTTCAAAATGTTCGCTCTAAACAGCTCATAAACAAATTCACATGTTCTAAACAATGTTTCCTCTAATGAATGTGAATAATGAAGACAAACAATATTTCAACTTGAAGGATTCATCTAATTACTTTAGTTTATGTTGTGTGATTTCTGCAGTATGTACCTGGCAAGATGCAGCGAAAATATGTCAGGCAATAAATCGTGCAAATCTATTGTTTGTCTCTTCGTTACACAGATTTATATGTATTGAAAGGCACTCGGAGAAATAGTAGAAAGAAGTGGTGATATGAAGACACGCAAGACAACATAAAAATTTAAAGCTATAGTTATTAGACCGAGATTCGAGCCTGTCATCTCCAAATGACGACAGCGCCTCGCTACAGGAACACGTGTACTTCGACGCATAACCTAATAGACATCATTAAAAAAACAAGTGTCTTCATTAGCATGTCTATCATACTCATGAACCTACAACTATTGAATACGGGCAGCATTCGTATCTAACCATTGAGATAGCACCATATGTCTCAGAATTGTTTTATAAAACCAAAATAGGTCAAATAACAAACATACAAACACATCGAACCGTAATGCTGAGTCCAGAATATTAACGAACATTTAAACAAGAAATATGATTGGTCGGTTCATTTGTTGTACACGTATTGCACACAAATATCAATTGTGGAACCATTTAAGATGACTAAGACAGCTCATAATCAAACTCATAAGTACTGATTAGCGATCATGGAAGTAGAAGAAAGAAATAGAGGTGAGAGGTTCGAATCTGAGTATGGTAATTATAGCTTTCAATTCGTATAGTGTCTAGTACGGTAGTTCTCAACCGGTGGGGAATTCCCCCCCCCCCCCAGGGGGGAATGTTAGGGTTTCCAGGGGGCAGGGGGAATTGCGATTATTTCAAGATCGCGTTAATATAAGAATCGATTACTTGATATTGTTTTTCCCTTCATACTGTACGGTTTTGTACGTCTCGCCCTTCTAAACTTCAGTTTATAAAGTAAGTAGACCCACAAATCATGTTTTATGTGGACGTCTAGACTTGTTTTAATATGTGCTATTCAATTTAGCTTTCATTATTACGTATGACTGGAAAGAGTAATTATTTATACCCATCTTTAAGAAAGGAGACAAGTTCCAATGTTAAAATTATAGAGGAATATCACTACTGTCCACAAGCTATAAGATACTATCCGCAGTATTACTAAATAGACTAAAACCATATTCAGAAGACATATTAGGTGACTACCAGGCGGGTTTTAGACAAAACAGATCAACAATAGATCAGATATTTATCTTACGACAAATAGCCGAGAAAAATTGGGAATATAAAAGAGATCTCCATAACATTTTTGTGGATTTTAAAAAGGCTTATGATAGTGTCCATAGGAATAGTCTATGGAATGCTATGCAGGAATTTGGAATACCAAGGAAGTTAATCAACATGACCAGACTATGCATGGAAGATACTTATAATATAGTAACATATAAAGGCAGGAAATCAGACCCTTTCCAAATAACATCTGGCTTGAAACAGGGTGATGCACTATCGCCGCTACTCTTCAATCAGGCTCTAGAGAAAGTTGTAAGGAAGGTAAAGGATGAATGTGGTATTGGAAGAACATCCAAGCTGCTTGGTTATGCAGATGATATAGATATTATAGGGCAAAGTGAACAAAAGACATTGGAAATATTGACTCACTTAAAGGGAAAAGCCCAACAGATGGGGCTGGTTATCAAACAAGATAAGACAGAATATATGGTAATTTCAAGAGATGGAATGGCTAAAAACTCTGGCCACATACAAATAGATAATATGACCATTAAAAGAACGGAAACATACAAATACCTGGGTACAATCTTCAACTGCTCCAACATCATAAGGGAAGAAATACAAACTAGAATCAACTCTGGAAATAAGATATACCATGCACTACAACATCTACTAAAATCAAATGCGCTATCTCGTAACACCAAAATCACAATATACAAAACACTGATCAGACCAGTTGTGCTGTGTGGCTCTGAAACCTGGAGTACAACGAAAGGAGACGAAGCCTTGTTACAAACCTTTGAGAACAAAATTTTAAGACGCATCTTTGGGCCCATTAGGGATACACAAAGTGGAGAGTGGAAAAGAAGAAGTAACAAAGACATTTATGATCTGTTTAAGTCCCCGCTAATCACTGGTATCATGAAGGCTAATAGACTACAATGGCTGAGGCATATAGAAAGAATGGAAGATAATAGGGAAACAAACCTCGCTTACACTCAGGAAATAAATGACCGTAGACCCCGAGGTAGACCAAGAAGACGGTGGAGAGATAATACATATACAGACTTACAAGCACTTGGAATCAACGACTGGCAGGAGAGGGTCCACCAGAGAGACGAATGGAGACGGATTGTATCTGCAGCAAAGAACCTCAATGGCTCGGAACGCTGAAGAAGAAGAAGAAGAAGAAGAAGAAGATTATTACTGTATAGGGGCGAGGCGGGATGTTTAGGTAGGAAATACGAAAAGGGGGGGGGGGGGGGGGGGGAGAATTACGTTCTGAAAATATGGTGAAGGGGGGCATGGGCCAAAAAAGGTTTAGAACCACTGGTCTAGTATGTCTTTGTCATGAGCCAAAATATAAGCTCTTGTCACGAGTATACATGCGTATTGCGTTGTGCGAGAAGCATGCTCCGAGAGAGTCCGAGGGAGAAAGAGCTATGGAAAATGGGAGGATTGAGTTAAGACTGTAGCAGGAAACGGACGGCTCAGACTCTGGGCGGGTGATGGCAAACATTAGATTTAAAGATTGAGCACAACCCATTACTGGCAACACCGATCATATTCCGGTACGAACCAAAGGCCTTGTTCATGTCAGATTGGAAGCACTAGACTCGAGTTCCGCTCTCGTTTGAGCTCGTCAGTAGTGCATATCCTTGAATGGACCCTGGATCGAACCCCAGAACACTGGCGTGTGCGGTAGGTGTGTAACCACTAGACCACGCGGCTCACGCTTGAACGCAATCAAATTATCACACTAGAATATCACAACGTCACCCATCGTAGGCTATAGCTCAAAATTTGCCCGATCGCCGCGACTGACATCCGTCAGTCTATGTGGCCCCGAATGATCAGGTCTTCTCGACCTGGCAAGGCACACCAGGCGCCTAAATTCCAGCGAGCAATGATCAACTTGATTTATTTGGTTGTTTCAGGATTTGAGGTTTAAAGATTTAGCACAACCCACTACTGGCAACACTGATCGTATTCCAGCACGAACCCAAGGCCTTGTCAACGTCAGATTGGAAACACTGTCCTAGTGGCCTCAAATGGTTCGCCAATTGATATTTCTGTGTTTCCATCGGCACTCGGTATGTGATCACTGATATCATCAGTGTCATGGCGGAGGTTTTTACTTCCCAAAACATGTCCAGGCAGCCATTGTAAGCTGGGTCGGCTTGGTCGCCAAGACTAATTTTAAAATCCCCACAGGTGCCCATAGCAAAATTAATAAGAACGCGTGTTCTTAAACATCCGATGGTAAGGAGTTCAACCCTTACACCGGACAGTTGGACTAAAATGTTGACCTCTCGTCCTTGACTTGAGGACGTTAATTACAATTACCGCTGAAGTCGGAGTGGGTTCGCCTGATGGTGAGGGACATTGTTAATAGGGAAAGCGAATACATACACAAATTTCAATCCAGCACTACTAGAAGTAGTGTGTGTGGACTAGGCTTGTGTTCAAAGCGAGCGAGCGCAACAGCAACAAACATCCCCACGATACGTAATACAACACATGACTGCTGAGTGGACAAATAGCACCAACACTAAAGAACAAACATGTATCAATAACTACTAAGAAAGCACTTTACAACACAATCTTCCTACCAACTATATGTTACCAATGCCAAACCTGGACAATGACAGAAAAAGAGAAAAGAAAAATCACAACAACAGAAATGAGGTTCCTGGGAAGAATACTCAATGCATCAAGAAGAGATAAGATCAGAAAAGAAGAAATCAGGACTAAAGTGGGGGTTATAGCTGCAATAGATTTTATTAGAAGGCAGCAAGTCAAATGGTGTGGCCATGCAAGTAGGTTACCAACTAACAGTATACCACAACAAGCAATGATGTACAGACCAGAGGGAAGCAGAGGAAGAGGCCGACCACGTAAACGATGAACACAGGGAATAACAGAGTCCGTGGGAATATTGATACATGAAGCCCATAAGCGGGCACTCTCCCGCTGTTTATACTTCACCTCGACACCGCAATGTACAAGAGGAACATGATGAGATGCTGAGATAAGACTGCTGAGACAGTACCGAGCGCCTAGCCACTACACTACACCGACTCGCACATACTGTTAGTGTGGATAAATTGGTATGACAGAATCACCAATGTAGAGCTCATGGCGAGAACTAAACACATCCCAGTGAACCAGGAGGTGAGGAACAGACGTTGGCGCTGGTAGGATACACATGGAGAAATCAGGATCCTCGCCGGTGCTTCGCAGTTCGTGCACTGAGATGAGATTCTCCGGACTCAGGCTTGAGTTAGGAATATAACGGAGCACTTATGGGTCACTAAACTAAACTATACATTGAGAAAACCTGAGATATTACCGGGTGTTTGTGAAGTCTCATTACACTTTGTATGTAGAATAACTTTAAAAAATGAAGTACATTTTATTTAAAACATTAAAAATTCATTAAATTAGTTACATTAGTCACTGCTACGGCCTAACGCTGTTTTTGGGAAGCTGCAAAGTACAAATGAAGTATTCATTATAACAGGTGTTGAAAATGTTACCCACGGACTTCAAGACATGACTGTACACGTCTCTTCATATCGCCAAATACCTTCTGCAACAACCGCCATTTCGAGACACTTCTTCAAATAAACAAATTATTTCTTCCGTTGATAACATCGTTCTGTTTGGAGTGTAAAGAATTACTCCAGCAGATGACAGCCATTCGCTGGATATTGGTTCACAATGGACTGTGGAGCCTATTTTTTTATGACATCATGTACTTCATTTTTCAAATTTGTTATACATACAAAGTGTTGTGAGACTTTACAAAGCGTAGTGAGACTTTACAAACACCCGGTACAGTTAGACAGTCTCTTGTCTGGAACCAGCAGGGCGAAGGAAATAGTGGGAGACCTAACGACACGTGGAGAAGATAATGTTCTTCTCCCTCTTCTTTGTTCCTCTTATGAGAGGGGTTTTTCACGCCTGGTTATTAACCTCAAAGGTCGGTGCGTGTTACTTTGGCATGAATTTGCGTAATTTGTATTAGAATTATTTTCATTATCATTACTATTATTATTGTTATTAATAATAGTAAAATTGTTATTATTACTACCTACAAGCCGTATGCGTTATTAATATTATTATTATTATTATTATTATTAGGTAACAAAAATTTGTGGGGATGTCTACAAGGAAGTTAAATATATTATTTAGAAAATTATCTATTTATTCCTATTGTATGAATGTTCTGACGTCCCCCTGGGACTTTGACATCTCCATGAGTATTTATACTTTAATCAGCTTTTGACAGTAACAGGACAAAATAAAAGCGTTCAAATTATTAACAATAATTTAATTGATGCCCTTGCTCAATATCTGAACCAAAGTGTATATACACATACTACAGAAAATAGTAGAATGCAGAAGGGTAATCGTGGATGAGGATACGAGTTAGCCCTGTGGAATTTGTCATTATGGACCACCAAAGAACCACTGTCTATGTCAATATAGTCTGGGAGGACAGATACAATTTACCTGAATTTAGTTTCGGCCTCCTCCTTGATGATGCGGTGAATTTTTAAATAGCAATCAAGTCCTTGGTAAAGTTCCGAACAGGTGGTGACTCATCTTGGCTTCAGACTGAGTAGTCTTTCCACGAATAGAATATATACGAAAGTCCAACTGATTCACTCTCGGGACCATGGAGTGTAAGTCTCTACTAAACAATAGATCGTTGTCCCTTCACATATGATTTGAACGAAGAGGACAGTCAGTGATGAACACTCAACCTCATCAACTTGCTGGGCTTATACATCTTCAGATTAGCCTGATATATATCCTTGTATCACTATAATACCACAGGACTCTGGAACATACAAGTGTTTGCCTCTGTCCTGAGGATTATGGAACCTGTCCTTCTTATTCCGTCACAGTCTTGACGGTACGGATTTATTTAACTCAAGACTTGATGGTTCTGGCGTTTCCCCCCCCCCCCCCAAAAAAAAAAAATAAAACTCGATGAATAGTTGATCAAACGCATTTTATTAATTGCTGAACATACCAAACATGTGATAGGTGGCCAAACAAACTTGCTTCATTGAACATACCCAAAAAAAAAAAAACATAACCTACACAAAAATTTATGGATACCGGGTAATAACCATGTAAAATACAATAGGCAGGCTGCTGGATAAGTTAATTGCCCGGAAAATATCAAGCCAGCTAGAGAGGCAAGGTTGTTTCCCGCCTACCTTTAGAGAGTACCGTCCAAACAGAGAAACCTGGACTAACGCAGCAGTTTTTACACATGATGTCTATGAAGGATTCCACTCAGGCATTGACACATGTGCTGCGGCGATTGATCTAGAGCAGTGGTTCTCAGCCGGTGGGGAAATCCCCCCTAGGGGAGAATTTTAGGGTTTCCGGGGGGGGGGGGGGGATTAAGATTATTTCATTATCGTATTAATACAAGAACCAGTTACTTGATATTGTTTTTCCCTCTAAATTGTACGGTTCTGTACTTCTCGCCCTAATAAAATTCGTTTCATAACGTAAGTAGACCCGTAAATCACGTTTTATGTAGATGTCTAGACTTGTTCTAGTATGTGTTATTAAATTTAGCTACCATTTTTATGTATACCGTGTAAGGGTGGGTGGATTTATAGGGAGGAAATTCGAAAGGAGGGGGGGGGGGGAATGACGTTCTGAACATATGGTAAAGGGAGGCATGGGCCAAAAAAGGTTGAGAACCACTGATCTAGAGGATGTGTACAATAGAGTACTGTTGGATATTTTAATGTTTCAACTGCTTGAACTCAAGATAAGTCCATTCCTCCTTAGTTGGATCGCTGCAGCCCTCTTCCAACGGAAAGTAGTTTTTAGATGTGGCAGTTGGACTTCGAAACCAACAACAATATATCCTGGCCTGCCACAGAGATCACCATTATCTCCGGTGCTGTTCAACGCCTACACTGTGAGAAATACCAGCGAGCAGATCACTGGATCGGGGAGGACATTGTCATATGCCGACGATGTGTTAGTGTATCCTGTGGAACTACAAATCGAACTAAATCGCATTTGCATTTGGTGTGTGGAATCTGGGGCAATGGTCAACCCAACGAAGGCAGCAGTGACATGGTTCTCTTTGAATAACCATACTGTCAACACTCCAACCCCAACTGTAACTCTGTATTTAGAGACAATGGAAAGAACGCAGGCGATGAATTACCTGAGATACGTTTTAATCGAAGCCTTGCTTATAATGAGCACATAGACCAGATGATAACAAAGGCCAAGCGGGGTTTGGCTGCGATGCGGGTGATGACGGCAGCAAACTGTGAGCAGCGTCATCTATGTCTTCTATACGAGGGTCTGGTCATGTCTGTTTTTGAGTATGCGATGACGATCCTCACTCTCAGCCGTAAGCAGATCGAAAGGATGGAAAGGATACAGAACGAAGCTATGCGGATGTCAGCGTGTTGGGGAATAGATACAGGACATATAGAGGACAAGAGACATAATAGAGACAGGACATAGGCAGGGATGCAGAGATGTCATTGACAGGACATCTATAGGACCACAGAGATATGAGAGACAGGACATAAGTAAGGACACAGAGATGTCATAGACAGGACATCTACAGTACAGTAGAGATATCAGAGACAGGACATAGGCAGGGACACAGGGATGTCATAGACAGGACAAGACCCAGCTATAAAAGAGGACACAAGTCTACGGGACTCCGTCCTGGATTGACCGGACAGCCTTGCACTGGAAGACCCGACACAATATAACAGTGGCAGGTTAAGGCGAACAAGCAATAAACATCACTCCAAGGCTGTTCTTTCTTCAAGTTACTTTAATCGGATTCACATGGAGACAGGTTATAACAAACCACAACTCAAATCCAGATGTTCCCCAGCTCTATCGTACGTCCTTCTTAGATGGTGGGTCGTTCACAACTGACCTTGTTTCTAAGATCCTCGTCATAGGACGACCCCCCTAGCTACCTAGAAGTTCTTAGCTACCCCCCTACTATGGTGCTTGTCCGTGCACTATTTCATTATTGACTATGCACACCTCACTGCCCCTTCTTCCTATTACTAACTCTGTTATATTCCTCTCTTTCCTCCACCAAGACTTTTCCCCGAAAAGTCTTAAACCCAAAACCATACCCTAATTTCCAGCAAAAAAAAATCTAAGTAATATAACCTGGAACATTTTTTTATAAGGGCCTACTATCACCAGAGCCTTTTTGACTCTTATCACTACCCCATAATTACTTTAAGTTCTCTTGAGATCTATAGCCATCCGCTACTACCCCCCACAAAACAACTTTACTCAACCTCTCATGGGTTGTCCTATAACTATCTGCCATCACTCCTCCAATATTACTTAAGCCTCAAAACTAAGTAAGTTACAGCCCCGCATGAAAGTTAGCTATCCGCCCTTTCATTATACAACACTTCTTCTTCTATATACATCAATGCTACTTCTTCTTCTCATCTACAGGGTCACAAGCTATCCGCTTAAACCCTTTTTAATTTTACTTCTCATCGTGTACATACATATCAATATCTGATCTTGACCACAAAATTCAAAACGCATACTCTTCAAAAACACACGATAGAAAAACAGAGATGGTGCGCACCAAGGAAAGAAAGATAGCAAAGGAAACTATATCATTTATCCTCCCTTTCACACACGAAACTTTATGAAATAACGTTTCTCAAATACAAATCTAAAAATGATATGTTTGTATCTTCAACATTAGTATGTACGATCTGAAAGCTCTAACACGATCTGAAAGCTCTAACCATCCCCCAAAGTAAAATATTTTCTAAAATAGCTCATCTAATCTCTGACCAGTACACGTTCTGCTGCTATTCACAGCTAGTAGAATTACTAACAATGACCCTTACAATCAACCTCTATCTCCTGCTTTCACTTCCTGTTTACTGTAACCACAGTACCCTAAAAAGAATATTTTATGAACATAGGTATAATTATCCAAAATAATATCACCGTTCTCTTACCGTGAACATAACAGTAGTGTAACTCGGGCTAAAGCCGCTCCTTTTGTGGTGGTGGTGGAAATCGATATTCCACCACAAAGAGCGATAACTCTCCGGGATTTTTAAAAAGTAAAGGGCGATAACTCCGGTTTTTTTTAAAGTCAAGGGCGATAACTCGCTTTTTAATAGGCGTGATCCGAGTAGGTGTGGTCTAGTGACGTGAGGTATGTTCACAACATAAAAAATACAAAATAACAAACGAGTCAAGTAAGGTATATGTTTTTATTAAACCATGTATAGACAATACAATGCATATTAAATAAGTAATGGCATAGTCGAGATATTATCATTTTGTGTCTGTCTTTTTATATACAAATATGACAGAGATGCACGATGTTGCTGATATGTATATACAGAAGAGTCTTGGGTCTTGAAGCCTATATTGGTCCCCCCACTGGGTGTTTGGGTGTTGAGTACTTCTAAAAAAGTGTCCTTGTTTAGATGCGTGTTGTGGTTTTTGGTCAGACCTTTGGTACTGATTTTATCATAATCTCCGACACAAATATACGTCTTACTACATAAGGATACCATTCCATCCCCTTCATATTCTAACTTGAAAAGCCCGGGGGTTCTCTTTTCATACGCTTTGATAGTCTGGCAAGCCTGACAGGTAGTACTAGGGGTAATTCTATGAACAGGGCAGGTTTCAGACGGGAACCACTGATTATAAACTCTATCATATTCTGCTCTAAGGTGTGGTCTAACTACTTCAGAGAGTGAGTCGGCACTAAGGGCCAAATATAAAGAGTCAGTGTCCATTTCACAAAGCTGAAAGTCGTCTTTAGAGATAAATTTGTCTAGAAAGTCATAATAAAAAGCTAACATTCTTAATTTGGCATACTGATAAACGAAAAAACCAATCTGTAGAGGTAGATCCCAGATAGTTTTCTTCTTTAGGGTTTCTACTTCGAATAGATCAGCTGTAATACCAGTCATGCTTTTGAACCTGGGGTTATTGAGTACTTTGATAGTGTCTTTTCCCTGACAGTAGGAGACGTCGGTGTGTTTGGCTTTATTAGTTAACGTTTTACCGTAAGCGGCGTTACCTAACAACTTCATCGTGTCGGCTGTAATACTCTCAGCTGGATTTTTGTCCCCTTGGCGACGGGCATTAGACACTGTTTCCCCAAATTTTTTAAAACAACTAACTGGTCGATACTCTATTGTCTGGTAGATGTGTGTAACGACCAAACCATGGGCTAGATACCACTTTAAAAGAGGGGTGGCTAATAATATTTTCTTCCCGAAATAACTACTAATCAAAGTCCGTTGTGGAGTACTCAGTAGTTTATTTTTTACGGCGTAGTCTTTCATAAACTCCCCAATATCGTCCCTCGACACTTCTGTGTTCTTGAAAATAGGGGGCATTTCGGCAAAGGACTCTTGTAAATCAGTCGGGGTCTCTATATCACACTCCACCAACCCGAAAAAAGTATCACTTTTTACAGCCTCGAGGATCTGGTTTTCACTCAAAGAACCCCAAGGAAACTCTGACGGTGGAAACTTTTCTTTCAGGAAACACTTTATGGTTGTGTTTGATCTCTTTAGTCTCTGCCACTCACATTCCCAAATAACCTTAACTGTCACCCCAACCGTTTTTTCTAGATAGGCGTGAATGTCACACGTATTCTGGTGCAGTTCTTCTAGTGGTTTCTTATTGACGGGATTAATAGTTTTCCCAGCAGTTAGACGGCAAGAGGGGTGCCCATGGAACAAAAACCCATGGAATTGATAAGCTGTATTATTCTTTTTATCCCACCCATCTACTCGAATATGTCGATCGCCGAGTTGCATCTCATGACTATTGAATTGGGTTTTTAAATCTATATTTTCATTATGTGACACCCAAGTTAACCACTCTCGACACTGACGTGTGTATTTATGTAATCTATGTGCTCTAAAACCATCCTCGCGACTTCTATATATGGGGAAGTCTGTTGGCATATCTTTCATCAGAGACCAAAGGTATAAGGCATTCGCATCAAACCCTTTAATACTTTTTACTGGTTTATTACCCCTGATATGGGTCTCATTGGCCTCGTGGTAACGATGAAAAATAATACTCGGCCCACCCACTATATTGTCTCGTAACATCTTGTGCACCTTCTCCTCCTTCTTCGAACACAAAACAAAAGAAACATCTTTATTCATCGTGTTGAATAGGTACTATAGAGTAATACCGGGGACGGAGATGGCCTGCTTACACATGTCTATTTTTAACTCGGCATAAAAGGCTACTTGCTTGTCCAGGGCTTTTAGAAAAGGGGACACGTCTTTTACGTTGTACCAAATTAAAAAATCCCGCAAGGTACTCATCTTATTGTCGGTCCATGCTTTCTGGCAAACGGTGTATTCTGCCTCGGAAATGTTGCGGTTTTTAAGTTTAGAGAAAAAGACTGTATATGGTGGTAGGGCTGTCTCATCTAACTTACTGAGATCAGTCAGATACTCGTAGGAGAAAAAGCCTTTTGTCTCTTCTATTCCAAACGAGGACAGATATTGAGAGTAACTTACACCCGGGACCAGAAAGTTGGAGACATCAAGGAATTTTAACTTTTCTGTCGCTATACACATGAAATTATTATTTCTTTTGACTATAAATTTGAATGGGTTAGCCTCCCGATCAAGGAAATATTGTATCAAATAAGGTTTCAGGAGGTTAATGTCATATTTTCCGCTATCCAAGCCAAACAGAGGGAGGTCTTTCAGAAAGGAGTCGAGCCTTTCACTTAATTTTGGGTGGTCACCTAATTGTGCAAAGGTTGACTCGAACTGTTTTAGTAATAGCTCATAAGATTTAACAGATATGTCATGGAGATAGTCCATCATTTCATTTACGAGTACCTGTGGATCACCCGTGGTAATGAAACATTTAGGGGTGTCGAACCCAGGGACATTAGAGGCGACCGCACACGAGAGGGGGACGTGTC
Organism: Cepaea hortensis; assembly: GCA_963921405.1. NCBI lineage: Eukaryota > Metazoa > Mollusca > Gastropoda > Stylommatophora > Helicidae > Cepaea > Cepaea hortensis. The sequence continues at coordinate 235,487,690 of OY992876.1, forward strand.
TGGCTATAAAGGTCGTCGACTTTGAGTTAGTTGGTAATTTTTCATTAGAGAAGAAAGATTCCATGTCGTAACATGCTCTATATGGGAAAATAAAGTTTACGTCTACATCAAACCCATGTTCACATAGTAATTCCAAAATAGATTCAGTGGGGTGATAAATCCCGCCTTTATATGTTTCAATGGTAGCTATGCCTTTACACGTAAGTTCGTGGGGTGTCAGTCTCTTGTACATCTTAAACAACTTGCCACATTTCCCACAGGAAAAACATCGAGCGGCCCTATTAATATCAACAATATACATGAAATGGTTTTCATGTAGAAGGAGATTCAGTATATCTGGATGTGTACTAGTACTTCTGATTTTTGGAACTAGATGTTCCTCCTCTGTAAAACTAAACACATTTATTTTTATGTTAAAGCAGGTTTCCAGGGCAGGTAAATCAACTAAATTAACCCCAGTGAAATGTTTGTGGGATTTCAACCCTTTATAAAGTACCCATTGGCTGACCAGTTTTCGTGTATCTTTTCGTATATTTCTGACAGACCCTGTTCTGAAAATAGCCAACGCACGGAAAAAGCACCGATTATCATTATAAACTCTACCGTGTTCGTCGTTCTGAAGTGTATTAATAAAATTGTTGTGTTTGATGTGGTTTGGAATTGATTCTAAACAACAACCAACGGGGAATTCTACTAGTTTATACACATAAAAAGTTATACTGGGAATTGCTTCGACGTAGTATTTTGTATCTGGTCGGGTTAGTGTCGCTGAATTCACCAAGTCAAAAGCGTTTAGTTTGGTTACAAAGGCCTCGAAATCAGATCTATTGTTCACTAAGAACGGTATATCGAACAATGAAGAGTTATTCGGACTGGCATAGTAGAACCGTAGGGCTTGTGTCTCTCGATGTCTCAAGACTATGTGTAAACTGGGGATTATTTTAAATCGGTAGTTTTGAACATTAAAGAGCGGGAATAAACGAGAACTCCAATCTGTTGTCATATCACTATCTGGTCGGTTAAAAAATGTCCATTCACACAGATACCGACCATGTCGTATGTGTGATTTAAGAGTGTCCCAATGCTCATTATACACTGCTCGAACATCTAGCGGTAATTTCTGCAATGAAAGATATTCAGTAGTTGTGTTAACACCAGAGGTTCCTGGCTGCTCGTCTTGGCCCAAGGCACGTAGTTGATCGGATGACAAGGTATCTGTTGATAGTCCGTCACTTGGTCTGGTACCTGAGGATAGCTGAACATCTGTTGACAAGGTACTTGGTGTTGATGCGTCACTCGGTAAGGCACTAGATGTTTGTTGGTTATTACTAGTAGGTGACAGGTTATCACCCCCGCCATACGACAGGGCACCTGTTGGTTCTGCGTCAGTCCCCAAGTGACTAGATGATGATAGCTGAGTAGGTGAAACATGATCACCCATACTACCCGACAAGATACTGGATAGTGATTGGTTTGTCGTGGTAGCTGGCAGTATTTGAGTGTCTGTAACTGGTTATTTGTCGGTGGGTTTCTCTATATGGATATACTGGTGTCTATGACTGCGTGTCCATCTATCTGTCTGTGAGTCTATCTATATGTCTGGCTGTCTTTTTATCTGTCTATATGTCTGACTGTGTGTATCTGCTTATTTGTCGTCGGGTTTCTGTTTCTCTATGTGGGTATACTGGTATATATGACTGCGTGTCCGCCTATATGTGTGTTGTTGTTGTTGTTGTTGTTGTTGTTGTTGTTGGTCACTCTAAGACCTTTAATGTTAGCACAACGAGCAGCCTATAAAGAACTCACAATGAGAGTGTGTATGACTGATTGTGTGTGTGTGTGTGTGTGTGTGTGTGTGTGTGTGTGTGTGTGTGTGTGTGTGTGATATAATTCTGAGAGATTGGCCTAAAATTTACTTGTGTATGGTAGTCCCGATTACAGGGTATCCTTCTTTCTTCTACGGGGCACTTTTGGGTGGAGTACCCGAATCAGGGTTATGTGAACCCATGGAAGCATTTGGATGAAGTGTAACAACATATTGTTGTTGGTTATGGTCTGGACCGATAGAGCATCAGTATGGTCACAGATTAAAATAGTCACTGTCCAGAAGGATAGTAATGTGCTTTCGGCAAAGCTTGCCAAGAAACCCATAACAACCAGGTGGTGAGAACTTTCGAATATATTGATTACCAACAGTGACACAATGAAAGAAAATTAAAACGACTGTCAGTTGCTCTTCAAAGACTAAAACAACTTAATAGAGTGGGACAGATAGAACTACAGAAAATTATGTTTTTAAGAGTATTCAACTTACGCCTGTGAGACACTTACTAAACATCCCATAAATGCACTTGAATATAAATGTAATAGATAGGTTCTAAGAATATGTCACTAAGCGGTCATGTTCTACCATTTCACTCGATCACTAGAGTCGTGGATCTGGTCTCGACCATACCAAACCTTCCAGGTATTTACTTCTCGGTCTGTTCCCTTCGCTCTTGGCATTTGTTACCATGTTTAATTCTCCTAAAATACCCAACAAATTTTTTTCTATGTCCAATTTCTATAATCTATTTACGATTTTCATTTTGTTTCTTGTAGGTTATTTTCTGCCCGTGGTATCTTTTCTCCACATTTCCATCCGATGTTTTTTCAGCCTGTTCCACACATCGAGACAAAAGTATGAAGCACTTCAACACTTTTCTTTTTCAAATGCTATCTTTTTGGTCAGTAAGTTGTTCATCTTGCTAAAGGCTACATTTCCTGTGACGAATCTTGTAATCTCTTCAAACCATTGCCCAACAGAACTGTTCCGAGATAATTGTACTTGTTTTCGTATTTACTTGTGGTGCTTCCTTTTTCCTAATAATCTGTGTCTTTTTAATGCTAATCCTAGTTGATCACGGCTACTAATTGTTGCAGGTCCTGTTCCTTGTTTACAATCAAGACTGACTATCTATTGATGTCCCGCAATGATCTTTTCATATATTTCTGGTGTACAGGGGAAAAAACATCCCTGTCTCACACCCCTTTTAATTGGCTGATATTTACCTATTTCATTATCAATCCATATGACAGATCTGTTTTCTATGTTTTTCTTCCCCCACCAATTTGTAGATTTTCAAACATAGCTAATTTGCCGTACACAACCTTATCAACGTGTAACATTCACAACTGTTTTTTGTGTGTTAAAAGTATTGTGTGTTGCTTCATGTGTTATTTTACATTCCTTTGAAAAGGAGTAACAAGTAAAAAACGAAAAGAGAGCAAGTGAAAACAGACCTTGTCCCGTGAGCCCGCCTTTTCCTCCTGCTCGCTTGGGCTCGTGCCTTGGAGAATTTATATGAGAAACCAGAAAGAACTCACAAAAATACTATTTGGAAGATATAAAGACACAGTTTTGGGGGATAGATAATGCAACAGATCTATAATTGTTGGACATTGTAATAATATGGAGTGCTCTATCAAGAAAATATTAATAATGGTATCAAAAGAAAGTAAATGTTTTGTTTTACAGGACATCGCTGTCAACAGCTTTCATCTGATTTCTAGACAAGCTTACGATCAGTAGTTTGGTTTCTGAACGATCGGCTCACATCATAAGTATGAACCAGTGCTGATTCTCACAGTGGTCACGTTACTTACGAAGAAAAAAGTGTAACCAGGGATACCAACAGTGGTGATACCAAATGTGACATAGAAACATTCTTAACCAAGTAGATAAATTACCTAGGGGTAATTATCAGCCGGATGATGTACAAGAGATTAATGAACAGAACAAGATAAATTTTAGAAAATGAAAAAGTAATGTAAGAGAGTGGTAAATAGTTTTGGTGTGTGGGAGTGATTGTTGTAACAAAAAATTAGAAGCAGCTGGTTTGTAAGGTGAATTTCCTGCCAGAGTAACAACTAGAAAAGAAACAACTTTCTTTAGTCATATAAGAGACGCATGAACATCGTGACAACTTTTATCTCAGTAACTTACCGAGATTAGAAATTATGGTAGTGGTATGTCAACAAAGTTGATTTCAGAACACCAAAGACAGCGTCATGAATGCCTACATCATTTGATGATGATAGTGTCAGCCAAGTTGATTTCAGAACACCAAAGACAGCGTCATGAATGCCTACATCATTTGATGATGATAGTGTCAGCCAAGTTGATTTCAGAACACCAAAGACAGCGTCATGAATGTCTACATCATTTGATGATGACAGTGTCAGCAAAATTGGTTTCAGAACACCAAAGACAGCTATGTGCGGCGTGGTGCCCACGCGAAAGAAATAAACAAGTGTGACTTTTGTACAGAGCGAAAAGAAAAAATATAACCATTCGTTCATTCAAATCATGGTGAAATTTAGATTTATTCTGATGATATCAAAATTAAATCTAATTATCGTGTTAGTAAAACACTTACAAGGCGAGCCTCAGTGTTCGTCTGGGCTGGCGAATAAACACACCGCAGTGTGACCGGTGTTTTGTTAACAAGCGCGGTCATCCGAGAAAGCTTGCTAACACGCCCCCTGGACAAAATTCGTAACGGAACTAAATTAGCCACAAATGTGCAACACGCTGAGTTTATAATATCAATATCTCTTGATATATTTCGTAAAACACCATCAAAATTTTAATTTTTTTTTTGAAATCAACAACCTCGTAATCTTTCATTTGACTATAAGTTTTAATACTTTTTGACCTCTCAAAAGTTATTTTATTACACGTTTATGGCGTCATACGACGCGTACTTGTTCCGAGTTTGCATACATAAATAATTTTTTAAAATATATAAGAATGGTTTATTATGCTATATTGCCTTTTAAAATACTTAAAACTTGGTATTATTAAATATTATAAGGTTCCTTTTTCTGATATTTGAATAATTTTATCTAAATCTGACTTTCCCCCAAGTAGGCATAGCACATTTTTTACATATAAATTATGTTACTTTTTTATACAACTGAAAACCATACTTTATTCGTGCTTAAACATAAGTGAAGGAGTAATTTTTTGTCTAATATGTTTATAAATGTCTGTTCTAGAAATATGTTTTGTCTATCGCTGTAATTCTTATTTTTATCATCTCCGACAGTCACAGTTGCAAGGTTGCTGTTGTATCTTTGCTTTGTAAGATCAGTGTTACCAGAAGTATTAGCTTAGTTGATAGCGCACTTGGCTCGTGTTCGGTGAAAGTGGTTCGATCCTTAAAGTGTGAATTTTTTTTTTTTTTTTTTATTTTTAAAATTCTTTCGCACACTTTTAAACTGCTGTTCATCAATATACCGTTGTCTACTATTTTTCTTTTTGGTATCTCTTACGCTTACGCCCAACTAAGAAGATAGACACTTTGTAACGCCGAAAAAAAAGAATACATTATGTTTCATGTCGGTAACCGCTCTGGGTCTATCATTATCATGTGTCGCTTCTTCTTTCGTTCGCTTGAAATATGTCTATGATTGTGATATTGGCTCTTGTATAAATTTAACGATGTTTGTTGATAAGACTTCTCACTCAAGTTTGTAACGAAAAGACATAACAAAACACTACCAGCTTAGTTATTAATTTTAAATAAATTAGCTGGGGTTTTTGTGTAGGGTAGTAATTGTTCAGTCATCGTGTGCCATGTCGGTGGGCGCTAAACGTGGTACATTTTACCCTGTTGATAAGTTTAATAAAGCAGAGTACCACATGCAAACCTGTCAATAATTGTATTGATTAACTCGTTTCTTACGGGAACCCTCACAACTTCATTGGGATTGAGTGAAAACCAGATCATTGAGTCTGTAAAAAGTGATACTTTTTTCGGGTTGGTGGAGTGTGATATCGAGACCCCGACTGATTTACAAGAGTCCTTTGCCGAAATGCCCCCTATTTTCAAGAACACAGAAGTGTCGAGGGACGATATTGGGGAGTTTATGAAAGACTACGCCGTAAAAAATAAACTACTGAGTACCCCACAACGGACTTTGATTAGTAGTTATTTCGGGAAGAAAATATTATTAGCCACCCCTCTTTTAAAGTGGTATCTAGCCCATGGTTTGGTCGTTACACACATCTACCAGACAATAGAGTATCGACCAGTTAGTTGTTTTAAACAATTTGGGGAAACAGTGTCTAATGCCCGTCGCCAAGGGGACAAAAATCCAGCTGAGAGTATTACAGCCGACACGATGAAGTTGTTAGGTAACGCCGCTTACGGTAAAACGTTAACTAATAAAGCCAAACACACAGACGTCTCCTACTGCCAGGGAAAAGACACTATCAAAGTACTCAATAACCCCAGGTTCAAAAGCATGACTGGTATTACAGCTGATCTATTCGAAGTAGAAACCCTAAAGAAGAAAACTATCTGGGATCTACCTCTACAGATTGGTTTTTTCGTTTATCAGTATGCCAAATTAAGAATGTTAGCTTTTTATTATGACTTTCTAGACAAATTTATCTCTAAAGACGACTTTCAGCTTTGTGAAATGGACACTGACTCTTTATATTTGGCCCTTAGTGCCGACTCACTCTCTAAAGTAGTTAGACCACACCTTAGAGCAGAATATGATAGAGTTTATAATCAGTGGTTCCCGTCTGAAACCTGCCCTGTTCATAGAATTACCCCTAGTACTACCTGTCAGGCTTGCCAGACTATCAAAGCGTATGAAAAGAGAACCCCCGGGCTTTTCAAGTTAGAATATGAAGGGGATGGAATGGTATCCTTATGTAGTAAGACGTATATTTGTGTAGGAGATTATGATAAAATCAGTACCAAAGGTCTGACCAAAAACCACAACACGCATCTAAACAAGGACACTTTTTTAGAAGTACTCAACACCCAAACACCCAGTGGGGGGGGGGGGGGGGACCAATATAGGCTTCAAGACCCAAGACTCTTCTGTATATACATATCAGCAACATCGTGCATCTCTGTCATATTTGTATATAAAAAGACAGACACAAAATGATAATATCTCGACTATGCCATTACTTATTTAATATGCATTGTATTGTCTATATGTAACAGTAATAGAGTACTGGGGTATTATTAGAGTCTAGTGGGAAATAGATATAGCACGATTGAGCATCGAGAGTGAAAGGGTGGGAGATGCTCAATCGTGACGTATTGGGTTGGCAAGGAAAGTTAAGATCCGGCCTTTGACTTGAGTGCAAGCTAACATCAACCCTTGGTCATCAAGTACAAATAAACTTTATACTGTCAACTAAAACCTGACTTGCGTGTTCATATACACTGGTATAGGACACGAAATGGTGCCGTCTAACCACGATACTGGATTTGGCCGTCCCGGACACCACGCGAAGTACTAGGAAACCTTCAAAGGATCCAGACCAGACTGCCTAAAGAAGGTATTTAGAACAGAAGTTTTCTCAAATCGGTTTTGTCAAGGTCGGGAGACGCTTGTTATTGTTCCATGCTCCGGTCAAATAATTCCTAGAAACAGTCTCGGCACGTGGTAGAACAACCAGTGAAGTGATGCCCAGTAAAATTCAGTAATCTGCAAATACAGAGGCCGAAAGCCCGCCCAGGGGTGGTCCTCTGTAAAGCTGTTACAGAGACTTGAGATAACAAATTTTCAACTCAAGAGGCTTGGTAGAGCCGTCGCTTTGCATAGTACAACTCAAGAGGCTTGATATAGCCGTTGCTTTTCATTGTACAACTCAAGAGGCTTGGTAGAGCCGCCGCTTTGCATAGTACAACTCAAGAGGCTTGCCATAGCCGTTGTCTGAACTTTAGCGTTATCAAGGGGCTTGCCATAGCCGTTGTCTGAACTTTAGCGTTATCAAGGGGCTTGCCATAGCCGTTGTCTGAACTTTAGCGTTATCAAGAGGCTTGCCATAGCCGTTGTCTGAACTTTAGCGTTATCAAGGGGCTTGCCATAGCCGTTGTCTGAACTTTAGCGTTATCAAGGGGCTTGCCATAGCCGTTGTCTGAACTTTAGCGTTATCAAGGGGCTTGCCATAGCCGTTGTCTGAACTTTAGCGTTTCCAAGGGGCTTACCATAGCCTGAGTTTTGCTAATTTCAAATCGCCGCTTACGTTGTCGCTATCTCAAGACATCGATGATGTGCCCCACCCGGGGTGAAAACAAAGGCTAGATATCTCAGATGGGACCCGACCAGGGGTTGAAGATTATCCCGGCATCCCCAGAGAAGTGACGAAATTACTTGGGAGAAGAGACAGACTACCGGAACTCCGCGACCGATTTTTCAACTGAAACAGGCTCCTGGTGATCGAACGAGTCGAGGAAAGTACGTGCTTGAGTCAGGAAACAAAAAGAAGGTGAAATTGTGTGGTTCCCAAACCCAGAAACTAACTATAGTTTTCCAAAGCAAGTGAGTGTATTCCTTAAATTAAGAAATTGAAATTGTGTGCTTCTTTGCTTGCTTTGTTAAAGTATATTTCAGCGGAACAGGACACCTCGGACATATAAATGTTGTCTTATAATAATGAACTTGGAATAAGATTAATATTATACTAATATAGTGATATATATATATTGCAATTTTGTGTTGTACGGGGGTATTTCATATTTCAGATCTACAATATGGAGATCCTAGATATTTGTTAGGACAGGTACTTGGTAGTGTATAGTGGATTGGATTACATTGCCGAACATTGTCAACATACAACATACTGGATAAATATGGATAAGGAATTAGGACGCGTGACTGCATGGTTGCAAGAATTGAAAGTAGCGGTCGATGAGGTAAATAATTTTGTAGAAAGGTTAAGAAGAAGAACAAATGGACTAGAGACCTATAGATTTAATGTACAAGGCAACAGAGTAGGAGGGAATAACAGGAGACAGCCAGTGCTTAATGAAGACAGAAGACGATATGATTCTATGTATGCGGCTGGTTATGACGAACCAAGTCCAAATGCTTATAGGGTAAGAGACGGTAAGAAGAACAGACGTAATAGTGAAAGGTCAGACTGGTATAGTATTGGGCGTGAGAGAAACCTTGCAAAGAAATCGTGGGACTGGCCCTCTCACAGTGCAACCGCCAGAAAAAGACGTAACGACTGGTTTGAAAAGAGACAAAGACAATATTTGAAGTCAGGATCGAAAGACAGAGTGGAACACAAAGATAAGAATTCAACGACACCTAAAGTACTTGCCAACATTAGTATGGAACAGGAAAAGAAGACGACGGTGTTAGTAAGGAAAATAAACCGAGAGACACAGACGCAGACAGGTAATACGATGGAAAGTAGTACGCAGACTCAGGTACAACCAGCCAGCAAGATAACAAAGGGAAGTCAAACTGACTTAATAGAAACTCAGTCAAAACCAACTCATTTGACTAAGGGAGACAAGGTTGAAGGTAAGAAAGACAGACATACGAGAACCAAGGACGAAAGAAAGCCAAGGAAGAAAAGTATTAAGGAAAGGAATAGTATGATTGTTAATAGAGGTAGTACTATGTCAAGTTCCTCAGCGATAGACAGGAAACTAATTCCCAAATGGTGTAGGAATATTAGCTCTCAAGGTTCAGGTTACGGAGCAGATATTCTTACAGCCGCGAATTATAGTGATGCTGAAACAGATATTAATACTGATGATTCAGAGAATGAGAGAATTGCACTACGAGCAGATCCTGAATTGAAGAGTGAGATTTCCTCATACGATGTAGTTCCTGGTAGACACGGGAACGGAACTTTGGAATTAGATACCAGCTTATGTGACAAGAAAGTAGGAAAGGCTAAGGGACGAAGACCGAGAAAGAGAAAGAAAGTCAGATGTACTAAAGACGACTGTGAGAATAGTGTAGACGTGTTTGCATTGGGCTATGGGTCTGAGGAAGGAACTATTGTCAGTGTGTCATCTGAAGACGAGATGGGAAGATACAAGCGGTACGTAAGGTACACAGGGAACAGTGAGCAGACCGACGCAAATAAAGGTAATAAGAAGAAAACATTTAAGAAGAAGAATGGCGATAGACAGATAGCGCGAAATTACTCCGCGACAACAGAAGATAACATAAGAAAACTCAGAGAATTAAGACCTGAGTACTTTAACAGGTTGACAACAGATAGTGAAGAGGACATAATAAGAGAAAGACGGGTTAATATATTGAGAGACAACGAAATGTTTAACTTGGACACACTCTATAACGGTTAAAATTCCTTGGGTGAGGAAGGAAAATGGAATAGTTTATGAGAAGAATTGAGATTTGAGCATATAGATATGGGAGCTGTCTGGAATAGGCAGATGAATTTTGTTTGATGTAGCATCGCATGGTATAGGGTAGGCGATGGAGTTGTTGATATTTTACGTGGATACGTAGTACAGGATATCTGGTTTTTGATTTCGGTGTAGGGAGAGTAAACTAGATAAAATAAGTTTGTCCGGAAGGGATAGGTACAGAGAGTTAATCACGTTGAGTGATGTATAAATGGTGTGCACAGAAGTAGTAGAGGGTGAGAGATAAATGGTTTGACTCAGAGCTATGACGTGATGTCTGAGATAGTTTTGCTTGTTGGTTTGAGAAGAAAGAATAGTATTGTATGACAGCTGAACCGAGAATGTCTGGTGAGGAGAAATAGGTTGAGGAGGAATTAAGTATCCTGTGAGTAAAATAGTCAGTTGAACGCGAAGAGTATTAAGAGTAAAAGACTGTAGAAGTTGATGCTTGAAGAATACGAGTTACGTCGTACTTGTGGAGAAGGAAGAGTTGATTAAGTCTGAGAAAGTTGTTGTGTGGAGAAATATAGAAAGCGGAATGAAGTTTGTTTTGAAAAGATAGTAGATAGTGCTGTGAAAGCGATATAAGTTGCGAGAGGCAGCGTCTGACCTTCGTATGGGAGTGAATGATTGAGTAAAGTAGAAATAAGGAAGAAGTGAATTGTGAAAGTCCTGTGGAGAAATTCGTCTGGTTATGCGTTGTTCATACGTGAGTATAACTGTAGTCAAACAGGTGTTCGTCGTGATGAGTAAAGCAGGATAGAGCTGTGATAACGTCACTTAAGTGTAATACATAGATAAAATGTAATGGTTGCGCTGATATATCTTGTGTCAATGTGTGTGGAGGAGATCAATACGCTTAGATTGTGCTGAGTGATTGCTGGAATGTTGAATTGGCGTCTAAATTGTCTTTGTAGTAATAGTATAGACACGTTAGGTTGTCGCGATGCGAGTGGTCGTGAGATGAGAGCGAGGTTGTGTGTCCGTGTGAATATGTGAAGAGTGGTTGATAAAACGTAGAACATAGAGTATGCGAAACATGGTTGGAGGATTGTGATGTCTTTTCGTTAGAATATCTGACGTTGGAAGGAAATTATGGAAGTTGAATGACGGAATGAGAGTTAACATTCTGAATGATGTTTCATAAAACATTGTTTAGTATTCTTGACAGGGACATGTAGAAGCAGGAATGCCTAATACTGAGAAACGAGGAAAGTGAGGTCCGTTGTCAGTTGTAAGTGGCGTGGCTTGCAGTTCTGAAAGAGTCCCGAGAAATAATAAGAAGAGTGAAAGATGCGGAGGTAAACATGGTTAGTAAAATGAATGTTGGAGAACGTGTTCCGAGGAAGGTGACCGGTTTGATTGTCGTCACGATGTAAGAGTGCTAGAAGAGACTTGAGGATAGCTTAGAGTAGAGCAGGAGGATGAAATATTAATTGCGTAGGGTAGACGAGAAAATTAGAAGTAGAGTTAGTTGCTTTGGTGAGAGGTCTATAGTAAATAGACAAGTTCTTTTGATGGGAGTAGCATGGTGGAGATACTGTAGTTAACAGTAATGATTAAGAAGTGGTAGTGATGTTTTGTGTAAAGCCAAGGGAAACAATAGCTGTGCCGAGCCACAGGTTATTAATAAGTGGATGATGGCTGATACATTGAGTTGACATTGGAATAGTCGCCACATTAGGAATGGATAAAAGGAGTCAACCTGTAGTTTACAGTGATTGAATTCCAAATAATGTGGTGTGTTAGGACTTAGTTTTGTAAAAGATAGAAAATTGTGAGGGGAGATAATCAATGTTTGACTTCCAGAAAATGGAACGGTCAGTTGTGGAGTAGTGATTGTGGTTGAGGAGAACAAATATTGTTCTAAATTAAAGAAGTTAGTCTGTGGTTAACAGATATACATACGTAGCAGTGAGGTGTTTTGTTTTCTCGGTTATGGGAGGCCAAGGTTGATGGGCCACTATATGTAGTAATTTGAAGGGAGTTGTAATTTTTTTTTTAAAAAAACCTTCTCTTTAGAGAGAAGACAATTGTTTTATGGTGAGTTTTAATGCCTCATATATAAAATGTTTTTTTTTTGCTTGATTTGGTCCTGTAAAATGATTGTTATTATTTTAGAATAGGATTATTGTGTTTGTAGACTTTTGTGTGTAAACTACTGGTCCGTAAAAGAGACCAGTAGTAGTAGGTAAAAATAGAATAGGATGTATGTTGTATCATCATCACCATCATCATCACCATCATCATCATACCTTTAGTTGAGTTGCGGGGAAACATAAATGATTGTTACAAAAATTTGGGGGGGTTTGATGTCCTGTTGTGATTTTATTTCGCTGTTTTGTATGTTAAATAGTAGTTAATTAAGTTATGTTTAAATTACAGGGTGTTGTCTAGAATAAAGACAATATATGGGGTTTAATTAGGACCCTTCGTTCAGAAAAGAGTTAATAAAACTACTGAGAACTAATAGAGAGACACATTCTCTTTGTAAAGAGTAAGTTCATGGGTATTTTATTGCTGTGATAATCAGCGTAGAGAGGTTAATAGGTAATATGGTTATGAAGTAGTGGAAATATATGGATGGTTATGGGGAAGTTTAGAGTTACACTAAAGTCAGCATTAATTGGAAATATATGGATTAGAAGCCATATGGGGAAAGAAAAGATTACTATAGCAGTGGGGTAAATGAGGAGAAAGTTTTAAACATGGTTTACATGGGGTCAGAAGAACCATGATGTACACAGAATTGCGGGGTTATAGAAAAAGAAGAGGGTAACGGGTTACCCCAGACAAAAACATGAATTGAATCCATGTTTAAATCTGAAGAGTGATTAGACACTGTGGATAACAGTACAAGAATAAAAGGGGTGTAAGTGTGTAGTCGAGACATAATGACATGGGGTGTTTGAGAGTCCGTAATATATGGGCTGGGATAAAGTTAAAGGTAGGGATAGGATATTGTTGCTGTTAGTAACGGCATGAAGGGAGATTTGAATAGTTGTGCCCATAATAAATGGACAGTAAGGGGGCAAGAGAGGTATATTATGTGAAGTGATCTGTATTGGAACAGGTCTTGATTTTTAATTGTGTCCTCGGGACGTGTTTTGTGGTTGACATTACAATGAGAGCTTGAAGTAAGGTTCAGAGACATAAAAGTAGTAGTGTCTGTAATATATAGACAATTGGATGTGAATAATGTTTTTGATGCTGTAGATAGCAGCGTAAACGTTTACCATAATGAGTGGTAAAGGTGTGTGATTTAGGTGAGTGTGGTTTTAGACTTTATTACATAAAGTCTCAAATGACATAGGAGGGTAAAGGAGTATGGTTTGGTAAAGGGGGTGTGTGATGTAGCTGAGTGTGCTCTTTGTGTGGAAGAGTTCTACTGCTTCTTTTAAATACCGGTGGCCACCGATTCTTTATCTTTCTATCGTGTGAAAGTGATTTCAAGTTAGTCGAAAGGGGAGAATGGTATCAGCGTTTGAAATAGTAAGCGGAATGCTTATGAAGTGGAAAAGTAATATTTAAGAAGATGTGTTATAATGTATTTTATAAAGTTGATATTGAATTGTTATTAAAGATATGTAAATATGTTATGGTTGTTTGAAGAGCCAGAAACGAAGAAGAAGTGGGTTGATATATATATATATATAGCAGGGGAAGAGTTAAAGAAATAGAGTATTTACTTAAGTGGAGTTGGTTTGGGGAAGATTAGAGGAACTGTGAGAGATAGAGAAAAAGAGGGAATAGAGTAAGGGGATTAGGAGTAAAGATTTTTTCCTTTTATAGGAAAAATTCTTTAAGTAACATGGGGAGGTGTAACAGTAATAGAGTACTGGGGTATTATTAGAGTCTAGTGGGAAATAGATATAGCACGATTGAGCATCGAGAGTGAAAGGGTGGGAGATGCTCAATCGTGACGTATTGGGTTGGCAAGGAAAGTTAAGATCCGGCCTTTGACTTGAGTGCAAGCTAACATCAACCCTTGGTCATCAAGTACAAATAAACTTTATACTGTCAACTAAAACCTGACTTGCGTGTTCATATACACTGGTATATATACATGGTTTAATAAAAACATATACCTTACTTGACTCGTTTGTTATTTTGTATTTTTTATGTTGTGAACATACCTAACGTCACTAGACCACACCTACTCGGATCACGCCTATTAAAAAGCGAGTTATCGCCCTTGACTTTTTTTTAAAACGGAGTTATCGCCCTTTACTTTTTAAAAATCCCAGAGAGTTATCGCCCTTTGTGATGGAATATCGATTTCCACCACCACCACAAAAGGAGCGGCTTTAGCCCGAGTTACACTACTCATAACTTCTATTCTTGGGCATTCAAGCTATAGTTATCCCGGCCCATGCTGCAATTACAGCACGCAAAATATCATTCATAGTTCACATATTATGAACTTGCCTACTTAATCCACCCCCATATGGCACTCAGTCCATGTTTATTCTGGTCATTGCTGACAACCGCAGTGATTTTCAATGGCTTTACCTGTTATCTACAGGAACCATACCAGTACTGACCTTATGTCTGTAAATGTCTCCCTTGTCCAACCCTTTTGTCATAGCTAATTTCTAAAACCCTGCAAGAGTATCTAGCAATTTATCTATCCCCAGGGCAGTTATAGGATATCTATAACATCATGGCACTCAATCCATGTTCACCCCAGGTCTGTAAAAAAAAATCTACCCCATCAAGACCCTATCCCAAGGTTGCTCCATATCGTAATTCTAAACGTAATTCTGCATCTATAACTCCCAGGGACCCTATTAACATGTCTCCTTAATATGGAGCAATTTCTATTTTATAACTCCACACATAAAAAACTATTTACTCAAAACTAATTGTAAATATGGTCAACGCCAACTCAAGTATGAATACCAAAACTCATTACACTTTTTGTAAGTGAAAATAACTAAACAAAGTAATATGCTAATATTTAACCAAGGCAACCTAAATAAAACCAGAATTCATGAATAACTGGAGACAAGACAAATCAAAACAGAACAATATCATCCCCCCTAAATTGACATACCTCAATTTATCCCCACCGAAATAAGATAAATATACATAATAAAACAAGCATCAATTTAAATCAAGACAAAATTACTTAGTGTCATCCAACATTACCAGTCACTTTTACGGACCGATAATTTACACGTAAAAGAAGGAAAACACAACAAGTCATATCCTAAAATTAGATGGCAGCTAAACAATATGCATACCGTTAACCACGGTATCCCCGCAATGCGAAAACCACCAGAAGATGTCTATTTACTATAGACCTCATTAATATGTATTGATACACATATCCCCCAACGTTAATTAAAATACATAAAATTGTACATATAATACATAAAATACATAAATAACCAAACTAGCGGATAATGCCCTCAACGCCATAGAGGCTCTACCAACTCTTGACCACCTGGACACACTTCCCACCATAACAGAAGTTAAGTGTGCTATAAATGAACTTGCATCTGGCAAGGCTCCAGGTAAGGATGGGATTCCAATAGAGGTTATCAGGAGTGGGCAAGACACACTCACTATACAGATCCACCAGCTAATAGAGCTATGCTGGCGTGAAGGACAAGTCCCACAGGATTTCAAAGATTCAAGCATCATAACACTGTACAAGAACAAGGGCGATCGGAGCGACTTCAACAACTATAGGGGTATCTCACTTCTGTGTATTGTTGGAAAAGTATTTGCCAGAATTGTTCTGCGCAGACTTCAAGTCCTAGGAGATCAAGTCTACCCCGAATCACAGTGTGGCTTTCGACAGAACCGGTCTACCACTGATATGATATTCTCATTGCGACAAATGCAAGAAAAATGCCGTGAACAGAATCAACCACTGTTTATTGCCTTCATCGACCTCACAAAGGCATTTGATTTGGTCAGTCGTGAGGGTCTGTTCAAGGCACTAAAGAAGATTGGCTGCCCACCAACTCTTCTGTCCATTGTGGAATCGTTCCACACAGGCATGAAGGGTATAATCAAGTTTGATGGTGCAACTTCTGAAGAATTTGAAATCAAGAGTGGAGTTAAGCAAGGTTGTGTACTAGCTCCCACCCTCTTTGGAATATACTTTTCACTTCTACTGAAATATGCATTTCGTGATCAGGATGGTGGTATATACATTCACTCACGCTCAGATGGTGGCCTCTACAATGCTCAGAGATTGAAGGCTAAGACCAAAATTAGGAGGGTACTGATCAGAGAGTTGCTTTTTGCAGATGATGCTGCAGTTACGACCCACTCTGAGGAAGAATTGCAATGTCTCCAATGCTTGTTCTGAATTTGGTTTAACAATTAGCAAAAAGAAGACACAGATTATGTCACAAGGTGCACATGGGGAACCATCAATCTTTATTGACGACGCCGAACTAGAGATAGTAGACCATTTTACATATCTAGGATCGGTGGTAAATAGCAAATTATCCCTAGATCAGGAAATCAACATCCGGATTGGTAAGACAGCAACAACAATGAACAGGTTAAGAAAAAGAGTCTGGGAGAACAGGAAGCTTACTGCCAAAACAAAAGTCCTTGTCTATCAAGCCTGTGTCCTTAGTACTCTTCTCTATGGCAGTGAAACCTGGACAACTTACTCACATCAAGAGAACAATTTAAACAGCTTTCATATGCGGTGTCTGCGAAGAATTCTTGGTATTAAGTGGCAAGACAAAATCACAAATACTGAAGTATTGGAAAGATCAGGTTGTGTGACAGTTTATTCCATGCTCAGTCTTCGTAGACTTAGATGGATAGGACATCTTAGGCGGATGGATGATGGTAGAATACCAAAGGATATCTTTTTTTGGTGAATTACAGATGGGTAAGAGATCTCAGGGTCGGCCTCTACTACGGTTCAAAGATGTGTGTAAGCGGGACATGATTGATACAGGCATTGATAATGCACATTGGGAGCAAGTCGCCGCTGAACGTGTTGCATGGAGGGCAAATATCAGAAATGGAATAAAGTCAAAGGAGAAAATTATTGCAGAAAAGTCACACACCAAGCGTTTGAGACGTAAGCTGGTGCATGATGGTGGAAATGACCACGTGTTCACATGCACCCACTGTGAACGGACATTTACAGCGCAAATTGGCCTTATTAGTCACACTCGCTACCGCCATAGTTAAAAGTTATTATGCCTTTTTAAAGCACAAACTATCGTCTGTCAAGACGGCAAGGTGCCAATGTATGTATGTATAATTAAAATAATATATACTCTTCTTCATACAAGTCGTATCTGCCTCAAAATACGAACAATAAAACAAAGAAATTTTTCACCAATCATTGTGGGTAATACATCCAACAACTGGATTTGTACCAACAACTAATTCTACTTTCACTTCATAAGGATATTCCCTCAGTTCAAGTCTCTCATCCATTTATCTGTAAACTACAGGAACCATATTACATCTATTATAGTTATATAGAATGGGTTTTCTTCCAATCCTCTTAATACCAAACCATCGACAGTTTATTACATCAAGCTTTTTCTCCTGCTAACTGCAGAATTTCTCGTCAAGCCATCTCTCCACTTCTTCAATAATGCTAGATTTTTCTCTATAAGCGCCATCTCTACATCAATGTCTTCTTTTTCACTTATAATGTGTTCACTCATGCTAATATTTGCATCAGTCTTTGATTTTTCATCCTACTCCTATAACAATGATCTACTTCTTCGCACTATTCTCAGGCTATAACAGCCGCACTACCCAATCGGTCACTATTCTATGACTGCTCCATGTATCTTTACGCTCGCTCTTCCATACCCCAAAACAAATTATACAACACAAGACAACACTACATCAGTTCTCAACATCACACATCACTTGCAGTGATTCTCCACCTCTTTCCACTCTAATCCTCTCCTTAGCAAACACAACATTTGAGCTGGTATAACCCTCATCAAACTTGAATTACTCCAACCAACAAAATACTTAAATCTTCACGTATCAGTTAATTCTTATTTAAATATAACCATGGTCTTATCGATTTCATGAGACTTCTAGCTTTGTCCATTGATGCTTCAGTGTTCTACTGTTTTTATGTTCTACGTTCTACTAGGCAAACATCTTTCTTTTTGAAAGTATCTTTTTCTCTCATGTTTGGAATTCGTCTCCTAGATTTTGCTACTTTTCTGCCATATACATTGGTATCTTCTCCTGACTAATCACTAGTAACAGCAATAGTTTCTTTGTTAATGTCAAACGTCCAATTGGAAGAATTAATTCCTCTCCACTCTGGGTACTCTTCTTTTACAATTTTCTTATTCCTTTTGAATTTAGTTACTTTATGGTCACGTACATTATCTTCAAGATCTGCCAACCCGGCTAAACTTTCGTCTTCATTATCTGCATACCAATTTATTAACCTAGTATTCTGGGTATCCGATATCTCTGACGAATTATCCCCTATATTTACAAGCAAACTCGTTGCAGATCTATCCTTGGCACTCTTTCTAATTTTTCTTTTGGTGTCTTTTGTCTTGGTCTGTCTAACCTCTGCACGGGCTGCCTTCTTAAATTTAACAGTGTCTCCCTTTGTCACTTTCAACTGAGTTGGTTTTGATTGAGTTTTCCTTTCTACTTTATCAATCTGTGTCTGAGTACTCTTCTCCACATTACTGATTGGCTGGGTCTGTGTCTCTTTTCCCTGTCTGACACTAAAGACTGAAAACACCTTCTGACCACCTAAAGTCCTGTCTGTGTTTTCTTCTCTGTTACTCAACCTTGCAACGGAATATCGCAACTGTCTGTTCTGTAACCAGTTTCTCGTAAAGCTCTTGCGTTTTCACTATTTGAAGGCCAAGACCACTGTTTCCTTTTCTGACCATTACTAATTCCTATATATCTCTATGTCTCACTATTATCTGCTTTCATATTTATATAGCTAATAACTTTAGTAGTGTAGCCACACTGGTTATCATTCCTATTGACCGGCTGCCATCTATTGGGCTTGCCTACACCATAATATCTCATACCTGTCTTGTGCTCCGTTCGTTCAGGCGTCTGCCTCTTTATCAATTCTATCATAGACGAAATTCTATCTACGTCCATTTTTAAGCCATCCATCAACTCTGTCACACGTCCTAGCTTCCTATAAAAGATTCCCATAGTAACTCACCACGCCTTTATGCTATAAAGCTTTATTGTTTTCAATACGTAGTATCTGGCCTGCATATGGCTCTCCCAACTCCACCCAAAACCTGTGTCAACGACGCTTCGTCTTGTGCCATTTTATTTTATCTATAAATTAGGATAATTCAACCTCTAATCAATAATAGTAATTAATAGTACATCTGTAAATTAGGATAATTCAACCTCTAATCAATGATAGTAATTAATAATAATATTATAATCACATTTATAATATTTAAACATGTATACTATTAAGTTTACCCTATTCACTCTGTATCCACCGGCGGGAGGAAGAAGTCTGCAAAGTTCCAACAACGATAACTCAGGAGTTCCTCTAACACACAGCTCCCGTGGGCTTTTCAGGGACACCAGCGAACATTTTCGAGTATGTTTCACCCGTGGGCAGGCAGAGAACGTGTTGAAAAAAACTTCACCCGTGGGCGTGCAGAGAACGTGTTGAAAACGGTTTCACCCGTGGTCGGGCAGAGAACGTGTTGAAAAAAACTTCACCTTGCAACACTGGGAGGTACGATCAGAGGTATCCGACACCCAAAAACGATCTTGATAGCAAGCCTCACGAACAACAGAGCCCAGGAATAACTTGATAGCGGCTCTCACAAACAAGAGAGCCAGGAGATGACTTGATAGCGGCTCTCACGAACAACAGAGCCCGGAGATGACTTGATAGCTGCTCTCACGAACAACAGAGCCCGGAGATGACTTGATAGCGGCTCTCACGAACAACAGAGCCCGGAGATGACTTGATAGCGGCTCTCACGAACAACAGAGCCCGGAGATGACTTGACAACGAGACCTGCAACCAACGGAGCTCAAGATCGACTTGACAGTGGGCTTCACAACCCAGCGCGAAATTACGTCGAAATTCTTACACGCGCCATAGTTGATGTTTTCAGCTGTCTGTTCACTTACAGTTTGCAAGTGTGCATCAGTGGGTGTTGCTCCAGTTAATTGAAGTGCCGCGACAACCAACTAGGAATCCTGAGTCATTCAGGCACCAGTTCGCCTATATAACAGTGGCAGGTTAAGGCGAACAAGCAATAAACATCACTCCAAGGCTGTTCTTTCTTCAAGTTACTTTAATCGGATTCACGTGGAGACAGGTTATAACAAACCACAACTCAAATCCAGATGTTCCCCAGCTCTATCGTACGTCCTTCTTAGATGGTGGGTCGTTCACAACTGACCTTGTTTCTATGATCCTCGTCAAAGGACGACCCCCCTAGCTACCTAGCAGTTCTTAGCTACCCCCCTACTATGGTGCTTGCCCGTGCACTATTTCATTATTGACTATGCACACCTCACTGCCCCTTCTTCCTATTACTAACTCTGTTATAACAACACGAACGGACAGCAGTACTACGTGACTGTTGAGACAGCCAAACTGTACCGAGAAACACGGGGTCCAGTACCACGTGACCAACAGGCCAGCGTGAGGAGACTCAGACTGGGACTCGACGGTTTAGGGGAAGGACGCATGTGTTTCGAGGAGCGAGTGTATGGATTTTGCGGGAGTGCTAGCTGGCGTTGCCATGTTAAAGATAGCGAGTATTTGAGTGCAGGGTTTTGCGTGATTGCCTGAGTGCTATGATTGTTTGTTAGCCAGCACTTATGTATATAATGATGATGTATTAAACTAACCGCCCTATGTGCGCATCTTGACGATAATCAGGTTCTCCTTAATAAATGTTTGATACCACATGCAAGACTGATATTTTCTTGAGTGCATGTGAAGGAACTAAGAATACCTGCGTTCGTGTGAGACGTTGACAGCGTATTATTATTGGATGTACAAGAGATGCAGCATGCAGGGCGGTGCGTTATTTTCTTGATTTTCCAATCATTGGAGACTGAATACAAATTTGCAGTGCATGTGCCTACTTCAGAGTCAATGCAAACACACAACATCCACTGCATAGTGAAATTACGAAGGTAAAGGGCTTGTCGGATACGTAGAGATTGATGGCTCAACCCCAAAGAGATAAAGGATGCAAAATCCTTTTTCCCAACGTGATCCTGCACGTTTAATTACTTTAGCTGTACTGACTCAATTGTTTGAGACCAGAAATAGAGTTTTAGAGAACCAAGGAATACCTTCAGGAAATAACTGAAAAGCTTTATTCCCTTTTATACCCAAAATATCCTTTAAGTGGTTCATTGCCTCTCCTCTACCAACTAATCAATTCTATCTAGGGTAGTTTAAAACAATTTGACTATGACAATTAAAAATACAATCAATACATGAAATGACCTCATTTTTTAATGATTTAATAAACACAAACATGGATTTTGTAAATTGCATTCAAAATTACAATTTCCTGTCATAAAATAAAGACATATACATATAACAGTAATTATACAGAATTGATGTGCCAATTATAATGAGTATAATAACAGCTATATTTTTTCCAGTGGCATGTACTGCTAATCTTCTACTGGCCTGGATAATCTGAAGAACTGTCTACATTCAGGGTTCTCCACTTCCAGCTTTGGGAATCCCTCTGGCTATCAATTAATTGTTGTATGTTCTGTAGTCTTAGTGTTCCAGGTCTGAGTAGAACATAAGTTGGCTCTTGGTTTTCTTTCCCATTTTGGCAGGTAAATGTTTAAATAAAGATTACCTCTCCTATGAGACAAATGGAATGTTTGCAGGTAGATAAGTTTCTGCACTACTCGATCAAGGACATCACTCAACAATGTGCTAACTCAACAGGTGCTGCATTCAATCTTCACCAAGTCAGGTCTGGATTTACATGAGTATGACCACTACCTTATTTATCAGAATGACTTCAACATGTCGACACATTTCATGATCTGAATGAGATGCAATTTCTCACAAGCGATGTCGTAGGCTGAGGATTTTCTTTTCTCGTGAATTTTGAAACTCTCTCACTCCTTCCGCTGTTTCAGGTCTTATGTCTCATGCTGGCTGATGAACAAACAGACCATGTCGTTTTGGGTGCTGCTATTTATACGGTGCCTTTTCCGGTTCACGTTTTTCATTGCCAATGGGTATATTAAATCTTGGATTGTACAATTGTGGAACAAACAATCCTGTTGCGGTGTTCAGGCTTTAATTGTCGAAGGGAATTATCTACAGCATTCTACGTTTGTGACAATAAAGTATATCACATGGCTCCCCTCTCAGACTGTTGTTCGCCTGATAAACAGTAGCTTTGAGCAATTGTAACAAGCTTATATTTTCCTCTAATCCTTTCTTCTCCCATTCTGTCTTTCCTATGATTCTTGTACAGAATCTTCAATAGGATGTCTGCTGAGAAAGTCTGCTCCTACATTAATCCTTCTTCACAACATTTGTTGGTTTTGATGTGTTAGAGTTTTGACTTTGGCGTATGGAATAGGGTAAGTCATTGACACGCCCAGGTGCTGGACCCTTCAACTTCATGTTGAATTCTACTAGATCTGTCAGTCCTAGCTTGTCTGTTAGTATCGCTGCATAATTCTCTAAGCACTCCCGAATCTGCTGTGCTGATCCATCGTTAATGTTGAACTAATGTCCACCTCTCGATAAGTCTTTTTGAACTGCAGAGGGTACTCCACTCCCCTTGAGTTTCCATGTTCAACTTCTGTTGTTACTGCCATCGCTATCAAATGTGCTGTCTCGGTGGTGGGTCTCTCGTTGAACTTTCGAAACAGGTTGAGATGAAAGATTTTCTCTTTCCCCTTTATAGAGATCTTGTAGTTTATTCTGGAAATTTTCTCCTTTCCAACCGATCTGCATCTTGTTGTGACTTGTGGGAAGAAGTACTAGCACTTTTTCTCCCACCTCTAACTCTATGTCCTTTGATTTCTTGTTGAAATCTCTCGTGATGGGCATTTCTCCTAATGTCGCTGGTGGTGTCCAGTTCTTTGGGGCTACTTTCTGACATTCTGGGCAAGATTTGACATATCGTTGGATATTCACGTTAATTCCAGGCCAGTAGTAGTAAGTTGAGATTCGTTGCATGGTTGCGTTGATTCCCATATGTCCGCTAAACGGCATACTATGTCCCATCTCAAGAATTTGTGTTCTGTAAGTAGTTGGAACAACAAGTTGTGAATACTCTTGTCCTACCTTTCCTGCCTTTCTGTGAAGAATTCCATTCCTCATGTAGAAATCACCCTTCCTAGGAGGTTATGTGATTTTGGCAACTTAGGTAAGCACGTCCCACGTGAACTATCTGTTGCTGGGGCTTGTTTTAAATCTTCGGGTTGAAGATTTGCTGGTGTCGTAGTCTTTGGAGTTTCCTTGGCCTGTTGGCGCGTAGTCATCGCTGATGGGTATATTAAATCTTGGATCGTACAATTGTGGAACAAACAATTCTGTTGCGGTGTTCAGGCTTCAATTGTCGACGGGAATTATCTACAGCATGTTACGTTTGTGAAAATAAAGTATATAACAGGGCTGCAAGTTAAATAGAGGAAGGTCTTGGATGGGTTAAGCAGAAGACATTCTTCAATGTGTGTTCACTTGAGGCCTTAGAACCTGGCGAGGAGTTTGTACTAGTGCCAACAGATTTTTTGTTCGTCCTTTTCAGTTTGTATCCAATTAGACAGAAAATGCATACAAGAAAATCCGGCTGCTGTGGAGGCGGAAGTACAAGCGTTGATCTTCGAGAATTCGTTAGACGGTGATACTGTCATTTACACAGATGGATCAGTCGTTCGACGAGTGAGAAGTTCATGGGCGTTTACAGCTCAGGCCGGAGGGAGAATTATGAAGGAGGATTCTGGTGCTTTTGCTCTAACCACAAGAAGCCTGACTATGAAAGTCATGACAGTAAGTAAAGAAATAACATGGCTCGAGACACAGGCATTCACTAGGGCATGTTTCCTTAGCGACTCAATGAGCATGCTCAAGAAGATAGAGGTGGGGTGAATCCGAAGAGAGCGGTTGCTGTCTCTGGTGCGGTCTCGACTGGCAAAGATTAGTTCATTTTGGTGCCAGGGCATACGGGTGTACAAGGAAATGAGCGGGCTGACAAGCTCGCAGGTAAGGCTACTGTGGAAGGTGGCTGCGTCATGGACGAAGCTGACATTCTGAATGCTCTACGAGAAGTAAATCGTTCGCAAGAACCAAGTGATGACTGTGAATCTACAACCATAGTCAGGATGCGAGAACAGCAAATTAAAAGAGGTGTGGCCAAACAAGAACACTATGCAGGAAGCCAAAGAAGATTGATAAACCAACACAGAACTGGTGTCGTTAGCCGCTACACGCTGTGGATTTACTGAGGAAGGGATCCGAGCACTTATGGACTGAATGGTTCGATGTGCAATGGGGATGATCTGTCGACTAACTAAGTAACCTACATTATGAGAATAAGACACCTTGTTCGTGAATTAAATCGCCATCTGTATAGTAACATGGGCGCGTTAATACTTCTTCTTCATAAGGCTGATGTCATCTCACGATGTGATTGCCTCGGTTTCTCCAGGCGGATGTGGGTACACGTTAATTTATACCTCTTCAATAGTTAGTTCGACGTTTTTCCGGAACAATTGAGAAGTTGCGTTTTCACAGACAAAGAAAGACTTTTAGACTCCAGTTTACTGACTTCCCGAGAAGTGGTAAATTCTTTTCTCTGAAATCCTTTTATTACTGTAGTTTAGAGTAAGTAATGTTATGAGATCACGTAAGAAGTCCCTACTGTGTTTCTCGAATTGTTCATGCCTCCGGTCCCCCAGTATTAACGTGGGTAGTGACCCCATTGGGGATGCGTCACCAGCAGGTGACCGACTCGTTTTTTGTTACAATTGTGATTATTATTATTATTATTATTATTATTATTATCATCATCATCATCATCGTCATCATCATTATCATCATCATCACCATCATCATCATCATTAAGGGAGTCTGCATGGCCGAATGATAGAGCACTCGTACTTACATATGCAGTGTGCTGGTACTGAGGTAGGGGGTTTCAACCCCTACACCGAACCGTTAGAACAAAATGTTGACTTCTCGTCCTTGGCTTGGGGGAGTAAATTACAAGTACCTCTAAATTCGGAGTGCGTTCGCCTGATGGCGAGGGACACTGGTAATAGGGAAAGCAAATCGAAACCACTGGATCAGTCCAGTGCACTGGAAGTAGTAGCACTTTTATGGACTACGCTTGGGGTCAAAGCGAGCCAGCGAAAAAAAAATGTAATTACTTTTATTATTATTATTATTATTATTATTATTATTATTATTATTATTATTATTATCATTGTTACTATAGTATTACTATTATTATCATTATTACTATAGTATAACTATAATTATCATTATTACTATAGTATTACTATTATTATCATTATTACTATAGTATTACTATTATTATCATTATTATTATTATAGTATTACTATTATTATCATTATTACTATAGTATTACTATTATGCGGGATGGTTAACCCGGTCAACAAATTCCCGCAGAAGTCGGATGTGTCGGCCTAACGGCGCAAGAACGCAGCTTTGCTGTAAACAGGCACAACGCAATCATATCCGGAAAAAGAAACTCTGCTCTGAATGAACGCAGAAGAAGAAGAAGAAGAAGAAGAAGAAGAAGAAGAAGAAGAAGAAGAAGAAGAAGAAGAAGAAGAAGAAGAAGAAGAAGAAGAAGAAGAAGAAGAAGAAGTATTACTATTATTATCATTATTACTATAGTATTACTGTTATTATCATTATTACTAAGACTGACTGACTGGCTGGCACCGTGCCGTCTTGACAGACGACAGTTTGTAAAATGGAGTTATACCTCTCCATAACACAAAGCCTGGGCTGAATTTAGAGACCATGTGTTACCCGTGCAGCGTGATCCCTCTCTCAGCCTGTCTACTTTACTCCAAAGGAAAGATAACACCAATACGTCTGGAACAAGACGAGCTGCAGAAGCTGCCGGATCAGCAAAACAATACTCTAACTGTCCCCTGTCGGAGCTTCCATCCTAGACCAGGTGCCGACCAAGGCTTAGGGTCTGGTCTGCCCTGCCATGACAGTCTTTAGGTTGCATTTCCTCGCACTAGGGTAAGGTTTGTACCCTCTCAATTGCACTCATCCGTCCGAAGCCGTTGGCACAATGTGGGGTGTCGGGTTTGGTGAGCGCAGCCCAACATTCGGCGCTAACAGAAAGCAGGTAGTACCGTTTTGTCACACGGTAGCTCAGTCATATCTGACTTAGACGTGACAAGACATTATTACTACATTATTACTTTTATTATCATTATTACTATATTATTACTATTAACATTACTATATTATTACTAGTATTATTATCATTATTTCTATATTATTACTATTACTATTATTATCTACAACCCGTAGACGCCCCTGAAAGAAGGCCTGTGTCCCACGTTGTAAGGGGAAGAAAATCAAGTTACCGCGTTCACTCTGATTATGTCCCCTGATTGGTGAGAGCGTTTTTTTGCGTGGAACTCGGCAATCGAGTTTGATGGCGTATTAAAGTGCTAGATTGGAGTGGAGGAGAGAGGCGGCGAATGGTGCTGTTGTTGCGTTGAACATTGGGCGGATGTGCCTAATGCTTAATGGTGCCCCTTGCATCTCTGCTCGGGCGCCATCAACAGCTTCATGATTTATTCTCGTTATTTTGCCAGTACTACTACCGCTACTACTGCTGATCCCACTGCGGATGCCTCTGGTGGTACCACTACAACAACTGCTGTTGGTACTACTACTATTACTACTACTACTGCTGCTGTTGATGCTTCTCGTACAACTACTGATGATGCTGCTGCTAGTATTACTACTACCACTACCGTTGCTGATACTACTGCGGATGCAGCTGGTGGTACCACTACTACTGCTGCTGATGCTGTTGCTAGTACTACCATTTCTGCTGCTGATATTACTACTACTACAACTACTCCTGCTGCTACTGTTACTTCTTCTTCTTCTTCTGCGTTCATCCGGAGTTTTTTTTCGGACGTGATTGCGTTGTGCCTGTTTACAGCAGAGCTGCGTTCTTGCGCCGTTAGGCCGACACATCCGACTTCTGCGGGCATTTGTTGACCGGGTTAACCTTCCCGGCTACTGTTACTATAACTACTACTACTACCACCACTACTGATGCTACAATTACTACTGCTATTACTATTATTACTGCAACTATTACTACTACAATTAATACTACTACTTCAACTACTACTGCTGATGATCCCGTTATTATTACTACTACTGATGCTACTATTACTACTACTACCACCACTACCACTACTGTTGCTGCTATTACCATTAATACTACAACTACTAACACTACCCATAAAACTGATGCTATGACTACTATTACTACTACTACCACCACTACCACTACTGTTGCTGCTATTACCATTAATACTACAACTACTAACACTACCCATAAAACTGATGCTATGACTACTATTACTACTACTACCACCACTTCTGCTATTGCTTTTTTTTAACGCTCGCTCGCTTTGAACTCAAGCGTAGTCCATACACATTATTTACAGTAGTGATGGACTGAATTTTGCGTGTGGATTAGCTTTCCCTATTAACAGTGTCCCTCGCCATCAGGCGAACCCACTCCGACTTCAGATGTGCTAGTCATTAACGTCCCCAAGTTAAAGACGACTGGTCAACATTTAAGCCCAGCTGTCCTCTGTAGGGGTTGAACCGCTAACCTCGGCATCAGCACACTGGATGTTTAAGAACACGCGTTCTTACCCATTCGGCCATGCGGACGTGCACTGCTATTGCTATTTCTACTACTACCACCAATGCTGCTGCTGCTGCTGCTACTACTACTACTACTACTACTACTACTACTACTACTACTACTACTACTACTACTACTACTACTACTACTATTAATGCTGCTACTATTACAGCTATCACCATTGCTGTTGCTGCTACTACCACTAACGCTAGTGCTGTAAATACTACCACTATCACTGCTGCTATTACTACTACTAATACTACTACTACCACCACTTTGACTACTACTGCAACCACTACTACCACCTCCTCTGCTGCTTTTGTTAATGCAATACTACTACTACTACTACTACTACTACTACTACTACTACTACTACAACTACTACAACCACCACCATTACTACTACTACTACTACTACTACCACCATCGCCACTACAACAACTATTACTAATACTACTAATTTTACTACTACTCCTACTACTACTGCTATTGCTACTTACTGCTACTATTACATATACTATTACTTTTACTACTTCTATTACAACAACTACTTCTGCTACTGTGACTAGTACTATTACTACTCTTTTTTTTTTTTATTGCGTATCCCTCACGGGTCGTTGCAGTTAACACCAGCATTTTCAGCTGCTGCTGATGTACTAGGCAAGTGTTACGTTCAGTAGTTTGCCATTGCTTTCTGAACGACCGGCCCCTATACCTTTTTCGAAAAAACCAGCACCGCCGTGTTTCGAACCCGGGTATACGGGCTCACAAACCGCGTTCGCAAGCCCTTTAGCCACAGAGACCGGTTACTACTCTACTACTACTAATACTACTACTACTACTACTACTACTACTACTACTACTACTACTACTACTACTACTACTACTACTACTACTACTACTACTACGGCTTCTACAACTGCTACTGCTGCTATTACTATTACTACTACTCCTGCTGCTGCTGCTGCTGCTGCTACTACTACTACTACTACTACAACTAGTACTACTATTACTACTAAAAATACAATGAGGACTACGAACGTTTCACTGTTTGACCTCGAACTGTCCAGATTTTACACTTTAAAATCTGGAATACCAAACCTAGCCATCCGAGAACGCCCAATTTATAATGTGTGAACAGAAATACAATGTAACCCCTAAAACACAAAACTCGGCCTCTGGAAGCACCAGCCAACTGTCCTCGGCTGTCAAATGAACACGCGGTAAAATCTCATAAAATGCATTAAATTTCTCAATCTAGCAACAGTCAGCCCCAACCTCCAGAGCCTCACAATTTAATTAGCAATTAATTTATAGAGGCAGGCGGTTATTGCCAGGATTTTCCAGAAATCCTGGCTCTGATAAGCGGCCATTTTGGAAGCGTTTCATTTTATTAACGGATATAGATTCGATTGCTAAATTCGCTGCCGACTGGCGTTTTAATGTTCTTTGTTACAACTGAAATCTTAGGTGGCATAGTTGTTAGCACTATTGCCTAACAAGACAGTCGCCCGGATTCAATTCTCACCATTTGACAGCGAAAATGCAGCGAAATATGCCAGGCAATAAAACGTGCAATATATATTTAGTGGCTTCTGTGTTTACATTCACCAAGGGAATAAATTCTTTTCAAACTGTAAAAATGCTCTAATCCGTGCAGGTGGAGTTTGAATAACGTGGTAAGAAACAATTACACATGTGGAGCTCATTGAGAGAACTAGACAAATACATGTGAACAAGAAGTGAGGTAAAGACACTATCGCTGAGTAGAACACACATTGAGAAAGCCTAATAAAAGTGTATCTGGAAAGGCTCGTCTCTATAACTTACGGGCTCAAAATTGCCACTACTGGGCAGTGCGACTTCCGTTCCCCAACATGTAGGATAGGCGGGTGAGCTGTTAAGGCCTATGGAGTGTTTATGCTTGTGGCTACTTTTTGCTTGCGCATTTTCCTTATGTTGGACTGGTACTGCATGGTTCCGCTGCCCTTATACTAAGTTGAGTGCATGGAGCGACACTGTGAGCTGTGAGTTTTGTGTGGAGTGCTTTTACATCTGGCCGCGTTTGTTTGTAGCGTGAACTGCATGTTCAGAAAATGGTGACCAGCCGTCCGCTGAACTAACTGGGTTGCCTTATTCAGTATTGTGAATAGTGCTACCATCGAGGAATAACTGTATTTTTCGAGGTGGCCTTTTGTGTTGGCATTCTGGCAGTGGCATTATGCATAGTATACCTGTGCGGGCTGTTGGTTTGTCGAGACTTCTGTCTGTTCCACTTTTCACATGGATCAACGAAGAGCAATTTGTGTGATATTCACTGTCTTATGGACGGAGAAAAATGGGGCAACCTTGTGTTGTGAAGTTAGAACCGCGACTAGCTAACTACCTGACTAACTGGGCAGTGCACTGGACTGATTTTTGCGTACGGATTAGCTTTCCCTGTTGCCAGTGTCCTCTCGCCATCATGTGAACGCACTCCAACTTCTGAGGTGCTTGTAATTTACGTCCCCAAGTAAAGACAAGATGGTCTAAAAACGCAAGGAGAGAATTAGAGACAGGCATGAAGGAGAGTAAGGAGAGAGCTGAAAGAGGTACCAAAGAACGGGAAGGCTTGACGCGAGTTGGTTGAGGGCCTATGAGGAATAAAAAGCCGGAGAAGAACGAAATCCACTCCCTGCCTCTTGTCATCCTCTCTTCCAATTTAACTTCCTCTTCTCCCACCTCCCCTCCCCTTTTTTTCTTTCAATTCATTTCTCCGCATTTCTCTCTCTCTCTCTCTCTCTCTCTCTCCCTCCCCATCCTCTCCCCCTTGTATCCCCACTAATATCTCTCACTCTCTCCCTGTGTTTCTTTTACTATAACTCTCTCACACGGGGCAATGAAGAGCATTGTGTGTGATATTCACCGGCACGGGAACGGAGCATTATGGGGACGACCCTTTGCCGTGAAGTTGGAACCACGAATGACTAACTAACTCTCTCTTTCTCTAGTCTCTTCTACTCTCCCTTCCTTCGTGTGTTTTTTTTTTCTCTTTCCTTTTCTCTCCTCTTTCTCTCCTCGTTCCTTCCATCAAGGGGTGCCAACTTTTTAACCTAATGTCCTTCGTCCTGCAGCCAGAGCTAAAAACCTTTAAAATGTCCGGCTTTTCTTATATTTTATGTTATAATTTTTTTATGTATTGTTGTTACAACTTACAATGTATCTACACTCTGCCATGTGTTTACATTCTTTAGTAACGCCCATTGCTTAATAATATTTATTTAATTTTCCTATTTATACCAAATGTGAAACACCAATTATTTGTATAATTTGAATCTAACTGTTGCTCTATTCGGCAACACAAACAATGCTGTAGTCTGTATGTTCAACATGTTAATATTACGAGAGGAAGTAAATAAGTAAGTCACAAATGGCAGTAGAAAAATAGCTACATATGATAACAACTTGAAACCAGTTTATTTTTATACATACATTGTCCATTTATTTCCTCAACATAATTTCCACCAACTTTGATGCACTTATCCCATCGTTTTATCAGTCCTCCCAAACAGGCGGCATATACCTGTTTGCTGTTTTCTAAACCACGTTTTCACTTCACATTCAACTTCGGCGTCATTCGCGAAATGTCTCCCGCCATGGTGAGTTTCCTGTTTATGCTGACAAATGTTTGTCCCGGAAAGCGGTGCATAGCTGGGTAGAAAAAGTTACGAGGGCGAGTCAATAAGTAAGTCACACAGTTATGTGGGATGGCAGGTCAATGAAAACAAAGCACACAGTTCTATGCAGCCGGTTTTGGAGGACTGATAAAACGATGGAATAAGTACATCAATGTGGGTGGAAATTATGTTGAGAAATAAAGGGACAATGTATGTATAAAAATAAACTGGTTTCAAGTTGTTATCATCTTTAGTTATTTTTCTACAGCCATTTGTGACTTACTTATTAACTTACCCTCATATGTCCTCCTTTTGGTTCACACGTATCCGGCAACCCTACCACCATCTCTTCCTCTATCTCTTCATACACCTTATTTTTTCCTTTCCTCTTTTATTTAACTTATTTTCTGTCTTTAATTTCACCCTTCCTCTCTCGCTCTCTGTTCTTCTCACTCTCGCTCTTTCTCACTCTCGCTCTTTCTCTCTCTCCCCCCCCCCCCCCCCTCATTCTGTATGCCCAGACTCCCAATTAGTCTCGGCGACAATTGTAAACACTAAAGTCAATAACAAAGTAGTTGATACTAAAGGCGACATAACCACCTTTCTAAAAGCGACATAACTACTATTCTCGAAGGGGTATAACCACCTTAACTTTCTAACATCTCTTTTATCATAAGGGGAGAAACTCCATCAACAAATCTAATTTCTCAAGCTGGCTCAGGAAATTACAACCGCAACGCCAAGTACCATTAACATAGCGAGGGCCGGCACTATAACCACACCCACGTTGACTGTCGCATTATTTACATTAAGACCGCTCTAGAGACTGATTACCATTAAGTGGTCTCTGTGGGCAAGGGGAGAGAACTTGTTTGAATTAGACAACGGAGATAACTCCTGCCTGTCCTCATTCTAATTCATCTTCTGTAGCTTGTGAGGTGTTAACTAATGCGAAAATTCTAGAGATCGATGGAAGGGACTAACACGCGCGACAAATGGTACTTTCTCTCCCTGTTGGTTTAACTAGTTTTTTTGTTTTTTTTTTTTTTTTGCTGCCTACTTTGAGTGCTAAATTTTCAATTTTGCTCAGAAATATTTTTTTTTCCTTCGCTTTGAACTCGGACGTAGTCCACACGTGTGTTATAACTACTACTAGTCAGTGCACTGGACTGGTTTTGCATGTGGATTAGTTTTCTCAGAGTCTCTCGCCATCAGGCAGCCCCACTTCGACTTCTATGGTACTTGTAATGTATATTCCTAAGTCAAGGACGAGACGTTGAATATTTTAGTCCAACTGAACGGTGTAGAATGCTGAACTCGCTACTCTGTCTGGACGCACCACTACTTCTAGTGCACTAGAATGATGTTTGCGTGTGGATTAGGTTTTCCTATTATCAGTGTCCCTCGCCATCAGGCAAATCAACTCCGATTTGTGAGTTTATTGTAATTTACGTCCCCAAGTCAAGGACGAGAAGTCAACATTTTAGTCCTACTTAACTGCCATGTCGCTGTTATGGGTTATTCTTAACAATTCCAACTGACAACTGTAATAAGAGAAACTATAGGCTCTCTCCAACCAACTCAACAGCAATATGGGCTTCGCGAGCGAACCCAACCAGGATTCCTGAACGTGAGTAATTGACAATCGCTGTTTTATTTATCTACAGCGCATAGGGTTTGCATATCACACAATATTATTCAAAGTTTGCATGGCTTGTACTACCAGGACCGGCTGTAAATACACTATTGAACTTCATATTAATGTTAAAAATTACAAACCGTCTCATAAACAAACTGTTTACAAATTACTTCATACGTCCTTGAAACTCCTTCTCTCTATCCGTTAGGTACCTTTCTCGTCGCTCTGAAATTATGACTAATTTCCTCGTCTGTAGGTTCATTTGTCCGTGGCGTTATCACACATCAGTTCGTTATACATCTTCTCTGTCTGCGATTCCTATCCCAGCCACTGTTTCAATGCAGAACTATTTATTAGCCAACTTGAATGTACTGATAATTCGATGCACTGCCTTCCATTCCAAAACTCCCCAAAGTCTGCCGTTTCTATTGACATCTCTATGTGACGTTTACCCTGTTGCGATGTCTCTTCTATTTCCTAGCTTTTTCGGTGTCGAGACTTCTGCTTTATTTATACTGCGTCATTACGTTGCACTCGCTATTATGGCAGTATGCCCTCTCCCCTTTAAAATGATGCAATCATTTTCTTAATCGTGATCCATTAACCTGACAAATAGCAGTGCAGACGTAATGAGCTATATGCTGTGCTAATAAGATGGTATGGTCTATCAATCACACACAAAATTTAAAAAAAAAATATTATACGACGGGCACGCACAACTGTCTACAATTCCGCGGTAGACGTCGTGTAGCACTGCCTATGGGAGGGCTGTGCTCAACTAATTAAAACTGTTAGTTCCTTATTTGTCAAAACCGACAAGCATCCGAACCAAAGACCGGAGTAAGGGGACGTGTGTGATTCACACGTACCAAGCCGTCAATACTAGTGAATGCTCTATAACTATCACTGCAATATCTATCAACTGCCATGTCATAGGTCCGCATCAAATATACAGGTGAGGTATTCTGCCTTAGTTGTAGACGTAGCACAATCATATTAAATGTCAATTTTTCGAGACTTATATAACATCAACATGTTGACCATCAACGAATTGGTTTGTGTGCAATACAATGGCAAATATTCTATATCTGCGGCGTAATCATAAAGTGACTTAATCTTCATATGTGATCTAGACATCGTACCTGGGTATGTTGACAGCGATCAAGATAATAACATAATTATAAGCAATATTAATCAATCAATTATAACAACCGAAGAACGTAAACACTTAATTATACTAAATTTAAACTATGTGAAATCAATATAAGTTGGCCTAATAAGCACAGTTCATTATATCATGCCAACAAAGTCCATATCTCAATATGCTAATAAGTTAATATCTCAATGCACAGTCTTTCACTGTCCATCATCAAATTGAAGTGTGCAAGTGTTCAATTCACTAATATCACCTTCCTACCAATCCCCAGTGTATCAATTGACAGTATATTTAATAAAATTACTATTTGTAATTGAAGAAAATCATATGTTCTAAATTACGTTAAATACTAATCTGAAATAACATTGTCCTGAGAACAAAATACGAACGCATTGCTCACGAACTAGTAAAGTGCTCTCGAAAGTTCGTCGACCATAGAGCACAAAATCGCACCATTCTAGTATCTGAAGTACGTGGATGAATACAGCTTCAGCGTGCCGAATATCATGTCATATCATGTCTCTGCCAATGAACGAAAGTATCAACATATGTACACAACCGAATTAATAATATGACAAAATTAATAATATGACAAAATTAATAATTTGTTTTGTTGTTGTTGTGAAAATTGCAATCCAATCAGGTGTATATGCAAAACTAATCAATCGGCCTAACTAACATATAAGAACGCAGACAAATAGTAAGAAAAGAGCTACTGTGTAGAAGATCTGGAGTCGACTAAGAAGATGTGTCAAGTTATTGTCCTTGCCTGGAATATGACAGATATCAAACTCATAATCTTGTAAAAGAAGTGTAATCCGTAAGGATATGGAAGGAAAGTGAATCAGAAATATACACGAATATATGGATTTAACAAGAATATATATTAACGCTATTAGTGATAAGGTCAACACATGTGTCTGATAGCTAAAGTGGTGAAAAGGATATTTGCTATCATGAATTTGTAAAAGAATAACAGAGCAATCTTGAAAAAAAAATTGTTTCCTTCATATCAGCAAACTTCGGAATAACTTATTTTGTATGACCCTAATGTGTCTGTAGTGAAATATGTGCTGATATATTTAATTACTACTCTTATTCATTCCATCCATTCTTTCACTCTTTCTTTTCTTCTCTATTCCTTTCTCTCATTCTGTCTTCTGTGATTCTTTCTTTCAAAAATATGGTGTCTCTTTTCTGCACGTATGCCATAATCTTCATA
Organism: Cepaea hortensis; assembly: GCA_963921405.1. Lineage (NCBI taxonomy): Eukaryota > Metazoa > Mollusca > Gastropoda > Stylommatophora > Helicidae > Cepaea > Cepaea hortensis. The sequence continues at coordinate 235,523,430 of OY992876.1, forward strand.
TTGTAACTCCGTCGCCTTGAACAAAGTTATAGTTTTCACTCGTGTGTATAATATGTAACGCATACGCTGTAATGAGGTAAGTTTGGTATATCTGCACCAGAAGTAAGCCAAGTAAATAGAGTAATCAAAGATAAGTGTAGTTTGTTTTCTGTAATATTCATTTACCCAGTTTGTAAACTTTTTACTGGTTTGTGCGCAGATGTTTGTGACATACTTCTTGATTTCTGTGTGCATGTTTGTAATGTGCATTTTGATTCGTGTGCACTCGTTTGTAATATGTTTCTTGACTTGTGCGTAAATGTTTGTAATGGCACAAGTAAAGTATATCTTCGTTTGTGAGTAACTCTTCGTATTAGTGCACCTGGGACAGGGTCGATTTAACTAGGATTATGATCTGGGAACCAACTATGGTTATAACATCCCACTGCCAATGTGTAGTGGACCGTATATGTTGTTTGTTACCATTGTGTGTAACTTTTGTTCTCTTTTTGTGATGTTTCTGAATGGTGTCATATGTCTACATATAAGGTCGTCTGGTTGTTTGCTTTTGTTTTTCACTCACACTCATGGAAAAAACCTTGCTTAGTTTAAAATTAACCTCCCCGTACTTGGCTTTGTTTACTTCATGATTGGTATGATACAAACCTTTCCGTATTGTCGTGTTGTCTCTCTTTTGTATTAAGCAGTGTTTGTTGATCGTTGAGGTAACCTGTGTCAATCGCGTATTTTCTTCTTCTTGCCTCTGATGAGCTTGGGTTCTTACGAGTGTCTTGGCGATTTTGGGTTCGATTGTTACTTCTTGAGCGTAATCTGCGACATCAGGGATATCACCAATTATCAACTCAGCACACGGGTTTGGTAATACTGCTGCACATATTTTCCCCTTAACATAGGGACATTTTATCATGACCCATGCGGTCTTGTATGTTTCTATGGTACCTCCAAATGTTCTGCACTAAATGTTATTACCTGTGAAGTCTCTTTTATTTACTAGTTTGTGATCGACTCCTGCAATAGATGTACTCGTGTCCCTAATACTGGTCGTTGGCAATCCATTGACCCATGCTTAATGGATATTAAGAATGCCTTCCTGGGTGAACACTGTGTTAGCTTCATATATATGCAGTTCTTTCGCTTCTTTCTCTGCTGCTAATCTTTGTGATCTCTCCTGTTGATCCTGAAACTGCATGTATTTCTGCTTCACCCATGTCCTCAGTTCTAGACCGGTCAAGCCGGACTTCTCACCCATCTCCATAAAATATTGTATTGTCGACATGCTGTGCTAGTCTGCTGCTGTAAATTATATATCTAACAAACAAATTCTATTTCTAAAATATAATATCTATGCAAAGCACAATCGACAGAATGCGTAGGCAGATAGTAGTAAATACATCAAAATTATAACACGTTGAACGAAATGTCAACTTCAAAATCAACAATATTATAGAGCAGAACCACGTGAAAACTTAGCAAATTTGGCGCGAAATAAATACTGTCCTAACAGTTACGATATGTAAATACCAGAAAATAGTACAAAAAATATATTCAGCATAAAGAACATAATGACACCACAATTAAGTATTTACGAGAACAATACACGAGGTGTAACGTAGACATACATATCTAGGCACATAGATAAAAGAATAAATATTGATAAGTGATAGAGATAGAAAACGTGTACAACCGCTACGACACGACACACGTAACCAACGAATCGCTAGATCGCCACACACAAAAATTCGTAACGAGCTGACTACCGTCAGTGTATAACGTATCCTAGCGACATATAAATATAACTTTATCTGTCACCAGAATAGCCCTCCAACCGCCCGAGTCGTCATACAAGCGACGAATCGGCCACCGATATAATAATATGTATAGTACATACACACCCAACTAGACAACAATTAAACACAACAATCAACAAATACTGGCCTTATATTGAAGTAATGAGTTGACTGCAGTTGATGCTGATGTGGGTATCTGCCTATAAGATACACCCACAGTTAGATGATGCGGGTAAGAGGTTGAGAATCCATGACGACGTAGTAATAATGTTAAATATGTCGGGGAAATTAATGTCCTATATCCTCAATATGTATAGATTAATGTCTTGCAATGTGTCCGTGTTGAAGTGTGTAACCGTCCTGATGTCCATGTTGAAATCCAGTCGTGTATAATCCCAAAATCACATGCAGTGTGAAGTCCAAATGTCCTGTATGAATTTCACGGAGGGAAGAGTACGTGTGAAGGGTAAATCCATCTTCTGCTGTATATCAATATAGGTATCTAAATGTTCCAAAAATAATGTCCAAGAAGTGTATGTAAATGTCCCGACTGTAAAATGGATGCGAGGTGGCAGACATGATATAAATCCTCACGTAATTGAATATACACAGCAATTACACAAATATATTATGACTTTGGGAGTGTGCTGATGTTTTGGCGTGTGCATTTTAGTGGCTAATGGCTGAAAGTTGCTGGCATTCCCCCGGAAATCAAGGCCCCATCTCTGCCATGTCGCTGTTATGGGTTATTCTTAACAATTCCAACTGACAACTGTAATAAGAGAAACTGTAGGCTCGCTCCAACCAACTCAACAGCAATATGGGCTTCGCGAGTGAACCCAAACAGGAAGAATAAAAGGTCGATTCCTGAACGTGAGTAATTGACAATCGCTGTTTTATTTATCTACAGCGCATAGGGTTTGCATATCACACAATATTATTCAAAGTTTACATGGCCTGTACTACCAGGACCGGCTGAAAATACACTATTGAACTTCATATTAATGATAAAAATTACAAACCGTCTCATAAACAAACTGTTTACAAATTACTTCATACGTCCTTGAAACTCCTTCTCTCTATCCGTTAGGTACCTTTCTCGCCGCTCTGAAATTATGACTAATTTCCTCGTCTGTAGGTTCATTTGTCCGTGGCGTTATCACACATCAGTTAGTTATACATCTTCTCTGTCTGCAATTCCTATTCCAGCCACTGTTTCAATGCAGAACTATTTATTAGCCAACTTGAATGTACTGATAATTCGATGCACTGCCTTCCATTCCAAAACTCCCCAAAGTCTCTCGTTTCTATTGACATCTCTATGTGACGTTTACCCTGTTGCGACGTCTCTTCTATTTCCTAGCCTTTTCGGTATCGAGACTTCTACTTTATTTATACGGCGTCATTACGTTGCATTCGCTATTATGGCATTAACGATGTAGGAGTTTAACACGCCCACTCGACATCAGCATGCCGGAAGTTTAAGAAAGAGCGCTAAATCCATTCGGCCAATCTGACCTCCATGATTGCCCAAACTTGTATCTCGAAAGTGGGGGGTGCGAGTGAGGGAATGGGCAGAAAACAGAGAAACCAAAATATGCAGCAAATTGGAAAAGATATAAAGACGAGAAGGTTGACAGAAAAGAAATGAGAATGTGAGAACAGGAAGGGGGGTGAGAGTAAAAACAGTACGTGAATTAAATTCGGGAGAATTGAGTCGTATCTGGGAATGACAAGCGTGAAATAAGGGGAACGAAAGACGGGCAAATCGAGGAAGGGAGGGAGAGATAGAGAGAGAGAGAGAGAGAGAGAGAGAGAGAGAGAGAGAGAGAGAGAGAGAGAGAGAGAGAGAGAGAGAGAGAGAGAGAGAGTGAGTGAGTGGGTGAGTGGGTGGGTAAGTGAGTGAGTGAGTGAGTCAGTCAATTAGTCAGTCAGTCAGTCAGTAGGCCAGTGAGTGAGTGAGTGAGTGAGTGGGTAAGTGAGTGAGTGAGTTAGTGGATGAGTGAGTGAGTGGGTGGGTGGGTGGGTTGGTGGGTGGATCGGTCAGTCAGTCAGTAGGCCAGTCAGTCAGTCAGTTAGCGAGTGAGTGAGTGAGTGAGTGAGTGTGTGTGGGTGGGTGAGTTAGTCAGTCAGTGTGTGTGCGTGTGTGTTTGTGTGTGGGTGGGTATAGGTAAGTATGCATAAGCGCGCTCGCGAACGAGCGTGCGTCCGCGCGCCTGCGCGTGCGTGCGTGCGAGTGTGTGTGTGGTTTTTTTTTTTTTTTTTGACAGTTTTGTAGACAAACTAGTGCCGTTTGGATGCGATCCGTTGATTTTCGTTTCGAATATCTTTTATATTCTATTATTTTTTTCTCTTCTACTTCATTTTCGTTTCTTTTCTAGTACTTCTTTTTTTTTCTAATTCTTCTTCCTCTTCTATTCCTTCTTCTTTCTCGTCTACTACTTCTTCCTCGTCTACTTCTTCCTATTCTTCTTCTTCCTCGTCTACTACTTCCTATTCTTTTCCTCGTCTACTTCTTCCTATTCTTCTTCTTCCTCGTCTACTACTTCCTATTCTTTTCCTCGTCTACTTCTTCCTATTCTTCTTCCTCGTCTACTTCTTCTTATTCTTCTTCCTCGTCTTCTTCCTATTCTTCTTCTTCTTCGTCTACTACTTCCTATTCTTCTTCCTCGTCTACTTCTTCCTATTCTTCTTCTTCCTCGTCTACTTCTTCTGGTTATACTTCTTCCTCGTCTACTTCTTCCGATTCTTCTTAATCGTCTACTTCTTCCTATTCTTCTTCTTCCTCGTCTACTTGTTCCTGTAGGTTCTTTTCTATTTCCTCCATGTCTACTTCTTCCTCAAAGGTCTACTTCTTCCTCTCTTCCTCGTCTACTTCTTCTTCCTCGTCTACTTCTTCCTCCAGGTCTACTTCTTCCTCGTCTACTTCTTCTTCCTCGTCTACTTCTTCTTCCTCGTCTACTTCATCCTCGTCTGCTTCTTCTTCTTGGTCTACTTCTTCTTCCTGGTTTACTTCTTCCTATTCTTCTTCTTCCTGGTCTACTTCTTCCTATTCTTCTTCTTCCTGGTCTACTTCTTCCTATTCCTCTTCTTCCTGGTCTACTTCTTCTTATTCTTTTTCTTCCTCGTATACGTCTTCCGATTTTTCTTCTTCCTCGTGTACTTCTTCCTGGTCTACTTCTTCTTCTTCCTGGTCTACTTCTTCCTCCAGATCTACTTCTTCCTCCAGATCTGCTTCTTCCTCGTCTACATCTTCTTCCAGGTCTACTTCTTCCTCATGTACTTCTCCCTCGTCTACTTCTTCTTCCTCCTGGTCTACTTCTTCTTCCTGGTCTACTTCTTCCTCCTGTTCTTCTTCCTCGTCTACTTCTTCCTATTCTTCTTCTTCATCTTCTACATATTCCTCGTCTACTTCTTACTATTCTTCTTCTTCCTCGTCTACTTTTTCTTCTTCTTCTTCATTTTTTACAACTTCTTTATCTTCTACTTCCTCCTCTATTTTCTCTTCTACTTCCTCTTAGCCTTTCTCTTATACTTCCTCTTCTATTTTCTCTTTTCCTCCCTCTTATATTTTCTCTTCTACTTCTTCTATTTTTTTCATCCTCTTTTACCTCTTCATCCTGTTACTTCTTCTTCTTCTTCTTCTTTTACTTCTTCTTTCTCTTTTACTGCTTCTTCTTCTTCTTCTACTTCTTCCTTTTCAATGTTTTACTCTTCTACTACATCCTCTTTTGCTTATTCTTCCTCTCTAACTTCTTCTTCTTCTTCTACATCTTCATCTTCTTCTATCTCATACTTCTCCTTCTTATTCCCCATACGTCTTCTTCCTCTTCTTCTACTTCTTCCTCTTCTGCTTCTTCTTCCTCTTCTTCTACTTCTTCCTTCTCTACTTCTTCTTCCTCTTCTACTTGATTATTACACAGACAATCGAATTTTTACGGAGACCTATGCTGGTTTTTGGAGTTCCTCGTTGGTTTTATTCCTTAGAGTTTGGAGGTGGAAGTTGATTTTCTCTTTCCCCCCCCCCCCTCTCTCTCTCTCTCTCTCTCTCTCTCTAAATTTCCCTCACCCTCCCTCTTTTTCCTTCTCACCCGCTCTTCTTCTCTCATCCCTCCTTTCCCTTCGTTGCCTTTCCCATAAAGTAACACAGAAAACCAACCAGTGGCTCTCTCTCTCTCTCTCTCTCTCTCTCTAAATTTCCCTCACCCTCCCTCTTTTTCCTTCTCACCCGCTCTTCTTCTCTCATCCCTCCTTTCCCTTCGTTGCCTTTCCCATAAAGTAACACAGAAAACCAACCAGTGGCTCTCTCTCTCTCTCTCTCTCTCTCTCTCTCTCTATCTATCTATCTATCTATCTATCTCTCACTTCCTCACCCGCTCTTCCTTCGTCCCTCCGTCCACACCTTTTTCTCTAATACTGTATAAAGTAACACAGAAAAAAAACAACCAATGACTATCCCCGACGACTCGAAGAAAATGCCCCAGAGTTCCAGCGACTTCCTGCTAATGTGAAGAAAATGGCGGAGAAAATGGCGGACTAACGAGGAGAAAATATGAACACTGATGTGGGATTCCTGTTTGATGAGAAAGCTCGCGTGCTCTTAACTCGTGATGAGAAATAACAAGAAAGGGCCAAATAAGGTAGAGACGGGCGTCAGGGTAATATATAATCGAGAAACAATATTCTTTCTTACTCCTTCTCCTCCCTTCCCTCTCCACCCTCTTCTTCTTCTTTTCAGAGTCTTCTTCGTCTGCCTCTTCCTCTTATTTTCTTGCTGCTTCTTTTTCCTTGTATCTTCTTTATACTTCCTGCTTTTCTCCTGTCCCTGCTTTTCTCATTTTCCTTGTATCTTCTTTATACTTCCTGCTTTTCTCCTGTCCCTGCTTTATTCTCTTCCCTGCTTTTCTCTTCTTCATACTTTTCTCTTATTACTGCCTTCATCTTCTCCATGCTTTTCTCCTATTTCTGCTTTCCTCTTCTCCCTTTTTCTCTCTTATTTTTATTTTCTCGTCTGTTTGCTTTTTCTCTTCTTCCTGTTTTTCTCTTCTTCCTGCTGTTCTCTTATTTCCTATCTCTTCTCCTGTTTTTTCTTCTCCCTGCTTTTCTCTTATTTCTAATTTTCTCATCTACCTGTTTTTACTCTCCTCCCTGCTTCTCTTTTCTATCTGCTTTCCTCTTCTCCCTGCTTTTCTATTATTCCTGCTTTTCTCTTCTTCCTACTTTTCACTCATATTCTTATTGCTCAGTTCGATTTTCGCACTTCCTCCTCGACTTTGTTCTTCTGCCTCCTCTTTTCTTGCCTCCTATTTTTCTTCCCTCCTTTTCTTCCAATCCTCTTCCTCCCCACTCTCCTCCTCTCCCTCCTCCTCCTACTTATTCCTCCCGTGTGTGTCACGAATGTTATGTTTGTTGTTCAATTTCCGCCCATCGTAGACTGTTTATATTCTTATGCTGTAGTGCTTTAGAAGAATTTGGACTAGAGCAAGTCACCAGACTGCTGAACACATTATATGAAATATATGATACTGGAGATATACCTCCTGAATTATGTAACTCTGTATTTATTGCAATCCCAAAGAAATCAGGAACCTTGGAATGTGATCAACATAGAACAATTAGTATAATGAGTCACATCACAAAGATTTTGCTAAGAATTATCATGCAAAGAGTGAGGAAGAAGATACAACCTGAAATAGGGGAAGAACAATGTGGGTTTGTAGAAGGAAAGGGTACAGTAAATGCTGTGTATATGCTGCGAACAGTTATTGAACGTGCTATAGAAGTAAACAAGGATATACATCTTTGCTTTATTGACTATACAAAGGCTTTTGATAGAGTTAGACATGTCAACATGGTGGATATGCTTGCAGATCTACAAATTGATGGGAAAGACATTAGACTTATAAAAAAACATATATTGGAAACAACAAGCTGCAATAAGGATTGATAATGAAGTGGGATAGTATCAGCCAATCAGCAGGGATATGTAATGTCTCCAGATCTTTTTTCCATGAACAGTGAAAATATTTTCAGAAATGTAGAAGATATAAATGGAATCAGCATTGGAGGACAAAACATCAATAACATTAGATATGCAGATGATACAGTATTAATTGCAGACAATGCACAGGACCTGCAACAATTAATAGATGCGGTTGTTGTACACAGTGAGCAGCTGGGGTTAGAATTAAATTGTAAAAAGACTCAGGTTATGGTCGTCACTAGGAAGAACGAAATACCACAATGTAATAAACAAGTAAATGGGACTATTCTTCAACAAGTGATTCGATACAATTATCTCGGAACAGTCATAACATCTGATGGGAGATGCCTTGAAGAGATTAGAACAAGAATCGCCATGGCGAAAGTAGCCTTTAGTAGGATGAAAAACATTCTGACCAATAAAAAGATGTCAATTGAAACGAGAAAAAGAGTGTTGAGGGGATACATAGAGCCTGTTCTTTTGTATGGATGTGAAACTTGGACAATGAGCAGTCAAGCTGAAAAACATCTGATGGCTGCAGAAATGTGGTTTCTGAGGAAAATGCAAAGAATACCATGGACAGATAGAACAATCAATGACCAAGTACTATAGGAGACAAATGAAACTCGTAAATTGATTAGAGAAATTAGATGTAGACAGTCACAATTTTTTGGACATGTTATGAGAAGAAATGGATTGGAGAACTTAGTGACAACTGGCAAGATCGAAGGGAACAGACCGAGAGGAAGACCGAGAGGAAAATACCTGGATGGCTTGGCCACATGTTATGGACGAGACAGGAACACAGAGCTGATCCACGACTCTGGTGTACGAGTGAAATGGCGAGTCATGACCGCCCACGCTTTCCGGCATGGCACATGATTGACTGATTATTTCATGACTACTCTAGTCCTGTTATGTGATTATTTATACCGATGGCTCTGCCTTAAGAGGCAAAATAATAAAGCGCCTGGGAGTTCATAGCAAAAGCAAATGGCCACTGTTTAGTAAAGGAGATCTTGGCATATGACACCACAACCTCAGTTACTGCAGCTTTCCGCTGGTTGGAGAACAAACTGTATACGCATGTTGTGATTGTAACTGATTCATGAAGCATGCTGGCAAAGGTGAACACTGGCCTGATTCGTGCTGAATGGCGTGCATCAATTCAGAGGTCGCGGGTTGAGAGCATTCGTTGATATTTTCTCCAGGACACTCTGGTATGGCTGGCAATGAACAAGCAGACATATTGGATAGTGCCGCATCATTGAGGGGTGATTTGATGAATGATACGGCAGATGTGGTGAAGGCCCTCTGGGAGCATGTTGTAACAGAGCAGGAACTCACAAGACGTGTTGGTTTAATACAAATACTGTTTATTTCTTCATGATGACAAGTTAGCTTCTTCTCCTGACAAAGGCTTGATGTTAACTTCCCTTGCCAACCCAATACGTCACGATTGAGCATCTCTCCCCGCTTTCAGTCTCAATGCTCAATCGTGCTGTATCTGTTTCCCACTAGATCCTAATAATACCCCAGTACTCCATTACTGTTACACCTCCCCATGTTTATTAAAGAATTTTCCTTATAAAGGAAAAATCTTTACTCCTAATCCCCTTACTCATTCCCTCTTTTTCTTTACTTCTCGCAGTTCCTCTAATCTTCCCCAAACCAACTCCATCTTAAGTAAATATTCTATTTCTTTAACTCTTTCCCCTGCTATATATCAACCCACTTCTTCTTCGTTTCTGGCCCTTCAAACAAACATAACATATTTACATATAAGCTTTAAATCTCAACTTTATACAACATATCATAACATCATAACACGTCTTCTTAAATACTCCTTCTTCTCTTCATAAGCAATCTGCTTAAAATTTCAAACGCTAACACCAACTCCTTATTTTTATCACCAACTCTACTAATCCCCCACTTTCAACTAACCTGAAATTACTTTCACACGATAGGAAGACAAAGAATCGGTGGCCACCGGTATTTAAAAGAAGCAGTAGAACTCTTCCACACAAAGACCACACTCAGCTACATCACACACCCCCTTTACCAAACCATACTCCTTTACCCTCCTATGTCATTTGAGACTTTATGTAATAAAGTCTAAAACCACACTCACCTAAATCACACACCTTTACCACTCATTATGGTAAACGTTTACGCTGCTATCTACAACATTATTCACATCCAATTGTCTATATATTACAGACACTACTACTTTTATGTCTCTGAACCTTACTTCAACCTCTCATTGTAATGTCAACCACAAAATACGTCCCGAGGACACAATTAAAAATCAAGACCTGTTCCAATACAGATCACTTCACATAATATACCTCTCTTGCCCCCTTACTGTCCATTTATTATGGGCACAACTACTCAAATCTCCCTTCATGCCGTTACTAACAGCAACAATATCCTACCCCTGCCTTTAACTTTATCCCAGCCCATATACTACGGACTCTCAAACACCCCATGTCATTATGTCTCGACTACACACTTACACCCCTTTATTATTGTACTGTTATCCACAGTGTCTAATCACTCTTCAGATTTAAACATGGATTCAATTCATGTTTTTGTCTGGGGTAATCCGTTACCCTCTTCTTTTTCTATAACCCCGCAATCCTGTGTACATCATGGTTCTTCTGACCCCATGTAAACCATGTTTAAAACTTTCTCCTCATTTACCCCACTGCTATATTAATCTTTTCTTCCCCCCATATGGCTTCTAATCCATATATTTCCAATCAATGCTGACTTTAGTGTAACTCTAAACTTCCCCATAACCATCCCCGGTATATGTTTCCACTACTTCATAACCATCTCAACCTCTCTACGCTGATTATCACAGCAACCTTGCTAGTAGCATATACATCAAGTTGTTATTCACAAGGAGAATATGTCTCTCTTCTAGTCTCCAGTTTATTACTATTTTCTGAACGAAGGATCCCAAATAAATGTCTCTCTTCTAGTCCCCAGTAGTTTATTACTATTTTCTGAACGAAGGATCCCAAATAAATGTCTCTCTTCTAGTCCCCAGTAGTTTATTACTATTTTCTGAACGAAGGATCCCAAATAAATGTCTCTCTTCTAGTCCCCAGTAGTTTATTACTATTTTCTGAACGAAGGATCCCAAACAAATGTCTCTCTTCTAGTCCCCAGTAGTTTATTACTACATTCTGAACGAAGGATTAAAATAAAGCCCTATGTATTCTAGACAAAACCATGTAAATCAAACCTAACTAATTTCCAACATGTATTTACAAACACACAAGACAATTCACTTAAATTATAAGTTAAACGAGATAAAATCAAAACAGAACATCATACCCCCCCCCCCCCAAAACTTTTTACATCATTTATGTTTCCCCACATATTAATTAAAGGTATGATGATGACGGTGATGATGATGGTGATGATGATTAAAATAATACAACATACATCCTAATCTATTGTTACCTAATATTACTGGTCTCTTTTACGGACCAGTAGTTTGTATTCAAAAGTCTACGAACACAATAATCCTATTCTAAAATAATAACAATCACTTTACAGGACCAAATCAAGCAAAAAAAAATATATTATATATGAGGCATTAAAACTCAGAGTCCATAAAACAATTGTCTTCTCTCTAAAGAGAAGGTTTTCAAAAAAATACAACTCCCTTCAAATTACTACATATAGTGGCCCATCAACCTTGGCCTCCCATAACCGAGAAAACAAAACACTTCACTGCTACGTATGTATATCTGTTAACTACAGACTAACTTCTCTAATTTAGAACAATATTTGTTCTCCTCAACCACAATCACCACTCCACAATTGACCGTTCCATTTTCTGGAAGTCAAACTAACTCCTTACACATCACATTATTTGTAATTCAATCACCGTAAACTACAGGTCAACTCATTTCATCTATTATTATCTCAATGTTATCTCCAAGTACCATTGGTCATTTATCTATTAATAAAACCTGTGACTTGGCACACCAATTGTTTCTCTTGGATCTATTCCAAGCATCACTACACTTGTTAATCATTATTATTACCGTTAACTACGGTATCTCTAACCTCTTACGTCCAACAAAACTTTGTCTCTCACCAATACAACCAACTCTATTTTCAAGTTTCTCGTCTATCCGACGCAATTAACTAAACACATCATTATCTTCCCACATCTCACCACGACTACTCTAAGCTATCCTCAGGTCTCTCCTAGCATTCTTGTATCGTGACGACAATCAAACCGGTCATCCTTGTCGGAACACATTCTCCAACATTCATTTAACCAACCTTGTTTACCTCTGTACCTTTCACTCCAGAACAGCAACCCACTCCACTTATAACTGACAGCAGAGCTCACTTTTAGGCATTCTTGCTTCGATGCATCCCTGTCAACAATACTAAACATATTTTATGAAACATCATTCAGAATGTCAACACTGTTTCCGTCAACCAGTCACAGAACTTCCCTAATTTCTTTCCAACGTCAGATATTTTAACGAAACGACATCCCAATTCTCTAATCATGTTCTCTCTATCTCTCAATTTTCGCATACTCTATTTTCCTCTTTTTATCAACGTCATTTATCAACCAGTCTTCATATATTCACATGGACAATGATACACAACCTCTCTCTCTCTCATCTGACTACTATTCTCGCATCGCGACAACCTAACGTGTCCATACTATTACTTCAAAAAAAATTACTTTAGACGCCAATTCGACATTCCAGCAATCACTCACCGCAATCTAAGCGTATCGACCTCCTCTACACACCTTGACACAAGATATATCAGCGCACTAATACATTTTATCTATGTACTTCGCTCAGGCGACATCACCAAACCTCACTCCTACTTCACTCATCGCGACGAACACCTGTTTGTCTAGAACTATACTCACGTTGAACAACGTACAACCAGACGAATTATTCCACAGGACTTTCTCAATTCATTGCTTTCTTATATCTCATTTATAGCACTATCAACTATCTCTCAAACAAACTTCATTCCAACCGGTCACTAATCTCGTAACTATCATTCTATACTTCTGCACCCAACAACTTTCTCAGACATCTCGTCACAGCTCTGAGTCGAACCATTTCTAGTACGAATCTTCATCCTCTACTAATTCTGTGCACACCATTTATACATCACTCAACGTGACTAACTCTCTGTACCTATCCCTTCCGGACAAACTTATTTTATCTAGTTTACTCTCCCTACACCGGAATCAAAAACCAGATATCCTGTATTTCGTATCCACGTAAAATATCAACATCATCGCCTACCCTGTACCATGCGATGCTACACCAAACAAAATTCATAAATTCATCTGCCTATTTTAGACAGCTCATATATCTATATGCTCAAACCGCAGTTCTTCTCATAAGCCAAAACTATTTCATTTTCCTTCCTCACCCAAATAATTTTAACACCCATAGAGCGCATCGAAACCAAATATTTCGTCGTCTCTTAGTACTGACGTTCGTCTCGTTTCAACTATACCATCATCACTATCTGTTGTTAACCCGTTAAAGTACTCAGGTCTTAATTCTCTGAGTTTTCTTATGTTATCTTCTGTTGTCGAGGAGTAAATTCCCGCTATCTGTCTATTACTATTCTTCTTATTTCCTTTATTTGCGTCGGTCTGCTCACTGTTTCCTATATACCTTACGTATCGTTTGTACCTTCCCATCTCGTCTTCAGATGACACACTGACAATAGTTCCTTCCTCAGACTCATAATAATTCTCATAACGATTTACTGCAGATACGTCGACCCTATTCCCATAGTCACCTTTAGAACCTCTGTCTTTCTTTCTCTTTCTCGGTATTCGTCTCTTAGTTTTCCCTACTTTCTTGTCATCTAGCTCTCTATAGTCACTAACTAAAACTCTGTCCGTCTGTCCACCAGCAACTACACCGTACGAGGGAACATTACATAAGTCAGGATCTGTTCGTAGTGTAACTCTCTCATTCTTCGACTCACCAGTATTTATATCTGTTTCAGAATCACTATAACATGTGGAAATATCTTCTTCGTAATCTGAACTCCGACAGCTAATATTCCTACACCATTTGGGAATTAGTTTCATGTCTATACTTGAGGAACTTGAGATGTCAGTACCTCTATTAACTATCATACTGCTATTTCCTCTTTCAATACCTCTCCTCTTTGGCTTCCCCTCAAAACTTTTCTTCACCCGTCTTTTAACATCTTTGGCACTTGTCTGTTTATCTTTCTTAACTTCAACCTTGTTTCCTTTTTCTAATTTCACCTGAGGTGTTTCCGCACTTTCCACCGTCTTAATAGTCTGCGTTCCCCTTACTATTTTCTTAGTTGGTTGCACTTGGGTATTTTTCTCTACAATTTCTACCTGAGTCTGCGTACTATTTTCTATCGTATTACCTGTCTGCGTCTGTGTCTCTCGGTTTATTTTCTTCACTAATACCATTGTTTTCTTTTTCTGTCCACTAGTCACATTCGCAACCATTTTAGAATTAGTTTGTATTTTATTTACAGGTTCAACTCTGTCTCTTATACCTGAGTTTAGATATTGTCTTTGTCTCTTTTCAAACCAGTCGTTACGTCGTTTTCTAGCAGTTGCACTGTGAGAGGGCCAGTCCCATGATTTCCTTGAAAGGTTTCTCTCACGCCGATTTTTGTATTTATAACTATTATACCAGTCCGAGCTTTCACTATTTCGTCTGTTCTCACCGTCTTTTACTCTATATAGATCAGGCCTTGGTTCGTCATAAGCATATTGTCTTCTGTCTTTATTAAGCAATGGCTGTCTCCTGTTATTCTTTCCTACTCTATTGTAGTCTACCATAAATCTATAAGGGTCTTGTCTAGTCGTTCTGTTCTTCAACGTTTCCAGAAAATTCTCTACTTCCGTAATTGACACCTTTAATTCCCCTAACCAAGTACTAACACGTTGTAATTCCCCACTCAAGTAATTCATATTACTTCCTTTTTAAATATCTATCAACCTGAAACAATATTTCTACTTCTTCTTCTGCATATTCTTGAACTCAGCCGAAATTATGCCTGTTTCTCCACTGTGCTGTGATAGAACTGCTAAGCTGAAATATTTATATGTACATCACTAAATCAATTTCACAGTCTTACTTATCTAAATTAACTATATGATTCACATAAGAGAATTGTTCAATTAGTCAATTGTACGTAAAATTATCTATGTTCGTTATCGGTTAGAATACGCCACGCTGAAATATTCTTAAACAGAGCAAGCAAACTATTTCACAATTGTAATTTCCTAATTTAAGAAACACAAATCAAATCACTTATTTCAATCAGTTCAATCAGTTACTATGTTTATGAATCATACATATTACCCTGATTCTGTTTCTTGATCCAAGCTCGACGTACTTTCCTCGACACGCCGTCGGATTAAACTCAAACACCAGGAGTCCGCGTCAGCTGAAAATCATTCGCGGAGTTCAGGTAGCGGAGTTCAGTTAGTCTGTCTCCTCCCAGGTAACTTCGTCTCTTGGGATGCCTGGACAAATTTCAACCCCTGGTAGGGTCCCGACCAGTCTTCTGGCTTCTGACTTCACCCCGGGTGGGGCACTTCATCGATGTATTCAGATAGCGAGCGGCTCTCAACGATCAGATGACTGGGTTTTTGGATTGCCCCCTTTTTCCAAAGTTCTGTGAAGTCTAGAGCATGGGTGTCCCAGTTTTTGAATGATCAAAGAGCATCATTTTCCGACAGCAAGTTTCAAATCGATCAGACACGATCACAGGGCAGTCTTGGTCATCTCCCCGAAACAACGATGTATGGCAGCGGCTTTGGTAGCCCGTTGAAACAAACGTCACCGCAGGTGGCGTCTTGGATCAAGCTCTTGAAACTGGCAAAATTCAGGCTATGGTAAGCCCTTTGGAAGTGATAATTCTAGGCAACGGCTATGGTAAGCCCCTTGAAAACGATAAAGTTCAGGCACCGGCCATGGTGGGCCTCTTGAGGTAAAAATTTGCGAAACATCGGGTATGACAAGCCTCTTGAGGTGAACAATGCAGAGCGCCGGCTATATCAAGCTTCTTGAGTTGTATAATGCAAAGCGACGGCTCTACCAAGCCTCTTGACTCTAATTTATTTGTTATCTCAAGTCTTGAAAAAGACTTACAGAGGACCACCCCTGGGCGGGCTTTTGGCCTCTGTATTCACAGATAACTGAAATTTACAATTTACTGGCCATCTTTTCACTGCGCCTTATTACGTTCACTAGTTGTTCCACAACGTGCCGAAATTGTTTCTGGTGACTTATAGGACCGGAGCATGGAACATCTTCTTCGCGATGTTATACGGCATTACTTAGCGTTGTATTTATACCGACTGGACTATATCAGGTTCGAATCCTGGTCACGGCACCATTTCGAGTCCTGTAACAGTGCAGGAACTCACAAGACGTGTTGGTTTAATACAAATACTGTTTATTTCTTCATGATGACAAGTTAGCTTCTTCTCCTGACAAAGGCTTGATGTTAACTTCCCTTGCCAACCCAATACGTCACGATTGAGCATCTCTCCCCGCTTTCAGTCTCAATGCTCAATCGTGCTGTATCTGTTTCCCACTAGATCCTAATAATACCCCAGTACTCCATTACTGTTACAATGTGAATACTGCAGAAGAACAGATAAACTATCATGGTCTAGAAAGAATGCAGCAGCAGGTCAGGGGATCCGGTCGACAGTCGTCACTCAGATGTAAAGCAAAACGGACATATAATCAGATTGCAACGGACACTATTAGTATTGGAACTCTATGCTGGCTGTTGAATATGAGGACTGGGCTCTTATAGGAATGCTCCTAGTGCACTAATGTCGGTTCTTGACTCAACTCAACTATTTAACTGCTGTGCGAGGCTAAAGGAGAAAGGAAAACAAAGTGTTTTGATTAAAAACTGTCAAAACTGTCATTGACTGCCAATCTAGTACCTTGCGGTGTATGGCAGTGGGGTTTTGAGCCTGAGGAATTCAGGCCGCCTGGCTATTGCAGTCGCCGCGAACTGTGCATGTTAATATTTTTCTTTTTGGCCCCGATAGAAAAACGCTCCACACCTTACCAAGGATTCGAACCCGGGTCCCCCGAAGGAGAATTCGGCATTCTAGCAACTCGGCCAGCCGTTCCTCTGTGTTTTGATAACGACATTAAAACAATGTATTTTTTTTTATAATGACAATAAAATTGTGCTCTTGTCATGAAGGGGAAGCAAAATGTTTTGACAATGAAAAGAAAACAAAATTGTTTGATAAATGGCTTAATCTGGTCAACGTACAGAAAGTTTGATGAAGAATGAGTTGTAAACAATATAGGCAGCAGGTAGCGTACACGACAAGTGGAAGAACAACGGGAGGATGTAACTAACAGCAGGGTCGCTGTAACAGAAGTTGGGTATTAGTGTTAGGTGGGAAAAGGCTACAGCACGATTGAGCATCGAGATGGAATGAGAGGAGAGATGCTCAAGTCGTGACGTAGTTTGTTGTCAAGAATCAGTTTTACATCTGAACCTAGCCCGAGGAGGCAGGCTGTCAACACGTCTGTATTCTACCATGACTTTGTATCGACCATAACGTTTAATAAAGCTGATTTATAATTACTAGAAGACTCGTTGGTCATCGTTCCATTCTGCACTGTTATATATGAGCGTAAATGGCGCCGCAGACCAGGATCTCGATCTTTGCCGCGGACACAATACGAAGTACGTAAACCGGCTTGTCATGGCGGATTGCTGTGAGATTGGTGAGCAAAAGAATGGATCAATCAACAAGTTTCTCTAGGTCCTTCAAACCAAAAGTCTAAGGCCGGACCATGTTTTTTTTAAGAAGTCCAAATTTCAAGGTCAAGATTGTGAGATGGAACCAAATATAGTTGATAGTGAAGGGAAGATGTCTGTTCCACATTTTTGCCATGACGTTCCACACGCAAGTTAAGATTGTACAGGCTCAAGAATCAAGAACAAGAAACTTCCAAACAAATATAAGCAAATAGAGACGTTGATATCAGAGAGCAGTTGTCTACTTCTCGTCAGGAATGAACTAAAGGTCGCAGAGTCCTGACCTTGGAGTTTTTAACGAACAACTAAAATGGATTAACTAGAATGGAGGATCAGCTTCTTGTTGTATGATAAGCGCCACAATAATTCTGGACGATCAGTGAACGTTACCAAATTTTATCCTTGCTCGTTTCCAGAAGGTTGACGCCACTTTGATTTAGACCGAAGCTCCTTGTCAAGTTCGGCTGAAGTACTGTTTTTTTTTATCACCGTCGTCCAGTGATGGTTTTGATCGCTATGGCCCAGTAACTACCCAAGTCATTGTTACACAGTCCACTTCGTAAAATTTTGCTGGCCGGGTCATTACAGTCGAGCAGTTGTCAGGTCATCTCCGGACTCTGTTGTGTGAGAGAGCCGCTTTATCAAATCAGTCAGCCGCTGCTTTGCACTGTCGGTGGTTTTGAGAAGCTGACTATCATTCATTGCTGATTTCAAGGGGCTGGCCAGTGCTGTCCTCTGATACGTCCAATCGTTCATTGCCTTGTTTCAAGAGCCCGTCCCTGGGTGGCTGATACGTACAATCGTTCCTTGCCTTGTTTCAAGAGCCCGTCCCTGGGTGGCTGATACATCCAATCGTTCCTTGTCGTGTTTCAAGAGCCCTTCCCTGGGTGGCTGATACGTGCAATCGTTCTTCACGGTTCTATCGAGCCCAGGCGAGAATTTTTGGATCCTTACGGAGCACTGAAGTTAAGCACTCGTGTACCAGATACCGTATTTCTCAGTCTCGGCATACAAGGGAATAGACGTTTATTTCAACAAGAAAAAGGGGTAATATAAATTATTATTCTATTAGATAGAAAATTATTGAGTTTTAGGAGGAAGATAACGTCTTTTGGTTAATTTAAGACTGGTTGTTAATAAGAATTGATTGTTTGTTTGCTTGTATAAGTATAAATATTTCAGCATGACAGAACAAGATTCATTAACACAGGTGTTGACGGGAGTGGGAACAGTAATAGACAGACTTAATACGGTCATGAAACAACAAGGAATGGCAACTGAAATTGTTAAGTTTAGCGGACAAGCAAGAGAGTTTAAGAAGTGGATTACTTCCATAGAGAAATATGCATATTTGGTATCTGCATCAGATGAAGAGAAAATGAGACTTGCTTATCGGGCAGCAACAGAACCGGTTTCACAGCATATTAGAAGAAAATTAGAGGCTAGAGTGGATGAGACATGGGAGCAGTTCAAAGACGATCTGGCACACAAATACGCGGAAATAACGGATCCACAACATGCGTTTTCGGTATTGAGACAGTCTAAACAAAATAATGGAGAGACGGTACAATTGTTCAGCGATAGGTTGATTAACCTGGCCGAAGAGGCATTCTTGGGACAGAATGTACAAGGAGAAGAGGTGGAGAGGATGTTAGTTGGGATTTTTGTGGATGGCATAAAATCCGATGGACTGAAGTTTAAGTTGATGAGAGAAAACCCCGAGAGGTTGTCACAAGCTGTAGATATTGCAGTACAAGAAGAAAATTTGAGACGTAGATTTAGATTGAGAACAGGACGAGAAATAGGAACTAGTCGAGAAGATAGAATTGAGGAGCCTATGGAGA
Source organism: Cepaea hortensis (assembly GCA_963921405.1). Classification (NCBI taxonomy): domain Eukaryota; kingdom Metazoa; phylum Mollusca; class Gastropoda; order Stylommatophora; family Helicidae; genus Cepaea; species Cepaea hortensis. The sequence goes on from OY992876.1 coordinate 235,542,866, forward strand.
TAGGACAGACGAGGTTCGGATGGAATAGGAGAGGAGGTGTACAGACGTTACAAGGTAGTAATAGAAATGCGTATGATGAAAGAAGACAAATGAGATATTCTACCAGTGAGACAGTGGGAAAAACAAATAACACAAATGTAGTCTGTTGGTTTTGTGGTCAACGCGGACACGTTTCTCGTTTTTGTGATAACAGGCATGTCCAGTCGAATACACAGAGTAGAAATGGCAATAGCAGGTTAAATAGGAATGCAGAAGATAGACACAGAAATTTTACAGGTACAAGAACGCAGGGAAACGGGCGCCCTACCTATTAAATAGGACCTGTGATAGGAGGGAAAATAATAAGGTCCCAAGGTTTAAAGAATATGTTAATAACAGGCATAGTAGAACGAACAGAGAATACTTTCAACTAGATGAGGTCAAACAGGTTACAGAAAATAAAACAGATTATAGCTCATGTATAATAGAAATAGGAAAGTATAGAATTCGTACATTAATTGATTCGGGAGCTCAGGTTAGTGTGATAAAAGAAAGTTTTCTATAAAAAATAGTGAGAAATTGTAGAATATTTATGAGTCATAATAATCTTCACTCTGTTACAGGACAGAATTTACAAGTAATTGGACAAACAATGATAAATTTTAAGTTAGGAGGGGTCAACGTAAAACATCTTTTTCATGTAGTGAAAGATTTAAATAGAAACATGCTGATAGGAAGAGATTTTTTAATAAAAAATGGAGTAATACTTTTCTTTGATTTACATAAATTAAAATTCAAGGACGTCTAAGTAGATATGGAAGAAGACATGCATATATCAGCACTAGTTAGGGTTAAAATGTCCACGACGTTAAAACCACAGTCAGTTAATTTGATACAAGCAAAGGTGAAGAGAAACCCATATTATGTGGCAGGAAACACAGTCAGAATCACTGAGTTGCAAGAGGAAGTAATTGATGAGCCTGGTTTGGAAGTTCCGGATGGAATAATAGAGTTAGATAAACACTTAACTTTTCCAGTGATGGTTATTAATAACACAGGTAGAGAAATTAAATTATACAGAGGATGTGTAGTAGCTAAACTAGAACATAATGTTAGTGATAAATTGGCAACAGATAGAGTAGAAATGCCGGGAGCAAACTATTCACAAACTTCTAGTGAAAGAATTAACAACAGACGCGGACGCGGAAGTAGAGAGAACGCACAAATGGATGAATTGATCCATCCATTTAGAAGAAATACAGCCCAAGTACATTCACTAGATAAAAAGACAAGGGAACAAGAATTGTTGGCACAGTTAAAGGCTCCACCAGAAAATAAGAAAGTGTTAGAACAACTTATAAAAGAAAATCAAGATGTATTTGCAATTAATGATTTAGAATTGGGAAGGACAAAAACAGTTACAATGGAAATAGATACGGGAGACCATCCACCAATTAGTTTAAAACCATATAGAACTCCCTTAAGAAATAGAGAAATTGTCGAAAAAGCAATAGAAGATATGTTGAAAGCAGGAATAATAACAAGATCGAAGTCAGAGTGGTCATCTCCGATTGTAATTGTGGCCAAACCTGATGGTTCAAGTCGGTTCTGTTGTGACTATAGGGCGTTGAACAAAATCACTAAGAATGTAGCGTACCCACTGTCGGTGATTGATGATATTTTGGGGTTGCTTAATGGCTCTACATTTTTCACGACACTGGACGCAAGATCAGGATTCTGGTGTATCCCGATGTCGAAGGACGCTCAAAAGAAGAGTGCTTTCTGCACTCATATGGGTTCTTACGAGTTTTTACGAATGCCATTCGGGGTTCTAACGGCTCCATCTCACTACATGCTGTTAATAAATGAAGTACTAGAGGGTATGCAAAAGTTTGCCCTGGCCTACATAGACGATATTCTAATCTATACGGCAGGCGATATAGAAGATCACTTAAAACATGTAAGGTTAGTATTCGACAGATTAAGAGTACATGATGTTAAATTGAAGCTTAGTAAATGCCAATTTTTAAAGACAGAAACAAAATATTTGGGCTATATTATAAATAGAGACGGAATTAAACCAGACCAAGACAAGATAAAGGTTATTAAAGAATTACCTCCTCCAACTAACGTGAAAGAAGTACGTGCTTTTATAGGAACTTGTGGGTACTATAGGCGCTTTATCCCGGGGTTTTCAAAGATAGCAGAACCTATCACTAATTTAACGGGTAAATACGCTAGATTTAAGTGGGATGATGAGTGTCAAAAAGCGTTCGAGTTTTTAAAAAACAGCTTAACACTGGTACCACTATTGACGCATCCAGATTTGAATAAACAGTTAATACTATATACAGATGCTTCGGATAATGCGATAGGAGCGTGTTTGGTTCAACCATATGAAGGAAAAGAGTCTGGAATACCAGGGGTTAAAAATGAAAGGCCAATTTATTTCTTGTCTCATAAGCTTAGCAGGTCGCAACGGAAATGGTCGACTATTGAGAAAGAAGCATATGCTATACACTACGCTCTACAGAAACTAAATTACTACTTACATAATGCAAATTTTGTTATTAGAACTGACCATATGCCTTTAAAATCTCTGTTAGAAGCTCCAGTGCAGAACAGGAAGATACAGACGTGGGCATTGAATTTACAGGGATACAATACGAAAATTGAATACATTCCAGGTAGGATTAACACATGTGCTGATTTATTGTCTAGGATCCCGTATCCACAGTCATCAGGAGACACAGAAGATGAAGGTGAACCAGAGATCGACGACCGAAACTGGCAAGTAAATATATTAGATTCTGCCATAATAAATAGAGAAGAGTTTGAGAGTTTACCATCGGATCAAGAGGCTGAACCTGGAGCAGAAGACCCACATTTAGCACAGTTTAATATGAAAGAAGAACAAGAATTAGATCCAAAAGTCTTACAAATAAAACAGAAATTAAAAGAAACAGAGGAGAATAAATATAAGAAGAATTATTTAGTTTTACAAGAAGACGAGCAGTTATATTATATAAGTGAAAAGAATGAACAGCTAAGGAAATATATTCCCACACATTTGGAAAATGAAATTTTGAAAGCATATCATGATGAGAATGGTCATCTCGGTCGGGATAAATTGGTGAAAGCACTTACGAGTAAATATTATTGGCCGATCTTATTTAGATCTGCTTGCAAATATGTGGATACGTGTGAAAGATGCAGGTTAAGGAATATGAAAACAATTAAGTGTCCATTACAAGATACAGATGTTCCTCAGTTTCCTATGCAAAAAATTAGTTTAGATATATCGGGTCCTCACCCTAGAACATTGTCTGGAAACGTATACTTAATTCATATAGTAGACGTCTACAGCCTTTGGCCGGAAGTTTATGCAATCCCAGATAAGAGCGCAGGTACTGTCATTAATATTTTTTTACAGGAGTTCGTACCAAGATTTAGTTGTCCACAGATTATACTCACGGATAATGGTAGAGAATTTGTGAATAAGAAATTCGAAAAGTTATTAAAAGATTTGAATATAAAACATGTAAAGACCTCATACTACAGACCTTCTTCAAATGCTAAGAACGAACGACAACATAGAACATTATACGATATTATAGCAAAGATTGTGGATGAACATGAAAAAGATTGGGATCTATTCTTAGGACCAGCGCTTAGCGCTATACGCACAAATCAAAATGAGAGCACAGGGTTTTCACCATTCTATTTAATACACGGGAGAGAACCAGTACTACCTATAGATAATCTGTTAAAACCAAGACGGAAATATATGGGAGAAGACTTTCAAGAGTTCATCATACAAGAAATGCATAGAGCACACGTAAGATTAAAGAATAATATAATTAAAGCGAGAGAAAGACAGAAAAAGTACAAAAACGTGAATACAAAATTACAGGAGTTTAAAGTGGGTGATAGAGTTTATTACAAGAAGCATAGAAGGAACTCTAAGTTTGATGCTCGTTGGGTTCCAGGTTATTACGTTTTGGAAAAGCTAGGAAATGTATCGTATAGTATCAAGAACCAGGTCACGGGACATGTGGCAAGGGCACACGTGGAACACTTAAGAAGAGATGAGGATGAGAGGGAAAATAATAATTATAATAATAATTATTATTCAGACACTGGATATTTAGATGAACAAGTCGTCAGAAGAGCTACAATAACCCCAGGTTTTAGAAGAGATCCAGCACAAAATCAGTTAATAACAACTCCAGTTTACGATGATACTCAAGAACAGACAATACCGAAAACGATAGAAGAAGAAAAAATGAATGAGAGTCATTATGATAGTATAGAATCTATGGAAGAAGAAATAGCTGCTCCATTTAAGAATACTACAAGCAACGAAAAGAAGAATGGATAAACAAAGAGAAAGAGAAGTAAAAAGACAGAGAAGAATTAGAGACTATTCAACAAGCGGTGAAGATATGCCTCTACTGGAAAGGTCCTTAAGAAATAATGATAGACAAATTAGATGGGATATTGAACGGAAGAGATTAGCGGCTGCTAGCGAGAGACATACAGGTGAAGAAGAGGAAATGGATGAGAAGTCAGAATCAAATAGTAGTATGGAAGAAACTAATAAGTTATACGAAGAAGAAGATATTGATGTAGAAATAGCACTTATTCAAAGAAACTTGGAGTTATTGAAGAGGTGGAAAAGTAAGAAGTAAATGATTAGAAAATACTGCAGATGGCAAGAGATAAGTTTCATGATGCGAAAAAGAAAGAAATACTTGGTGAAGTATATGAAACGGTGGAAATGGAAAAGGCTTCTATGGATAATTTTCATAAATGGTCTTGAGGAGTAGTTAAGCATTGAGATAACTAATATAGAGGTAGGTTCGAGTGAGGCATATATTTTTTCCTCTCTGTGATGGAATGGCTGGTTGATTTTGTGTTTCAACTTCTTGAGTTTTCGTAGTTAGTTAAATAGTTAATGGTACAGCAGGTAGATGTACTCTATAGTAAATAGACAAGACAAGTTTGATTGGTGCTAGAAATACCGTGGGTAACGGTAATGATTAAGAAGTTGTAGTGATTTTTGGTACAAATCCAAGGGAAACAGTTGGTGTGCTGAGACACAGGTTGATTAGTGGATAAATGACGGCTGGTACATTGAGATGACATTGGGATAATCGCCACATTAGTAATAGATGAGTTAACCTATAGTTACAGTGCTTGCTTAAGATGATATTCCAGACATGGTGATGTGTTAGGAGTTAGGCTGGAAAAAGATAGAATATTGTGAGGGGAGAGAATCAATGATTGCTGATTAGTGATTTTTTTGTGTAGAGAGAACAGATATTGTTCTAAGTTAAGAAATTGGTCTGTAGTTAACAGATATACATACTTGGCAGTGAAGTGTTTTGTTTTCTCGGTTATAAAAATGGTGGAATGACTTGTATGAATAGATATGTGTTACAGTGGTTCGTATAGGAGGCCAATGTTGATGGGCCACTGTACATAGTTAATTTTAAGAGAATTATGTTTTTTTTGAAAACCTTCTCTTTAGCGAGAAGACACTTGTTTAATTGAGTCTGAGTTGTTAATGCCTCATATATAATATGTTTTGTTTGCTTGATTTGCTCCTGTGATATGATTGTTGTTATTTGATTTTATAATAGGGTTATTGTGTTCCTAGACTTTTGCGTACAAACTATTGGTCCGTAAAAGAGACCAGTAGTGTTAGGTAATATTAGAAAATTTTATTTTGATTTGATAAGATGCATGTTGTATTATTTTAAAGTCTGTTTTCTTTGAATGAGTTGGGGGATATCTTGTTTTGATTTTATTTCGCTTAATTTAATTAAGTTGTTTTGTGTATTAGGTTACCTGGTTATAAATTTAATTAAATAAATTAATTTTCAAGTAGTTATGGTGTTGGCTGGAATAAAGAAAAAATATGAGGGCTAATAGAGAGACACATACTGAGGGCTAATAGAGAGACATATAGATCATATAGATAGTCGGCATGAAGAGGTTCTTATGGATATGAAGTATTAGAAAATAAAATAGGAGCTGCATTGGAGTCAGCATTATATGAAGAAAAAGGAGGGGGAGACTGTGAATGGCAGCATATAAGCGGGAGTGTTTATATAAGTATTATGGGATGTGAGGGGGCAAGATATAAGAGCTGTGAAATACCAGCGTTAATTAAATTAAAAATATTCATGGAATATGAACATTGGCTCGTGGTAAAAGGTGAGGTAACGGAAATATAGTCAATATTGTGGATGGCAATATACATGTTGAGAAAACTTATATCAAATTGATTTATAGAGAACAAGGATCTATTTCATAAGATGTATTTTAAAAAATTATTGTACAAAATTTTTTTTATTGACAAGGAAGGTAAATGTGATTGTGTGGACTATGCATTACTTTATGTGATCATGTTGACTATTCATCCTTTATGCTTTTCACTGGGTGCGCACCCCTTCTTTACTTTTTCTAACTACGTTATTTCTGTTTGTCCAGTGTTGTGAAAGAGTGAGGAATTTCGTAATGTCAAGTGTACAATAACGATTATACGAGCTATTCTTATGATATGTATATTTTATACAGGAACTGTGAGGAGCCAGGAACGAGCCAGAAATATATAGTGGATTACTATATGGCAGGGGAAAGAGTTAAAGAATAGAATATTTACTTAAATTGGAGTTGGTTTGGGGAAGATTAGAGGAACTGTGGGAGGTAAGGAAAGAGAGGGAATAGAGTAAGGGGATTGGGAGTAAAGACTTTTTCCTTTACAAGAAAAATTCTTTAGAAAACATAGAGAGGTGTAACAGAAGTTGGGTATTAGTGTTAGGTGGGAAAAGGCTACAGCACGATTGAGCATCGAGATGGAATGGGAGGAGAGATGCTCAAGTCGTGACGTAGTTTGTTGTCAAGAATCAGTTTTACATCTGAACCTAGCCCGAGGAGGCAGGCTGTCAACACGTCTGTATTCTACCATGACTTTGTATCGACCATAACGTTTAATAAAGCTGATTTATAATTACTAGAAGACTCGTTGGTCATCGTTCCATTCTGCACTGTTATATCGCTTTATGGAGAGGTGTGGACAACTTATGGAGAGTCAAAGACGGGGGAGGGGGAAGAGGGAGGAAGAAAGAGGAGGAAGGAAAAAAAGAGGAGGGAGGTGGAGAAGGGTGAAGAGGGTGGAAGTATGAAGTGAAGGGGGAGGACGAGGAGGTGGAAGCAGGAAGAGGAGGGAGGGGGAAGAGGTGGATGGAGGGAAAGGAGGAAGGATACGAAAGGAGGAAGAAGGAAAAGGAGATAGGGAAACAGGATGGTGAGGAAGAGGTGAAAGGAGAAAGAGGGGATGAGGAAAGAGTAGGGAGGAGGAAAGAGGGGGGAGGAGGAAAGAGGGGGGAGAAGGAAGGAAGGGGAGAAGAAAAGGATGGAAGGAGGAGGGAGGAAAAGTAGAGAAGAGGACTAGGAGGAAGAGTATGAAGGAGAAAGAGGAGGGGGGGGGTAAGAGCAGGAGAAAGAAAAAACATTGGAAGGAGGAAGGGGGAATTGTAAGGAAGATGACATGGAAAAGGAAGAGGAAAAAGAAGGATGAGGAGGGGAGTGGCAGAGAGAAGGAGAGGATGGAAAGAGGAAGGGGGAAAAGTAAGAAAGATGACTAGAAGGAAAAGCAATAAAGGGGAAGAAGAGACAACTAATGGGAAAGACCAAAGAACCTGTCACCCGGCTTTTCAAGTAATGGAGAATGATAGGAGATTCTGTGATGGAGAAAACTCCGGAAGAACTGGCAGAAAGCAGCACCAGATGTAAGCAGAAATGAAACAGAGTGAGCTGTGGAGGAACGCGCGAATATTGCGCTCTTCAAAAACCAATTTATGTGTCTGCTGCATTGCTCGTTTGAAATCTGGAGCTACGATGTGTTATTTTGGCTATGTAAATGCGAGCTGAATAAACAGTTAATTTCCAGAGAATATCTTAGAGCAGGGCGGGGAAAGAAACAATATAAAGAAAAGAAACCATCATAGATCGCCAGAAACTTATAATGTTAACATGGCTATTGTGGGGAGCACCGTGGAAGTCAAAAGGAGATTACATTTCACAAGGTATTCACTTAGTGAATTTAAGCACAAACGCCACAAACAAAATATTGCAAGATTTCTTGCTTGGCATATTTTGCTGCAGTGTTAAAAGATTAACCTTGGCGCCAAATTTAGAATATTTGACTTCGGTGTTAAAGTCGGTACCACCATGGGCCAGAAACATTGAGAGTGATTACAAGAATTGCTAATAAGTGATTACAAGAAATGCTAATAAATGATTACAAGAATTGCTAATAAGTGATTACAAGAAATGCTAATAAATGATTACAAGAATTGCTAATAAGTGATTACAAGAATTGCTAATAAATGATTACAAGAAATGCTAATAAATGATTACAAGAATTGCTAATAAGTGATTACAAGAATTAATAATAAGTGATTACAAGAAATGCTAATAAATGATTACAAGAATTGCTAATAAGTGATTACAAGAATTGCTAATAAATGATTACAAGAAATGCTAATAAATGATTACAAGAATTGCTAATAAGTGATTACAAGAATTAATAATAAGTGATTACAAGAAATGCTAATAAATGATTACAAGAAATGCTAATAAGTGATTACAAGAATTGCTAATAAGTGATTACAAGAATTGCTAATAAATGATTACAAGAAATGCTAATAAATGTTTACAAGAATTGCTAATAAGTGATTACAAGAATTAATAATAAGTGATTACAAGAAATGCTAATAAATGATTACAAAAAATGCTAATAAGTGATTACAAGAAATGCTAATAAATGATTACAAGAAATGCTAATAAATGATTACAAGAATTAATAATAAGTGATTACAAGAAATGCTAATAAATGATTACAAGAAATGCTAATAAGTGATTACAAGAATTGCTAATAAGTGATTACAAGAATTAATAATAAGTGATTACAAGAAATGCTAATAAATGATTACAAGAATTGCTAATAAGTGATTACAAGAATTGCTAATAAATGATTTCAAGAATTGCTAATAAGTGATTACAAGAATTGCTAATAAATGATTACAAGAAATGCTAATAAATGATTACAAGAATTGCTAATAAGTGATTACAAGAATTGCTAATAAGTGATTACAAGAATTGCTAATAAGTGATTACAAGAATTAATAATAAGTGATTACAAGAAATGCTAATAAATGATTACAAGAATTGCTAATAAGTGATTACAAGAATTGCTAATAAATGATTACAAGAAATGCTAATAAATGATTACAAGAATTGCTAATAAGTGATTACAAGAATTGCTAATAAGTGATTACAAGAATTAATAATAAGTGATTACAAGAAATGCTAATAAATGATTACAAGAATTGCTAATAAGTGATTACAAGAATTGCTAATAAGTGATTACAAGAAATGCTAATAAATGATTACAAGAATTGCTTATAAGCCAATGTATTGCTTATTCACCAAATCAATTGCTTATTTACCAATTGCCGCCTGTGCAGAATAATGGGAATATAATGGTATGACAGAAATGTTAATGTTGAGAAATGAAATCCCTGTGGCGTGGGGTTGGTTGGTTGGCTGGCTGGTTGGTTGCCTGGTTAATTTGTTCATTGGCTGGTTCGTTGGTTTGTTGATTGATTAACTGGTTGAATGGCTGGTGGTTGGTTGATTGGTTCGTTGGTTGGTTGGTTGCTTGGTTGGTTGGATGCCTGGCAGGTTGGTTGGCTGGTTGGTTGGCTCACGGGTTGGTTGGTTGGTGGTCGGCTGGCAGTTTGGTTGGTTGGTTGGTTGGTTGGTTGGCTGGTGGGTTGGTTGGTTGGTTGGCTGGTTTAATGGCTCGTTAGTTGCTTGGTTGGTTGGTTGGTTGGTTGGTTGGTTTAATGGCTCGTTAGTTGCTTGGTTGGTTGGTTGGTTGGCTGGTTGGTTAGTTGCCTGGTTAATTTGTTCATTGGCTGGTTCGTTGGTTGGTTGATTGATTAACTGGTTGGATGGCTGGTGATTGGTTCGTTGGTTGGTTGGTTGATTGGTTGGTTGGTTGATTGGTTGGTTGGTTGGATGCCTGGCAGGTTGGTTGGTTGGTTGGTTGGCTGGCTAGTTGGTTGGCTGGCTAGTTAGTTGGCTTGCTGATTGGTTGGCTGACTAGTTAGTTGCCAATCCTCAAGAAGAATGAAGGAATACAAACTCTTTAAGTCCAGTGCACTTACGTTCTCATCGCACTCGCTCTTAAACATCATATGCGCTCGCTGATGCCGATATACTGCATTAATCCCCTACACCGATCAGATGCACGCAAACGTTGACTTCTCGTTCATAAAGCAACCCCAAGCTACTTAACATAAAACTGCTTATAAATTAACCTGGAGTTGATACCAATGTCCTGCAACCGACATACAACATTCAAACTGAAAAAAAAAAAAAAAAAATTCCGAAGCTAAACGATTTCATTGTACCGTACCCCTGGTTTCCTTTCTGTTTCTTTCACTCGGGAATTTATTTTCCCTCCATAACTTGGACCAAAATACCAATCCACACTAGATTGATTTGCCTGGTTTGGTCAGAAGCTGTCGCCCATACAAATCTACCATTTCCTTGGCGGGCTTTTGCTGAAACGAAATTAACCGAAAACCTGCGAATTAAACAGAAGGATCCGGCGGTGAGAGAGATTGGCAGATCATTGCTTGGTGCGATAATTCGGAGTGGATGTCCGAACTGGAGGAGTATTTCTGGGAAATGGAATTGGCCAGTCGTTCATTTTGGTTTTCGTGTTGTTTGTGTGTGTATGTTTTTTTTTTGTGGGGGGGGGGGGAGAGAGAGAGAGAGAGAGAGAGAATACATTCGGTAAAGTTGGTCGAATTGATGAGTGTGTATGTGATTGTGTGTATATGTGTGTGTGTGTGTGTGAGAGAGAGAGAGAGAGAGAGAGAGAGAGAGAGAGAGAGAGAGAGAGAGAGAGAGAGAGCGTTATCCAGGAATAAGCTACCTGGCGCTTAACTTTGTGTGTCATTGTCTGGACAAAGAGAGCTAGAGAGCGAGAGAGAGGGGAGACAGGGAACGAGAGAGAGAGGGGGAGAGATAGAGAGGGGCAGAGAGACGGGGGAAACTCGGGAGACGTGAGATTGAGCGAGAGAGATATAATGAGAGAGGGGGTGCGAGTGAGAGAGCGAGAGAGTGTGAGAGAGAGTGTGTGAGAGAGTGCGAGGGAGAACAAGAGCAAGAGATGGGGTGCTAGACAAATCAAGATAGAGAGAGGGGGAAGATGGGAGGACAAGAGAGGGGAGTAGGGAGGGGAGAGAGGAGAGCAGAGCAGAAAAGATTGTTGGCGCCGACTATTGGGCGGCGCTCACCAAACCCGACACACCACATTTTGCCAACGGTTTCAGCCGGAGTAGCTCAATTCTAAAGACTAAATGTCATGGCAGGACGGACCACTACTAAGCTCTGGTCGGCAACTGGTCTAGGATCAAGGCTCAGACAGGCGGACAGTGAGAGCATTGCTTTGCTGATCCGGCAGCTTCTTGTTCCAGACGTATTGGTGTTACCTTTCCTCTGGGGTAAACTAGGCAGGTCGAGAGAGGAATCAGCACACTTGTTCTGCAGCGAGACGCTGTCGTCGTTTGGAGGTAACAGGTTCCAAACCCATACGGTAACTATAGCTCTCAATTGTTAGTTGTCTAGTGCATGTCTACCTCTCTTCTACTTCTATGAGCATCAACCAATGCATGCGTTTATCTTAGAGCAAGAGGGCAAGTATAGATTAGAGTTTTTGACACGCCGCGATGAGGGCTTGTTCTAATGCATGTGTTTATCTAAGAGCAAGAGGGCAAGTATAGATGAGGGTTTCTGACACACCGCGATGAGAGCGTTGTTCTGATGCATGTGTTTATCTAATAGCAAGAGGGCAAGTATAGATTAGGGTTTTCGACACGCCGCAATGAGAGCGTTGTTCTAATGCATGTGTTTATCGAAGTGCCTACCCAGCATGTGAAGACAGGATTCGGCAGACTGCGTGGATGAAATCACTGATGATTCAACGGGCAAGACGGCGTTTACCTGCAAAGCGTTGTGGAACGTAATGAGCACAGCAAGGCACGTAGAGCTCCCTGGTCATCCACTGCACCTGTATTTCTCTCCAGTCGTCTTGACTTGTCTTGCCACTGACCTCAGATGGACACAGGCGAGAGAGCGAGGTCGACGAATTTCGCAACTCTTCCTCACTTTAATCCAATTCATCGCGCAAGTCATTCTTCATCCAATTTCATATATCACCTTCAAGCCCTGTGGCGATGGGCGAGCGGTGAAGCGGCAGGCGTGGATACGCTGACAGTCATAGTCGCAGACCTGCACACAGGCGGCTCAGGCCATATGGTCGTCTTCTACTGACCAGAGCAGCAGTGGGATTTGGCAGCCCCCTGAGTGACTGAGCAGCCCTCTATAGGAAAGCTCAGTGCAGATGGGAAGCATTGGTCACCGATAAGAAAGACATCATTCAACGCTGGGCAGAGCATTTCAGCAACATCTTAAATTCAACTTCCTTCTTCGATGATGAAACCATCAACTGCCTTCCTCAAGTTCCCACTAATGATACACTTGATGACCTGCCAACCTTAGTGGAACCAAACAAAGCCATCCATCAACTTTCCAGTGGAAAGGCGCCTGGTCCTGACTCCATTCCAGCAGAGATATACAAGGCAGGTGAGCCGGTCCTAATAGAGCAGCTTCACTAAGTCTTTACAAACATATGGGTGAACGAGACCATGCCACAAGATTTCAAGGACGCGTCAATAGTCCACCTTTACAAACGTAAAGGAAACCACCAATCCTGTGACAACCACCGAGGCATCTCCTTGCTCTCAATCGCAGGGAAGATACTCGCCAGAATTCTTCTCAATCTCCTCACGGGCCATCTCGATCAAGGTCTTATTCCTGAGAGTCAATGTGGCTTCAGAAAAGAACGAGGAACTGTTGACATGATTTTCGCTGGAAGGCAGCTGCAAGAGAAATGTCAGTAACATATCTCTGAAATGTTCTCCACTTTCATTGACCTTACCAAGGCTTTTGATACAGTCAGAGAACTGCTCAGAACAGAGAACAGAGAACCGTCGGAGAACTGCTGTTTGCTGATTATAGCGCTCTATATGCCAACTCAGAGGCAGACAAGCAACACAATGTTTCAGCTTTCTCATCTGCCTGTGCCAACTTTGGGCTCAATATCAACTTGGAGAAGACTAGTTATGTACCAGCCAGCTCCAGAGAATAATCACACCCTGCCGAATATCAAGGTGAATGGTCATAGACTATATGTTGTTGTGGACAAATTCACCTATCTTGGCAGCACTGTGCCACAAGCTGCCACAATTGATGACGAAGTGAATGCAAGAATCTCCAAGGCCAGCGCGGCCTTTAGCAGACTGTACAAGAATGTATGGGACAGAAATGGAATAAACCTGCAAACAAAGCTGAAAGCTATAAAGCAGTTGTATTATCCACGCTGCTATAAGCTTGTGAAACATGGACTGTTTATCAGCGACACGCTAGGAAATTAAACCACTTCCACACAGTGTGCCTTAGGAAGCTATTGAAGATTAAATGACAAGGCAAGATCCCGAACACTGAAGTTCTAGAAAGAGCGTCCATGCCCAGTATCCACACTCTACTATTGAAAAATCAGATTCGCTGGGTTGGTCACTTAACTCGTATGCCAGATCACAGGCTCCCTAAACAAATTTGTTTACGGCAAGCTGCGTTGGGGTAAACGCTCCCAAGGCGGCCAGAGGAAACGCTTTAAAGACACTGAAAATCTCACTGAAAGCTTTTGGAATTCATCTTGACACCTGGGAGACTGCTGCTAATGACCGTAATTCGTGGCGTACATCATTACATAAGGGTGAAGTCACTTGTGAAGCAACCAGGACTGCAAGAGCTGTGAAGAAAAGGCTGGACAGAAAAACCACTGCAGGAGATCCTCCTCCTGGAACGTCAAGCATTCTTTGCCCACATTGTCAAGGAACATTTCGAGCCAAAATAGGCCTTATCCACCATCTTAGAACTCACGGCTCCATAAGTTCAACCCCACTGGATGAAATGAATAGTCATCATCATTCTTGATGGACAAGCAACATAGTTTATCTAAGAGCAAGAGGGCAAGTATAGATGGGGGTTTCCGACACGCCGCGATGAGAGCGCTGTTCTGCAAAGGACCTGCTACGTTTCATGATGTAAGATTGTCTAGAATCCTCTTTCCACCTTTCTTTCTCCGTACCTGTCTCTCTCCCCTCCCTCCCTCACTATCTTTATTCCCCCCTCCCCTTTCTCTCTCTACTATCTAGATTACTCGTGTTTCTGCTCAATTATATTTTTAAGGAGGAGGTGGTGGAAGAAGCAGAAGTGGGTGGTGGTGGTCAAAGGGGGAGGTGAAGGGAGAGAAGAAGAAAAATTATCTCTCCCCCTTACTCCAACCCTCTTTATCTCTACCTCCTTATCACTCCCTTACTCCATCCCTACCTCTCTCTTTCCCTCCCTTACTCATTCTGTATTTCTCCTATACTTCCCTCGCTTTTTATTTCTCTCTCTCTCGCTCTATATCCACGCACAAATGTATGGTTTCCAGTATGTCCGAGTTTCATCTCACCCTGCAGCCAAATAACTATTGACTGCCTTTTTTTTCTAATGTCCATGATCCATTTCCTTTGTGCTCCCACAACATTTATATTACTCGAGTTTCTTGTCAATGTCTGTGACATTCTTCTGGGCATCTTCATGTCCGTTGTTACAACTCTGGATTTTCTTGGCTGCTGACTGACGGTGTCAACGAGAGAGAGAGGGAGACATACAGATACATGCAGTAGAGGATTAGAGACAGAAGTTAATAATACCAAGAGGACATGGAGGATGCTACAGGAGACAGCAAAGTGTAGGATGGTTTGGCGCATGTTGCTTGAGGGAATACGATACAATGGGGGAATAACATGGGGAGGAAGAAGAAGGAGGTGGGAAGAAGGGAGTAAGAAATGGAAGAGAAGACAGAAGAACTTATAGTGCAATTATCAATTTTTATAGGGGGCTGAGTGGTCTCGAGGTATGGTGTCCGCCTCGAGATCTGGATGTCCAGGGTTCAGTCCCTGGTGAGGACCGGGATTTTTTCACGTGGACTTCTAGTAATAAAAATGTCCCCTGGTCTCTGGGTAGTGAGATCGGACACCCATGTGTATTGTTGCGCACATAAAAAATCTCTTCGCAGTTGGAAATCGAAAAAGAGTAGCCTAACGGCGCTGCCAGGGCAAAATTTCTAGTTAAAAATCTACCCAAAGTATTTCAGGATCCTCGCCGGTGCTACGGAGTTCGTGCATTGAGCTGAGTTTCTCTGGACTCAGGCTTGAGTTTGGAGAAGAACGGAGAACTTCTGTGTTACACCCGTGTGCCATGATGTTGATCCGTCGACTAAACTAAACTAAACTATCAATTTTTATATTATATAGTTGAGTCAAGAACTGACATCACAGAACTTGGGGCATTCCCATACATGCTCCATCCTCATCTTCAACAGCTAGCAAAGAGTCTCAATACTAGTGGTATCAGTAGCAGTCTGATTATGTGTCCGTCTGGCCCTTCCTCCGAGTCCCGATCAGATCCTCTGGTCACTCCCCGCAGCACCATTCTTTCCAAGCCGTGATAATCTTTCTGTTCTACACCACACACGATCCCAAAGGGTCTCGACCATGTCTGCCTTATCATGCACCAATACCCCAGCCAGAGGTGCAGATCCAGCCAATCTGTCCAACCACTGTCCGTTTCCCACCACACCAGCATGTCCTGAGGAATTATATTTTCTAATGTGCCTTCCTATCATCTATCACCCACAACTATGGAATATGGACAGAATTCCTATTGACTACGACTCACCTGAACCCACAACTATGGAATATGGACAGAATTCCTATTGACTACGACTCACCTGAACTCACAACTATGGAATATGGACAGAATTGCTATTGACTACGACTCACCTGAACCCACAACTATGGACAGAATTCCTATCTAACCATGAAATAGCAGCATTGCGCCATCATTCTTCTTCACTTACATCCAAAGATGAATGTGGAACAAGGCAGAAATCACACAACAAATTCAGAACCAGAAAATGTACAGAATATATTTCCTCCAACCAAACAGTACACGCATGACTTGGATAAATTACACATCATAGTTAATGATACTTGTTTAAATACACATCAGCCATTCATCATCATCATGAGCCGATAAGAGTGGGTGGTCATGTTTTGCCATCTTACACGATCACCAGAGTCGTGGATCAGCTCTGTGTTCTTGTCCTGACCATGCCATGTGGCCAAGTCATCCAGATATTAATTTCTCCTTGTTCTTTTCTCTTCAATCTTGCCAGTTGTCACCAAGTGTTCCAGTTTATTTCTTCTCATTGCATGTCAAAAAACATCTTGACTGTCTACGTCTAATTTCTCTAATCAGTTTAGTTTTAATTTGTTTCATGTAGTACTTGGTCATTGGTTTTTCTGACTGTCCATGGTATTCTTTGCATTTTCCTCAAAAACCACATTTCCACAGCCATCAGAAGTTTTTTAGCTTATCTGCTCAATATCCACATTTCACATCCAAACAAAAGTACAGGTTCTAAGTAGCACCTCAACACATTTTTCTTGTAGCAACTGACATCTATTTATCGGTCAATCTAATTTCCATCTTGCAAAAGGCCACCTTTGCCATAGAAATTGTTCTAATCTCTCCAAGGCATCACCTATCAGATGTTATGACTGTTCCGAGATAGTTGTACCAATTCACTTGTTTAAGAATATTTCCAATTACCCGTATGTTACACAAGAATGTTGATAATTTGTTGAAAAATATTTCAGCAATTACCAGGACAAACTACACATCATCACTGGAAAAACAATTTGCTGAAATACAAAGCAGATATTCTTTTTCATATGTCTGGTCTGGTGCAGGCATTGGTGACCCAGACTCCCCAACCCCCTCAGACATTTGACATTTTTATAAAGTTGGTACTACACATACTGGCACATTGCCGTAGTTGACAGGATGCTGAATTAATAAAGGCCCTAGCCTTATCAAATATTTTTGCATGTGTTCTTCTTTTGTTAACTGTTCTAGTCACTAATCAGTATTAGTTCATTGCAGTCACTCCCACCTACATTTCCCACAATGACAATGGCAGCCTAAATAATGTGTGCAGTTATTCTGTCAGGTTTTAGTCAGATATGACTGAGCTGCCGTATGACAGTAGACGGTACTTCCTGATTTCTGTTAGTGCAGAATGTTGAGCGGCGCTTACCTTACCCGACATCCCACATTGTGCCAACGGCTTTGGGTAGAGAAGTGCAAATAGGAGGGTACGAGCCTTACCCTAGTGCAAGGAAATGCAACCTAAAGACTAAATGTCATGACAGGGCAGACCAGACCCTAAGCCTTGGTCGGCAACTGGTCAAGGATCAAAGGTCTTTTTTTTTCTTTCCGCTCGCTCGCATTGAACTCAAGCGTAGTCCATACACATTATTTATAGCAGTGATGGACTGAATCTTGCGTGCGGATTAGCTTTCCCTATTAACAGTGTCCCTCACCATCAGGCGAACCCACTCTGACTTCAGAGGTACTTGTAATTTACGTCCCCAAGTCAAGGATGATGGATCAAATGTCTGAGAGATGAACAGTCATTGCATCGCTTTGCTGATCCAACAACTTCTGCAGCTTGTCTTGTTCCAGATGAATTGGTGTTACCTATTTCCTGATGTAAACCAAGCAGGCCGAGAGAAGGACCAAGCTGCATGGGCAACACATGGTCTCTACAATTTAGCCCAGGCTTTGTGTTATGCAGAGGTTATTATATAGCTATAGAGAGGTACAACTCCATCCCTGGTCTTCACCGCCATGTGTTGCAGTTATTATGCCTTTACTGAAGCACAATGCAACAAACTATCATCTGTCGAGACGGCCAGGTACCGGTGTATTCTTCTAGTCTGGCTATATACCTGTCACACCATATGAACAGAGTGCTTCCAGTAGTGGGCCAGCACAGCTGAGAGGTTCAACTTCAAACATGCTTAAGCTTTCTCTTTTGGCCATGGCATAGTGGGTTAATTTCACACGCAGGTCGGTTGGGACTAAAATGTTGACTTCTCGTCCGGGACTTGGGGATGTAAGTTACAAGTGCCTCAAAAGTCGCAGTGGGTTCGCTGATTATGGGGTAGACTAGTAACAGGGAAAGCTAACACTCACATAAAATCAACCCGGTGCACCCACTAGTAGCAGCATGTGTGTGGACTACGCTGAGTTCAAAGCAATCCAACGAACACATTACAAACCAAATACTTCCTCCCCTGGAGCCACGGTAGCAAGCTGGCCTGCAGGCTCAATAAGTATGTGTTCAAGTCCCCGTCACGTCAAACTTCTTTACCTGACCTGTCATGAGCAGTAAAAGTGGCCGGCATAATACTGACCACATCATAAGGCAAGAGCCGACTGGTCTATAAACATGGGACTTTTTCTTCTTCTCCGCCATATTTTCTTCTTCTCCGCCATATTTTCTTCTTCTCCGTCATATTTTCTTCTTCTCCGCCATATTTTCTTCTTCTCCGCCATATTTTCTTCTTCTCCGACATATTTTCTTCTTCTCCGTCACATTTTCTTCTTCTCTGCCATATTTTCTTCTTCTCTGCCATATTTTCTTCTTCTCTGCCATATTTTCTTCTTCTCTGCCATATTTTCTTCTTCTCCATCATATTTTCTTCTTCTCTGCCATATTTTCTTCTTCTCTGCCACATTTTCTTCTTCTCTGCCATATTTTCTTCTTCTCCGCCATATTTTCTTCTTCTCCGTCATATTTTCTTCTTTTCCGCTATATTTTCTCAGATGTCAACATAACTAATTGCAAAGAAAGCAGCAGTCAATTTGAGCTTGCTGACATCTCCAGAGGTATGCCTTCAAACGGAGCTGGCCAAAACAGTCTTCACACAGCTATCAATTTGCCTGTTGGGTGATGTGTTCACTGATACAGCTTATTGGCCCTAATCTTCTATAAACACCAAACAGTACCTTATAATTTATTTCTCACGCAATTCTTCATCTCTGTCATAGTTTATTTGTAGAAGAATTTTTTTAAAAACACTCATATTTCATTGTAATTAAAATAACAAACATGCATATAAACACAAACCCGCATGTCAACAAATCTTACAAAAAGTGGTTCAGAAACAAGGCGCAGACATGAGCATTCTCCACTAACAAGCTCCACAAGAGACCATTACATCAGAGCTCCACACTGAGATCCCCTCCCTCACAAGAATCCCACAAGAGATGCCCCACATAAGAGCTCCTCACTGAGATCTCCTCCCTCAAAAGAACCCCACAAGAGACTCCCCACATAAGAACTCCATACTGAGATCCCCTCCCTCACAAGAATCCCACAAGAGACTCCCAACTAAGTGCTCTACACTGAGATCCACAAGAATCCCATAAGAGACTCCCCACATAAGAGCTCCATACTGAGATCCCCTCCCTCACAAGAATCCCACAAGAGACTCCCAACTAAGTGCTCTACACTGAGATCCACAAGAATCCCATAAGAGACTCCCCACATAAGAGCTCCATACTGAGATCCCCTCCCTCACAAGAATCCCACAAGAGACTCCCCACATAAAAGCTCCACACTGAGATCCCCTCCCTCACAAGAATCCCACAAGAGACTCCCCACATAAGAGCTCCACACCGAGATCCCCTCCCTCACAAGAATCCCACAAGAGATGCCCCACATAAGAGCTCCTCACTGAGATCCCCTCCCTCACAAGAATCCCACAAGAGATGCCCCACAGAGCTCCTCACTGAGATCCCCTCCCTCACAAGAATCCCACAAGAGATGCCCCACATAAAAGCTCCACACTGAGATCCCCTCCCTCACAAGAATCCCACAAGAGACTCCCAACATGAGAGCTCCACACTGAGATCCCCTCCCTCACAAGAATCCCACAAGAGATGCCCCACATAAGAGCTCCTCACTGAGATCCCCTCATTCACAAGAATCCCACAAGAGATGCCCCACAGAGCTCCTCACTGAGATCCCCTCCCTCACAAGAATCCCACAAGAGATGCCCCACATAAAAGCTCCACACTGAGATCCCCTCCCTCACAAGAATCCCACAAGAGACTCCCAACATGAGAGCTCCACACTGAGATCCCCTCCCTCACAAGAATCCCACAAGAGACTCCCCACATAAGAGCTCCACACCGAGATCCCCTCCCTCACAAGAATCCCACAAGAGACTCCCCACATAAGAGCTCCACAATGAGATCCCCTCCCTCACAAGAATCCCACAAGAGACCACCACATGTCAATTCCACACGAATCACTCACATAAAAGCTCCACACAAGAGACCCCCCTCCCCCCCACATAAGTGCTCCACACAAGAATCTCCCACGTAAGAGCGCCACACATGAGAGCTCCACTACATGATACCTCCACACGAGTCACTCACATAACAGCTGCACACAAGAGACCCCCACACAGATACAGCAGAATGACCAAACTAAAGAAACCAGACACACTCATACAGACACGTCGTCTGGACTGACTTTGCCGTCCGTGTTGTGTGCTGACGAGGGGGATAACTGTGATGAGGAAGATGAGGTTTCTGCGGCTTCATCTAACTTCTGCTTCTTTTTGGCTCGAGTGTCCGCCAACACCTGTTCTATCGTACGCTGGTCTCGTTTGTTGGTGCTTGGCACTGAAACAAAGAAGGAAAACATATCAAGCACACTTGACTAAACAAGTTAGGGTTAGTTAAAGCAACTTTATATCATCAAGGGTCCTGCCAGCTGGTGTAGGCATTCATGTCTCGCCACAGATCTCGGTCTTTGGTGTTCTGGATCAACTCTGCTTATGATATTCCTCCATGCCACCATCTCAATCCATCCAGCATAATTTCTCTCGGTCTGCCACTGCCTTTTTCCCACTAATCTTTCCAGTTGTCACAATGTTCTCCAAAGCCTCTCTTCTCATCACTTGATCAAAGAAAGCTGTTTGTCTCTTTTTTATTGTTGTATATAATGTTCTAGTTTCATTAGCCTCTTTCAGGCAATCATTTGTTAGTTAGTCTGGCAGTCCAAGGAATCTGTAACATTAGTCTCAGGAACCACATCTCTGTTGCTTCCAAGTTCTTCCCAATTTGTTCATTTAAGTTCCAAGATTCACTGCCATATAGTAAAACAGGCTCTATACTGCATTTCAACTCTCTCCTTCTTTCAATCAAAGTAGTGACTTACAGCACAAGATACTTTTCATTTTTCTTAAATGCAGCTTTTCTTTGACCTATTCTGTTCTTAATCTCTGTTATGCATTTTCCATCTGATGTTATAATTGTCCCTAGGTATTTAAACTTATCAATTTAGTTATGCATTTTTCCTTCTATCGTTATCACAAAGTTTGGCGTCATCTGTTTCTTTGACATAACTTGGCACACACCAATAGTTTTTTTCTGCTCGCTCACTTTGAACTCAAGCGTAGTCCATACACATGCTACTACTTCTAGAGCACTGGATGGATTTCTGCGTGTGGATTAGCTTTCCATATTACCAGTGTCCCTCTCCATCAAGAAAATGCACCCCGACTTCACAGGTACTTGTAATTTACCTCCAATTCAAGCGCTCGTTCTTAAACGTCCGGTGTGCTGATGCAGAGGTAGCAGATTAAACATTTTAGTCCAACTGACCGGTGTAGGGATTTAATCTGCTACCTCTGCATCAGCACACCGGATGTTTAAGAACGAGTGATTTTATCCATTCGGCCGTGCTGATCTCATACACCGATATATTTAGTTTCTGATAATCATGATATCCTTTTAACCATGATTAATTCTGAACAAATACGAGGCTAAGTAGTCAGTAAGTCCCAAAATAATATAAAACAGTTGAGAAATAGTTGTTGGTAATTCATAAACTAATAAAATAAGAAAATGCACTCCAACTTTTCGTCCTTGAATTGGAGATGTAAATTACAAGTACCTCTGAAAATGTGTCAGGTCTTAGTCAGATATGACTGAGCTACCGTATGACAGTAGACAGTACTACCTGTTTTCTATTAGCACCAAAAGTTGGGCTATGTGGTGCTTACCAAATCCAACACCCCACATTGTGCCAACGGCTTCGGGCGGAAGAACGCATTTGGGAGGGTACAAACCTTATTCTTGTGTGAGGAAATGCAACCTAAAGACAAAATGTCATGGCAGGGCAGATCAGGCCCTAAGCCTTGGTAAGTTGGCAGCTGGTCTAGGATCGAAGCTCCAACAGTTAGAGCATTGCTTTGCTGATCCAGCAGCTTCTGCAGCTTGTCTTGTTCCAGATGTATAGGTGTTACCTTTCCTCTGGAATGAACTAGGCAGGCCGAGAGAGGGATCATGCTGCATTGGCAACACATAGTCTCTGTATTTTAGCCCAAGCTGTGTGCTATGGAGACGTATAACTCCATCCCTGGTCTTAACCGGTCTCTGAATCAAAGTGAGAGGTAGCAGTTACGGGTTATATGTCCTTGTCAATTGGCGTAGATATGGGGCACCACAGGTTGCCTCTGACGGTGGGAGACACCTACAGGTGCCATTGATCAGCTACAGCCCGCCTCAAGCTGGGCAGCCCCGGCCAATTAGGTGCTAATCCACCACAACCTGCCTGCTTCAATGGGTGCTTGAGGCTAGGACAAAATCTTAATGGCAGGCTGAAAAACCAATGCACAAGGTACTAATAAAAAAGAAAAATAGAAACCTCAAGCTATGGTTTGCAACCTGGAATGTAAGAACCATGTGTCCAGGATTTTCCACTGACCTGACGAATATAGACAATGTGAGAAAAACGGCTGTGATTGATGCCGAACTCAATTGTCTTAACATTCACATTGCTGGGAAAACGATTACACCTTTTTGGAAGGGTAGATGGCAAGCAGAAAAAAGGCAACATGGTGTGGGCTTTGCAGTGAAGAATTCACTACTGGGAATGATTGAAATTCCAGCTGGAAATTCCAGATGAAAGACTATTATCCCTGTGCTTGGCAACTTCTTGTGGTTTTGCCACCATTATCACTGCATATGCTTAAAGTCACTTAAAAGTCGACAGGGTCGACTTCATTGCACGGGGTTTTATCCCATATGGCTCGGTCTCTTTCCGCAGCATGGAAAGCGTCGCTCAAAGCACGAACTCCGTAGCTCTAGCGACGACCCACAGGAGTCTCCAAAAGATTTCACTCATGAACCAAAGGATGCGGCCTGGAATGAAACCCACAACCTTCGGAACCCGAGTCAAACGGCTTGACCACTTCACCACGAAGACTCCCGACTCACTGCATATGCACCGACACTCACTTCCTCTGATGATGTCAAGGATTTGTTCTATGAGGAGTTAGACTCTGTGATCAAGGCAGTTCCAAAATCTGACAACATTTATATGCTCGGTTATTTCAATGCTCGTGTGGGCAAGGACTCAAGTTCTTGGCCTGTGTGCCTTGGAAAATACAGCATCGGTCGCATGAATGAAAATGGGCAAAGGCTGCTGGAGCATTGCACCAGAAATGACCTATGTATTGCAAACTCCTTTTTTTAAAACAAAAGAGCTGCATACGGTCACATGGAAACATCCAAGATCCGGCCACTGGCATCAGCTGGACTTCATCATCACATGGAGAAACCATCTGAACCAGACATCATTAACTCGAAGTTACCACAGTACTGACTGTGATACAGATCATTCTTTGGTTCTTGCAAGGGTTAGACTGAGACCAAAGAGAATCTACACGACTAAACACAAATCTAGCCCCAGGATTAATATTATTAACACCCACGATCTTGATAAGCAACATGAAGACGCATTCACTGATACATCAGAAAACTGTACAAAAAGTGAAAAGTGGGGTAAACTTAAGGAAACTCTTTATAAAACAGCGGTAGAGGTTTACAGTATGTGGATCATACGAGGCAGGACTGGTTTGCAGCAAACAGCGAGACACTGCAGCCCTCGAATGATAAAAAGAAGATCAGCTCTCTTAAGAAACAAGGAAAGAACAATGTGTAACACTCTCAGTGAGCTGAAGCAAGCCAGGAAGGATGTGCAAAAGGCTGCTAGGCAGTGTGAAAATGACTACTGGATCAAGTTATGTGAGTTAATTCAAAGTGCAAGTGATAAGGGAAACAACACCAGAAGCATGTATGAAGGGATAAAGAAAGCCTGTTGTCCAATGATCAAAAGACGTGCTCCACCACTGAAAACCTTGACTGGAGAAATCATCACTGATAAGAAAGAGCACTATTTGGAGCTTTACTCAAGTGAGACCAAACTAGCGGATGATGCTCTCAATGCCATAGAGGCCCTGCCAACTCTTGACCACCTGGATACACTTCCCACCATAACAGAAGTTAAGTATGCTATAAATGAACTTGCATCTGGCAAGGCTCCAGGTAAGGATGGGATTTCAATAGAGGTTATCAGGAGTGGGCAAGACACACTCACTCTACAGATCCACCAGCTAATAGAGCTATGCTGGCGAGAAGGACCACAGGATTTCAAAGATTCAAGCATCATAACACTGTACAAGAACAAGAGCAATCGGAGCGACTGCAACAACTATAGGGGTATCTCACTTCTGTGTTTTGTTGGGAAAGTATTTGCCAAAATTGTTCTGCGCAGACTTCAAGTCCTAAGAGATTAAGTCTACCCCGAATCACAGTGCAGCTTCTGATAGAACCGATCTACCATTGATATGATATTCTCCCTGCGACAAATGCAAGAAAAATGCTGTGAACAGAATCAACCACTGTTTATTGCCTTCATCAACCTCACAAAGGCATTTGATTTGGTCAGTCGTGAGGGTCTGTTCAAGGCACTAAAGAAGATTGGCTGCCCACCAACTCTTCTGTCCATTGTGGAATCGTTCCACACAGGCATGAAGGGTATAATCAAGTTTGATGGTGCAACTTCAGAAGAGTTTGAAATCAAGAGTGGAGTTAAGCAAGGTTGTGTACTAGCTCCCACCCTCTTTGGGATATACTTTTCACTTCTACTGAAATATGCCTTTCGTGATCAGGATGGTGGTATATACATTCACTCACGCTCAGATGGCGGCCTCTACAATGCTCAGAGATTGAAGGCCAAGACCAAAATTAGGAGGGTACTGATCAGAGAGTTGCTTTTTGCAGATGATGCTGCAATTACGACCCACTCTGAGGAAGAATTACGTTTACTATCTGCATTCTCCAATGCTTGTTCTGAATTTGGTTTAACAAGTGCAAAAAAAAAGACACAGATTATGTCACAAGGTGCACATGGGGAACCTTCAATCTTTATTGACGACACTGAACTGGAGATAGTAGACCATTTTACATATCTAGGATCAGAGGTAAATAGCAAATTATCCCTAGATCAGGAAATCAACATCAGGATTGGTAAGGCAGCAACAACAATGAACAGGTTAACAAAGAGTCTGGGAGAACAGGAAGCTTACTGCCAAAACAAAAGTCCTTGTTTATTAAGCCTGTGTCCTTAGTACTCTTCTTTATGGCAGTGAAGCCTGGTCAACTTACTCACACCAAGAGAAATGTTTAAACAGCTTTCATATGCAGTGTCTGCGAAGAATACTTGGTATTAAGTGGCAAGACAAAATCACAAATACTGAAGTATTCGAAAGATCAGGTTGTGTGACGGTTATGCAGTGTCTGCGAAGAATACTTGGTATTAAGTGGCAAGACAAAATTACAAATACTGAAGTATTGGAAAGATCAGGCTGTGTGATGATTTGTTCCATGCTCAGTCTTCGTAGACTTAGATGGATATGACACGTTAGGAGGATGGTAGAATACCAAAGGACATCTTTTTTGGAGAATTACAGATGGGTAAGAGATCTCAGGGTCAGCCTCTACTATGATACAAAGATGTGTGTAAGCGGGACATGATTAATACAGGCATTGATAATGCACATTGGGAGCAAGTTGCTGCTGAACGTGTTGCATGGAGGGCAAATATCAGAAATGGAATAAAGACAAGGGAGAATATGATTGAGATAAGTCACACACCGAGCGTATGAGACGTAAGATGGTGCATGATGGTGGAAATGACCATATGTTCACATGCATTCACTGTGGACGAACATTTACAGCATGAAATGGCCTTATCAGTCACATTAGCTACCGCCATGGGTTGTAGTTATAATGCCTTTATAAAGCACAATGTAGCAAACTACCGTCTGTCAAGACGGCAAGGTGCCAATGAATTTATAAAGGTGTCATTATGTGGCATATCCATCTCACTTGATGTCCATTGCAGCAGATAATAATTGCTGATTGCGTATGTACGCATAAATAAGTTTCTTTCATATGTAGTGCTGAAATGCAGCCATACTCAAAGACTGCACCAGTGAAGAACAGCATGCTGCTGTCAGGTGTTTTGTTTGGGTCAAAGGACTTACTACCAAGGATATTCACTGACAATGGTGTCCTGTCATCTTCTCACTGACAATAGTGGTCTGTCATTGTTCCTTGGCAATGGCAGTCAACATAAACCCATGACATGGTTGTGTACAAATAGCAATCATTCACAGCAACCTACCGAAACCATAGGATGAGTTGGAGACCATCTCTCGGGCTGCCTCCTTGGCAGATGTGTCTCCAATCAAGTGCTTGTATTTGTCCCTGTAGTTGGAAGCTGTGGTCTGCTGCGGTGTGTTCTGCTGTCTCTCCTTCTCCAGCTTTTCCTCCAGCTCCTTAGTAGAATAGAGAATTGTACAGAAAATTATAAAAAGATAACAATTAATGATTGTCAGAAGGCAACAATTATTCAAATCATCATATTGACTCCTCGTCCTTGACTTAAGTATGTAAATTACAAGTACCCCTGAAGCCGGAGTGGATTCGCCTGATTGCGAGGGACACTGGTAATAGTTTGAAATTCGTCTACCTGCAATGTTGTCTCTTGTATGAAATGTGTCTACAGCTGCAATGTTGTCTCTTGTATGAAATGTGTCTATATCTATAATGTTGTCTCTTGTATGAAATGTGTCTATATCTATAATGTTGTCTCTTGGATGAAATGTGTCTATATCTATAATGTTGTCTCTTGTATGAAATGTGTCTATATCTATAATGTTGTCTCTTGTATGAAATGTGTCTACAGCTGCAATGTTGTCTCTTGTATGAAATGTGTCTATATCTATAATGTTGTCTCTTGGATGAAATGTGTCTATATCTATAATGTTGTCTCTTGGATGAAATGTGTCTATATCTATAATGTTGTCTCTTGTATGAAATGTGTCTATATCTATAATGTTGTCTCTTGTATGAAATGTGTCTACAGCTGCAATGTTATCTCTTGTATGAAATGTGTCTATATCTATAATGTTGTCTCTTGTATGAAATGTGTCTATATCTATAATGTTGTCTCTTGTATGAAATGTGTCTATATCTATAATGTTGTCTCTTGTATGAAATGTGTCTACAGCTGCAATGTTGTCTCTTGTATGAAATGTGTCTATATCTATAATGTTGTCTCTTGGATGAAATGTGTCTATATTTATAATGTTGTCTCTTGTATGAAATGTGTCTATATCTATAATGTTGTCTCTTGGATGAAATGTGTCTATATCTATAATGTTGTCTCTTGTATGAAATGTGTCTATATCTATAATGTTGTCTCTTGTATGAAATGTGTCTACAGCTGCAATGTTATCTCTTGTATGAAATGTGTCTATATCTATAATGTTGTCTCTTGGATGAAATGTGTCTATATCTATAATGTTGTCTCTTGGATGAAATGCGTCTATATCTGCAATGTTGTCTCTTGTATGAAATGTGTCCATTCCTGCAATGTTGTCTCTTGTATAAAATTTGTCTATAGCTGCAATGTTGTCTCTTGTATGAAATGTGTCTATAGCTGCAATGTTGTCTCCTGTTTGAAATGTGTCTATATCTGCAATGTTGTCTCCTGTATGAAATGTATCTATGCAATGTCTCTTTTAGTTTTCTCAGTGGTCCATATAGTTTATCTTCCACTGTTGTTTCTCTAGACCAGAAGGTTTGCGTAGATATGTTGTATTTTGGGCAATCTTGAAGTATGTGATCTGCTGTCTGCGCCAATCCACATGTGCACAGGGCTTGATTCGCCAATCTTAAATTTTATTGCATAATCTATTGTGTCCTGTTCTGAGGTCAAAATATCATCATCATGAACCATGCCGATAAGTGACAGCGATCATGGGTCGCTATGGTCGCTAACTCACACAATCAATAGAGTATGTGCCTTAATTCTTATTATGCCACTGGCCCAACCCATCTAAATTTCTTTATATTTGATCAACGGCCACTTTTCAAGCAAATGGACATCACCATAAGTGTTACAGTCTCCTCCCACAGATCATTCATTCATTCAGTAGCATGTCCTCTGCAGAACTTCGCTTCCATAACAACCGTCCGGTTATAAGCAAGATGTCCCGCATCCGATACACCCATCTGGAAATCATCCACCACATCCTGCACCGATCTTCTCTTTGGCCTTCCCCTTCCTCTCTTCCCAGGCATATACCCCACCATTATTGTTCCCTCCAAACTGTCATGACGTTTCAAGTGATAAAAATATTTCAATTTTCTTTGTTTTATCATCTTTAGTAGCCAATCTTCTTCAATAGTCAGCTCTTGTCGTCCGGATGCATTTATTCTTTTCTGTATCCAAGATATATCTTAGAACCTGTCTATAAAATTTATATTCAAAGGTATTTATGTGACGTTCAGTTTCCCACACATAAAACTGAGAGAATCTCAGCACAGCACATGAACTTTATAGCACCAGCGAAGATCTAAATGTGTCCACACCAGAATGACAAAATGCTACAAATATTATTTCATGGGAAGGTTGTCTCATTTTGAAATTGAGGCTGGCAGCCGTTCGTTCAGCAGGCTTTTTTTTTTCAGTTTTGAACTGCTGGGGGATTTTTGTTTGCGCAAACTGTACATGAATTTTCAGAGTTCTGAGAAGTCTAGATGTCCAAACCCTGACCCACTCTCTCTCTCTCTTTATGTTGTTGTGAGTGTCTCTCTCTCCCTCTGTGTTGTGTGTGTGTCTCTCTCTATGTTGTGTTTGTCTCTCTGTGTTGTATGTTCTCTCTCTGTGCTGTATTGTGTGGGCATCTCTCTCTGTTGTTGTGTGGAAGTCTGTCTCTCTCTCCCCGACTGGACAAGAGTGCTTGTTCTTAAACCTCCAGCGTGCTGATGCCAAGGTAGCAGGTTCAACCCCAACACCGATAAGTTGAACTAAAATGTTGACTTCTCATCCTTGACTTGGGGACGTAAATTACAAGTACCTCTGAAGTCACAGTGGGTTCGACCGATAGCGAGGGACACTGGTAATAGGGAAAGCTAATTCCAACAAAAAAAGTCAACCTGACACAAATGCATGCCCATGACACACTAGTCTCTTAGGTGCATAAGCAGATGTGATACACTTCCCTTGAAAGAGGTGGGGTATTCGTGCATGATAAGGCAGACATGGTCGCGGACCTTTGGGAGTTTAGTGTATATTCCTCTGTGTGCTGCAGAAGAACAGATAGATCATCACGGCTTGGAGAGAATTGTACTGCAGGCAGTGACCAGAGGATCTTGCAGACATTCAGGACTCCGAGGAAAGACCAGACGGACACATAATCAGACTGCTACTGGTGCAATTAGTATTGGGACTCTTTGCTTGCTGTTGAAGACGATGACGGTAACCATGAATGGGAATGTCCCGAGTGTTGTGATGTCTATTCTTGACTCAACTCTTCAAAAGAGGAAAGAGAAAGAAGAAGCTAACACACTTAAAAGTAAACAAGCACACCTTTTGTTTTGAAAGCTCCTTTGCCTTTTCAGGATCCCATTCTTCGCCTTTCCGGTATGCAAGGACCTCCTCATCAGAAGGAGCAAACTCCTGGCAATAAACATTGAACAAGAATTCACATTTGATCATCAGGTCAGTACGGCTGAAAGGATAAGAGCATTCATTCATAAACTTCTGGTGTACTGATGCTGAGGTAGCGAGTTCCACCCCTACACAGGTCAGGTGGGCTAAAATGTTGACTTCTTGTCCTTGACTTGGGGACATAAATTACAAGAACCTCTGAAGGTCGGAGTGAATTCACCTGATGGTGAGAGACACTGGCAAAAGTGAAAGCTAATCCACACGCAAAAATCAGTCCAGTGTACTAGAAGTAATATGTATGGACTACGCTTGAGTTCAAAGTGAGCAAACAGAAAAAAAAATAATGCATGATTGCTTTTTTATTGTTTCATCAATAATGATTTGTTCGCATCGTTATTTTTCTTGTCCATTGAATATCAAGAAATCAGTAACAATGGTGATATCAAGAAAATGATGACAACAAAATGTGACATAGAAATAGAAGGGAAAATTCTTAACCAAGCGGATAATTTTAAATACCTAGGGGCATTTATAACATCAGATGGAAGATATACAATAGAGATTAAGAGCAGAATAGGGCAAGCAAAAGCCGCATTTCAGAAAATGAAGAGTATCTTGTGCAATAAGTCACTATCACTGAATGTAAGAAAGAGAGTACTGAAATGCTATATAGAACCAGTTTTGCTGTATGGCAGCGAATCTTGGAATGTAAATGAACTAATTAGGAAGAACTTGGAGGGAACAGAGATGTGGTTCCTGAGACTAATGTTGTGAATTCCTCGGACTGCCAAAGTAACTAACAACGACTGCCTGAAACAGGCTATTGAAACTAGAACATTATATACAACAATAAGAAAGAGACAAACAGCTTTCTTTGGTCGTTTGATGAGAAGAGAGGCATTGGAAAACATCGTGACAACTGGAAAGATTGAGGGGAAGAGAGGCAGACCAAGAGAAATGATGCTGGATGGATTGAGACGGTGGTATGGAGGAATATCATCAGCAGAATTGATCCAGAACACCAAATACCGAGATCTGTGGAGAATCATGAACGCCTATGCCAGCTGGCAGGGCTCTTGATGATGACGATGATGATGATAACTCACAACCAGAGAGAGTTCTAATCCTTCTGCTATGCTGACCTCTATTAAGATCGCAATAGAAACATAATTGAACTGATTCAGTGCCAAAGGATAATTAATATACCACCACATGCGATCTCTGATTTGGCCAGAAGGATGATATATCGCCGTACTAGGGTCGCATTTTACTTGTCTTGTTTCGAGGCATCTTCCGCAATTTCAATGCTCAGTGAATGGAAATTTACATTATAATACTTGTTCATTTGATTGTGTACCATGTTTGGCAATGAAACAGTTACGGTTTAAAAAATATATCAAAAGATAACCATGAACTTTTTTTTAATGTGAAAAAGTAATTATACGAGGGTAAGTCAATAAGTAACTCACACAGTTCTGTGGGATGGCTGGTAAATGTAGTTAGTGTCTTCTACATTGTCATTAGGTGTCAGCAACATCGAATTTTATATTCCCGTTCGTCAGGTGGTGCTAGGTGTCTCACGCGCATGCACAGCGCATAAACAAAATGGCAACTGTACTTACGGAGTGTACAACCAAAGAGCAGCGTGCTGTTGTGCGTTTTTTGTGGGCAAAAAGGACTGCCTGCAAAGGACATTCATAAGAAAATACTTCCTGTTTATGCTGACAAATGTTGTCCCGTAAAGCAGTGCATAGCTGGGTAGAACAATTTTCTCAAGGACGCTCTAAAATTTTGATGAAATCCGATCTGGTCGTCCTGTTGAGATTGCAACAGAAGCATCCGTGCAGCAGGTGGGGGAGATTATTAGAGGCGACAGGTGAGTAACGAGACTCTGTAGCATCTGCAATACATGGTTCAGCATACAGCATAATGCATGATCGATTGAAATTTCGAGGACTGCTGATTAGAGTTTTGCTTCTTCATGACAATGCCAGACCACATTTGGCTCGATTAACTCAGGAGAAAATTAACAAACTAAGGCGGGAAGTTCTGGAACATCCATCTTACAGCCCCGACTTAACCCCTAGCAATTTCCACCTTTTTGGTCCACTGAAAACCCACCTTGGCGGGAGACATTTCGCGAATGATGCCTAAGTTGAATGTGAAGTGAAAACATGGTTTAGAAAACAGAGCATGCAGTTCTATGCAGCTGGTTTGGGAGGACTGATGGGATAAGTGCATCAATGTTAGTGGAAATTATGTTGAGAAATAAAGTGACAATGTATGTATAAAAATAAACTGGTTTCAAGTTGTTTTCATATTTAGTTATTTTTCTACAGCCATTTGTAACTTACTTATTGACTTAACCTCGTAGGTTTTTTAAACATGCAAGTGCGCACACAGACACACAAATAACATCAAGCTTCAACTTCGTACAGTCAATGCCATGTGGCGTTTGGGTTTAAGTCTTTCCACAGCCCTGTCTCGTGTGCTGCCAATCTTTGTATAGTCCATGCCATGTGGCATTTGGGATCAAGTCTTCCCACAGCCCTCTGTCTCGTGTACTGCCAATCTTCGTATAGTCCATGTCGTGTGGCATTTGGGTTCTTCAAGTCTTCCCACAGTCCTCTCTTGTGTGCTGCCAATCTTTGTATAGTCCATGCCGTGTGGCATTTGGGTTCAAGTCTTTCCACAGCCCTCTGTCTCATGTGCTGCCAATCTTCATACAGTTCATGCCGTGTTGTGTTTGGGTTCAAGCCTTTCCACAGCCCTCTGTCTTGTGTACTGCCAATCTTCGTACAGCTCATGCCACGTGGCGTTTGGGATTAAGTTTTTCCACAGCCCTCTGTCTCATATACTGCAAATCTTTTCTGATACTGCTGTTCCTCCATGCCAAGATGTCAAACTGTCTAGCATCTCGCATCTCTTCTATTAGTCTCCCCCTGCCTCTACTGCCCTCCAACTTTTCTGTTTGACGACACACTCCAGCTTTCCCCTTCTCATGACATGTAAAAATAATGTCTTCTTTTTTCAATGTGAGTGTCCAGTTCTCTTTGTGAGTTGGCAGTGCACCTGATGACGCTGATAATATATAGGAATAAAAATGTCCACTAGGGCTCAAACCTTTTCCAACAACATCACATATCTGTCTTCTTCTTCCTAGCCAAAATTATGATGATAATATATAGGAATAAAAATGTCCACTAGGGTTCAAACCTTTTTCCACAGCATAACGTATCTGTCTTCTTCTTCCTGGCCAAAAGAGAAGGATGTCAAACCTGCAACCTCAGCCACCTCATGGCTGTGAAACAGAGAGAGAGAGAACTGCATCAGTGTTCACACTTGGACAGATAAAATCAAACCAACAAAAAGTACAGAATGCATTTCATAACATAAAAAACAGTGGAATGCATTTTATAACATACAAAATGGTGGAATTAAAACAGTGGAATGCAGTTTTAATGAACAAGTCCTTCAAGAAATGAAGCTCGTAAACTGATTACAGACATTAGACGTAGACAGTCAAAATTGTTTGGGTATGTTATGAGAAGAAACGAATTGGAGAACTTGGTGACAACTGGCAAGATAGAAGGGAAGAGACCAAGGGGAAGACCGAGAAGTAAATACCTGGATGACTTGGCCACATGGCATGGTCGAGACAGAAACATGGAGCTAATCCACGACTCTGGTGATCGAGTGAGATGGCAAAACATGACCGCCCACGCTTATCGGCATGGAACATGATGGATGGATGGAATGCAGTTTGTGACATATAAAACATACATATATTCTTCTTCTTCTTCTTTTATTCGCTTGAAATTTGTCTACAAATGCAATATTATCTCTTGTATTTTTGTTTTGGCACTTGCTTGCTTTGAACTCAAACGTAGTCCACAGACATTACTTCTAGTAGTGCTGGACTGAATTTTGCATGTGGATTAGCCTTACATATTAACAGTGTCCCTTGCCATCATGCGAACCCACTCTGACTTCAGAGGTACTTGTAATTAATGTCCCCAAGTCAAGGACGATAGGTCAACAGTTTATTTTGTTGTAGGGGTAGAACCCCTTACCTCAGCATCAGCACACCGGATGTTTAAGAACACGCATTCTTATCCATTTGGCCATGCTGACCTACTTGTATGATTTTCACTGTCTTTTTCAGTTCACTCAGTGATCCATAGAGTTTATCTTCCACTGTCGTTTCTCTAGGCCAGATGGTTTGCCTAAATATTTCGTATTTTGGACAATCTTGGAGTATGTGATCTGCTGTCTATGGCACCAATCCACATGTGCATATGGCTGAAAAGTGGAAGATGATGATGATGATCATGAAATACATAGCACAAGAGAGAACATGAAAACTCCTCACAACTCTTATCAGCAGACAATGACCTTACAAAGGTGTCTACCACCGTCAAGACAAGACAAGACAAGAAGACAACAACATATTAGAACATACACGATTGCCCGCAGCACTTTCTCCATGACCTCAAGCTTGAGTTTCTGTTTCGTTCCATCCTTGATAAATTCATGAAGCTGCTTTTGAATCTGCAGGTGAAAAAGTTACAACAGTCAAGGCAACCAGGTAGCAGAAGAACTACTCATCCCAAGGCAGGTGTTCTTCTGTAGTAATAAATATTTGCTATGCTTTTGTAATCCCGCATACTGCATTTGAAACACAGCTGCAGGCAATCGCAGACCACCTTGCACTGATTTTCATAAAATGATATTAGTGTTGATATTTCAGATAGCAATGGTAAACTTCTGAAAGTAAACTTGCCTAGTAAATCACATTAGTTGCATATCCAAACAGTACGCAGCAGTCAACTCCAGCATCTTTTGGCTGTTTGTGATTCCTGGGCAAGTTTACGTTCAGTAGTTTGTAATTGCTTTCTAAAAAACCGGTACTCATACCAATGAATGGAAACCAACCCATGGCAGTCTGTTTCCAAATCGCCCACATTTTTTGAACAATATGCGGGATTACCAATTGCATTCATAAGCCCTATGCCACAGAGCCGGGAGTACATCACAAACAGGCAAAAAATGCTGGGGTTGATTGTGGCGTCCTGTAAAAGGACGTGCAACTGACTATGCTTCTATAACATTCTCTCATAACATGGTTATATTTCACAACATTCATTAGAGTCAATGTTTTTTTCTATGTGAGTGTAAGATGTACAACAGATAATTGATGTATTAAAGATGAGTGATTGGAAGGGCCAAATGTAAGACGGGCCTTGCTGCCCAATTCGCGACCCTTTGAAAACAGTTTGTTTGTTCTATTCCATATAACAATCCAATCTCCCTTGATGACCCCTCATTTCAAGAGGCGGAATCATAAACATATTTAGGTAGCTATGTCAACAAAGATGGGAGAGCAGATAAAGATGTTGACTTGTTGTCCTTGACTTTGGGATGTAAATTACAAGTACCTCAGAAGTAGGAGTGGGTTCACCTGATGGTAAGGGACACTGGCAATAAAGATAGCAAATCCACACACAAAAATCCATCCAGTGCACTAGAAGTAGTAGCATGTGTGTGGACTATGCTTGAGTTCAAAGCGAGGGAGAGAAAACAAAACAACAACATCCAGGAGAGTACTTGTATTGTTCCAGAATAAATGTCCCATACTATTTGAATAGAACTCACATATACATAATGGGATTTATTCTCACATTAAAATGTAGAAACTTCAATTTAATTAAGAAAGCGCAGGGTAAAGAGCAAAACAAGCGCATTAAAAAAAAAATACATCATTTGTACCTTTTGGCGAAAAGTGTCCAGCTTTTTCTTCTCGGCTTCTTGTTGCTTTTCCAAAAGAGCCTTCTGAACTGTAAAAAGAAAATATTTTAAAATACACACACACACAACAAAACAACATTTGAAATCAGGTTAAGAATAGAGTTCTTCTTCATCATCACCATGTGCCATGCCGATAAACCTGGCACAGTCATGTTTTGCCATCTCACTTGATCACCAGAGTCGTGGATGAGCTCATGTCTTGACCATACCACGTGGCCAAGCCATCAAGGTATTTACTTCTCTGCCTTCCCCTTGTTCTCTTCCTCTTATTCTTGCCAGTTATCATCAAGTTCTCCAATTTATTTCTTCTCATAACATGACCAAACAATTTTTGACTGTCTACGTCTAATTTCTCTAATCAGTGTACAATTTTCTTTTGTTTCTTGTAGGACTTGGTCATCGGTTTTTCTGTCAGTCTATGGTTTTCTTTGTATTTTCCTCAGAAACCACATTTCCACAGCCATCAGGTATTTTTCAGCTTGTCTGCTCATTTTCCACACTTCACATACATAAAAAAGTCTTCAGAGACTGGCTATCGTTCCAAGGAATGCCACGCCTCTACAAAGATTAAAGTGTAAAGGCGTGTGAGAGGATTGACTTCAATGCTTTTTTACATCTGTCTGTGGTTGTTTGTATTGTGAAATGCATGTTTAGAAAATTGGTGGACAGCAAGTTGCTGAATTAGCTGATGTTGTCTTTTGCAGTAATGTGTGTGCAACTGCTGGTTTTCTAGTACGTCTAGTGACTGCCGCTTCCATTGACAATGAGCTGTAATTTTAATGGTGTGTTGTTGTAGCCACTATAAGTCAGAATCGCTGAATTTAACCGGAATAATTTTTGTGGTGACATTCAGTTACTTATTTTTGTGTCTTCGATCTAAGGAAATTACGTGTATTCATTATGTTAAATTCCCTGATTATTTCAAGATCATGTTACAACAGAGATTATTTCAAGATTGTGTTATTATAGACACTGATTAAATAATAATGTGTATTTCTGCATGAATACTTATATGAATAATCTGTATTTCTGTATATCTGTAGTTCTGTATTTCTGGCGCTTCAGGAATCCTTGTTATACCAGAGAATCAGGCTTCTGTTCTAAGTGGTTAAGAAAACCCGTAAATACCGTTTTATGAGACTTATTACATTGTTCTAGTAACTATGTATTATTTGATTTAGCATCCATTTTTAAGTGTATTTTGTAATTTTCAACCATTTAAGTTGGCAATCAATCTCACACTGAAATTATGAAGATCGCATTCTGTAATGTGGTATTTCAATGGTGGAAGATTGCAGTTTTCCTTGTCATACTCCAGCTATGAACATTTAATATTTTTATGGAATCTTTATAGTAGTTAAATTGCCAGTTCTAATCCACATATATAAAAGACTCTCTCTCTCTCTGTGCAAGCGCGCGTGTGTGTGCGTCTCTCTCTCTCTCTCTCTCTCTCCTTTATGTGTTCCCGAACGGTCCATAAGATTGAGATGAAATTTTGTACAGATGTTCATCTCACTTCCGCGGGTACAACTGACATAGTTTAAAAACAGTTTTGTACGTAATAAAACAACATTAACCCTTTACAAGGCAGAACGTCCATTTACGTCCGATCGCTTTAACGAGCACATCGGCCGATTACGTCTGATGCTATTATGCATTGTAAAAACGTGATTTCTCGGCCTTACGATACTTCCGACGGCTACTTTCGCTTTCGCCGATAGCTTGACAACGTGGCCGCCATTTGTAAGCACCTTGTATAAATTTGAACGGACTTTTACAGACTTTTTTGTTATACCTTTCAGGGTTTTTACGCTTAGTTTTTCAAAACGGATTTCGGCGATTCTTCAAGTGATAGCCGAGATTTCGCTAGATTCAATTTAAGTGACATTAAAGGGCACGAAGTTGACTATTAATCAGAGCTAGATATCAGTGACAAGCGTTACTTTGCATTAGCAGTCTGAGTTGGACTTTAAAGAAAGTGATTATGATTCTGAAAATGTGTTTGTAAATTGCCGTATAGATGACAGAAAATCACAAACAACATGCTGTATTTCTTAAATATTTGTGTTCATATATGGATTACCGACAACAATCACGTGAGTAACATATTCTGCATGCTTTTCCCTTCATTGTGTTGTTTATTTAACTAATATCGGTTGACTAACACCTTATTTGTGATGTTTTTACTAACGCAACCTGAAATTTTACCGAACCTTAAAAAATCTTGCCCGTTCAGGGCTAAAAAACGGACAAGCGTCTGCCCTGTAAAGGGTTAAAAGGAAAGACGTATAATTAAGGGCACTTAACAACAAAAGTTATATCAAGGGACATTACTTTTAGTAGCATTGCTATATTATGTAATTTAAATAACTGTTGTATTTTTCTTAGTTTTATAAAATGTTTTAAAGAAGTTATCTACAGACATATGCGTTATAAACAAAGTGATAAAAACTTTAAGGCATTTTCAAAGTTTTCATAAAAATAATGCATCTATTGCATATGTGAAAATTTTCTAACTCATCTTTTTATTTCTCTCTGACATCACATTAAATGTTTTATTCTTCTATTACTACACTGAATAATGTAATTTCTTTTGGAGAGAAAGTTAGTTGCATATACTTTGAAGTACGCCGCAGCCAACCCAGCATTTATTGGGTGTTACGTTCTGTAGTTTCAGTTTGCCCTTTTTAGTTATTGGAATGAAGATAGTTCTCTTCCAATATTTTGGCCATATACCATATTTCCATATCTTCTACTATTCTAATATATATAAAAGAGAATTTTTTTTTTCTTTGTGTGTCCTTTATTCATTTCCGAATGGTCCATCCGACTGAGATGAAATTTTTTACAGATGTTCTCACTCCCGCGGGAGCGGGAACGGGAGCATCAGAAACACCGAGCAACGGGAATGGGAGCATCAGAAACAGACGAACCACGGGAACGGGAGCATCAGAAACAGACGGGCAACAGGAACGGGAGCATCAGAAACAGACGAGCAACGGGAACGGCAGCAGGGGCCGAACGCGTACTCTGTGCGCTTAGAGAAATGTATTTTAATGTATAATGACTACTTATATGAATTAAATGAGACGCTCCCTGCCGGGTCGTCTAGTTATAAATAAATGCAGGTCCGCTATCGTTTAGTACTATTGTATGGGCGCCGCCATCTTGAATTTTGTGTTATGACTGCCATATCCCATTTTCATGATTGTGCTAAATACTAAATATTTTTTCCTGAACACAATTAAAGGAGTTTAACGTTGAAACTCTTCAACTTTATGTAAAATTGAACGAACAATTCAAAAATGCATTAATTAGTAACAAGAGAGAAAAAGAAAGACTAGTTTAAAACAAAATTAGCTTACGTTACACTAACAAAAGTCAATAGCTTCAAGTGAATAAAGTTCTCAACCACAAACGCTTGTAGAATAGCAGACTGACCACTCCTGCAATATTTAGAGTTGTTCCCCGAGAAGTTTACCATGTTGTTTTCAAATATTTGGAATCAGGAGCAGACGTGGTTAGAAACCAGAAGTCCCTGCATTGTCGCTTAAAATACTCAGTGAAACGACTTTTCCACCAGCCCCACCAATCCTGACGAAGTCCGACAACTGACATTGCTACTAAAATCGTACTTTCCTCTTTGTTCATGTTAAATGATAAACTGACAGTCAAACGTTAATATTTTGGTTTGACCTACAGGCTTGAATAAAGTACCATTGGATTTTTTTTTTTTTTTTTTTTTCCCAAGAAGTATCCAACTATGCAGGTTATATAATTAGAAAGCGATTTAGAAAATGTTACTAAAGTGACAAAGTGGCTAGGATTAGTGTAGTAGTAGTGTGTTCCATCGTGCCGCGACCGGAAATAAAAACCGAAATCATACCGCCATAATTCACCGTGTCTCCCCGTTCGCGCTAGTTAAGACCGTGCATTCTTTCGACGTCATTCATTCATTCAAATCTCACGTGACAATAACACACGTCATCCTGGGTTTTCCAGGAATGGTTTGCCTAATATTCCGTGCACAGCGATTGATTGAAATCATTGTAACCTTTTATATAAATAAGAATATATTTCATACTTACCGTAATTTTTTTTTTTTTACACTGTAGATAGAACGTCTTCAATTATATATGTATTTTTTAATTCTGCATACAATTTTAAATATATCTGGAAAGTTTCATCGCGGTAATTGCTTCCGATGTGGATGAAAAATAACATTTTCTGCAAAGACGTGTTTTTGTTCTTTGCGCATATTGATCGGATTGGCATGTGCACTTTATAACACTATTATGGCGCTGTAGATAGAATGATTTAAATTATAGATGTATTTTTGAATTCTGCATACAATTTTAAATATATTTGGAAAGTTTCATCGCGGTAATTGCTTCCGATGTGGATAAAAACAACATTTTCTGCGAAGCGTGCCTTTGTGAATGGGGAAACGCAAGCCATGTGCCATAGCGACTGAGCATGTGCATGTAAATTTTAATTGCAATATAAAATATTGCCCCTGAATCAGCAAAGTTTCATCGCTAAACTTGCTCAAATTGTGTTGAAAAACAGATTTTCTGCGAAGATGTGACTTTGTGAATTGGAAACCCACGGGTCATGGCGGCCGCGCATATCGATTGCGCTACACTTTGTAACACTCAAAATGTGCAACTTGAACTGCTAAAGTTAAGTGAATTTTACAATTTTAAAGATTAATATTAATAATAATTTATTTGTATACTTGTACTATTTTGTAATCATTTAACATGACGGAACATATTTTTGAAGTCAGTTTTCATATAACCGTTTGAGACAATCTCGCACGCACAGACGCGCAGACACCAGCGGGTGTCGCAGGTGAAGGTAATCAGACCCACTGGAGAGTTCTAATTACGGGTGAATAGCATGAGAAATCGCAACTCGTCTGACCTTCACAAAAATATGAATATCTTCACTTAGAAGTGACACACAGGCATCATTGAGGTACCGTTAGATTTTGAATTTCAAGGCCTATCTACTGTGGCGGTCTCATTAGTAAATTCTCAAATTTAAAATCGTGATAGTTCTCGGATCTCCCAAGACGGAACGCTCAT
This sequence comes from Cepaea hortensis, assembly GCA_963921405.1. Taxonomy (NCBI): domain Eukaryota; kingdom Metazoa; phylum Mollusca; class Gastropoda; order Stylommatophora; family Helicidae; genus Cepaea; species Cepaea hortensis. The sequence goes on from OY992876.1 coordinate 235,583,738, forward strand.
ACACAAATAAAACAATACAAGGAATGAGACTGCCTAATCCATGTTACCACGAATCAATGAGATGATACACGCAAAGAAAGCCTATGAAAGTCAATCTTACGTTTGGCTTTCTTGCGCTCGTCCGTGCCCACAGAAGGAGGTTTCTCCATAGAGCCCAGAATTGACCCCAGTAAGTCCGCCATGATGTTAGTATTAGTACTATTAGCACAATTATTGAGTGCTCTTTGCATCTCTATTTACAACTGCTGAACTACATTCTAAGATACTTTTCTATCTTTAATTTCAATCTTGAAAATTAAATATTAAGTAGTAATTTCTACTAGTTCTTTTAAGGTTTTCTTTAATTTATAGTAATTTGCTATTTTAATTTATTAAACTATTTATATTAATGAATTATCCTCATTGGTGTCACGTGAAAACAACATTAATAAATAAAGTCGTCATATGTGACTTAGATGTTAGTTTGTTAGTTAGCTAGTTAGTCGCAGTTCCAACTTCACAGCAACGGGTCGTCCCCATTATGCTCCGTTCCTGTGCCAGTGAATATCACACAAAATGCTCCCCACTGCCCAATGTGAAAAGTGGAAAAGACAGGAGTCTCGACAAATAACAGCCTGCACAGATACACTGTGCATAATGCCGCCACCAGAATGTCAACACAATAGTCCCCCACAAAACACCCAGTTCATTTCTGATGGAATCGGCAGTCATTTTCCATCTGGATGTTTCCTAGATGTTCACCCACACAGTCCACGAAATACAGTTCGTCGTCGATGGCAGTGGCAGTCAACCAGAAGCCCAGCAGCCTCGCATTTCTGCATAAGGCAAAAACCGGTCAACTCTGGGACATAGCCATCTGCGATCGCTCCGAACATGCAGTCACGTTCCAAAAGACCTCGGGCAGATTCAAAAGCATTTCACACAAAACTCACAGCTCACAGTGTCGCACCACGCACTCAGTAGCAGGGCGACGGAACCATGAAGCCTCCTTAGTCGCCTCTTACGACACGCGTGGTAGGCTGCATGTTGCTATGGCATTGAGAACATTTTGTTTCATTAATTAAGTCATGCAGGCAGTTTTATCTTATTTTTACTTGAGACCTTTACTTGTCGCCATTGAAATACCATGTCTAGTAATAGTATTGATCCATACTTCAAGAGCTGAATATTGAAGATGATTGGCTATTACATACGATAAAACAAAGAAAATTAAAATGTATGTAGTTTTGGTCACTTGAAACGTCATGAATGTTTGGAGAGAACAATGATTTGGAGGGGCATATGCCTGGGAAGAGAGGATGAGGAAGGCCAAGGAGAAGATGGGTGCAGGATGTGGCAGATGATCTCCAGAACTCCAGATGAGTGTATCGGACGTGGGATATCTTGCTTGCGATCAAGAAGTTTTCCGGAGGGTTGTTATGGAAGCGAGGTTCTGCAAAGGACATGCTACTGAATGAATGGTATTGATGGGTACTCATAATGTTCCAAATGTTGCTGTATGTAGCTGGGGCGCAGTGTTGGGGTGAGCGCCCAACCTTGCTTAAATACCCCAATGGCTCGTGAATACATAACCTCTGCAGCAAAAGTCCAACTCCTGGCCTTCACGTGGCGGAACTGTTTTAACTGTTTTAGAAGAAGGGGCGACGGCGAGTTTCTGGTGCCGAAAAATAACCAGTATGCTCTAGATGTGTATGCACGTACATGCATGCGCAGACACGTGTGTGCGCGCGTACACATCTACACTCGAGTGAGACCAGTCTGCTCTAGCAAAGAAAGGTGCTGAAGACGGAGGCAACCGGCCAAGAGGCGCACCACAGAAATCAGGATGCCACGCAGTCACGCAAAAAGGAACTTAATTGAGGTGTTTGAAACAAGCCATAGGCGATTTGGAAACAGGTCGCTTTGCGTCGGTCGTTCGGAAATCAAAGGCAAACTTCTTTTTTTTTTTTTTAATTCGCATATCCTTTACAGGACATCGCTGTCAACAGCAGCATCTTTCAGCTGTCTGTTGATTTCTTGGCAATATTACGCTCAGTAGTTTGCCATTGCTTTCTGAGCAGCCGGCTCAGTTATCCCGAAAGTCACCAGCGGGGGTCGAACCGCTCCCGGCTCTCGCCCAGAGAGACCGGCAAAGGCAAACTACTGCAGGCAAAATTGCCTTGTAAATCACAAACAGCCAATAAATACTTCTTATCTTTCCAGTCATACCAATTTTCTCCTATGCCTTTCTCGTTTCGTGTGGTTTCTGGGGAAATGCAAAGCTACCATGGACGGACAGAAAAACACTCTGTATAAATGATAGATAGACAGACAGAGATACGCATAGATAGATAGATAGATAGATAGATAGATAGATAGATAGATAGGCAGGTAGGTGGATGAAGAGGCAGGTAGGCAAGCAGGTGGGAGATAGGTAGGTAGGCAGGCATGCAGTTAGGGAGGTAAGTAGGTAGGCAGGCAAGTAGCGAGGTAGGCAGTGAGGTAGGTGGGCAGGCAGGCAAGTATCCACATATATATATATATATTCTAGATAGATATACAGACAAGCTGGTCATTATCATCATGTGTCCTGTAGATCAGCATTGGCTGGTCATGGTTCGCCATCTCACTCAATCACCAGTCTTTAATCAGCTCTATGTTCTTGTCCTGATTTATACCATGTGCCCAAGCCATCATCATCCAGTGCCTTGCCAGCTGGCATGGGCGATCATCTCCTTCTTCTTCAGCGTTCTGAGCCATTGAGGTTCTTTGCTGCAGATACAATCCGTCTCCATTCGTCTCTCTGGTTGACCTTCTCTTGCCAGTCGTTGATTCCAAGTGCTTGTAGGTCTGTATATATATTATCTCTCCACCATCTTCTTGGTCTACCTCGGGGTCTACGGTCATTTATTTCCTGAGTGTAAGCGAGTTTTGTTTCCCTATTATCTTCCATTCTTTCTATATGCCCCAGCCATTGTAGTCTATTAGCCTTCATGATACCAGTGATTAGCGGGGACTTAACAGATCATAAATGTCTTTGTTACTTCTTCTTTTCCACTCTCCACTTTGTGTATCCCTAATGGGTCCAAAGATGCGTCTCAAAACTTTGTTCTCAAAGGTTTGTAACAAGGCTTCGTCTCCTTTCATTGTACTCCAGGTTTCAGAGCCATACAGCACAACTGGTCTGATCAGTGTTTTGTATATTGTGATTTTGGTGTTACGAGATAGCGCATTTGATTTTAGTAGATGTTGTATTGTAGTGCATAGTATATCTTATTTCCAGAATTGATTCTAGTTTGTATTTCTTCCCTTATGATGTTGAAGCAGTTGAAGATTGTACCCAGGTATTTGTATGTTTCCGTTCTTTTAATGGTCATATTATCTATTTGTATGTGGCCAGAGTTTTTAGCCATTCCTTCTCTTGAAATTACCATATATTCTGTCTTATCTTGGTTGATAACCAGCCCCATCTGTTGGGCTTTTTCCTTTAAGTGAGTCAATATCATGCCTCTCCACTAATTACGATCTTCGACGTCATGCATCAGTTCGTGTGTTGACTCCTTTCCGTGCTATGACACAACTGTCACGAACCTTCACACAATGTCTTCCTCTATCTCTCTTTCTGCTTGTCACAGCATGTTCCAGTGGTCTCCGCTGGCAAAGATTACTTTTATTTTCATGCCAGGGCACGAGGGTGTACGAGGAAATGAGGGGGCTGACAAGCTTGCAGGTAAGGCTACTGTGGAAGGTGGACGAGTCATGGACCAGGCTGACATTCTGAATGCTCTAAGAGAATTAAGACTTTTGCGAGAACCAAGTAATGACTGTGAATCTACAACCATGGTCAGACTGCGAGAACAGCAAGTTAAAAGAGATTTGACCAAACAAGAACACTACACAGGAAGCCAAAGATTAATAAACCAACACAGAACTGGTGTCATCAGTTGCTACATGCTGCGGGCTTTACTGAGGGGATCCAAGCACTTATGGACTGAATGGTTCGATGTGCAATGAGGATGATCTGTCGACTAACTAACTAGCTTATGTTCTATATAGCACTTTTAACACTTTTTCTTAAAGCAACTGCCCGCTTTTTATAGGTATGACAGTCTGATCGATAGATCAGTATATCGATAGACAGCCAGCTAGACATATAAGACATATTGATAGACAGAGAGCTAGCTAGACATATAAGACAGACAGACAGATCAATATATCAATAAATACACAGCCAGCCAGACAGATCTTCGTCTATTTCTTTTGCCTGTACTTGCTTGCTTGCTTGTGTACGTTGGCTTGAGCTCCAACGCGAGTCCTGTATGTCGGATGAAGGCATCCTGTTGTCCAACATCAGTGTGATGTCATACAGGACTTGAGGTTTGCGTGAGTATCTGTTGTCCCATGTCTGGCTTATTGGTGTGCAGACTGGTGGTTCCTCGCCGTACAGGCAGACACTCTCCGACTTCGGAGGAATCGGCGATTATACTATTGTCAGGTTTTCTCAGTGTGCGAACTTTTTTGTTTGCGGTCGCTCGCTTTGAACTCATGCATAGTCATAAACACTATTTATAGTAGTGATGGGCTGAATTTTGCGTATGGATTAGCTTTCCCTATTAACAGTGTCCCTCGCCATCAGGCGAACTCACTCCGACTTTTAATTAACGCCCCCAAGTCAACGACGACAGGTCAACATTTTAGTCCAGCTGTCCGGTGTAAGAGTTGAACCACTTACCTGGCTCCAGCACACCGGATGTTTAAGAACACGTGTTCTTACCCATTCGACCATGCTGACCTGCAGTGTGTTACCTATCCAGCACCTTTTCCTCATATCTTAACTCACATGAACTTATTTAGTTCTCTCAATGAGCTCTACATTGGTGATTCTGTCATAGACCTTTAGTCCTCAACGTCATCATCATCAGCAAATTGTTGCGTACCGCTATTCACGACAAACACTTGCCACTATTGACTGGCAACATTTCTTTATGATTATAGTTAGTCGACAGATCATCCTCATTGCACATCGAACCATTCAGTCCATAAGTTCTCGGATCCCCTCAGCAAATCCCGCAGCGTGTAGTGGCTAACGACACTAGTTCTGTGTTGGTTTATCAATCTTCTTTGGCTTCCTGCGCAGTGTTCTTGTTTGGCCACCCCTTTTAATTTGCTGTTATCGCAGTCTAGCCATGGTTGTAGATTCACAGTCATCACTTGGTTCTTGCAAAAGTCTTACTTCTCGTAGAGCATTCAGAATGTCAGCCTGGTCCATGGCGCATTCGCCCTCCACAGTAGCTTTACCTGCGAGCTTGTCAGCCCGCTCATTTCCTTGTACGATTCCTCTTTACGATTATTTTGGCAGTAAGTCCGCTCACCCCAAAAACAAAAACCCTACAACAGTAAGCTTTTCTTCGTTGGTGGAATCTTCGAGTATGGGCTATCCACATCATGTGCATATGCACCCAGCAATTACCATCTGCCACACATTGACATACAGCTAGATAGATATGCCTCATAATGACACCTTCTGGACAGACAAACAGGCACACACAAAGTCTGATGAGTATATCAGTTAACAAAATACACAAAGTGTGGCTGTTACATCAGACGGGCACACACACAAAGTCTGATGAGTATATCAGTTAACAAAATACACAAAGTGTGGCTGTTACATCAGACGGGCACACACACAAAGTGTGGCTGTTACATCAGACGGGCACACACACAAAGCAACAAACCAATCTCAATATGTACAAACTTCTACATATTTTATTTTCGTCATGTTACATGGCTTTTGTAAAAAGAAATTTGTGTATCTGAACCAACCAAAATTCTAAAATAACTACATGGAGACTACGATAAACTTGACTGAACTTAACTTTTTGGGGGGTTTAAAAAAAAGCCAAATTTGTTTAGTTGTATATCACAAACAATAAATCTTTTTCCTTTCAGTTTCACATCAACTCACAACAGTTTACCGACATTAACATCTATACAGAAACTCAAGTGGTAATACAATAAATTACATGCAAGAAAATTAATGAAACAGACGGTGCACAAATTTGCAAGCCAAAGACATTATTATTTCCAGAAAAAGTTGTCGAAACATGATTATATTTGAGCATAAGACTGTAAACTTTCCGCTGTAATAAAAAAAAACACCAACAGAATGAAAAAAGTAAAAATTACAATTACTGTAAGACTTTGATTTTGTGCAATGAAATAAAAGCATAGAAAGTGATTGTAAATTGTTTGAGACATACAAACAAAAATGTATACTAGCACAAAGCAAGCAATTACAGCACCATATGTATACAACTTCAGATACAACAAATCGAATCACTTGAACAACGGCATGCTGTAACTCTAATGTAGATATTCTATTTTAGATACGACCGAAGTTGAGTGTAGTGTTTGATTGTACAATGCTAGTCGGCAAGGCATTTTTTTAAAAATGAGCAAAAACTTAGGACTACTCCTCCCTGGAAGGATAAAGGTGACACCACAACGCTGAGAGTGTGGAACTTCCTCTGGGAAGGTTAACTTGGTAAACAAAAGTCTGAAGGAGTTGGATGTGTCGACCAAAAGGCGTAAATATCACAGCCCTGCTGTAAAGAGGCACAACACGTTGAAAAGACTAATGAAGAAAAGGACTACTACTTAAAATCCATCAACTTTAGGCAATAGATACTGCAGCCCTTACGTCTCCTTTGTCCTCCTGAACATCTCCACAAACTGAATCCAAAATAATTATGTTTCGTTAGAAAATTAGCACTTTTCAAATACAGCAGACAATGTTTCTCCCTAGTGTCCACGGACAGGAGAGAATATTTCATCAAATGTTGTGTGTATAGTCACTACAAGTAACATGTCATAATGAACATTACACAAATTACTTTCGACACACCAAATGGATGCTTGCACAGACTAACACTACAACTAACAACAATGCAGACAAATAATGCGTTTTGCAGTAAAGCCAAGGAAACTAGATCAACAAAACAATATGACACAAAGCATCAGTACAGTATTTACACAATAATTAGCCAGGTTAAGAATATAAACATCCAAGCATGTAGTAATTTGTTGAATTAATATACAAAGGTACATTCTTCTATCTCTATCACATAGAGCCAACAGATTTCTTACAGCCAATGGGCACAGTGGAGCAGGAAATGTCTTACAGCCAATGGGAATAATGGAACAAGGAATTTCTTACAGCCAATGAGCACAGAGGAACAAGCAATGTCTTACAGTCAATGAGCTAATGGAAACAAGTAATTTCTTACAGCAAATGCGCACAATGGAACAAGAAGACATTTCTCACAGCCAATGAGCACAGAGGAACAAGAAATGTCTTACAGCCAATGAGCTAATGGAACAGGTAATTTCTTACAGCCAATGAATTAATGGAACAAGTAATATCTTACAGCCAATGAGCTAATGGAACAAAAAGATATTTCTTACAGCCAATGAGCACAGTGGAAAAAAAAGACCTTTCTTACAGCCAATAAGAACAGTACAGCAGGAAATGTCTTAGAGCCAATGAACACAGAGGAACAAGGAATTTCTTACAGCCAAAGAGCACAGTGGAACTAAAAGACATTTCTTACAGCCAATGAGAACAGAGGAGCAAATGTCTTACAACCAATGAGCACAGAGAAAAAAGATTTGCCTTTTAGCTAATGAGCAGTGAGAAAATTCTTTCAACTATTTATACAAACACACAAATGTACAACACCTACATTCATATGTACTCACATCACCAACACCCAATACACCTATGAATTATTACGAGATGAAAGAGAAGGTCTAGGGCAATAATTCTAAGAATTGCCAGATTTATGACAATCTACATCATCTGCATTTATCTGATCAAATTTTTGCCAAAACATGGTGATCGGTTTCTGCTCCAAATAAATGCACTGGGATCTAGTTTCCTATTCTCAAAGAGTTAAAAGTGTTTAAGAACAAAATCTAAAAAAATTTAGTTGAAAGCTGCATCTTTAAGTAAAGTAAATGCTTCATCAATGTTACAACAAATCTCGCTACAGCTATATGATTCTCACAGTGGCAGTTTGTTCACGGGTTGCCTCTCACTGAGTGGACGAGAATTTGTCACAAATGTGTTATACAAATACAAAAGCAATAGACAGCACAAACGTCCGCCAACTTCGAGACATAATAAATGAAAGCCACAACCACTGTTGCCAGTCTACGAATTCACAAATAAAAGACAATACCACAAACAGCGTGGGAATAAAAAATACAAGAGGTAGAGGGAAGACAAGGGGGCATCCACTAATAAAGGGCAGAAAAATATTTAAAAATAAATGCAGGAAGATTTTGAAAATGGCAGACTCACAGGACACCGGGAAACCAGGAGTAAATTTATGAAGGGATTACAGATTTTAACAAAAAAAGAGGAAAGAAAACATACATCAATACATACTGAACATCTATACAGATTCGAACTCATGGCAGCATTAAGACCCGACCAGGTCACATATACATATGCCATACAGCAACTCAGCAACCCCACAGTTAGTTACACCACTATCACACAACATGTTCACACATACTCACGCAATGACTTGCTTCACAACCAACCCCCTCCTCAACATTTTCACACATCTCATTAGGGCACGAAATCCTACGTCAACGACGACCACAAGCTTTGAGCGCTGAAGAAGCGATGCGCTGACTTCAGAATACGAAAAGGGTGTCTCACTTATCTTATGGCAGAGGGAGGGGAAAAGAAAATCAATGATAATAACAACAGCAGCATCTGCTACAAGATGCTGTGAAGATTTTCTGACTTGGCGATGGTTTTTATAAATATATAAATATATACACAGTCTGTCATCTTAATTCTGCACGGGATGTTCAGACACCGAAACTGGCCGCGCTGTATGCACTAGCTTTCTACATCTGTCCAGACAATATTTTTTGAAGACATAAAATAAAGCTCAAACTGCCAGGAGATGACATTCTCACTCTTATTTCTGCAAAGAAAAACAAAAGCATGAAAGTCAATATTAACGATATTTAAAAACAAACAAAAACCCAAAGATATAAATTTGGTTCCAAGCAATTTTATGCTAAGGGTCTCTTCTGTGAAGTGAAAGCACTGTCACATTTTAAACAGTTTGAAAGTAAGGAGAAATAGATGGTTTATCTGCCCCTCTTTGGAGGTCAGCATGGCAGAATGGATAAGAACGCTCGCTCTTAAACAGCCGGTGTGCTGATGCCAAGGGGTTCACCCCTACACCGGACAGTTGGACTAAAATGTTGACTTCTCGTCCTTGACTTGGGGACATCAATTACAAGTACCTCTAAAGTTATAGAGGGTTTGCCTGATGGCGAGGGACAATGGTAATAGGGAAAGCTAATCCACACGCAAAATTCAGTCCAGTGCTACTAGAAGTAGTGTATGCAGACTACACTGGAGTTAAAAGCCAGCGCACACGCGCCCACACAAATCAGTCCCTCATTTTGGCCAGCTGGAGCCCAGGCATCTAACCCATGCCCATGACGTTACCAGAGCATTTCTGGTTTTGTTTTCCTCCTAACCCTGTAAATGATGATCCTTAGTAAAATCTTTGTGATGTGACTCATTAGGTTGATTGTTCAATGATCACATTCCAAGATATATTTTAGCAATCTGGTAACTTGGTCTACGCCATACTCTTCAAAGGCATGAATCAAAAGACAGCAACAGAGAAATTACTGAATACCAACCATCGTGCACAGCCTGTGATGTTATTGGCAGATGCCAAATCAGTACTTGAGGCGCTCCTGTCTGGGAAATTGCCAGTATTACGGACACTACTTTCTGAACTAGGCAACCAGCGTAAGGTCACCATACAGTGGATACCATCTCACTGTGGAGTACCCGGAAATGAGAGAGCTGATTGACTAGCTAAGGAAGGAGCAATAGAGGAACAACCTGATGCACCTGTTCCATACCACCAAAAGAAAAGAATGATCAAATCAGAAAATCAAGTCAGAAAGCCACCAACACCGGCTCTAGACAATTACCACCTTATGGACAGACTAGAATAAATCATAACAGGACACAATAGATTATGCAACCAAATGTATAGACAATTCAAGATTGGTGAATCAGCCATGTGCACATGTGGATTAGCACACAGACAGCAGATCACATACTTCAAGACTGTCCAAAATAGGAAATATCTAGGCAAACCTTCTAGCCTAGAGAAACAATAGTGGGAGATAAAACTCAATGGATCACTGAGTGAACTGAAAAAGACAGTCAAATTCATACGAGACAAACAACATTGCTGTTATAGACAAATTTCAAGCAAACAAAAGAAGAAGAAGATACACAAGAGACAACATTATATAGACAAATTTCAAACGAACAAAAGAAGAAGAGAACAACAAAACATGTGCAGGCATAAAACTTACATTCAATCAATCGTACCACATTTCAGAAACTAGTATGGTCCCACTCCAGGTCATTGCCTACTGGCGCTTTACCCTGAGGTGCTGGCTCCTCATCTTCTGTGCTATCGCCATAGTCGCCTTGCATGCTGCTCTCCTCATCCTCATCGCTATCGCTGTCTTCGGGAAACGTTGGCCGAGCGCCATCTTCATATTCAAACATCTGAACAAGAAAGCAGGAGAAAGATGTAGCGATAACATCAATGAATCTGGTGATCAGCACGGCCGAAGGATAAGAGCGCCTGCTCTTGAACTTCCCGTGTGCTGACACTGGGATAGCGGGTTCAACCCCGGTCAGTTGAATCTGTCCCAGAGTCTACTCAAACAGCAACTATTTCTCAATATAAGGTTGAACTCAAACTGCTGTGCTTGTAATATTTACCATGCTAACACCAAAAAGCAATGGCAAGCTACTGACCGTAAACTTGACTAGCAAATCACAAACAACCAAGCAATGCTGGGATTGATTGTGAAGTTCTGTCAAGGACACGCAACTAACTTTTTAACTTAACTCCAGGAGGTCAGCATGGCTGCCACTAGTTCTTAAACTTCCGGTGAGGTCAGCATGGCCGAATAGATAAGAACGCGTGTTCTTAAACATCCTGTGTGCTGATGCCTAGGTAAGGGGTTCAACCCTTACACCGGACAGCTGGACAAAAATGTTGACCTCACGTCCTTCACTTGGGGATGTAAAATACAAGTACTTCAGAAGACGGAGTGGGTTCACCTGATGGTAAGGGACACTGGTGACAGGGAAAGCTAATCCACACACAAACATCAGTCCCGTGCACTAGAAGTAGTAGCATGTGAATGGACTACGATTGAGTTCAAGGCGAGTGAACACAAACTGCACTTGGTGGTGGCATTATTTGTCATGTGGTTTCTGTAATGTCTCTTGTACTCCGTCTAGGCAACTCTTCCTGGGTCATCCTCTCGCTTAGTATCCTGATGCTCTCACACAGAATACTCTAGCCGCTGGTTGATCTTGTTCCATTAAAACTAAATGTCCAAATCATTTCATTTTTTTGGTGTTGTATATAGTCAGTAATAAGTGTTATACCTACTCTTGTTCTCAGATTCTCATTTGTCCCTCTATCTCAACTTGCTTACCCAGCTTTTCATATGCATCCCACCTTACTTGATGTGATTTTACACCTGTGTGTTTCTAGGACTCTCCTCATCTGGCATTGGTAACACAGCGTTGGGACAAGTAGAGCGTCTATCAGCTTCCTTTTTTGTATTTTTTTGCATATCCTATTACAGAACATCGTTGTCAACGCCAGCATTTTACCGCTGTTGTTGATTTCCTGGCAAGATTATGCTCAGTAGTTTGCCATTGCTTTCCGAGCGGCCGGCTCATATATCCTGTAATGGGCGCGGCGAGAACCGATACCGATTCTCACGCAGCCGGTTTGCTCACGTGGATAAACAGGATTACGGAGAAAGTCACTAATTCCTAGGCCAGGGAGACCGGCCCTTTTTTGTATGCATGTTGACATTTGGATGTTTTAGGACAGGTGCTATTTGATAGTTGCTGTTTGCTTTCTGTATTCTCATTTCTATTCTTCTATCTAGTCTTCCATCCTCTGTGAACTTGTATTCTGTAATTTGTTTTAGAGACTTTAAATTTATATTTACGTCACATTGCACTGGTGTCCGTCGAATTGTCAAAATTGCTGTTTTTCAGATGTTAATCTTCATATAATAATTCTGACAGATCTTCATTGTTCTCATACTGTAAACTCTGGTCGTCTGCAAACAGCAGCTCAAACTCTCTGGTTGTGAATTTGCTTCTTTAGTAATCCTATCCACGTCGTCGGTGATGAACAAAAGTGGAGATAAAAACACATCCCTGTCTGATGCCTGATGTTACTTGGAACCAGTTTGTCATGTCGATATTTGTTCTGACTGCACATTCACCATTTTCACATAGCCCTGATGTTATCCAACTGATGCCCAGTTATACCATATTCTTCTAGAGCTTTCCACGGCTTATTCCTATTTACTCAATCAAAGGTTTTTTCTTGATCTATGAAAGCCACCCTTAGTTCGTTGCTGTATACTATATATTGTTAGTAAACTCGGGTAAACAGTCATAAAACAATAACTGTCACACGTTCACAACAAGATCTACGTGGGGGAAGCACCTGAACTCTTCTCCCTGAGAGAACTCTTCTCTCTGAGCCAACTCTTCTGGATGCTGTGATGTCAGTTCTTGACTCAACTTAACTGAACTCCTCAGACTCAGGACACCCCCCCCCCCCCCCCATCTCTCTCTCTCTCTCTCTCACACACACACCACTGGGCAGTATAGACAGTATTGGGGTTCTAGTACTGAATTACTCTCAGACAGTTGTATTCTTTTGTATTGTTTTCAGTTTCTTCTTTCTCTGACTTGCCTCTTGTATGCAACATAATGGGGCTGCAGTTTGCAACGGCCACACACAACAGTACTATAAACTTAAAGTTCCTGTTTCTATTGTTCTCATTTCTGAGATCTGTAGCATAATAATTTAGCGTATTTGACAACTCTGCCTCCCTGGTAAAAAAAAACATTCAGTGGTATTACTGTAGGGCCACTACATAATTTCAAGTATCTAGACAAGTGGATAACATTAGATGGAAGATGTATACATCAAAGAAATAAAGAACAAAAATTAGATGGAAGATGTACGCATCAAAGAAATAAAGAACAAAACAGAACAAGCAAAAACTATATTTTATAAAGTGAACATCTTTTGCAATAAATCCATGTCACTGGAGGTTAGCAAAAGAATTTTTGCATGTTATACAGAACCAGTCATAACACATGACTGCAAATCATGAACAATCTGTTAACAAGCAACAACAATACACTCCGCTGAGGCATCAGAAATGTGGTTTTACCGAAGAATGCAGAAAATTCCTTTGACAGGCAAAATGAGTTATTTTAATGTTTTGAAAGAGCCAGAGACATATAGACAACTTCTCACCAACATCAGAAAGAAACTGTCATAATTCTTTCGCCATACCACAAAAACAGAAAAACTTAAAACTGACAACTGGACAGATTTGAGGAAAAAGAGATAGAGGAAGACAATGAGAGAAGAATTATAAAAACCTTTTGCCATGGAAGGGAAAGGAGCCAGCAATTAAACTGCTAAATGCTGTTGGAGATCGCACGATCTGGAGAAACATGAACCCATTGACAAGGCAATTGACGATGATGATGATAACCTAACAGGTTAGTTGATACTTTTACAGAACATCGCAGTCAACACCAGCATTTTTAGCTGTGTGCGTGATCTCTTGACAAATTTATGTCCAGCAGCTTACCATTGCTTTCTGAACGACCAGCACCCCTAAAATTGCTGCCAAATCGCCCGCAGCTGTTATTCGACCGTAGTATCTGGAGCTATGAATTGTGTCAGTAACGCCTTCGCCCCAGCGTCGGCAACCAAATAAGACATGTATCTGAGACTAATGCTCTAGGATGATGATACTGCATTACCTCCTGCTCCATGGGGTTGATGGTGATGTTTAGAGCTGAGTTGTCCCACTCCATCTCCTGCTTCTCGTCCACCTGCACCACCTGGGTCTGCTTGTGGGAGGCCCTGATTCGGATCACCCCGAGGACAATCATAAACAGGAGGAAGCCCACACACACCACGATGATGGCCACCATGCCCAGATCTGAAACAGCCAACAGAATTACCATCAATTTAGTTTAATCACCGGCTGATTGAACAATGATTCAACATGGTCGCTTCTTCTTCTTCACGAGTTGAGTCAAGAACAAACTTTATTTTCAAAGCGTCTGAAGACGGCTACTTATTCTCTTCAGTGGAGTTTGTCAACATGGATGCCTTTGCACGCAGGACAGACCCTCAAGTGTCCAGTCTCCATCAGCAATGGCCAAAGTGTTGGAACACCTTTACTTGTGAATTCTCACGTACTTACTCATGCTGACTTATTCACAAACATACTCTTACTCACACAACTTCCACACGCATGAAGGTAACGGTTCTCCCATGGCAGTTCTGTCATTTAGGTATGAAATGTTAAGTTTCACATCTACTAGGCCATAACATAATGAGGTGGGGCGGTAACTTCCATTGCTCATTGCATGTCCTTCACAGAAAATTATCTTATGAGGTTCTGTTGACCCTGGGCCGTATTGATCTGGGAAATACAATCTGATCTCTGCAGTGGACTGAACCTAAAACACTGTTTTGACAGACATGCACACTATCTACTAAGAAATCTCCCTTTATCACATATATACACATTCACCGGTTCACACTTTCTCTCATGTTAAGCACTCAAATCTCACATATACACAAACTCCCATACACAAATACTGACTCGTATACACACACAAATAAGCACAAGACATTTGGGCACTTACTTGAGCCGGCAGCACCGACCGCATGCTGCCCTTCAGGACTGACCTTCTTCAACGTCTGGTGGACACTCTGGACGTTACTCTGTGCATTAGCTGGACGAGGTGCAGGTGGTGCCGACTGGTGAACCGCTACGAGCTGCAAGGAGAAAACATTTGTGGAAACATTCCTCTAGTATGGCTGTAAGGAATGCAAGTCTATTTATGAAATGTGCTCAAATCAGACACATATACCGGGTGTTTGTAAAGTCTCACTACACTTTGTATGTAAAATAAATTTTAAAAATGAAGTTATAAGCTATCAGTTATCAGTTGGGGTATCTTCATTGCACTCCGGACATGTCCATAGGTGCTCAGATCCTCCCCCCAGCATATGCATCAGCGTCCAGTGGCTAATAGTGCCAGTTCTGTGTTGGTTGACGAGGCGCTTTGTTTTCCCGATATACCTCTCGCGTCTGGCTGTGCCGATTCTTACTCCCAAGTCTTTCATCCTGGACAGCGATGTGGAATCACTGACGTTGAAGTCCTCTGTTCTCGCCATATCTTTAAGGACGTCAATAACATCGGCACGATCCATGGGCTGGCCATCTACAGGGGGTGCAGAGCCAGCCAGTTTATCAGCTCGTTCATTTCCCTCGACTCCCGCATGTCCCGGGATGAAGATGAAGGTGACTTACGAACAACAGACTTCCGCAGCGACTCAGTCCACTGTCTACGTACAGATCCAGCTTCGACCTTCTGAATCATGCTAATTGAATCACTTAGTACACACACGTTGGTATAATGCTGATTCCAGCCATATGAAAGCCTGTGTAACTGCCATCACCTCCATCGTCATGCTGCTCGTGGTCATAGAGTGGGCACCACTGGATTCTTGAACGGTTGGCCCGCTGAACGGGCTGTAAATGCCCACGCACTTCTCTGCTGCTTTACAACAGATCCATCTGTATAGATGAGCACTTCGGGGCTATCTGAGTGTTCATAGATGAGCGCGTTAACCTCAGCATTGACAGCGACGGGGTTCTGCTCTCTGCACCGTCTGTCGAGTGTGATAATGCAGGAGAAAGTGCACTTAAAAGCTGGAGGCACGGCACCCATTTAAAAAAAAAAAATGAAGTATATGATGTCATCAAAAATGTGTGCTAAAAATTCATTAAACTAAATTAAATTAGTTACAATAGTCACTGCTATGGTCTAATGCTGTTTTGGGAAAGCTGAAAAGTAACAATGAAGTATTAACTGTTTGGAGTGCAAAGAATTACTCCAGCAGACAACAGCCATTCCCAGCATATTGCTTCATGATGGACTGTGGAGCACATGTTTTGATGACATAATGTACTTCATTTTTCAAATTTGTTCTACATACAAAGTGTAGTGAGACTTTACAAATACCCAGTACTAGGCAACATATGGAAGTTAAAAATAACATGATGGCATTAAGCAATCCCTAGAAGCCTTGGAGATGTCATTTTATAGAAGAATGCTGAAAACACCTTGGACAAACAAAACGAGATAACTGAACATTTTGTGGGAGGCTAAGTCTTACAGACAACGTATCACAGACATCAATCAGAAAGAGGCATTCATCCTTTTTTGGCTACATTATGAGAATACAAAAACTGGAACATGTGACAACCAGAAAGATTTGTGGAAAGAGAGACAGAGGAAGACAGCGAGAGAAAATTCTGGAGTCTTGCGTTATGGCACAGAAGGAAGTCAAAACAAATTAATCCACGCCGCCAAAGATCGTATTTTGTAGAGGAACAAGATCGCCAACGCCAGTCGATAAAGCACTTGACAATTCACAGCAGTTGACAAGTAGTTTTCAGCAACAAAGGCAAAGAATATCGCAAATAATTTCACCAACAAAACAAATAAAATAAACATTTACACCCTGAAAAGACAAATACAAATTAAATGTCTAGTTGGTCATGCATCGAAATATACTTGTTCCTGCAGCAAGGCGCTGTCATCATTTGGAGGTGACAGGTTCGAATCCCAGTCTCTAATTCGTACTCCTACTGGCCCAGTTTATCCAACAAACGAAACAAAATCAGTGAACATTTTTACCCTTTCAATGAACTTGGTGCTGATAAAGCGCTGGTTCTGGCTTGAGCAGTACAGGGTCAAAGACCGGTTGGCCAGGTTCTCCGGCTGGTTGTGGTAATAGTGGATGTTTCTAATGACGTTCTCGTAATTAGGAATGGTATCCGCATCTGGTGAGGACCAAATTAGTTTTATTTTAACATTTGAAAAAAATATCAATACTAGAGATGGCAAATGACAAATGTTATACCTGAATACAGTTACTGAAGATGGAAAATAACAAATTCTGGTTGAGAATACAGTTATTGGGAATGGTAAATGACAAATTCCGTGTGAGAATACAGTTACTGGGAATGGTAAATGACAAATTATGTGTGAGAATTGTTACTGGGAATGGCAAATGACAAATTCTGTGTGAGAATACAGTTACTGGGAATGGCAAATGACAAATTCTGTATGAGAATAGTTACTGGGAATGGCAAATGACAAATTCTGTATGAGAATACAGTTACTGGGAATGGCAAATGACAAATTCTGTGTGAGAATAGTTACTGTGAATGGCAAATGACAAATTCTGTGTGAGAATAGTTACTGGGAATGGCAAATGACAAATTCTGTATGAGAAAACAGTTACTGGGAATGGCAAATGACAAATTCTGTATGAGAATACAGTTACTGGGGATGGCAAATGACAAATTCTGTATGAGATTACAGTTACTGGGAATGGCAAATGATAAAATTCTGTATGAGAATACAGTTACTGAAAAGGCAAATAATAAAATTATCTATCAGAATAGTTACTGGGAATAGCAAATGATATCGGGAGTCTCTGTGGCGAAGTGGTCAAGCCATCTGCCTCAGGCTCCGAAAGCTGTGGGTTAAATTCCGGGCCGCATCCTTGGGCTCATAAGTGCATTTTTTAGGAGACTCCTGAGGGTGGTTGCTGAAGCTACGGAGTTTGTGCTTTGTGTGACACTTTCCGAGCTGCGGAAAGAGACTGAGCCATGTGGGATAAAAACCTGGTGCAATAAAGTCGACCCTGTCGACTTTTAAGCGACTTTAAGCAAATTATAAATTATGTATAAGAATACAGTTACTGGGGATGGCAAATGACAAATTCTGTATGAGAATACAGAAATGACAAAAGTTATGACTATGAGAATCAGAAATGACAAAGTTACTGGGGATGGCAAATAACAAATTTATCTATCAGAATAGTTACTGGGAATAGCAAATGACAAATTATGTATCAAAACAGTTACTAATGAGTCAGAGGGGCAAAGCAATGAGCAGACTCCAGGGGCAATAAGAATGTAAAAAATGATGATATTCAGACCATGTGGCTAAACTTACTTCTAATAACGACCCCATCGTTGGTTTCCGTCCACTCCAAGCCATGGATCTCCATCAGGTGTGTTGGCAGAGACAGATGCTCGATGAACAAGTTCAGAGGGGGCTCAGCCTTGACGTGGCATTCATCAATCATAAACTCCTCCTCCTTGGGTTCTGTCGATTCTGCAGAGATGATCACAGCAACAACGTAAGACTGCATTTGTGGCTTCTAGTTATCATAAAACGTTCAGCTGTCTTGGAAAACCTGATTAGTTACTTGACAAGACACATATGTGGAGACCTCAAGACCTCAGTGGTCACCTAAATTTTTAAAGTTTTTTTTTTTTTTCAAACTTAGACCGATAAAAAAAAAAAACATATCATTAAAGTATTGCATTAAAGGAATGATGCTGCATTGTTTTGTCCAGAACACCAACGACCGAGATCTGTGGGAAGACACTATGCCAGTTGGAGGGCACATCATGATGATGATGTTTTGTCAGCAACAACAAATTACCACCAAGGGAATTGGTGCACTGTCATAAAGGGAATTACGATGTACTATTTTATTAGAAACAACAAAACATCAATTATCTACTGTGCATATTACATTCACATAGGGGAAAAACATTGTTAAATGAATGTTGTAATCATAACCAATGCATATTACCATATTAAGAGAGAGGCAGCCAGACACACATACACACATGCCCATGCATAAACATACATACACACCTGCATCCATACTTAACATCATTTACACAAACTCTCACAGTTATGCACCCATTCAGTAACACACAAATACACTCTCTCGCATAGGCATACACTCACTCAGTCATAAACTCACTAACAAAAGTTTTACTTATACATACATTCTCTCGCTGATATATTCAATCCTAAATTACACTGCGCATGCAGGAGGTAGACCAGGAGAGGTAATGAAGGAAGGGATAAAACAGTGGTATGGAGGGGTAGCACCAACAGATCAGATCCAGAACGCCAGTCACTGAGATCTGCAGAGATACATTAACCCCCATGCCATTTTACAGGGCACAAGAAGCAGATAGTGCTAGATCCACCCTGGAGCAATGTGGTCAAATACGTCCCACCCTGAGGGGAGTTTGAACCCAGGATCTCACAAGACACAAGGTGAGTACACTATTAGCCACGCTACCACAGGAACATGAAAGTCTTGATTGTTGTACTTTTGGGAACATTCATGTGTAATCAACGAAGCCTTCAAACTCAAGCTGTCCGGGAAGGATAACTCAGCCAACAAATGCCCAAAGTTGCTGGATGTGCAGACAGAAAGGCGCAAATATCATAGCTCTTCTGCTTAAACAGACACACAATTACACCCAAAACAAACAGAAATATGTGACAAACAAAAAGGGAGAAGAAACTCACGCTGCAACTGAGCCTTTGCCACCTTCTGGGCCAATTTAGCTGCCTTCGATTCTTCAACATCCTCATCGCCATCATCATCCTCAGCGGTTTCCTCTGGAGGCTGGGCTCGGGCAAAGATGTGGATGTCGTGGAAGACCCGGAGACCCCGCTCAAACTCGTAGACCATGCGGGTCAAGTTGGAATAGCCTGTGATGATGAAAACTGGCTCCTGTTGCTCTTCCACCAAGATTCGCTTCTCAAGAAGTGGCAGGACTACAGTCTGACCTTCACAGCTGTTGAGAGAACAAACTGGAATTAGTGTCTACCCAACTAACGAAAGGAATTAATATCTACATAACGGTTCTTCTTCTTCTTTTGCGTTCATCCGGAGTTGTTTTTTTTTCCCGGACGTGATTGTGTTGTGCCTGTTTACAGCTGAGCTGCGTTCTTGCGACATTAGGCCGACACATCCGACCGGGTTAACCTTCCCGGGCACATAAGGGTTCAACCCCATAAATAGCTTAGTTGGACTCAGATGTTGACGTCTCGTCCCTGACATGGGGATGTACATTACAAGTACCTCAGAAGTCAGATTGGGTTCGCCTGATGGTGAAGGACAATAATAGAGAAAACTAAGCCATACATGCACAAATAAGTCCAATGCACTATAAGTGGCAGCACGTATATGGATTATGTTTGAGTTCACAGAGAGTGAATGCCAAAAAAAAAAAATCACCAACATACAGAATTTTGTATCTACACAATCAACACATGGACTGTGTGTCTACATCACCAACATACAGAATTTTGTATCCACACAATCAACGTATGAAATTTGTATCTGCACAACCAACACGTGGAATGAATATCTACACCACCACCAAATGGAATGAGCAATTAACAAACGGAAGTAATATCTCCACAACCAAAAAATGGAATTTGTATTAATATAGCCACATCATAAAACAAACCCAAACAAATCAACCCACCCACAAACCAACAACTACTACTACACACTCACAAACCCCAGACAAACAAATACAACCAAATAATCAACAAACACATTGGCTTAAGCAGCCAAGACCAAACTTAGGCTAGACTTACATGATGGACGTCTCAACGGTCAGCGACCGGTAGCCAGGAGTTGGGTACGTCCGGGCATTCACGTATGCCACCTGGCCCATCAGCCTGTTGACCTCCTCAAGGCTGCGGCTGCTAATGGTGAACTCTGTCATCTCATTGTTAAAGCTAACACTCTGCAGAAAAACATTACGATAGGTTACGATACAGGACACACATCCACAACAGACTCCTAATAGAGCTTCAAATATAGTAGGTTATGGAATTATGATGGGGTGACAGCTCCTTATAAACTTTTCCTTCCTACAGAAATCTTGGGTACGCATGAAGAAGATGCTTCTTCCCTCTTTTCTTTTTCTTCCTCATCCTTTCATTTTTCTTCCTCCTCCTCTCATTTTTCTTCCTCCTCCTCTTCTGTTTTATTCTTCCTCTTCTGTTTCTTCTTCCTTCCCTCCCTCTTCTTTGTAATCTGTTGTTCTAGTAATACACACACACAAAGTAACATATCTTTATTTCAACATAATGACACTAGCTGAAAGCTTGTTGAGACTACCACACAGCTTTATGTGGTTTGTGTAGACATTACAAACTGGCCGACTGCATGGTACCATGGCTGCTGGTGTGTCACCTGATCCAGTACCTCTGACCTCAACATCTGTTCTTAGAGTGAGCCCTTACTGACTGGGAGGGTCTGGATCTACGTTTTTTTTTTTTTAATTTTCACCGAGGGCTTATATCAGTTTTATTATTTGTATTATATCTATGTTATTTTCATGGAGGGATTATAACTGTTTTTTAAATTTTATTTTCACTGAAAGCTTAAATCTATACTTCTTTTATTTTCACAGATATTTTGGATCTATGTATTCGTATGTTCGCTGAAGGATTATAACTATGTTTTATTTTAACTGATATTTTGGTTCTATATTCTGTTTTTTATATTCACTGAGGGCTTATATCTGTTTGTTTTTTCTATTTTCATTGAGGGGTTATATTTCTGTGATTTTCACTGAGGGGTTATATCTATGTTATTTTCACTGGGGGATTATATTTATGTTATTTTCACTGTGGGCGTATATCTATGTTATTTTCACTAAGGGCTTACAGCTATGTATTTTTTAACATTTTCAATGGTAATTAGTTCCATGATCATCTCCTTAAAACATTGAAAAATTATCCAGTGTCCATTTTACTTGACTAAATCAACCACAAATCCACACTTGTTCAGAAATGAACCCTGTGTACTGAACAAGGCCCACCTTCTTGGTATGCTAATACACAAACCCTGATGCCACCCCATCCTTCAAAGGCAGCAGAGCAATACAAAGCAACTAAATGAGGGGTGGAAGTGCATGAAGAGAACTTACCGTACCACTGGACATATCGCTAATAGCGTGGAAGTCGAGGTTCTCCTTGCAGCTGTTCAAACACTTGATGACCTTCTCGCTCTCCGTCTTGCCACGCAGTACAAACAACCCGGCCATGTAGCCCTTGTAGTAGTGGTTAAATGTGCCGTCAGCACCTGTTGAGAGGCACGCAGTAAACTACAACAGACAGTAAACTACAACAGACAGGAAACTACATCAGACAGGAAACTACAATAGACGGTAACTACAACAGACAATAAACTACAACAGATAGTAACTACATCAGACAGGAAACTACATCAGACAATAACTACATCAGACAATAACTACATCAGACAGTAAACTACAACAGACAGGAAACTACAACAGACAATAACTACATCAGACAATAACTACATCAGACAATAACTACATCAGACAATAACTACATAAGACAATAACTACATCAGACAGTAAACTACATCAGACAGTAAACTACATCAGACAATAACTACATCAGACAGGAAACTACATCAGACAATAACTACATCAGACAATAACTACATCAGACAGGAAACTACAACAGACAGGAAACTACAACAGACAATAACTACATCAGACAATAACTACATAAGACAATAACTACATCAGACAGTAAACTACATCAGACAATAACTACATCAGACAATAACTACATCAGACAATAACTACATCAGACAATAACTACATCAGACAATAACTACATCAGACAGTAAACTACATCAGACAGTAAACTACAACAGACAATAACTACAACAGACAATAACTACATCAGACAATAACTACATCAGACAGTAAACTACAACAGACGGTAACTACAACAGACAAGAAACAACAACAGACAATAACTACATCAGACAATAACTACATCAGACAATAACTACATAAGACAATAACTACATAAGACAATAACTACAACAGACGGTAACTACAACAGACAAGAAACAACAACAGACAGTAACTACATCAGACAATAACTACATCAGACAGTAACTACATCAGACAGTAACTACATCAGACAGTAACTACATCAGACAGTAACTACATCAGACAAAACTACATCAGACAATAACTACATCAGACAATAACTACATCAGACAATAACTACATCAGACAATAACTACATCAGACAGTAACTACATCAGACAATAACTACATCAGACAATAACTACATCAGACAGTAAACTACAACAGACGGTAACTACAACAGACAAGAAACAACAACAGACAGTAACTACATCAGACAATAACTACATCAGACAATAACTACATAAGACAATAACTACATCAGACAATAACTACAACAGACGGTAACTACAACAGACGGTAACTACATCAGACAATAACTACATCAGACAATAACTACATCAGACAATAACTACATCAGACAGTAACTACATCAGACAATAACTACATCAGACAATAACTACATAAGACAATAACTACATAAGACAATAACTACATCAGACAATAACTACATCAGACAATAACTACATCAGACAATAACTACATAAGACAGTAACTACATAAGACAGTAACTACATCAGACAATAACTACATCAGACAGTAACTACATCAGACAGTAACTACATCAGACAATAACTACATCAGACAATAACTACATCAGACAATAACTACATCAGACAGTAACTACATCAGACAATAACTACATCAGACAATAACTACATAAGACAGTAACTACATCAGACAGTAAACTACAACAGACGGTAACTACAACAGACGGTAACTACATCAGACAATAACTACATCAGACAATAACTACATAAGACAGTAACTACATCAGACAATAACTACATCAGACAATAACTACATCAGACAATAACTACATCAGACAATAACTACATCAGACAATAACTACATCAGACAGTAACTACATCAGACAATAACTACATCAGACAATAACTACATAAGACAGTAACTACATCAGACAATAACTACATCAGACAATAACTACATCAGACAATAACTACATCAGACAGTAACTACATCAGACAATAACTACATAAGACAGTAACTACATCAGACAATAACTACATCAGACAATAACTACATCAGACAGTAACTACATCAGACAGTAACTACATCAGACAGTAACTACATCAGACAGTAAATACATCAGACAATAACTACATCAGACAATAACTACATCAGACAATAACTACATCAGACAATAACTACATCAGACAATAACTACATAAGACGGTAACTACAACAGACGGTAACTACAACAGACAAGAAACAACAACAGACAGTAACTACATCAGACAATAACTACATCAGACAATAACTACATCAGACAGTAACTACATCAGACAGTAACTACATCAGACAATAACTACATCAGACAATAACTACATCAGACAATAACTACATCAGACAGTAACTACATCAGACAGTAACTACATCAGACAATAACTACATCAGACAATAACTACATCAGACAATAACTACATCAGACAGTAAACTACAACAGACGGTAACTACAACAGACAAGAAACAACAACAGACAGTAACTACATCAGACAATAACTACATCAGACAATAACTACATAAGACAATAACTACATCAGACAGTAAACTACAACAGACGGTAACTACAACAGATGGTAACTACATCAGACAATAACTACATCAGACAATAACTACATCAGACAGTAACTACATCAGACAGTAACTACATCAGACAATAACTACATCAGACAATAACTACATAAGACAATAACTACATCAGACACTAACTACATAAGACAATAACTACATAAGACAATAACTACATCAGACAATAACTACATCAGACAATAACTACATCAGACAATAACTACATAAGACAGTAACTACATCAGACAATAACTACATCAGACAATAACTACATAAGACAATAACTACATAAGACAATAACTACATCAGACAATAACTACATCAGACAATAACTACATAAGACAGTAACTACATCAGACAGTAACTACATCAGACAATAACTACATCAGACAATAACTACATCAGACAATAACTACATCAGACAATAACTACATCAGACAGTAACTACATCAGACAATAACTACATCAGACAATAACTACATCAGACAGTAACTACATCAGACAATAACTACATCAGACAATAACTACATCAGACAATAACTACATCAGACAATAACTACATCAGACAATAACTACATCAGACAGTAACTACATCAGACAATAACTACATAAGACAGTAACTACATCAGACAATAACTACATCAGACAATAACTACATCAGACAATAACTACATCAGACAATAACTACATAAGACAATAACTACATCAGACAGTAACTACATCAGACAATAACTACATCAGACAATAACTACATAAGACAATAACTACATAAGACAATAACTACATCAGACAATAACTACATCAGACAATAACTACATCAGACAATAACTACATCAGACAGTAACTACATCAGACAATAACTACATAAGACAATAACTACATAAGACAATAACTACATCAGACAATAACTACATAAGACAGTAACTACATCAGACAGTAAACTACAACAGACGGTAACTACATCAGACAATAACTACATCAGACAATAACTACATCAGACAGTAAACTACAACAGACGGTAACTACAACAGACAGTAACTACATCAGACAATAACTACATCAGACAATAACTACATCAGACAATAACTACATCAGACAGTAACTACATCAGACAGTAACTACATCAGACAATAACTACATCAGACAATAACTACATCAGACAGTAACTACATCAGACAATAACTACATCAGACAATAACTACATAAGACAATAACTACATCAGACAATAACTACATCAGACAATAACTACATCAGACAATAACTACATCAGACAATAACTACATCAGACAATAACTACATCAGACAGTAACTACATCAGACAGTAAACTACAACAGACGGTAACTACATCAGACAATAACTACATAAGACAATAACTACATCAGACAGTAACTACATCAGACAATAACTACATAAGACAATAACTACATAAGACAATAACTACATAAGACAATAACTACATCAGACAATAACTACATCAGACAGTAACTACATCAGACAGTAACTACATCAGACAATAACTACATCAGACAATAACTACATCAGACAATAACTACATCAGACAATAACTACATCAGACAGTAACTACATCAGACAATAACTACATAAGACAATAACTACATAAGACAATAACTACATAAGACAATAACTACATCAGACAATAACTACATCAGACAATAACTACATCAGACAATAACTACATCAGACAATAACTACATAAGACAATAACTACATAAGACAATAACTACATCAGACAATAACTACATAAGACAGTAACTACATCAGACAGTAAACTACAACAGACGGTAACTACAACAGACAGTAACTACATCAGACAATAACTACATCAGACAATAACTACATCAGACAATAACTACATCAGACAATAACTACATCAGACAATAACTACATCAGACAATAACTACATCAGACAATAACTACATCAGACAGTAACTACATCAGACAATAACTACATCAGACAATAACTACATCAGACAATAACTACATCAGACAATAACTACATCAGACAATAACTACATCAGACAATAACTACATCAGACAGTAACTAACTACATCAGACAGTAACTACATCAGACAATAACTACATCAGACAATAACTACATCAGACAATAACTACATAAGACAGTAACTACATCAGACAATAACTACATAAGACAGTAACTACATCAGACAATAACTACATCAGACAGTAACTACATCAGACAATAACTACATAAGACAGTAACTACATCAGACAATAACTACATAAGACAATAACTACATAAGACAATAACTACATCAGACAATAACTACATCAGACAGTAACTACATCAGACAATAACTACATCAGACAATAACTACATAAGACAATAACTACATCAGACAATAACTACATCAGACAATAACTACATAAGACAGTAACTACATCAGACAGTAAACTACAACAGACGGTAACTACAACAGACAAGAAACATCAACAGACAGTAACTACATCAGACAGGAAACTACTACAGACAGTAAACTACAACAGACAGGAAACTACATCAGACAGGAAACTACAATAGACGGTAACTACAACAGACAATAAACTACAACAGATAGTAACTACATCAGACAGGAAACTACATCAGACAATAACTACATCAGACAATAACTACATCAGACAGTAAACTACAACAGACAGGAAACTACAACAGACAATAACTACATCAGACAATAACTACATCAGACAATAACTACATCAGACAATAACTACATAAGACAATAACTACATCAGACAGTAAACTACATCAGACAGTAAACTACATCAGACAATAACTACATCAGACAGGAAACTACATCAGACAATAACTACATCAGACAATAACTACATCAGACAGGAAACTACAACAGACAGGAAACTACAACAGACAATAACTACATCAGACAATAACTACATAAGACAATAACTACATCAGACAGTAAACTACATCAGACAATAACTACATCAGACAATAACTACATCAGACAATAACTACATCAGACAATAACTACATCAGACAGTAAACTACATCAGACAGTAAACTACATCAGACAGTAAACTACAACAGACAATAACTACAACAGACAATAACTACATCAGACAATAACTACATCAGACAGTAAACTACAACAGACGGTAACTACAACAGACAAGAAACAACAACAGACAATAACTACATCAGACAATAACTACATCAGACAATAACTACATAAGACAATAACTACATAAGACAATAACTACAACAGACGGTAACTACAACAGACAAGAAACAACAACAGACAAGAAACAACAACAGACAGTAACTACATCAGACAATAACTACATCAGACAGTAACTACATCAGACAGTAACTACATCAGACAGTAACTACATCAGACAGTAACTACATCAGACAGTAACTACATCAGACAATAACTACATCAGACAATAACTACATCAGACAATAACTACATCAGACAATAACTACATCAGACAGTAACTACATCAGACAGTAACTACATCAGACAATAACTACATCAGACAATAACTACATCAGACAATAACTACATCAGACAATAACTACATCAGACAGTAAACTACAACAGACGGTAACTACAACAGACAAGAAACAACAACAGACAGTAACTACATCAGACAATAACTACATCAGACAATAACTACATAAGACAATAACTACATCAGACAATAACTACAACAGACGGTAACTACAACAGACGGTAACTACATCAGACAATAACTACATCAGACAATAACTACATCAGACAATAACTACATCAGACAGTAACTACATCAGACAATAACTACATCAGACAATAACTACATAAGACAATAACTACATCAGACAATAACTACATCAGACAATAACTACATCAGACAATAACTACATAAGACAGTAACTACATAAGACAGTAACTACATCAGACAATAACTACATCAGACAGTAACTACATCAGACAATAACTACATCAGACAATAACTACATCAGACAGTAACTACATCAGACAATAACTACATCAGACAATAACTACATAAGACAGTAACTACATCAGACAGTAAACTACAACAGACGGTAACTACAACAGACAGTAACTACATCAGACAATAACTACATCAGACAATAACTACATAAGACAGTAACTACATCAGACAATAACTACATCAGACAATAACTACATCAGACAATAACTACATCAGACAATAACTACATCAGACAATAACTACATCAGACAGTAACTACATCAGACAATAACTACATCAGACAATAACTACATCAGACAATAACTACATAAGACAGTAACTACATCAGACAATAACTACATCAGACAATAACTACATCAGACAATAACTACATCTGACAATAACTACATCAGACAATAACTACATAAGACAGTAACTACATCAGACAATAACTACATCAGACAATAACTACATCAGACAGTAACTACATCAGACAGTAACTACATCAGACAGTAACTACATCAGACAGTAAATACATCAGACAATAACTACATCAGACAATAACTACATCAGACAATAACTACATCAGACAATAACTACATCAGACAATAACTACATAAGACGGTAACTACAACAGACGGTAACTACAACAGACAAGAAACAACAACAGACAGTAACTACATCAGACAATAACTACATCAGACAATAACTACATCAGACAGTAACTACATCAGACAGTAACTACATCAGACAATAACTACATCAGACAATAACTACATCAGACAATAACTACATCAGACAGTAACTACATCAGACAGTAACTACATCAGACAATAACTACATCAGACAATAACTACATCAGACAATAACTACATCAGACAGTAAACTACAACAGACGGTAACTACAACAGACAAGAAACAACAACAGACAGTAACTACATCAGACAATAACTACATCAGACAATAACTACATAAGACAATAACTACATCAGACAGTAAACTACAACAGACGGTAACTACAACAGATGGTAACTACATCAGACAATAACTACATCAGACAATAACTACATCAGACAATAACTACATCAGACAGTAACTACATCAGACAGTAACTACATCAGACAATAACTACATCAGACAATAACTACATAAGACAATAACTACATCAGACACTAACTACATAAGACAATAACTACATCAG
Organism: Cepaea hortensis; assembly: GCA_963921405.1. Lineage (NCBI taxonomy): Eukaryota > Metazoa > Mollusca > Gastropoda > Stylommatophora > Helicidae > Cepaea > Cepaea hortensis. Next base: position 235,613,592 of record OY992876.1, read on the forward strand.
ACAATAACTACATCAGACAATAACTACATCAGACAATAACTACATAAGACAGTAACTACATCAGACAATAACTACATCAGACAATAACTACATCAGACAATAACTACATCAGACAATAACTACATCAGACAATAACTACATCAGACAATAACTACATAAGACAGTAACTACATCAGACAGTAACTACATCAGACAATAACTACATCAGACAATAACTACATCAGACAATAACTACATCAGACAATAACTACATCAGACAGTAACTACATCAGACAATAACTACATCAGACAATAACTACATCAGACAGTAACTACATCAGACAATAACTACATCAGACAATAACTACATCAGACAATAACTACATCAGACAATAACTACATCAGACAATAACTACATCAGACAGTAACTACATCAGACAATAACTACATAAGACAGTAACTACATCAGACAATAACTACATCAGACAATAACTACATCAGACAATAACTACATCAGACAATAACTACATCAGACAATAACTACATAAGACAGTAACTACATCAGACAGTAAACTACAACAGACGGTAACTACAACAGACAGTAACTACATCAGACAATAACTACATCAGACAATAACTACATCAGACAGTAACTACATCAGACAATAACTACATCAGACAATAACTACATCAGACAATAACTACATCAGACAATAACTACATCAGACAATAACTACATCAGACAATAACTACATCAGACAATAACTACATCAGACAATAACTACATCAGACAATAACTACATCAGACAATAACTACATCAGACAGTAACTACATAAGACAGTAAACTACAACAGACGGTAACTACAACAGACAGTAACTACATCAGACAATAACTACATCAGACAATAACTACATCAGACAATAACTACATCAGACAATAACTACATCAGACAGTAACTACATCAGACAATAACTACATCAGACAATAACTACATCAGACAATAACTACATCAGACAATAACTACATCAGACAATAACTACATCAGACAATAACTACATCAGACAGTAACTACATCAGACAATAACTACATCAGACAATAACTACATCAGACAGTAACTACATCAGACAATAACTACATCAGACAATAACTACATAAGACAATAACTACATAAGACAATAACTACATCAGACAATAACTACATCAGACAATAACTACATCAGACAGTAACTACATCAGACAGTAACTACATCAGACAATAACTACATAAGACAATAACTACATAAGACAATAACTACATCAGACAATAACTACATAAGACAGTAACTACATCAGACAGTAAACTACAACAGACGGTAACTACATCAGACAATAACTACATCAGACAATAACTACATCAGACAGTAAACTACAACAGACGGTAACTACAACAGACAGTAACTACATCAGACAATAACTACATCAGACAATAACTACATCAGACAATAACTACATCAGACAGTAACTACATCAGACAGTAACTACATCAGACAATAACTACATCAGACAATAACTACATCAGACAGTAACTACATCAGACAATAACTACATCAGACAATAACTACATAAGACAATAACTACATCAGACAATAACTACATCAGACAATAACTACATCAGACAATAACTACATCAGACAATAACTACATCAGACAGTAACTACATCAGACAGTAACTACATCAGACAGTAACTACATCAGACAGTAAACTACAACAGACGGTAACTACATAAGACAGTAACTACATCAGACAATAACTACATAAGACAATAACTACATCAGACAGTAACTACATCAGACAATAACTACATAAGACAATAACTACATCAGACAATAACTACATCAGACAGTAACTACATCAGACAGTAACTACATCAGACAATAACTACATCAGACAATAACTACATCAGACAATAACTACATCAGACAATAACTACATCAGACAGTAACTACATCAGACAATAACTACATAAGACAATAACTACATAAGACAATAACTACATAAGACAATAACTACATCAGACAATAACTACATCAGACAATAACTACATCAGACAATAACTACATCAGACAGTAACTACATCAGACAATAACTACATAAGACAATAACTACATCAGACAATAACTACATAAGACAGTAACTACATCAGACAGTAAACTACAACAGACGGTAACTACAACAGACGGTAACTACATCAGACAATAACTACATCAGACAATAACTACATCAGACAATAACTACATCAGACAATAACTACATCAGACAATAACTACATAAGACAGTAACTACATCAGACAATAACTACATCAGACAGTAACTACATCAGACAATAACTACATCAGACAATAACTACATCAGACAGTAACTACATCAGACAATAACTACATCAGACAATAACTACATAAGACAGTAACTACATCAGACAGTAAACTACAACAGACGGTAACTACAACAGACAGTAACTACATCAGACAATAACTACATCAGACAATAACTACATAAGACAGTAACTACATCAGACAATAACTACATCAGACAATAACTACATCAGACAATAACTACATCAGACAATAACTACATCAGACAATAACTACATCAGACAGTAACTACATCAGACAGTAACTACATCAGACAATAACTACATCAGACAATAACTACATAAGACAGTAACTACATCAGACAATAACTACATCAGACAATAACTACATCAGACAATAACTACATCTGACAATAACTACATCAGACAATAACTACATAAGACAGTAACTACATCAGACAATAACTACATCAGACAATAACTACATCAGACAGTAACTACATCAGACAGTAACTACATCAGACAGTAACTACATCAGACAGTAACTACATCAGACAGTAAATACATCAGACAATAACTACATCAGACAATAACTACATCAGACAATAACTACATCAGACAATAACTACATAAGACGGTAACTACAACAGACGGTAACTACAACAGACAAGAAACAACAACAGACAGTAACTACATCAGACAATAACTACATCAGACAATAACTACATCAGACAGTAACTACATCAGACAGTAACTACATCAGACAATAACTACATCAGACAATAACTACATCAGACAATAACTACATCAGACAGTAACTACATCAGACAGTAACTACATCAGACAATAACTACATCAGACAATAACTACATCAGACAATAACTACATCAGACAGTAAACTACAACAGACGGTAACTACAACAGACAAGAAACAACAACAGACAGTAACTACATCAGACAATAACTACATCAGACAATAACTACATAAGACAATAACTACATCAGACAGTAAACTACAACAGACGGTAACTACAACAGATGGTAACTACATCAGACAATAACTACATCAGACAATAACTACATCAGACAATAACTACATCAGACAGTAACTACATCAGACAGTAACTACATCAGACAATAACTACATCAGACAATAACTACATAAGACAATAACTACATCAGACACTAACTACATAAGACAATAACTACATCAGACAATAACTACATCAGACAATAACTACATCAGACAATAACTACATAAGACAGTAACTACATCAGACAATAACTACATCAGACAATAACTACATCAGACAATAACTACATCAGACAATAACTACATCAGACAATAACTACATCAGACAATAACTACATAAGACAGTAACTACATCAGACAGTAACTACATCAGACAATAACTACATCAGACAATAACTACATCAGACAATAACTACATCAGACAATAACTACATCAGACAGTAACTACATCAGACAATAACTACATCAGACAATAACTACATCAGACAGTAACTACATCAGACAATAACTACATCAGACAATAACTACATCAGACAATAACTACATCAGACAATAACTACATCAGACAATAACTACATCAGACAGTAACTACATCAGACAATAACTACATAAGACAGTAACTACATCAGACAATAACTACATCAGACAATAACTACATCAGACAATAACTACATCAGACAATAACTACATCAGACAATAACTACATAAGACAGTAACTACATCAGACAGTAAACTACAACAGACGGTAACTACAACAGACAGTAACTACATCAGACAATAACTACATCAGACAATAACTACATCAGACAGTAACTACATCAGACAATAACTACATCAGACAATAACTACATCAGACAATAACTACATCAGACAATAACTACATCAGACAATAACTACATCAGACAATAACTACATCAGACAATAACTACATCAGACAATAACTACATCAGACAATAACTACATCAGACAATAACTACATCAGACAGTAACTACATAAGACAGTAAACTACAACAGACGGTAACTACAACAGACAGTAACTACATCAGACAATAACTACATCAGACAATAACTACATCAGACAATAACTACATCAGACAATAACTACATAAGACAATAACTACATCAGACAGTAACTACATCAGACAATAACTACATCAGACAATAACTACATCAGACAATAACTACATCAGACAATAACTACATCAGACAATAACTACATCAGACAATAACTACATCAGACAGTAACTACATCAGACAATAACTACATCAGACAATAACTACATCAGACAGTAACTACATCAGACAATAACTACATCAGACAATAACTACATAAGACAATAACTACATAAGACAATAACTACATCAGACAATAACTACATCAGACAATAACTACATCAGACAGTAACTACATCAGACAGTAACTACATCAGACAATAACTACATAAGACAATAACTACATAAGACAATAACTACATCAGACAATAACTACATAAGACAGTAACTACATCAGACAGTAAACTACAACAGACGGTAACTACATCAGACAATAACTACATCAGACAATAACTACATCAGACAGTAAACTACAACAGACGGTAACTACAACAGACAGTAACTACATCAGACAATAACTACATCAGACAATAACTACATCAGACAATAACTACATCAGACAGTAACTACATCAGACAGTAACTACATCAGACAATAACTACATCAGACAATAACTACATCAGACAGTAACTACATCAGACAATAACTACATCAGACAATAACTACATAAGACAATAACTACATCAGACAATAACTACATCAGACAATAACTACATCAGACAATAACTACATCAGACAATAACTACATCAGACAGTAACTACATCAGACAGTAACTACATCAGACAGTAACTACATCAGACAGTAAACTACAACAGACGGTAACTACATAAGACAGTAACTACATCAGACAATAACTACATAAGACAATAACTACATCAGACAGTAACTACATCAGACAATAACTACATAAGACAATAACTACATAAGACAATAACTACATCAGACAGTAACTACATCAGACAATAACTACATCAGACAATAACTACATCAGACAATAACTACATCAGACAATAACTACATCAGACAGTAACTACATCAGACAATAACTACATAAGACAATAACTACATAAGACAATAACTACATAAGACAATAACTACATCAGACAATAACTACATCAGACAATAACTACATCAGACAATAACTACATCAGACAGTAACTACATCAGACAATAACTACATAAGACAATAACTACATCAGACAATAACTACATAAGACAGTAACTACATCAGACAGTAAACTACAACAGACGGTAACTACAACAGACGGTAACTACATCAGACAATAACTACATCAGACAATAACTACATCAGACAATAACTACATCAGACAATAACTACATCAGACAATAACTACATCAGACAATAACTACATCAGACAATAACTACATCAGACAGTAACTACATCAGACAATAACTACATCAGACAATAACTACATCAGACAGTAACTACATCAGACAATAACTACATCAGACAATAACTACATCAGACAGTAACTACATCAGACAGTAACTACATCAGACAATAACTACATCAGACAATAACTACATCAGACAATAACTACATCAGACAATAACTACATCAGACAATAACTACATCAGACAATAACTACATCAGACAATAACTACATCAGACAATAACTACATCAGACAGTAAACTACAACAGACGGTAACTACAACAGACAAGAAACAACAACAGACAGTAACTACATCAGACAATAACTACATCAGACAATAACTACATAAGACAATAACTACATCAGACAATAACTACAACAGACGGTAACTACAACAGACGGTAACTACATCAGACAATAACTACATCAGACAATAACTACATCAGACAATAACTACATCAGACAGTAACTACATCAGACAATAACTACATCAGACAATAACTACATAAGACAATAACTACATAAGACAATAACTACATCAGACAATAACTACATCAGACAATAACTACATAAGACAGTAACTACATCAGACAATAACTACATCAGACAATAACTACATCAGACAATAACTACATCAGACAATAACTACATCAGACAATAACTACATCAGACAATAACTACATAAGACAATAACTACATCAGACAATAACTACATCAGACAGTAACTACATCAGACAATAACTACATCAGACAATAACTACATCAGACAGTAACTACATCAGACAATAACTACATCAGACAATAACTACATAAGACAGTAACTACATCAGACAGTAAACTACAACAGACGGTAACTACAACAGACAGTAACTACATCAGACAATAACTACATCAGACAATAACTACATAAGACAGTAACTACATCAGACAATAACTACATCAGACAATAACTACATCAGACAATAACTACATCAGACAATAACTACATCAGACAATAACTACATCAGACAGTAACTACATCAGACAATAACTACATCAGACAATAACTACATCAGACAATAACTACATAAGACAGTAACTACATCAGACAATAACTACATCAGACAATAACTACATCAGACAATAACTACATCTGACAATAACTACATCAGACAATAACTACATAAGACAGTAACTACATCAGACAATAACTACATCAGACAATAACTACATCAGACAGTAACTACATCAGACAGTAACTACATCAGACAGTAACTACATCAGACAGTAAATACATCAGACAATAACTACATCAGACAATAACTACATCAGACAATAACTACATCAGACAATAACTACATAAGACGGTAACTACAACAGACGGTAACTACAACAGACAAGAAACAACAACAGACAGTAACTACATCAGACAATAACTACATCAGACAGTAACTACATCAGACAGTAACTACATCAGACAATAACTACATCAGACAATAACTACATCAGACAATAACTACATCAGACAGTAACTACATCAGACAGTAACTACATCAGACAATAACTACATCAGACAATAACTACATCAGACAATAACTACATCAGACAGTAAACTACAACAGACGGTAACTACAACAGACAAGAAACAACAACAGACAGTAACTACATCAGACAATAACTACATCAGACAATAACTACATAAGACAATAACTACATCAGACAGTAAACTACAACAGACGGTAACTACAACAGACGGTAACTACATCAGACAATAACTACATCAGACAATAACTACATAAGACAATAACTACATCAGACACTAACTACATAAGACAATAACTACATCAGACAATAACTACATCAGACAATAACTACATCAGACAATAACTACATAAGACAGTAACTACATCAGACAATAACTACATCAGACAATAACTACATCAGACAATAACTACATCAGACAATAACTACATCAGACAATAACTACATCAGACAATAACTACATAAGACAGTAACTACATCAGACAGTAACTACATCAGACAATAACTACATCAGACAATAACTACATCAGACAATAACTACATCAGACAATAACTACATCAGACAGTAACTACATCAGACAATAACTACATCAGACAATAACTACATCAGACAGTAACTACATCAGACAATAACTACATCAGACAATAACTACATCAGACAATAACTACATCAGACAATAACTACATCAGACAGTAACTACATCAGACAATAACTACATAAGACAGTAACTACATCAGACAATAACTACATCAGACAATAACTACATCAGACAATAACTACATCAGACAATAACTACATCAGACAATAACTACATAAGACAGTAACTACATCAGACAGTAAACTACAACAGACGGTAACTACAACAGACAGTAACTACATCAGACAATAACTACATCAGACAATAACTACATCAGACAGTAACTACATCAGACAATAACTACATCAGACAATAACTACATCAGACAATAACTACATCAGACAATAACTACATCAGACAATAACTACATCAGACAATAACTACATCAGACAATAACTACATCAGACAATAACTACATCAGACAATAACTACATCAGACAATAACTACATCAGACAGTAACTACATAAGACAGTAAACTACAACAGACGGTAACTACAACAGACAGTAACTACATCAGACAATAACTACATCAGACAATAACTACATCAGACAATAACTACATCAGACAATAACTACATAAGACAATAACTACATCAGACAGTAACTACATCAGACAATAACTACATCAGACAATAACTACATCAGACAATAACTACATCAGACAATAACTACATCAGACAATAACTACATCAGACAATAACTACATCAGACAGTAACTACATCAGACAATAACTACATCAGACAATAACTACATCAGACAGTAACTACATCAGACAATAACTACATCAGACAATAACTACATAAGACAATAACTACATAAGACAATAACTACATCAGACAATAACTACATCAGACAATAACTACATCAGACAGTAACTACATCAGACAGTAACTACATCAGACAATAACTACATAAGACAATAACTACATAAGACAATAACTACATCAGACAATAACTACATAAGACAGTAACTACATCAGACAGTAAACTACAACAGACGGTAACTACATCAGACAATAACTACATCAGACAATAACTACATCAGACAGTAAACTACAACAGACGGTAACTACAACAGACAAGAAACAACAACAGACAGTAACTACATCAGACAATAACTACATCAGACAATAACTACATCAGACAGTAACTACATCAGACAATAACTACATCAGACAATAACTACATCAGACAATAACTACATCAGACAGTAACTACATCAGACAGTAACTACATCAGACAATAACTACATCAGACAATAACTACATCAGACAATAACTACATCAGACAGTAAACTACAACAGACGGTAACTACAACAGACAAGAAACAACAACAGACAGTAACTACATCAGACAATAACTACATCAGACAATAACTACATAAGACAATAACTACATCAGACAGTAAACTACAACAGACGGTAACTACAACAGATGGTAACTACATCAGACAATAACTACATCAGACAATAACTACATAAGACAATAACTACATCAGACACTAACTACATCAGACAATAACTACATCAGACAATAACTACATCAGACAATAACTACATCAGACAGTAACTACATCAGACAGTAACTACATCAGACAATAACTACATCAGACAATAACTACATCAGACAATAACTACATCAGACAATAACTACATCAGACAATAACTACATCAGACAATAACTACATCAGACAATAACTACATCAGACAGTAACTACATCAGACAATAACTACATCAGACAATAACTACATCAGACAATAACTACATCAGACAATAACTACATCAGACAGTAACTACATCAGACAATAACTACATCAGACAATAACTACATCAGACAGTAACTACATCAGACAGTAACTACATCAGACAATAACTACATCAGACAATAACTACATCAGACAATAACTACATCAGACAATAACTACATCAGACAGTAACTACATCAGACAATAACTACATCAGACAGTAACTACATCAGACAATAACTACATCAGACAATAACTACATCAGACAATAACTACATCAGACAGTAACTACATCAGACAATAACTACATCAGACAATAACTACATAAGACAATAACTACATCAGACAATAACTACATAAGACAGTAACTACATCAGACAGTAAACTACAACAGACGGTAACTACATCAGACAATAACTACATCAGACAATAACTACATCAGACAGTAAACTACAACAGACGGTAACTACAACAGACAGTAACTACATCAGACAATAACTACATCAGACAATAACTACATCAGACAATAACTACATCAGACAGTAACTACATCAGACAGTAACTACATCAGACAATAACTACATCAGACAATAACTACATCAGACAGTAACTACATCAGACAATAACTACATCAGACAATAACTACATAAGACAATAACTACATCAGACAATAACTACATCAGACAATAACTACATCAGACAATAACTACATCAGACAATAACTACATCAGACAGTAACTACATCAGACAGTAACTACATCAGACAGTAACTACATCAGACAGTAAACTACAACAGACGGTAACTACATAAGACAGTAACTACATCAGACAATAACTACATAAGACAATAACTACATCAGACAGTAACTACATCAGACAATAACTACATAAGACAATAACTACATAAGACAATAACTACATCAGACAGTAACTACATCAGACAGTAACTACATCAGACAATAACTACATCAGACAATAACTACATCAGACAATAACTACATCAGACAATAACTACATCAGACAGTAACTACATCAGACAATAACTACATAAGACAATAACTACATAAGACAATAACTACATAAGACAATAACTACATCAGACAATAACTACATCAGACAATAACTACATCAGACAATAACTACATCAGACAGTAACTACATCAGACAATAACTACATAAGACAATAACTACATCAGACAATAACTACATAAGACAGTAACTACATCAGACAGTAAACTACAACAGACGGTAACTACAACAGACGGTAACTACATCAGACAATAACTACATCAGACAATAACTACATCAGACAATAACTACATCAGACAATAACTACATCAGACAATAACTACATCAGACAATAACTACATCAGACAATAACTACATCAGACAGTAACTACATCAGACAATAACTACATCAGACAATAACTACATCAGACAGTAACTACATCAGACAATAACTACATCAGACAATAACTACATCAGACAGTAACTACATCAGACAGTAACTACATCAGACAATAACTACATCAGACAATAACTACATCAGACAATAACTACATCAGACAATAACTACATCAGACAATAACTACATCAGACAATAACTACATCAGACAATAACTACATCAGACAATAACTACATCAGACAGTAAACTACAACAGACGGTAACTACAACAGACAAGAAACAACAACAGACAGTAACTACATCAGACAATAACTACATCAGACAATAACTACATAAGACAATAACTACATCAGACAATAACTACAACAGACGGTAACTACAACAGACGGTAACTACATCAGACAATAACTACATCAGACAATAACTACATCAGACAATAACTACATCAGACAGTAACTACATCAGACAATAACTACATCAGACAATAACTACATAAGACAATAACTACATAAGACAATAACTACATCAGACAATAACTACATCAGACAATAACTACATAAGACAGTAACTACATCAGACAATAACTACATCAGACAATAACTACATCAGACAATAACTACATCAGACAATAACTACATCAGACAATAACTACATCAGACAATAACTACATAAGACAATAACTACATCAGACAATAACTACATCAGACAGTAACTACATCAGACAATAACTACATCAGACAATAACTACATCAGACAGTAACTACATCAGACAATAACTACATCAGACAATAACTACATAAGACAGTAACTACATCAGACAGTAAACTACAACAGACGGTAACTACAACAGACAGTAACTACATCAGACAATAACTACATCAGACAATAACTACATAAGACAGTAACTACATCAGACAATAACTACATCAGACAATAACTACATCAGACAATAACTACATCAGACAATAACTACATCAGACAATAACTACATCAGACAGTAACTACATCAGACAATAACTACATCAGACAATAACTACATCAGACAATAACTACATAAGACAGTAACTACATCAGACAATAACTACATCAGACAATAACTACATCAGACAATAACTACATCTGACAATAACTACATCAGACAATAACTACATAAGACAGTAACTACATCAGACAATAACTACATCAGACAATAACTACATCAGACAGTAACTACATCAGACAGTAACTACATCAGACAGTAACTACATCAGACAGTAAATACATCAGACAATAACTACATCAGACAATAACTACATCAGACAATAACTACATCAGACAATAACTACATAAGACGGTAACTACAACAGACAAGAAACAACAACAGACAGTAACTACATCAGACAATAACTACATCAGACAATAACTACATCAGACAGTAACTACATCAGACAGTAACTACATCAGACAATAACTACATCAGACAATAACTACATCAGACAATAACTACATCAGACAGTAACTACATCAGACAGTAACTACATCAGACAATAACTACATCAGACAATAACTACATCAGACAATAACTACATCAGACAGTAAACTACAACAGACGGTAACTACAACAGACAAGAAACAACAACAGACAGTAACTACATCAGACAATAACTACATCAGACAATAACTACATAAGACAATAACTACATCAGACAGTAAACTACAACAGACGGTAACTACAACAGATGGTAACTACATCAGACAATAACTACATCAGACAATAACTACATAAGACAATAACTACATCAGACACTAACTACATAAGACAATAACTACATCAGACAATAACTACATCAGACAATAACTACATCAGACAATAACTACATAAGACAGTAACTACATCAGACAATAACTACATCAGACAATAACTACATCAGACAATAACTACATCAGACAATAACTACATCAGACAATAACTACATCAGACAATAACTACATAAGACAGTAACTACATCAGACAGTAACTACATCAGACAATAACTACATCAGACAATAACTACATCAGACAATAACTACATCAGACAATAACTACATCAGACAGTAACTACATCAGACAATAACTACATCAGACAATAACTACATCAGACAGTAACTACATCAGACAATAACTACATCAGACAATAACTACATCAGACAATAACTACATCAGACAATAACTACATCAGACAGTAACTACATCAGACAATAACTACATAAGACAGTAACTACATAAGACAGTAACTACATCAGACAATAACTACATCAGACAATAACTACATCAGACAATAACTACATCAGACAATAACTACATCAGACAATAACTACATAAGACAGTAACTACATCAGACAGTAAACTACAACAGACGGTAACTACAACAGACAGTAACTACATCAGACAATAACTACATCAGACAATAACTACATCAGACAGTAACTACATCAGACAATAACTACATCAGACAATAACTACATCAGACAATAACTACATCAGACAATAACTACATCAGACAATAACTACATCAGACAATAACTACATCAGACAATAACTACATCAGACAATAACTACATCAGACAATAACTACATCAGACAATAACTACATCAGACAGTAACTACATAAGACAGTAAACTACAACAGACGGTAACTACAACAGACAGTAACTACATCAGACAATAACTACATCAGACAATAACTACATCAGACAATAACTACATCAGACAATAACTACATAAGACAATAACTACATCAGACAGTAACTACATCAGACAATAACTACCTCAGACAATAACTACATCAGACAATAACTACATCAGACAATAACTACATCAGACAATAACTACATCAGACAATAACTACATCAGACAGTAACTACATCAGACAATAACTACATCAGACAATAACTACATCAGACAGTAACTACATCAGACAATAACTACATCAGACAATAACTACATAAGACAATAACTACATAAGACAATAACTACATCAGACAATAACTACATCAGACAATAACTACATCAGACAGTAACTACATCAGACAGTAACTACATCAGACAATAACTACATAAGACAATAACTACATAAGACAATAACTACATCAGACAATAACTACATAAGACAGTAACTACATCAGACAGTAAACTACAACAGACGGTAACTACATCAGACAATAACTACATCAGACAATAACTACATCAGACAGTAAACTACAACAGACGGTAACTACAACAGACAAGAAACAACAACAGACAGTAACTACATCAGACAATAACTACATCAGACAATAACTACATCAGACAGTAACTACATCAGACAGTAACTACATCAGACAATAACTACATCAGACAATAACTACATCAGACAATAACTACATCAGACAGTAACTACATCAGACAGTAACTACATCAGACAATAACTACATCAGACAATAACTACATCAGACAATAACTACATCAGACAGTAAACTACAACAGACGGTAACTACAACAGACAAGAAACAACAACAGACAGTAACTACATCAGACAATAACTACATCAGACAATAACTACATAAGACAATAACTACATCAGACAGTAAACTACAACAGACGGTAACTACAACAGATGGTAACTACATCAGACAATAACTACATCAGACAATAACTACATAAGACAATAACTACATCAGACACTAACTACATAAGACAATAACTACATCAGACAATAACTACATCAGACAATAACTACATCAGACAATAACTACATCAGACAGTAACTACATCAGACAATAACTACATCAGACAATAACTACATCAGACAATAACTACATCAGACAATAACTACATCAGACAATAACTACATAAGACAGTAACTACATCAGACAGTAACTACATCAGACAATAACTACATCAGACAATAACTACATCAGACAATAACTACATCAGACAATAACTACATCAGACAGTAACTACATCAGACAATAACTACATCAGACAATAACTACATCAGACAGTAACTACATCAGACAATAACTACATCAGACAATAACTACATCAGACAATAACTACATCAGACAATAACTACATCAGACAGTAACTACATCAGACAATAACTACATAAGACAGTAACTACATCAGACAATAACTACATCAGACAATAACTACATCAGACAATAACTACATCAGACAATAACTACATCAGACAATAACTACATAAGACAGTAACTACATCAGACAGTAAACTACAACAGACGGTAACTACAACAGACAGTAACTACATCAGACAATAACTACATCAGACAATAACTACATCAGACAGTAACTACATCAGACAATAACTACATCAGACAATAACTACATCAGACAATAACTACATCAGACAATAACTACATCAGACAATAACTACATCAGACAATAACTACATCAGACAATAACTACATCAGACAATAACTACATCAGACAATAACTACATCAGACAGTAACTACATAAGACAGTAAACTACAACAGACGGTAACTACAACAGACAGTAACTACATCAGACAATAACTACATCAGACAATAACTACATCAGACAATAACTACATCAGACAATAACTACATAAGACAATAACTACATCAGACAGTAACTACATCAGACAATAACTACATCAGACAATAACTACATCAGACAATAACTACATCAGACAATAACTACATCAGACAATAACTACATCAGACAATAACTACATCAGACAGTAACTACATCAGACAATAACTACATCAGACAATAACTACATCAGACAGTAACTACATCAGACAATAACTACATCAGACAATAACTACATAAGACAATAACTACATAAGACAATAACTACATCAGACAATAACTACATCAGACAATAACTACATCAGACAGTAACTACATCAGACAGTAACTACATCAGACAATAACTACATAAGACAATAACTACATAAGACAATAACTACATCAGACAATAACTACATAAGACAGTAACTACATCAGACAGTAAACTACAACAGACGGTAACTACATCAGACAATAACTACATCAGACAATAACTACATCAGACAGTAAACTACAACAGACGGTAACTACAACAGACAGTAACTACATCAGACAATAACTACATCAGACAATAACTACATCAGACAATAACTACATCAGACAATAACTACATCAGACAGTAACTACATCAGACAGTAACTACATCAGACAATAACTACATCAGACAATAACTACATCAGACAGTAACTACATCAGACAATAACTACATCAGACAATAACTACATAAGACAATAACTACATCAGACAATAACTACATCAGACAATAACTACATCAGACAATAACTACATCAGACAATAACTACATCAGACAATAACTACATCAGACAGTAACTACATCAGACAGTAAACTACAACAGACGGTAACTACATAAGACAGTAACTACATCAGACAATAACTACATAAGACAATAACTACATCAGACAGTAACTACATCAGACAATAACTACATAAGACAATAACTACATAAGACAATAACTACATCAGACAGTAACTACATCAGACAGTAACTACATCAGACAATAACTACATCAGACAATAACTACATCAGACAATAACTACATCAGACAATAACTACATCAGACAGTAACTACATCAGACAATAACTACATAAGACAATAACTACATAAGACAATAACTACATAAGACAATAACTACATCAGACAATAACTACATCAGACAATAACTACATCAGACAATAACTACATCAGACAGTAACTACATCAGACAATAACTACATAAGACAATAACTACATAAGACAATAACTACATCAGACAATAACTACATAAGACAGTAACTACATCAGACAGTAAACTACAACAGACGGTAACTACAACAGACAGTAACTACATCAGACAATAACTACATCAGACAATAACTACATCAGACAATAACTACATCAGACAATAACTACATCAGACAATAACTGCATCAGACAATAACTACATCAGACAATAACTACATCAGACAGTAACTACATCAGACAATAACTACATCAGACAATAACTACATCAGACAGTAACTACATCAGACAATAACTACATCAGACAATAACTACATCAGACAGTAACTACATCAGACAATAACTACATCAGACAATAACTACATCAGACAGTAACTACATCAGACAATAACTACATCAGACAATAACTACATCAGACAGTAACTACATCAGACAGTAACTACATCAGACAATAACTACATCAGACAATAACTACATAAGACAATAACTACATCAGACACTAACTACATAAGACAATAACTACATCAGACAATAACTACATCAGACAATAACTACATCAGACAATAACTACATAAGACAGTAACTACATCAGACAATAACTACATCAGACAATAACTACATCAGACAATAACTACATCAGACAATAACTACATCAGACAATAACTACATCAGACAATAACTACATCAGACAATAACTACATAAGACAGTAACTACATCAGACAATAACTACATCAGACAATAACTACATCAGACAATAACTACATCAGACAATAACTACATCAGACAGTAACTACATCAGACAATAACTACATCAGACAATAACTACATCAGACAGTAACTACATCAGACAATAACTACATCAGACAATAACTACATCAGACAATAACTACATCAGACAATAACTACATCAGACAATAACTACATCAGACAGTAACTACATCAGACAATAACTACATAAGACAGTAACTACATAAGACAGTAACTACATCAGACAATAACTACATCAGACAATAACTACATCAGACAATAACTACATCAGACAATAACTACATAAGACAGTAACTACATCAGACAGTAAACTACAACAGACGGTAACTACAACAGACAGTAACTACATCAGACAATAACTACATCAGACAATAACTACATCAGACAGTAACTACATCAGACAATAACTACATCAGACAATAACTACATCAGACAATAACTACATCAGACAATAACTACATCAGACAATAACTACATCAGACAATAACTACATCAGACAATAACTACATCAGACAATAACTACATCAGACAATAACTACATCAGACAGTAACTACATAAGACAGTAAACTACAACAGACGGTAACTACAACAGACAGTAACTACATCAGACAATAACTACATCAGACAATAACTACATCAGACAATAACTACATCAGACAATAACTACATAAGACAATAACTACATCAGACAGTAACTACATCAGACAATAACTACATCAGACAATAACTACATCAGACAATAACTACATCAGACAATAACTACATCAGACAATAACTACATCAGACAATAACTACATCAGACAGTAACTACATCAGACAATAACTACATCAGACAATAACTACATCAGACAGTAACTACATCAGACAATAACTACATCAGACAATAACTACATAAGACAATAACTACATAAGACAATAACTACATCAGACAATAACTACATCAGACAATAACTACATCAGACAGTAACTACATCAGACAATAACTACATAAGACAATAACTACATAAGACAATAACTACATCAGACAATAACTACATAAGACAGTAACTACATCAGACAGTAAACTACAACAGACGGTAACTACATCAGACAATAACTACATCAGACAATAACTACATCAGACAGTAAACTACAACAGACGGTAACTACAACAGACAGTAACTACATCAGACAATAACTACATCAGACAATAACTACATCAGACAATAACTACATCAGACAGTAACTACATCAGACAGTAACTACATCAGACAATAACTACATCAGACAATAACTACATCAGACAGTAACTACATCAGACAATAACTACATCAGACAATAACTACATAAGACAATAACTACATCAGACAATAACTACATCAGACAATAACTACATCAGACAATAACTACATCAGACAATAACTACATCAGACAATAACTACATCAGACAGTAACTACATCAGACAGTAAACTACAACAGACGGTAACTACATAAGACAGTAACTACATAAGACAATAACTACATCAGACAGTAACTACATCAGACAATAACTACATAAGACAATAACTACATAAGACAATAACTACATAAGACAATAACTACATCAGACAGTAACTACATCAGACAGTAACTACATCAGACAATAACTACATCAGACAATAACTACATCAGACAATAACTACATCAGACAATAACTACATCAGACAGTAACTACATCAGACAATAACTACATAAGACAATAACTACATAAGACAATAACTACATAAGACAATAACTACATCAGACAATAACTACATCAGACAATAACTACATCAGACAATAACTACATCAGACAATAACTACATCAGACAGTAACTACATCAGACAATAACTACATAAGACAATAACTACATCAGACAATAACTACATAAGACAGTAACTACATCAGACAGTAAACTACAACAGACGGTAACTACAACAGACAGTAACTACATCAGACAATAACTACATCAGACAATAACTACATCAGACAATAACTACATCAGACAATAACTACATCAGACAATAACTACATCAGACAATAACTACATCAGACAATAACTACATCAGACAATAACTACATCAGACAGTAACTACATCAGACAATAACTACATCAGACAATAACTACATCAGACAGTAACTACATCAGACAATAACTACATCAGACAATAACTACATCAGACAGTAACTACATCAGACAGTAACTACATCAGACAGTAACTACATCAGACAATAACTACATCAGACAATAACTACATCAGACAATAACTACATCAGACAGTAACTACATCAGACAGTAACTACATCAGACAGTAACTACATCAGACAATAACTACATCAGACAGTAACTACATCAGACAGTAACTACATCAGACAATAACTACATCAGACAATAACTACATCAGACAATAAACTACATCAGACAGTAAACTACAACAGACGGTAACTACAACAGACAAGAAACAACAACAGACAGTAACTACATCAGACAATAACTACATCAGACAATAACTACATAAGACAATAACTACATCAGACAGTAAACTACAACAGACGGTAACTACAACAGATGGTAACTACATCAGACAATAACTACATCAGACAATAACTACATCAGACAGTAACTACATCAGACAGTAACTACATCAGACAATAACTACATCAGACAATAACTACATAAGACAATAACTACATCAGACACTAACTACATAAGACAATAACTACATCAGACAATAACTACATCAGACAATAACTACATCAGACAATAACTACATCAGACAGTAACTACATAAGACAGTAACTACATCAGACAATAACTACATCAGACAATAACTACATCAGACAATAACTACATCAGACAATAACTACATCAGACAATAACTACATCAGACAATAACTACATCAGACAGTAACTACATCAGACAGTAACTACATCAGACAATAACTACATCAGACAATAACTACATCAGACAATAACTACATCAGACAGTAACTACATCAGACAATAACTACATCAGACAATAACTACATCAGACAGTAACTACATCAGACAATAACTACATCAGACAATAACTACATCAGACAATAACTACATCAGACAATAACTACATCAGACAATAACTACATCAGACAGTAACTACATCAGACAATAACTACATAAGACAGTAACTACATCAGACAATAACTACATCAGACAATAACTACATCAGACAATAACTACATCAGACAATAACTACATAAGACAGTAACTACATCAGACAGTAAACTACAACAGACGGTAACTACAACAGACAGTAACTACATCAGACAATAACTACATCAGACAATAACTACATCAGACAGTAACTACATCAGACAATAACTACATCAGACAATAACTACATCAGACAATAACTACATCAGACAATAACTACATCAGACAATAACTACATCAGACAATAACTACATCAGACAATAACTACATCAGACAATAACTACATCAGACAGTAACTACATAAGACAGTAAACTACAACAGACAGTAACTACAACAGACAGTAACTACATCAGACAATAACTACATCAGACAATAACTACATCAGACAATAACTACATCAGACAATAACTACATAAGACAATAACTACATCAGACAGTAACTACATCAGACAATAACTACATCAGACAATAACTACATCAGACAATAACTACATCAGACAATAACTACATCAGACAATAACTACATCAGACAATAACTACATCAGACAGTAACTACATCAGACAATAACTACATCAGACAATAACTACATCAGACAGTAACTACATCAGACAATAACTACATCAGACAATAACTACATAAGACAATAACTACATAAGACAATAACTACATCAGACAATAACTACATCAGACAATAACTACATCAGACAATAACTACATCAGACAGTAACTACATCAGACAATAACTACATAAGACAATAACTACATAAGACAATAACTACATCAGACAATAACTACATAAGACAGTAACTACATCAGACAGTAAACTACAACAGACGGTAACTACATCAGACAATAACTACATCAGACAATAACTACATCAGACAGTAAACTACAACAGACGGTAACTACAACAGACAGTAACTACATCAGACAATAACTACATCAAACAATAACTACATCAGACAATAACTACATCAGACAATAACTACATCAGACAGTAACTACATCAGACAGTAACTACATCAGACAATAACTACATCAGACAATAACTACATAAGACAGTAACTACATCAGACAATAACTACATCAGACAATAACTACATAAGACAATAACTACATCAGACAATAACTACATCAGACAATAACTACATCAGACAATAACTACATCAGACAATAACTACATCAGACAATAACTACATCAGACAGTAACTACATCAGACAGTAAACTACAACAGACGGTAACTACATAAGACAGTAACTACATCAGACAATAACTACATAAGACAATAACTACATCAGACAATAACTACATAAGACAATAACTACATAAGACAATAACTACATCAGACAATAACTACATAAGACAATAACTACATCAGACAGTAACTACATCAGACAATTACATCAGACAATAACTACATCAGAAAATAACTACATCAGACAATAACTACATCAGACAATAACTACATCAGACAATAACTACATCAGACAGTAACTACATCAGACAATAACTACATAAGACAATAACTACATCAGACAGTAACTACATCAGACAATAACTACATCAGACAATAACTACATCAGACAATAACTACATCAGACAATAACTACATAAGACAATAACTACATCAGACAGTAACTACATCAGACAATAACTACATCAGACAATAACTACATCAGACAATAACTACATCAGACAATAACTACATCAGACAATAACTACATCAGACAATAACTACATCAGACAGTAACTACATCAGACAATAACTACATCAGACAATAACTACATCAGACAGTAACTACATCAGACAATAACTACATCAGACAATAACTACATAAGACAATAACTACATAAGACAATAACTACATCAGACAGTAACTACATCAGACAGTAAACTACAACAGACGGTAACTACATCAGACAATAACTACATCAGACAATAACTACATCAGACAGTAAACTACAACAGACGGTAACTACAACAGACAGTAACTACATCAGACAATAACTACATCAGACAATAACTACATCAGACAATAACTACATCAGACAATAACTACATCAGACAGTAACTACATCAGACAGTAACTACATCAGACAATAACTACATCAGACAATAACTACATCAGACAGTAACTACATCAGACAATAACTACATCAGACAATAACTACATAAGACAATAACTACATCAGACAATAACTACATCAGACAATAACTACATCAGACAATAACTACATCAGACAATAACTACATCAGACAATAACTACATCAGACAGTAACTACATCAGACAGTAAACTACAACAGACGGTAACTACATAAGACAGTAACTACATCAGACAATAACTACATAAGACAATAACTACATCAGACAGTAACTACATCAGACAATAACTACATAAGACAATAACTACATAAGACAATAACTACATCAGACAGTAACTACATCAGACAGTAACTACATCAGACAATAACTACATCAGACAATAACTACATCAGACAATAACTACATCAGACAATAACTACATCAGACAGTAACTACATCAGACAATAACTACATCAGACAATAACTACATAAGACAATAACTACATAAGACAATAACTACATCAGACAATAACTACATAAGACAATAACTACATCAGACAATAACTACATAAGACAATAACTACATCAGACAATAACTACATCAGAAAATAACTACATCAGACAATAACTACATCAGACAATAACTACATAAGACAATAACTACATCAGACAATAACTACATAAGACAGTAACTACATCAGACAGTAAACTACAACAGACGGTAACTACATCAGACAATAACTACATAAGACAATAACTACATAAGACAATAACTACATCAGACAATAACTACATAAGACAGTAACTACATCAGACAGTAAACTACAACAGACGGTAACTACAACAGACAGTAACTACATCAGACAATAACTACATCAGACAATAACTACATCAGACAATAACTACATCAGACAATAACTACATCAGACAATAACTACATCAGACAATAACTACATCAGACAATAACTACATCAGACAATAACTACATCAGACAGTAACTACATCAGACAATAACTACATCAGACAATAACTACATCAGACAGTAACTACATCAGACAATAACTACATCAGACAATAACTACATCAGACAGTAACTACATCAGACAGTAACTACATCAGACAGTAACTACATCAGACAATAACTACATCAGACAATAACTACATCAGACAATAACTACATCAGACAGTAACTACATCAGACAGTAACTACATCAGACAATAACTACATCAGACAGTAACTACATCAGACAGTAACTACATCAGACAATAACTACATCAGACAATAACTACATCAGACAATAACTACATCAGACAGTAAACTACAACAGACGGTAACTACAACAGACAAGAAACAACAACAGACAGTAACTACATCAGACAATAACTACATCAGACAATAACTACATAAGACAATAACTACATCAGACAGTAAACTACAACAGACGGTAACTACAACAGATGGTAACTACATCAGACAATAACTACATCAGACAATAACTACATCAGACAGTAACTACATCAGACAGTAACTACATCAGACAATAACTACATCAGACAATAACTACATAAGACAATAACTACATCAGACACTAACTACATAAGACAATAACTACATCAGACAATAACTACATCAGACAATAACTACATCAGACAATAACTACATCAGACAATAACTACATAAGACAGTAACTACATCAGACAATAACTACATCAGACAATAACTACATAAGACAATAACTACATCAGACAATAACTACATCAGACAATAACTACATCAGACAATAACTACATAAGACAGTAACTACATCAGACAGTAACTACATCAGACAATAACTACATCAGACAATAACTACATCAGACAATAACTACATCAGACAATAACTACATCAGACAGTAACTACATCAGACAATAACTACATCAGACAATAACTACATCAGACAGTAACTACATCAGACAATAACTACATCAGACAATAACTACATCAGACAATAACTACATCAGACAATAACTACATCAGACAATAACTACATCAGACAGTAACTACATCAGACAATAACTACATAAGACAGTAACTACATCAGACAATAACTACATCAGACAATAACTACATCAGACAATAACTACATCAGACAATAACTACATAAGACAGTAACTACATCAGACAGTAAACTACAACAGACGGTAACTACAACAGACAGTAACTACATCAGACAATAACTACATCAGACAATAACTACATCAGACAGTAACTACATCAGACAATAACTACATCAGACAATAACTACATCAGACAATAACTACATCAGACAATAACTACATCAGACAATAACTACATCAGACAATAACTACATCAGACAATAACTACATCAGACAATAACTACATCAGACAATAACTACATCAGACAGTAACTACATAAGACAGTAAACTACAACAGACAGTAACTACAACAGACAGTAACTACATCAGACAATAACTACATCAGACAATAACTACATCAGACAATAACTACATCAGACAATAACTACATAAGACAATAACTACATCAGACAATAACTACATCAGACAATAACTACATCAGACAATAACTACATCAGACAATAACTACATCAGACAATAACTACATCAGACAATAACTACATCAGACAGTAACTACATCAGACAATAACTACATCAGACAATAACTACATCAGACAATAACTACATCAGACAATAACTACATCAGACAATAACTACATAAGACAATAACTACATAAGACAATAACTACATCAGACAATAACTACATCAGACAATAACTACATCAGACAATAACTACATCAGACAGTAACTACATCAGACAATAACTACATAAGACAATAACTACATAAGACAATAACTACATCAGACAATAACTACATAAGACAGTAACTACATCAGACAGTAAACTACAACAGACGGTAACTACATCAGACAATAACTACATCAGACAATAACTACATCAGACAGTAAACTACAACAGACGGTAACTACAACAGACAGTAACTACATCAGACAATAACTACATCAAACAATAACTACATCAGACAATAACTACATCAGACAATAACTACATCAGACAGTAACTACATCAGACAGTAACTACATCAGACAATAACTACATCAGACAATAACTACATAAGACAGTAACTACATCAGACAATAACTACATCAGACAATAACTACATAAGACAATAACTACATCAGACAATAACTACATCAGACAATAACTACATCAGACAATAACTACATCAGACAATAACTACATCAGACAATAACTACATCAGACAGTAACTACATCAGACAGTAAACTACAACAGACGGTAACTACATAAGACAGTAACTACATAAGACAGTAACTACATCAGACAATAACTACATAAGACAATAACTACATCAGACAATAACTACATAAGACAATAACTACATAAGACAATAACTACATCAGACAATAACTACATAAGACAATAACTACATCAGACAATAACTACATCAGACAATAACTACATCAGACAATAACTACATCAGACAATAACTACATCAGACAATAACTACATCAGACAATAACTACATCAGACAGTAACTACATCAGACAATAACTACATAAGACAATAACTACATCAGACAGTAACTACATCAGACAATAACTACATCAGACAATAACTACATCAGACAATAACTACATCAGACAATAACTACATAAGACAATAACTACATCAGACAGTAACTACATCAGACAATAACTACATCAGACAATAACTACATCAGACAATAACTACATCAGACAATAACTACATCAGACAATAACTACATCAGACAATAACTACATCAGACAGTAACTACATCAGACAATAACTACATCAGACAATAACTACATCAGACAGTAACTACATCAGACAATAACTACATCAGACAATAACTACATAAGACAATAACTACATAAGACAATAACTACATCAGACAATAACTACATCAGACAATAACTACATCAGACAGTAACTACATCAGACAATAACTACATAAGACAATAACTACATAAGACAATAACTACATCAGACAATAACTACATAAGACAGTAACTACATCAGACAGTAAACTACAACAGACGGTAACTACATCAGACAATAACTACATCAGACAATAACTACATCAGACAGTAAACTACAACAGACGGTAACTACAACAGACAGTAACTACATCAGACAATAACTACATCAGACAATAACTACATCAGACAATAACTACATCAGACAGTAACTACATCAGACAGTAACTACATCAGACAATAACTACATCAGACAATAACTACATCAGACAGTAACTACATCAGACAATAACTACATCAGACAATAACTACATAAGACAATAACTACATCAGACAATAACTACATCAGACAATAACTACATCAGACAATAACTACATCAGACAATAACTACATCAGACAATAACTACATCAGACAATAACTACATCAGACAATAACTACATCAGACAGTAACTACATCAGACAATAACTA
Source organism: Cepaea hortensis (assembly GCA_963921405.1). NCBI lineage: Eukaryota > Metazoa > Mollusca > Gastropoda > Stylommatophora > Helicidae > Cepaea > Cepaea hortensis. The sequence goes on from OY992876.1 coordinate 235,641,158, forward strand.
CATCAGACAATAACTACATCAGACAGTAACTACATCAGACAGTAAACTACAACAGACGGTAACTACATAAGACAGTAACTACATAAGACAGTAACTACATCAGACAATAACTACATAAGACAATAACTACATCAGACAATAACTACATAAGACAATAACTACATAAGACAATAACTACATCAGACAATAACTACATAAGACAATAACTACATCAGACAATAACTACATCAGACAATAACTACATCAGACAATAACTACATCAGACAATAACTACATCAGACAATAACTACATCAGACAATAACTACATCAGACAGTAACTACATCAGACAATAACTACATAAGACAATAACTACATCAGACAGTAACTACATCAGACAATAACTACATCAGACAATAACTACATCAGACAATAACTACATCAGACAATAACTACATAAGACAATAACTACATCAGACAGTAACTACATCAGACAATAACTACATCAGACAATAACTACATCAGACAATAACTACATCAGACAATAACTACATCAGACAATAACTACATCAGACAATAACTACATCAGACAGTAACTACATCAGACAATAACTACATCAGACAATAACTACATCAGACAGTAACTACATCAGACAATAACTACATCAGACAATAACTACATAAGACAATAACTACATAAGACAATAACTACATCAGACAATAACTACATCAGACAATAACTACATCAGACAGTAACTACATCAGACAATAACTACATAAGACAATAACTACATAAGACAATAACTACATCAGACAATAACTACATAAGACAGTAACTACATCAGACAGTAAACTACAACAGACGGTAACTACATCAGACAATAACTACATCAGACAATAACTACATCAGACAGTAAACTACAACAGACGGTAACTACAACAGACAGTAACTACATCAGACAATAACTACATCAGACAATAACTACATCAGACAATAACTACATCAGACAGTAACTACATCAGACAGTAACTACATCAGACAATAACTACATCAGACAATAACTACATCAGACAGTAACTACATCAGACAATAACTACATCAGACAATAACTACATAAGACAATAACTACATCAGACAATAACTACATCAGACAATAACTACATCAGACAATAACTACATCAGACAATAACTACATCAGACAATAACTACATCAGACAGTAACTACATCAGACAGTAAACTACAACAGACGGTAACTACATAAGACAGTAACTACATCAGACAATAACTACATAAGACAATAACTACATCAGACAGTAACTACATCAGACAATAACTACATAAGACAATAACTACATAAGACAATAACTACATAAGACAATAACTACATCAGACAGTAACTACATCAGACAGTAACTACATCAGACAATAACTACATCAGACAATAACTACATCAGACAATAACTACATCAGACAATAACTACATCAGACAGTAACTACATCAGACAATAACTACATAAGACAATAACTACATAAGACAATAACTACATAAGACAATAACTACATAAGACAATAACTACATAAGACAATAACTACATCAGACAATAACTACATAAGACAGTAACTACATCAGACAGTAAACTACAACAGACGGTAACTACATCAGACAATAACTACATCAGACAATAACTACATCAGACAATAACTACATCAGACAGTAACTACATCAGACAATAACTACATCAGACAATAACTACATAAGACAATAACTACATCAGACAATAACTACATCAGACAATAACTACATCAGACAATAACTACATCAGACAATAACTACATCAGACAATAACTACATCAGACAATAACTACATCAGACAATAACTACATCAGACAGTAACTACATCAGACAATAACTACATCAGACAATAACTACATCAGACAGTAACTACATCAGACAGTAAACTACAACAGACGGTAACTACATAAGACAGTAACTACATAAGACAGTAACTACATCAGACAATAACTACATAAGACAATAACTACATCAGACAATAACTACATAAGACAATAACTACATAAGACAATAACTACATCAGACAATAACTACATAAGACAATAACTACATCAGACAATAACTACATCAGACAATAACTACATCAGACAATAACTACATCAGACAATAACTACATCAGACAATAACTACATCAGACAATAACTACATCAGACAGTAACTACATCAGACAATAACTACATAAGACAATAACTACATCAGACAGTAACTACATCAGACAATAACTACATCAGACAATAACTACATCAGACAATAACTACATCAGACAATAACTACATAAGACAATAACTACATCAGACAGTAACTACATCAGACAATAACTACATCAGACAATAACTACATCAGACAATAACTACATCAGACAATAACTACATCAGACAATAACTACATCAGACAATAACTACATCAGACAGTAACTACATCAGACAATAACTACATCAGACAATAACTACATCAGACAGTAACTACATCAGACAATAACTACATCAGACAATAACTACATAAGACAATAACTACATAAGACAATAACTACATCAGACAATAACTACATCAGACAATAACTACATCAGACAGTAACTACATCAGACAATAACTACATAAGACAATAACTACATAAGACAATAACTACATCAGACAATAACTACATAAGACAGTAACTACATCAGACAGTAAACTACAACAGACGGTAACTACATCAGACAATAACTACATCAGACAATAACTACATCAGACAGTAAACTACAACAGACGGTAACTACAACAGACAGTAACTACATCAGACAATAACTACATCAGACAATAACTACATCAGACAATAACTACATCAGACAGTAACTACATCAGACAGTAACTACATCAGACAATAACTACATCAGACAATAACTACATCAGACAGTAACTACATCAGACAATAACTACATCAGACAATAACTACATAAGACAATAACTACATCAGACAATAACTACATCAGACAATAACTACATCAGACAATAACTACATCAGACAATAACTACATCAGACAATAACTACATCAGACAGTAACTACATCAGACAGTAAACTACAACAGACGGTAACTACATAAGACAGTAACTACATCAGACAATAACTACATAAGACAATAACTACATCAGACAGTAACTACATCAGACAATAACTACATAAGACAATAACTACATAAGACAATAACTACATAAGACAATAACTACATCAGACAGTAACTACATCAGACAGTAACTACATCAGACAATAACTACATCAGACAATAACTACATCAGACAATAACTACATCAGACAATAACTACATCAGACAGTAACTACATCAGACAATAACTACATAAGACAATAACTACATAAGACAATAACTACATAAGACAATAACTACATCAGACAATAACTACATAAGACAATAACTACATAAGACAATAACTACATCAGACAATAACTACATAAGACAGTAACTACATCAGACAGTAAACTACAACAGACGGTAACTACATCAGACAATAACTACATCAGACAATAACTACATCAGACAGTAAACTACAACAGACGGTAACTACAACAGACAGTAACTACATCAGACAATAACTACATCAGACAATAACTACATCAGACAATAACTACATCAGACAGTAACTACATCAGACAGTAACTACATCAGACAATAACTACATCAGACAATAACTACATCAGACAGTAACTACATCAGACAATAACTACATCAGACAATAACTACATAAGACAATAACTACATCAGACAATAACTACATCAGACAATAACTACATCAGACAATAACTACATCAGACAATAACTACATCAGACAATAACTACATCAGACAGTAACTACATCAGACAGTAAACTACAACAGACGGTAACTACATAAGACAGTAACTACATCAGACAATAACTACATAAGACAATAACTACATCAGACAGTAACTACATCAGACAATAACTACATAAGACAATAACTACATAAGACAATAACTACATAAGACAATAACTACATCAGACAGTAACTACATCAGACAGTAACTACATCAGACAATAACTACATCAGACAATAACTACATCAGACAATAACTACATCAGACAATAACTACATCAGACAGTAACTACATCAGACAATAACTACATAAGACAATAACTACATAAGACAATAACTACATAAGACAATAACTACATCAGACAATAACTACATCAGACAATAACTACATCAGACAATAACTACATCAGACAGTAACTACATCAGACAATAACTACATAAGACAATAACTACATAAGACAATAACTACATCAGACAATAACTACATAAGACAGTAACTACATCAGACAGTAAACTACAACAGACGGTAACTACAACAGACAGTAACTACATCAGACAATAACTACATCAGACAATAACTACATCAGACAATAACTACATCAGACAATAACTACATCAGACAATAACTACATCAGACAATAACTACATCAGACAATAACTACATCAGACAATAACTACATCAGACAGTAACTACATCAGACAATAACTACATCAGACAATAACTACATCAGACAGTAACTACATCAGACAATAACTACATCAGACAATAACTACATCAGACAGTAACTACATCAGACAGTAACTACATCAGACAGTAACTACATCAGACAATAACTACATCAGACAATAACTACATCAGACAATAACTACATCAGACAGTAACTACATCAGACAGTAACTACATCAGACAATAACTACATCAGACAGTAACTACATCAGACAGTAACTACATCAGACAATAACTACATTAGACAATAACTACATCAGACAATAACTACATCAGACAGTAAACTACAACAGACGGTAACTACAACAGACAAGAAACAACAACAGACAGTAACTACATCAGACAATAACTACATCAGACAATAACTACATAAGACAATAACTACATCAGACAGTAAACTACAACAGACGGTAACTACAACAGATGGTAACTACATCAGACAATAACTACATCAGACAATAACTACATCAGACAATAACTACATCAGACAGTAACTACATCAGACAGTAACTACATCAGACAATAACTACATCAGACAATAACTACATCAGACACTAACTACATAAGACAATAACTACATCAGACAATAACTACATCAGACAATAACTACATCAGACAATAACTACATCAGACAATAACTACATAAGACAGTAACTACATCAGACAATAACTACATCAGACAATAACTACATCAGACAATAACTACATCAGACAATAACTACATCAGACAATAACTACATCAGACAATAACTACATAAGACAGTAACTACATCAGACAGTAACTACATCAGACAATAACTACATCAGACAATAACTACATCAGACAATAACTACATCAGACAATAACTACATCAGACAGTAACTACATCAGACAATAACTACATCAGACAATAACTACATCAGACAGTAACTACATCAGACAATAACTACATCAGACAATAACTACATCAGACAATAACTACATCAGACAATAACTACATCAGACAATAACTACATCAGACAGTAACTACATCAGACAATAACTACATAAGACAGTAACTACATCAGACAATAACTACATCAGACAATAACTACATCAGACAATAACTACATAAGACAATAACTACATAAGACAGTAACTACATCAGACAGTAAACTACAACAGACGGTAACTACAACAGACAGTAACTACATCAGACAATAACTACATCAGACAATAACTACATCAGACAGTAACTACATCAGACAATAACTACATCAGACAATAACTACATCAGACAATAACTACATCAGACAATAACTACATCAGACAATAACTACATCAGACAATAACTACATCAGACAATAACTACATCAGACAATAACTACATCAGACAATAACTACATCAGACAGTAACTACATAAGACAGTAAACTACAACAGACAGTAACTACAACAGACAGTAACTACATCAGACAATAACTACATCAGACAATAACTACATCAGACAATAACTACATCAGACAATAACTACATAAGACAATAACTACATCAGACAGTAACTACATCAGACAATAACTACATCAGACAATAACTACATCAGACAATAACTACATCAGACAATAACTACATCAGACAATAACTACATCAGACAATAACTACATCAGACAGTAACTACATCAGACAATAACTACATCAGACAATAACTACATCAGACAGTAACTACATCAGACAATAACTACATCAGACAATAACTACATAAGACAATAACTACATAAGACAATAACTACATCAGACAATAACTACATCAGACAATAACTACATCAGACAATAACTACATCAGACAGTAACTACATCAGACAATAACTACATAAGACAATAACTACATAAGACAATAACTACATCAGACAATAACTACATAAGACAGTAACTACATCAGACAGTAAACTACAACAGACGGTAACTACATCAGACAATAACTACATCAGACAATAACTACATCAGACAGTAAACTACAACAGACGGTAACTACAACAGACAGTAACTACATCAGACAATAACTACATCAAACAATAACTACATCAGACAATAACTACATCAGACAATAACTACATCAGACAGTAACTACATCAGACAGTAACTACATCAGACAATAACTACATCAGACAATAACTACATAAGACAGTAACTACATCAGACAATAACTACATCAGACAATAACTACATAAGACAATAACTACATCAGACAATAACTACATCAGACAATAACTACATCAGACAATAACTACATCAGACAATAACTACATCAGACAATAACTACATCAGACAGTAACTACATCAGACAGTAAACTACAACAGACGGTAACTACATAAGACAGTAACTACATCAGACAATAACTACATAAGACAATAACTACATCAGACAATAACTACATAAGACAATAACTACATAAGACAATAACTACATAAGACAATAACTACATCAGACAGTAACTACATCAGACAGTAACTACATCAGACAATAACTACATCAGACAATAACTACATCAGACAATAACTACATCAGACAATAACTACATCAGACAGTAACTACATCAGACAATAACTACATAAGACAATAACTACATAAGACAATAACTACATAAGACAATAACTACATCAGACAATAACTACATCAGACAATAACTACATCAGACAATAACTACATCAGACAGTAACTACATCAGACAATAACTACATAAGACAATAACTACATAAGACAATAACTACATCAGACAATAACTACATAAGACAGTAACTACATCAGACAGTAAACTACAACAGACGGTAACTACAACAGACAGTAACTACATCAGACAATAACTACATCAGACAATAACTACATCAGACAATAACTACATCAGACAATAACTACATCAGACAATAACTACATCAGACAATAACTACATCAGACAATAACTACATCAGACGGTAACTACATCAGACGGTAACTACATCAGACAATAACTACATCAGACAGTAACTACATCAGACAATAACTACATCAGACAATAACTACATCAGACAATAACTACATCAGACAATAACTACATCAGACAATAACTACATCAGACAGTAACTAACTACATCAGACAGTAACTACATCAGACAATAACTACATCAGACAATAACTACATCAGACAATAACTACATAAGACAGTAACTACATCAGACAATAACTACATAAGACAGTAACTACATCAGACAATAACTACATCAGACAGTAACTACATCAGACAATAACTACATAAGACAGTAACTACATCAGACAATAACTACATAAGACAATAACTACATAAGACAATAACTACATCAGACAATAACTACATCAGACAGTAACTACATCAGACAATAACTACATCAGACAATAACTACATAAGACAATAACTACATCAGACAATAACTACATCAGACAATAACTACATAAGACAGTAACTACATCAGACAGTAAACTACAACAGACGGTAACTACAACAGACAAGAAACATCAACAGACAGTAACTACATCAGACAGGAAACTACTACAGACAGTAACTATATCAGACAATAACTACATCAGACAATAACTACATCAGACAGGAAACTACAACAGACAGTAACTACAACAAACAGGAAACTACATGAGACAATAACTATATCAGACAATAACTACATCAGACAATAACTACATAAGACAATAACTACATCAGACAATAACTACATCAGACAATAACTACATAAGACAATAACTACATCAGACAGTAAACTACATCAGACAGTAAACTACATCAGACAATAACTACATCAGACAGGAAACTACATCAGACAATAACTACATCAGACAATAACTACATCAGACAATAACTACATCAGACAGTAACTACATCAGACAATAACTACATCAGACAATAACTACATCAGACAATAACTACATCAGACAATAACTACATCAGACAATAACTACATAAGACAATAACTACATAAGACAATAACTACATCAGACAATAACTACATCAGACAATAACTACATCAGACAATAACTACATCAGACAGTAACTACATCAGACAATAACTACATAAGACAATAACTACATAAGACAATAACTACATCAGACAATAACTACATAAGACAGTAACTACATCAGACAGTAAACTACAACAGACGGTAACTACATCAGACAATAACTACATCAGACAATAACTACATCAGACAGTAAACTACAACAGACGGTAACTACAACAGACAGTAACTACATCAGACAATAACTACATCAAACAATAACTACATCAGACAATAACTACATCAGACAATAACTACATCAGACAGTAACTACATCAGACAGTAACTACATCAGACAATAACTACATCAGACAATAACTACATAAGACAGTAACTACATCAGACAATAACTACATCAGACAATAACTACATAAGACAATAACTACATCAGACAATAACTACATCAGACAATAACTACATCAGACAATAACTACATCAGACAATAACTACATCAGACAATAACTACATCAGACAGTAACTACATCAGACAGTAAAATACAACAGACGGTAACTACATAAGACAGTAACTACATAAGACAGTAACTACATCAGACAATAACTACATAAGACAATAACTACATCAGACAATAACTACATAAGACAATAACTACATAAGACAATAACTACATCAGACAATAACTACATAAGACAATAACTACATCAGACAATAACTACATCAGACAATAACTACATCAGACAATAACTACATCAGACAATAACTACATCAGACAATAACTACATCAGACAATAACTACATCAGACAGTAACTACATCAGACAATAACTACATAAGACAATAACTACATCAGACAGTAACTACATCAGACAATAACTACATCAGACAATAACTACATCAGACAATAACTACATCAGACAATAACTACATAAGACAATAACTACATCAGACAGTAACTACATCAGACAATAACTACATCAGACAATAACTACATCAGACAATAACTACATCAGACAATAACTACATCAGACAATAACTACATCAGACAATAACTACATCAGACAGTAACTACATCAGACAATAACTACATCAGACAATAACTACATCAGACAGTAACTACATCAGACAATAACTACATCAGACAATAACTACATAAGACAATAACTACATAAGACAATAACTACATCAGACAATAACTACATCAGACAATAACTACATCAGACAGTAACTACATCAGACAATAACTACATAAGACAATAACTACATAAGACAATAACTACATCAGACAATAACTACATAAGACAGTAACTACATCAGACAGTAAACTACAACAGACGGTAACTACATCAGACAATAACTACATCAGACAATAACTACATCAGACAGTAAACTACAACAGACGGTAACTACAACAGACAGTAACTACATCAGACAATAACTACATCAGACAATAACTACATCAGACAATAACTACATCAGACAGTAACTACATCAGACAGTAACTACATCAGACAATAACTACATCAGACAATAACTACATCAGACAGTAACTACATCAGACAATAACTACATCAGACAATAACTACATAAGACAATAACTACATCAGACAATAACTACATCAGACAATAACTACATCAGACAATAACTACATCAGACAATAACTACATCAGACAATAACTACATCAGACAGTAACTACATCAGACAGTAAACTACAACAGACGGTAACTACATAAGACAGTAACTACATCAGACAATAACTACATAAGACAATAACTACATCAGACAGTAACTACATCAGACAATAACTACATAAGACAATAACTACATAAGACAATAACTACATAAGACAATAACTACATCAGACAGTAACTACATCAGACAGTAACTACATCAGACAATAACTACATCAGACAATAACTACATCAGACAATAACTACATCAGACAATAACTACATCAGACAGTAACTACATCAGACAATAACTACATAAGACAATAACTACATAAGACAATAACTACATAAGACAATAACTACATCAGACAATAACTACATCAGACAATAACTACATCAGACAATAACTACATCAGACAGTAACTACATCAGACAATAACTACATAAGACAATAACTACATAAGACAATAACTACATCAGACAATAACTACATAAGACAGTAACTACATCAGACAGTAAACTACAACAGACGGTAACTACAACAGACAGTAACTACATCAGACAATAACTACATCAGACAATAACTACATCAGACAATAACTACATCAGACAATAACTACATCAGACAATAACTACATCAGACAATAACTACATCAGACAATAACTACATCAGACAATAACTACATCAGACAGTAACTACATCAGACAATAACTACATCAGACAATAACTACATCAGACAGTAACTACATCAGACAATAACTACATCAGACAATAACTACATCAGACAGTAACTACATCAGACAGTAACTACATCAGACAGTAACTACATCAGACAATAACTACATCAGACAATAACTACATCAGACAATAACTACATCAGACAGTAACTACATCAGACAGTAACTACATCAGACAATAACTACATCAGACAGTAACTACATCAGACAGTAACTACATCAGACAATAACTACATCAGACAATAACTACATCAGACAATAACTACATCAGACAGTAAACTACAACAGACGGTAACTACAACAGACAAGAAACAACAACAGACAGTAACTACATCAGACAATAACTACATCAGACAATAACTACATAAGACAATAACTACATCAGACAGTAAACTACAACAGACGGTAACTACAACAGATGGTAACTACATCAGACAATAACTACATCAGACAATAACTACATCAGACAATAACTACATCAGACAGTAACTACATCAGACAGTAACTACATCAGACAATAACTACATCAGACAATAACTACATCAGACACTAACTACATAAGACAATAACTACATCAGACAATAACTACATCAGACAATAACTACATCAGACAATAACTACATCAGACAATAACTACATAAGACAGTAACTACATCAGACAATAACTACATCAGACAATAACTACATCAGACAATAACTACATCAGACAATAACTACATCAGACAATAACTACATCAGACAATAACTACATAAGACAGTAACTACATCAGACAGTAACTACATCAGACAATAACTACATCAGACAATAACTACATCAGACAATAACTACATCAGACAATAACTACATCAGACAGTAACTACATCAGACAATAACTACATCAGACAATAACTACATCAGACAGTAACTACATCAGACAATAACTACATCAGACAATAACTACATCAGACAATAACTACATCAGACAATAACTACATCAGACAATAACTACATCAGACAGTAACTACATCAGACAATAACTACATAAGACAGTAACTACATCAGACAATAACTACATCAGACAATAACTACATCAGACAATAACTACATCAGACAATAACTACATAAGACAGTAACTACATCAGACAGTAAACTACAACAGACGGTAACTACAACAGACAGTAACTACATCAGACAATAACTACATCAGACAATAACTACATCAGACAGTAACTACATCAGACAATAACTACATCAGACAATAACTACATCAGACAATAACTACATCAGACAATAACTACATCAGACAATAACTACATCAGACAATAACTACATCAGACAATAACTACATCAGACAATAACTACATCAGACAATAACTACATCAGACAGTAACTACATAAGACAGTAAACTACAACAGACAGTAACTACAACAGACAGTAACTACATCAGACAATAACTACATCAGACAATAACTACATCAGACAATAACTACATCAGACAATAACTACATAAGACAATAACTACATCAGACAGTAACTACATCAGACAATAACTACATCAGACAATAACTACATCAGACAATAACTACATCAGACAATAACTACATCAGACAATAACTACATCAGACAATAACTACATCAGACAGTAACTACATCAGACAATAACTACATCAGACAATAACTACATCAGACAGTAACTACATCAGACAATAACTACATCAGACAATAACTACATAAGACAATAACTACATAAGACAATAACTACATCAGACAATAACTACATCAGACAATAACTACATCAGACAATAACTACATCAGACAGTAACTACATCAGACAATAACTACATAAGACAATAACTACATAAGACAATAACTACATCAGACAATAACTACATAAGACAGTAACTACATCAGACAGTAAACTACAACAGACGGTAACTACATCAGACAATAACTACATCAGACAATAACTACATCAGACAGTAAACTACAACAGACGGTAACTACAACAGACAGTAACTACATCAGACAATAACTACATCAAACAATAACTACATCAGACAATAACTACATCAGACAATAACTACATCAGACAGTAACTACATCAGACAGTAACTACATCAGACAATAACTACATCAGACAATAACTACATAAGACAGTAACTACATCAGACAATAACTACATCAGACAATAACTACATAAGACAATAACTACATCAGACAATAACTACATCAGACAATAACTACATCAGACAATAACTACATCAGACAATAACTACATCAGACAATAACTACATCAGACAGTAACTACATCAGACAGTAAACTACAACAGACGGTAACTACATAAGACAGTAACTACATCAGACAATAACTACATAAGACAATAACTACATCAGACAATAACTACATAAGACAATAACTACATAAGACAATAACTACATAAGACAATAACTACATCAGACAGTAACTACATCAGACAGTAACTACATCAGACAATAACTACATCAGACAATAACTACATCAGACAATAACTACATCAGACAATAACTACATCAGACAGTAACTACATCAGACAATAACTACATAAGACAATAACTACATAAGACAATAACTACATAAGACAATAACTACATCAGACAATAACTACATCAGACAATAACTACATCAGACAATAACTACATCAGACAGTAACTACATCAGACAATAACTACATAAGACAATAACTACATAAGACAATAACTACATCAGACAATAACTACATAAGACAGTAACTACATCAGACAGTAAACTACAACAGACGGTAACTACAACAGACAGTAACTACATCAGACAATAACTACATCAGACAATAACTACATCAGACAATAACTACATCAGACAATAACTACATCAGACAATAACTACATCAGACAATAACTACATCAGACAATAACTACATCAGACAATAACTACATCAGACGGTAACTACATCAGACAATAACTACATCAGACAATAACTACATCAGACAGTAACTACATCAGACAATAACTACATCAGACAATAACTACATCAGACAATAACTACATCAGACAATAACTACATCAGACAATAACTACATCAGACAGTAACTAACTACATCAGACAGTAACTACATCAGACAATAACTACATCAGACAATAACTACATCAGACAATAACTACATAAGACAGTAACTACATCAGACAATAACTACATAAGACAGTAACTACATCAGACAATAACTACATCAGACAGTAACTACATCAGACAATAACTACATAAGACAGTAACTACATCAGACAATAACTACATAAGACAATAACTACATAAGACAATAACTACATCAGACAATAACTACATCAGACAGTAACTACATAAGACAATAACTACATCAGACAATAACTACATCAGACAGTAACTACATCAGACAATAACTACATCAGACAATAACTACATAAGACAATAACTACATCAGACAATAACTACATCAGACAGTAAACTACAACAGACGGTAACTACAACAGACAAGAAACATCAACAGACAGTAACTACATCAGACAGGAAACTACTACAGACAGTAACTATATCAGACAATAACTACATCAGACAATAACTACATCAGACAGGAAACTACAACAGACAGTAACTACAACAAACAGGAAACTACATGAGACAATAACTATATCAGACAATAACTACATCAGACAATAACTACATAAGACAATAACTACATCAGACAATAACTACATCAGACAATAACTACATAAGACAATAACTACATCAGACAGTAAACTACATCAGACAGTAAACTACATCAGACAATAACTACATCAGACAGGAAACTACATCAGACAATAACTACATCAGACAATAACTACATCAGACAGGAAACTACAACAGACAATAACTACATCAGACAATAACTACATAAGACAATAACTACATCAGACAGTAAACTACATCAGACAATAACTACATCAGACAATAACTACATCAGACAATAACTACATCAGACAATAACTACATCAGACAGTAAACTACATCAGACAGTAAACTACAACAGACAATAACTACAACAGACAATAACTACATCAGACAATAACTACATCAGACAGTAAACTACAACAGACGGTAACTACAACAGACAAGAAACAACAACAGACAATAACTACATCAGACAATAACTACATCAGACAATAACTACATAAGACAATAACTACATCAGACGGTAACTACAACAGACGGTAACTACAACAGACAAGAAACAACAACAGACAGTAACTACATCAGACAATAACTACATCAGACAGTAACTACATCAGACAGTAACTACATCAGACAGTAACTACATCAGACAATAACTACATCAGACAATAACTACATCAGACAATAACTACATCAGACAATAACTACATCAGACAGTAACTACATCAGACAGTAACTACATCAGACAATAACTACATCAGACAATAACTACATCAGACAATAACTACATCAGACAATAACTACATCAGACAATAACTACATCAGACAGTAAACTACAACAGACGGTAACTACAACAGACAAGAAACAACAACAGACAGTAACTACATCAGACAATAACTACATCAGACAATAACTACATCAGACAGTAAGCTACAACAGACGGTAACTACAACAGACGGTAACTACATCAGACAATAACTACATCAGACAATAACTACATCAGACAGTAACTACATCAGACAATAACTACATCAGACAATAACTACATAAGACAATAACTACATAAGACAATAACTACATCAGACAATAACTACATCAGACAATAACTACATCAGACAATAACTACATAAGACAGTAACTACATCAGACAATAACTACATCAGACAATAACTACATCAGACAGTAACTACATCAGACAGTAACTACATCAGACAATAACTACATCAGACAATAACTACATCAGACAATAACTACATCAGACAGTAACTACATCAGACAATAACTACATCAGACAATAACTACATAAGACAGTAACTACATCAGACAGTAAACTACAACAGACGGTAACTACAACAGACAGTAACTACATCAGACAATAACTACATCAGACAATAACTACATAAGACAGTAACTACATCAGACAATAACTACATCAGACAATAACTACATCAGACAATAACTACATCAGACAATAACTACATCAGACAATAACTACATCAGACAGTAACTACATCAGACAATAACTACATCAGACAATAACTACATCAGACAATAACTACATAAGACAGTAACTACATCAGACAATAACTACATCAGACAATAACTACATCAGACAATAACTACATCAGACAGTAACTACATCAGACAGTAACTACATAAGACAGTAACTACATCAGACAATAACTACATCAGACAATAACTACATCAGACAGTAACTACATCAGACAGTAACTACATCAGACAGTAACTACATCAGACAGTAAATACATCAGTCAATAACTACATCAGACAATAACTACATCAGACAATAACTACATCAGACAATAACTACATCAGACAATAACTACATAAGACGGTAACTACAACAGACGGTAACTACAACAGACAAGAAACAACAACAGACAGTAACTACATCAGACAATAACTACATCAGACAATAACTACATCAGACAGTAACTACATCAGACAGTAACTACATCAGACAGTAACTACATCAGACAATAACTACATCAGACAATAACTACATCAGACAATAACTACATCAGACAGTAACTACATCAGACAGTAACTACATCAGACAATAACTACATAAGACAGTAACTACATCAGACAGTAAACTACAACAGACGGTAACTACAACAGACAGTAACTACATCAGACAATAACTACATCAGACAATAACTACATAAGACAGTAACTACATCAGACAATAACTACATCAGACAATAACTACATCAGACAATAACTACATCAGACAATAACTACATCAGACAATAACTACATCAGACAGTAACTACATCAGACAATAACTACATCAGACAATAACTACATCAGACAATAACTACATAAGACAGTAACTACATCAGACAATAACTACATCAGACAATAACTACATCAGACAATAACTACATCTGACAATAACTACATCAGACAATAACTACATAAGACAGTAACTACATCAGACAATAACTACATCAGACAATAACTACATCAGACAGTAACTACATCAGACAGTAACTACATCAGACAGTAACTACATCAGACAGTAAATACATCAGACAATAACTACATCAGACAATAACTACATCAGACAATAACTACATCAGACAATAACTACATAAGACGGTAACTACAACAGACGGTAACTACAACAGACAAGAAACAACAACAGACAGTAACTACATCAGACAATAACTACATCAGACAATAACTACATCAGACAGTAACTACATCAGACAGTAACTACATCAGACAGTAACTACATCAGACAATAACTACATCAGACAATAACTACATCAGACAATAACTACATCAGACAGTAACTACATCAGACAGTAACTACATCAGACAATAACTACATCAGACAATAACTACATCAGACAATAACTACATCAGACAGTAAACTACAACAGACGGTAACTACAACAGATGGTAACTACATCAGACAATAACTACATCAGACAATAACTACATCAGACAATAACTACATCAGACAGTAACTACATCAGACAGTAACTACATCAGACAATAACTACATCAGACAATAACTACATAAGACAATAACTACATCAGACACTAACTACATAAGACAATAACTACATCAGACAATAACTACATCAGACAATAACTACATCAGACAATAACTACATCAGACAATAACTACATAAGACAGTAACTACATCAGACAATAACTACATCAGACAATAACTACATAAGACAATAACTACATCAGACAATAACTACATCAGACAATAACTACATCAGACAATAACTACATAAGACAGTAACTACATCAGACAGTAACTACATCAGACAATAACTACATCAGACAATAACTACATCAGACAATAACTACATCAGACAATAACTACATCAGACAGTAACTACATCAGACAATAACTACATCAGACAATAACTACATCAGACAGTAACTACATCAGACAATAACTACATCAGACAATAACTACATCAGACAATAACTACATCAGACAATAACTACATCAGACAATAACTACATCAGACAGTAACTACATCAGACAATAACTACATAAGACAGTAACTACATCAGACAATAACTACATCAGACAATAACTACATCAGACAATAACTACATCAGACAATAACTACATAAGACAGTAACTACATCAGACAGTAAACTACAACAGACGGTAACTACAACAGACAGTAACTACATCAGACAATAACTACATCAGACAATAACTACATCAGACAGTAACTACATCAGACAATAACTACATCAGACAATAACTACATCAGACAATAACTACATCAGACAATAACTACATCAGACAATAACTACATCAGACAATAACTACATCAGACAATAACTACATCAGACAATAACTACATCAGACAATAACTACATCAGACAGTAACTACATAAGACAGTAAACTACAACAGACGGTAACTACAACAGACAGTAACTACATCAGACAATAACTACATCAGACAATAACTACATCAAACAATAACTACATCAGACAATAACTACATAAGACAATAACTACATCAGACAGTAACTACATCAGACAATAACTACATCAGACAATAACTACATCAGACAATAACTACATCAGACAATAACTACATCAGACAATAACTACATCAGACAATAACTACATCAGACAGTAACTACATCAGACAATAACTACATCAGACAATAACTACATCAGACAGTAACTACATCAGACAATAACTACATAAGACAATAACTACATAAGACAATAACTACATAAGACAATAACTACATCAGACAATAACTACATCAGACAATAACTACATCAGACAATAACTACATCAGACAGTAACTACATCAGACAATAACTACATAAGACAATAACTACATAAGACAATAACTACATCAGACAGTAACTACATCAGACAATAACTACATAAGACAGTAAACTACAACAGACGGTAACTACATCAGACAATAACTACATCAGACAATAACTACATCAGACAGTAAACTACAACAGACGGTAACTACAACAGACAGTAACTACATCAGACAATAACTACATCAGACAATAACTACATCAGACAATAACTACATCAGACAGTAACTACATCAGACAGTAACTACATCAGACAATAACTACATCAGACAATAACTACATCAGACAGTAACTACATCAGACAATAACTACATCAGACAATAACTACATAAGACAATAACTACATCAGACAATAACTACATCAGACAATAACTACATCAGACAATAACTACATCAGACAATAACTACATCAGACAATAACTACATCAGACAGTAACTACATCAGACAGTAAACTACAACAGACGGTAACTACATAAGACAGTAACTACATCAGACAATAACTACATAAGACAATAACTACATCAGACAGTAACTACATCAGACAATAACTACATAAGACAATAACTACATAAGACAATAACTACATAAGACAATAACTACATCAGACAGTAACTACATCAGACAGTAACTACATCAGACAATAACTACATCAGACAATAACTACATCAGACAATAACTACATCAGACAATAACTACATCAGACAGTAACTACATCAGACAATAACTACATAAGACAATAACTACATAAGACAATAACTACATAAGACAATAACTACATCAGACAATAACTACATCAGACAATAACTACATCAGACAATAACTACATCAGACAGTAACTACATCAGACAATAACTACATAAGACAATAACTACATAAGACAATAACTACATCAGACAATAACTACATAAGACAGTAACTACATCAGACAGTAAACTACAACAGACGGTAACTACAACAGACAGTAACTACATCAGACAATAACTACATCAGACAATAACTACATCAGACAATAACTACATCAGACAATAACTACATCAGACAATAACTACATCAGACAATAACTACATCAGACAATAACTACATCAGACAATAACTACATCAGACAGTAACTACATCAGACAATAACTACATCAGACAATAACTACATCAGACAGTAACTACATCAGACAATAACTACATCAGACAATAACTACATCAGACAGTAACTACATCAGACAATAACTACATCAGACAATAACTACATCAGACAGTAACTACATCAGACAATAACTACATCAGACAATAACTACATAAGACAATAACTACATCAGACAATAACTACATCAGACAATAACTACATCAGACAATAACTACATCAGACAATAACTACATCAGACAATAACTACATCAGACAGTAACTACATCAGACAGTAAACTACAACAGACGGTAACTACATAAGACAGTAACTACATCAGACAATAACTACATAAGACAATAACTACATCAGACAGTAACTACATCAGACAATAACTACATAAGACAATAACTACATAAGACAATAACTACATAAGACAATAACTACATCAGACAGTAACTACATCAGACAGTAACTACATCAGACAATAACTACATCAGACAATAACTACATCAGACAATAACTACATCAGACAATAACTACATCAGACAGTAACTACATCAGACAATAACTACATAAGACAATAACTACATAAGACAATAACTACATAAGACAATAACTACATCAGACAATAACTACATCAGACAATAACTACATCAGACAATAACTACATCAGACAGTAACTACATCAGACAATAACTACATAAGACAATAACTACATAAGACAATAACTACATCAGACAATAACTACATAAGACAGTAACTACATCAGACAGTAAACTACAACAGACGGTAACTACAACAGACAGTAACTACATCAGACAATAACTACATCAGACAATAACTACATCAGACAATAACTACATCAGACAATAACTACATCAGACAATAACTACATCAGACAATAACTACATCAGACAATAACTACATCAGACAATAACTACATCAGACAGTAACTACATCAGACAATAACTACATCAGACAATAACTACATCAGACAGTAACTACATCAGACAATAACTACATCAGACAATAACTACATCAGACAATAACTACATCAGACAATAACTACATCAGACAATAACTACATCAGACAGTAACTAACTACATCAGACAGTAACTACATCAGACAATAACTACATCAGACAATAACTACATCAGACAATAACTACATAAGACAGTAACTACATCAGACAATAACTACATAAGACAGTAACTACATCAGACAATAACTACATCAGACAGTAACTACATCAGACAATAACTACATAAGACAGTAACTACATCAGACAATAACTACATAAGACAATAACTACATAAGACAATAACTACATCAGACAATAACTACATCAGACAGTAACTACATCAGACAATAACTACATCAGACAATAACTACATAAGACAATAACTACATCAGACAATAACTACATCAGACAATAACTACATAAGACAGTAACTACATCAGACAGTAAACTACAACAGACGGTAACTACAACAGACAAGAAACATCAACAGACAGTAACTACATCAGACAGGAAACTACTACAGACAGTAACTATATCAGACAATAACTACATCAGACAGGAAACTACAACAGACAGTAACTACAACAAACAGGAAACTACATGAGACAATAACTATATCAGACAATAACTACATCAGACAATAACTACATAAGACAATAACTACATCAGACAATAACTACATCAGACAATAACTACATAAGACAATAACTACATCAGACAGTAAACTACATCAGACAGTAAACTACATCAGACAATAACTACATCAGACAGGAAACTACATCAGACAATAACTACATCAGACAATAACTACATCAGACAGGAAACTACAACAGACAATAACTACATCAGACAATAACTACATAAGACAATAACTACATCAGACAGTAAACTACATCAGACAATAACTACATCAGACAATAACTACATCAGACAATAACTACATCAGACAATAACTACATCAGACAGTAAACTACATCAGACAGTAAACTACAACAGACAATAACTACAACAGACAATAACTACATCAGACAATAACTACATCAGACAGTAAACTACAACAGACGGTAACTACAACAGACAAGAAACAACAACAGACAATAACTACATCAGACAATAACTACATCAGACAATAACTACATAAGACAATAACTACATCAGACGGTAACTACAACAGACGGTAACTACAACAGACAAGAAACAACAACAGACAGTAACTACATCAGACAATAACTACATCAGACAGTAACTACATCAGACAGTAACTACATCAGACAGTAACTACATCAGACAATAACTACATCAGACAATAACTACATCAGACAATAACTACATCAGACAATAACTACATCAGACAATAACTACATCAGACAGTAACTACATCAGACAGTAACTACATCAGACAATAACTACATCAGACAATAACTACATCAGACAATAACTACATCAGACAATAACTACATCAGACAGTAAACTACAACAGACGGTAACTACAACAGACAAGAAACAACAACAGACAGTAACTACATCAGACAATAACTACATCAGACAATAACTACATAAGACAATAACTACATCAGACAGTAAGCTACAACAGACGGTAACTACAACAGACGGTAACTACATCAGACAATAACTACATCAGACAATAACTACATCAGACAATAACTACATCAGACAGTAACTACATCAGACAATAACTACATCAGACAATAACTACATAAGACAATAACTACATAAGACAATAACTACATCAGACAATAACTACATCAGACAATAACTACATCAGACAATAACTACATAAGACAGTAACTACATCAGACAATAACTACATCAGACAATAACTACATCAGACAGTAACTACATCAGACAATAACTACATCAGACAATAACTACATCAGACAATAACTACATCAGACAGTAACTACATCAGACAATAACTACATCAGACAATAACTACATAAGACAGTAACTACATCAGACAGTAAACTACAACAGACGGTAACTACAACAGACAGTAACTACATCAGACAATAACTACATCAGACAATAACTACATAAGACAGTAACTACATCAGACAATAACTACATCAGACAATAACTACATCAGACAATAACTACATCAGACAATAACTACATCAGACAATAACTACATCAGACAATAACTACATCAGACAATAACTACATCAGACAATAACTACATCAGACAATAACTACATCAGACAATAACTACATCAGACAATAACTACATCAGACAGTAACTACATCAGACAATAACTACATAAGACAGTAACTACATCAGACAGTAACTACATAAGACAATAACTACATCAGACAATAACTACATCAGACAATAACTACATCAGACAGTAACTACATCAGACAGTAACTACATCAGACAGTAACTACATCAGACAATAACTACATCAGACAATAACTACATCAGACAATAACTACATCAGACAATAACTACATAAGACGGTAACTACAACAGACGGTAACTACAACAGACAAGAAACAACAACAGACAGTAACTACATCAGACAATAACTACATCAGACAATAACTACATCAGACAGTAACTACATCAGACAGTAACTACATCAGACAGTAACTACATCAGACAATAACTACATCAGACAATAACTACATCAGACAATAACTACATCAGACAGTAACTACATCAGACAGTAACTACATCAGACAATAACTACATAAGACAGTAACTACATCAGACAGTAAACTACAACAGACGGTAACTACAACAGACAGTAACTACATCAGACAATAACTACATCAGACAATAACTACATAAGACAGTAACTACATCAGACAATAACTACATCAGACAATAACTACATCAGACAATAACTACATCAGACAATAACTACATCAGACAATAACTACATCAGACAGTAACTACATCAGACAATAACTACATCAGACAATAACTACATCAGACAATAACTACATAAGACAGTAACTACATCAGACAATAACTACATCAGACAATAACTACATCAGACAATAACTACATCTGACAATAACTACATCAGACAATAACTACATAAGACAGTAACTACATCAGACAATAACTACATCAGACAATAACTACATCAGACAGTAACTACATCAGACAGTAACTACATCAGAAAGTAACTACATCAGACAGTAAATACATCAGACAATAACTACATCAGACAATAACTACATCAGACAATAACTACATCAGACAATAACTACATCAGACAATAACTACATAAGACGGTAACTACAACAGACGGTAACTACAACAGACAAGAAACAACAACAGACAGTAACTACATCAGACAATAACTACATCAGACAATAACTACATCAGACAGTAACTACATCAGACAGTAACTACATCAGACAGTAACTACATCAGACAATAACTACATCAGACAATAACTACATCAGACAATAACTACATCAGACAGTAACTACATCAGACAGTAACTACATCAGACAATAACTACATCAGACAATAACTACATCAGACAATAACTACATCAGACAGTAAACTACAACAGACGGTAACTACAACAGACAAGAAACAACAACAGACAGTAACTACATCAGACAATAACTACATCAGACAATAACTACATAAGACAATAACTACATCAGACAGTAAACTACAACAGACGGTAACTACAACAGATGGTAACTACATCAGACAATAACTACATCAGACAATAACTACATCAGACAATAACTACATCAGACAGTAACTACATCAGACAGTAACTACATCAGACAATAACTACATAAGACAATAACTACATCAGACACTAACTATATAAGACAATAACTACATCAGACAATAACTACATCAGACAATAACTACATCAGACAATAACTACATAAGACAGTAACTACATCAGACAATAACTACATCAGACAATAACTACATAAGACAATAACTACATCAGACAATAACTACATCAGACAATAACTACATCAGACAATAACTACATAAGACAGTAACTACATCAGACAGTAACTACATCAGACAATAACTACATCAGACAATAACTACATCAGACAATAACTACATCAGACAATAACTACATCAGACAGTAACTACATCAGACAATAACTACATCAGACAATAACTACATCAGACAGTAACTACATCAGACAATAACTACATCAGACAATAACTACATCAGACAATAACTACATCAGACAATAACTACATCAGACAATAACTACATCAGACAGTAACTACATCAGACAATAACTACATAAGACAGTAACTACATCAGACAATAACTACATCAGACAATAACTACATCAGACAATAACTACATCAGACAATAACTACATAAGACAGTAACTACATCAGACAGTAAACTACAACAGACGGTAACTACAACAGACAGTAACTACATCAGACAATAACTACATCAGACAATAACTACATCAGACAATAACTACATCAGACAATAACTACATCAGACAATAACTACATCAGACAATAACTACATCAGACAATAACTACATCAGACAATAACTACATCAGACAATAACTACATCAGACAGTAACTACATAAGACAGTAAACTACAACAGACGGTAACTACAACAGACAATAACTACATCAGACAATAACTACATCAGACAATAACTACATCAGACAATAACTACATAAGACAATAACTACATCAGACAGTAACTACATCAGACAATAACTACATCAGACAATAACTACATCAGACAATAACTACATCAGACAATAACTACATCAGACAATAACTACATCAGACAATAACTACATCAGACAGTAACTACATCAGACAATAACTACATCAGACAATAACTACATCAGACAATAACTACATCAGACAGTAACTACATCAGACAATAACTACATCAGACAATAACTACATAAGACAATAACTACATAAGACAATAACTACATCAGACAATAACTATATCAGACAATAACTACATCAGACAATAACTACATCAGACAGTAACTACATCAGACAATAACTACATAAGACAATAACTACATAAGACAATAACTACATCAGACAATAACTACATAAGACAGTAACTACATCAGACAGTAAACTACAACAGACGGTAACTACATCAGACAATAACTACATCAGACAATAACTACATCAGACAGTAAACTACAACAGACGGTAACTACAACAGACAGTAACTACATCAGACAATAACTACATCAGACAATAACTACATCAGACAATAACTACATCAGACAGTAACTACATCAGACAGTAACTACATCAGACAATAACTACATCAGACAATAACTACATCAGACAGTAACTACATCAGACAATAACTACATCAGACAATAACTACATAAGACAATAACTACATCAGACAATAACTACATCAGACAATAACTACATCAGACAATAACTACATCAGACAATAACTACATCAGACAATAACTACATCAGACAGTAACTACATCAGACAGTAAACTACAACAGACGGTAACTACATAAGACAATAACTACATAAGACAATAACTACATCAGACAGTAACTACATCAGACAATAACTACATAAGACAATAACTACATAAGACAATAACTACATAAGACAATAACTACATCAGACAGTAACTACATCAGACAGTAACTACATCAGACAATAACTACATCAGACAATAACTACATCAGACAATAACTACATCAGACAGTAACTACATCAGACAATAACTACATAAGACAATAACTACATAAGACAATAACTACATAAGACAATAACTACATCAGACAATAACTACATCAGACAATAACTACATCAGACAATAACTACATCAGACAGTAACTACATCAGACAATAACTACATAAGACAATAACTACATAAGACAATAACTACATCAGACAATAACTACATAAGACAGTAACTACATCAGACAGTAAACTACAACAGACGGTAACTACAACAGACAGTAACTACATCAGACAATAACTACATCAGACAATAACTACATCAGACAATAACTACATCAGACAATAACTACATCAGACAATAACTACATCAGACAATAACTACATCAGACAATAACTACATCAGACAATAACTACATCAGACAGTAACTACATCAGACAATAACTACATCAGACAATAACTACATCAGACAATAACTACATCAGACAATAACTACATCAGACAATAACTACATAAGACAGTAACTACATCAGACAATAACTACATCAGACAATAACTACATCAGACAATAACTACATCTGACAATAACTACATCAGACAATAACTACATCAGACAGTAACTACATCAGACAGTAACTACATCAGACAATAACTACATCAGACAATAACTACATAAGACAATAACTACATCAGACACTAACTACATAAGACAATAACTACATCAGACAATAACTACATCAGACAATAACTACATCAGACAATAACTACATCAGACAATAACTACATAAGACAGTAACTACATCAGACAATAACTACATCAGACAATAACTACATAAGACAATAACTACATCAGACAATAACTACATCAGACAATAACTACATCAGACAATAACTACATAAGACAGTAACTACATCAGACAGTAACTACATCAGACAATAACTACATCTGACAATAACTACATCAGACAATAACTACATCAGACAATAACTACATCAGACAATAACTACATAAGACAGTAACTACATCAGACAATAACTACATCAGACAATAACTACATCAGACAATAACTACATCTGACAATAACTACATCAGACAATAACTACATAAGACAGTAACTACATCAGACAGTAAACTACAACAGACGGTAACTACAACAGACAGTAACTACATCAGACAATAACTACATCAGACAATAACTACATCAGACAATAACTACATCAGACAGTAACTACATCAGACAATAACTACATCAGACAATAACTACATCAGACAATAACTACATCAGACAATAACTACATCAGACAATAACTACATCAGACAATAACTACATCAGACAATAACTACATCAGACAATAACTACATCAGACAATAACTACATCAGACAATAACTACATCAGACAATAACTACATAAGACAGTAACTACATCAGACAGTAAACTACAACAGACGGTAACTACAACAGACAGTAACTACATCAGACAATAACTACATCAGACAATAACTACATCAGACAATAACTACATAAGACAATAACTACATCAGACAGTAACTACATCAGACAATAACTACATCAGACAATAACTACATCAGACAATAACTACATCAGACAATAACTACATCAGACAATAACTACATCAGACAATAACTACATCAGACAGTAACTACATCAGACAATAACTACATCAGACAATAACTACATCAGACAGTAACTACATCAGACAATAACTACATCAGACAATAACTACATAAGACAATAACTACATCAGACAATAACTACATCAGACAATAACTACATCAGACAATAACTACATCAGACAATAACTACATCAGACAGTAACTACATCAGACAATAACTACATAAGACAATAACTACATAAGACAATAACTACATCAGACAATAACTACATAAGACAGTAACTACATCAGACAGTAAACTACAACAGACGGTAACTACATCAGACAATAACTACATCAGACAATAACTACATCAGACAGTAAACTACAACAGACGGTAACTACAACAGACAGTAACTACATCAGACAATAACTACATCAGACAATAACTACATCAGACAATAACTACATCAGACAGTAACTACATCAGACAATAACTACATCAGACAATAACTACATCAGACAGTAACTACATCAGACAATAACTACATCAGACAATAACTACATAAGACAATAACTACATCAGACAATAACTACATCAGACAATAACTACATCAGACAATAACTACATCAGACAATAACTACATCAGACAATAACTACATCAGACAATAACTACATCAGACAGTAACTACATCAGACAGTAAACTACAACAGACGGTAACTACATAAGACAGTAACTACATCAGACAATAACTACATAAGACAATAACTACATCAGACAGTAACTACATCAGACAATAACTACATAAGACAATAACTACATAAGACAATAACTACATAAGACAATAACTACATAAGACAATAACTACATCAGACAATAACTACATCAGACAGTAACTACATCAGACAGTAACTACATCAGACAATAACTAC
The DNA here is from genome assembly GCA_963921405.1 of Cepaea hortensis. NCBI lineage: Eukaryota > Metazoa > Mollusca > Gastropoda > Stylommatophora > Helicidae > Cepaea > Cepaea hortensis. Next base: position 235,670,580 of record OY992876.1, read on the forward strand.
ATCAGACAATAACTACATCAGACAATAACTACATCAGACAATAACTACATCAGACAGTAACTACATCAGACAATAACTACATAAGACAATAACTACATAAGACAATAACTACATAAGACAATAACTACATCAGACAATAACTACATCAGACAATAACTACATCAGACAATAACTACATCAGACAGTAACTACATCAGACAATAACTACATAAGACAATAACTACATAAGACAATAACTACATCAGACAATAACTACATAAGACAGTAACTACATCAGACAGTAAACTACAACAGACGGTAACTACAACAGACAGTAACTACATCAGACAATAACTACATCAGACAATAACTACATCAGACAATAACTACATCAGACAATAACTACATCAGACAATAACTACATCAGACAATAACTACATCAGACAATAACTACATCAGACAATAACTACATCAGACAGTAACTACATCAGACAATAACTACATCAGACAATAACTACATCAGACAGTAACTACATCAGACAATAACTACATCAGACAATAACTACATCAGACAATAACTACATCAGACAATAACTACATCAGACAATAACTACATCAGACAGTAACTAACTACATCAGACAGTAACTACATCAGACAATAACTACATCAGACAATAACTACATCAGACAATAACTACATAAGACAGTAACTACATCAGACAATAACTACATAAGACAGTAACTACATCAGACAATAACTACATCAGACAGTAACTACATCAGACAATAACTACATAAGACAGTAACTACATCAGACAATAACTACATAAGACAATAACTACATAAGACAATAACTACATCAGACAATAACTACATCAGACAGTAACTACATCAGACAATAACTACATCAGACAATAACTACATCAGACAATAACTACATCAGACAATAACTACATAAGACAGTAACTACATCAGACAGTAAACTACAACAGACGGTAACTACAACAGACAAGAAACATCAACAGACAGTAACTACATCAGACAGGAAACTACTACAGACAGTAACTATATCAGACAATAACTACATCAGACAATAACTACATCAGACAGGAAACTACAACAGACAGTAACTACAACAAACAGGAAACTACATGAGACAATAACTATATCAGACAATAACTACATCAGACAATAACTACATAAGACAATAACTACATCAGACAATAACTACATCAGACAATAACTACATCAGACAATAACTACATCAGACAGTAAACTACATCAGACAGTAAACTACATCAGACAATAACTACATCAGACAGGAAACTACATCAGACAATAACTACATCAGACAATAACTACATCAGACAGGAAACTACAACAGACAATAACTACATCAGACAATAACTACATAAGACAATAACTACATCAGACAGTAAACTACATCAGACAATAACTACATCAGACAATAACTACATCAGACAATAACTACATCAGACAATAACTACATCAGACAGTAAACTACAACAGACAATAACTACAACAGACAATAACTACATCAGACAATAACTACATCAGACAGTAAACTACAACAGACGGTAACTACAACAGACAAGAAACAACAACAGACAAGAAACAACAACAGACAATAACTACATCAGACAATAACTACATCAGACAATAACTACATAAGACGGTAACTACAACAGACGGTAACTACAACAGACAAGAAACAACAACAGACAGTAACTACATCAGACAATAACTACATCAGACAGTAACTACATCAGACAGTAACTACATCAGACAATAACTACATCAGACAATAACTACATCAGACAATAACTACATCAGACAATAACTACATCAGACAATAACTACATCAGACAGTAACTACATCAGACAGTAACTACATCAGACAATAACTACATCAGACAATAACTACATCAGACAATAACTACATCAGACAATAACTACATCAGACAGTAAACTACAACAGACGGTAACTACAACAGACAAGAAACAACAACAGACAGTAACTACATCAGACAATAACTACATCAGACAATAACTACATAAGACAATAACTACATCAGACAGTAAACTACAACAGACGGTAACTACAACAGACGGTAACTACATCAGACAATAACTACATCAGACAATAACTACATCAGATAATAACTACATCAGACAATAACTACATCAGACAATAACTACATAAGACAATAACTACATAAGACAATAACTACATCAGACAATAACTACATCAGACAATAACTACATCAGACAGTAACTACATCAGACAATAACTACATCAGACAATAACTACATCAGACAGTAACTACATCAGACAGTAACTACATCAGACAATAACTACATCAGACAATAACTACATCAGACAATAACTACATCAGACAGTAACTACATCAGACAATAACTACATCAGACAATAACTACATAAGACAGTAACTACATCAGACAGTAAACTACAACAGACGGTAACTACAACAGACAGTAACTACATCAGACAATAACTACATAAGACAGTAACTACATAAGACAATAACTACATCAGACAATAACTACATCAGACAATAACTACATCAGACAATAACTACATCAGACAATAACTACATCAGACAATAACTACATCAGACAGTAACTACATCAGACAATAACTACATCAGACAATAACTACATAAGACAGTAACTACATCAGACAATAACTACATCAGACAATAACTACATCAGACAGTAACTACATCAGACAATAACTACATAAGACAGTAACTACATCAGACAATAACTACATCAGACAATAACTACATCAGACAATAACTACATCAGACAGTAACTACATCAGACAGTAACTACATCAGACAGTAACTACATCAGACAATAACTACATCAGACAATAACTACATCAGACAATAACTACATCAGACAATAACTACATAAGACAATAACTACATCAGACGGTAACTACAACAGACGGTAACTACAACAGACAAGAAACAACAACAGACAGTAACTACATCAGACAATAACTACATCAGACAATAACTACATCAGACAGTAACTACATCAGACAGTAATTACATCAGACAGTAACTACATCAGACAATAACTACATCAGACAATAACTACATCAGACAATAACTACATCAGACAGTAACTACATCAGACAATAACTACATCAGACAATAACTACATCAGACAATAACTACATCAGACAATAACTACATCAGACAATAACTACATCAGACAATAACTACATCAGACAATAACTACATCAGACAGTAACTACATCAGACAATAACTACATAAGACAGTAACTACATCAGACAATAACTACATCAGACAATAACTACATCAGACAATAACTACATCAGACAATAACTACATAAGACAGTAACTACATCAGACAGTAAACTACAACAGACGGTAACTACAACAGACAGTAACTACATCAGACAATAACTACATCAGACAATAACTACATCAGACAATAACTACATCAGACAGTAACTACATCAGACAATAACTACATCAGACAATAACTACATCAGACAATAACTACATCAGACAATAACTACATAAGACAATAACTACATCAGACAATAACTACATAAGACAATAACTACATCAGACAATAACTACATCAGACAATAACTACATCAGACAATAACTACATCAGACAATAACTACATCAGACAATAACTACATCAGACAATAACTACATAAGACAGTAACTACATCAGACAGTAAACTACAACAGACGGTAACTACAACAGACAGTAACTACATCAGACAATAACTACATCAGACAATAACTACATAAGACAATAACTACATCAGACAGTAAACTACAACAGACGGTAACTACAACAGACAAGAAACAACAACAGACAATAACTACATCAGACAATAACTACATCAGACAATAACTACATAAGACAATAACTACATCAGACGGTAACTACAACAGACGGTAACTACAACAGACAAGAAACAACAACAGACAGTAACTACATCAGACAATAACTACATCAGACAGTAACTACATCAGACAGTAACTACATCAGACAGTAACTACATCAGACAATAACTACATCAGACAATAACTACATCAGACAATAACTACATCAGACAATAACTACATCAGACAATAACTACATCAGACAGTAACTACATCAGACAGTAACTACATCAGACAATAACTACATCAGACAATAACTACATCAGACAATAACTACATCAGACAATAACTACATCAGACAGTAAACTACAACAGACGGTAACTACAACAGACAAGAAACAACAACAGACAGTAACTACATCAGACAATAACTACATCAGACAATAACTACATAAGACAATAACTACATCAGACAGTAAGCTACAACAGACGGTAACTACAACAGACGGTAACTACATCAGACAATAACTACATCAGACAATAACTACATCAGACAATAACTACATCAGACAGTAACTACATCAGACAATAACTACATCAGACAATAACTACATAAGACAATAACTACATCAGACAATAACTACATCAGACAATAGCTACATCAGACAATAACTACATAAGACAGTAACTACATCAGACAATAACTACATCAGACAATAACTACATCAGACAGTAACTACATCAGACAATAACTACATCAGACAATAACTACATCAGACAATAACTACATCAGACAGTAACTACATCAGACAATAACTACATCAGACAATAACTACATAAGACAGTAACTACATCAGACAGTAAACTACAACAGACGGTAACTACAACAGACAGTAACTACATCAGACAATAACTACATCAGACAATAACTACATAAGACAGTAACTACATCAGACAATAACTACATCAGACAATAACTACATCAGACAATAACTACATCAGACAATAACTACATCAGACAATAACTACATCAGACAGTAACTACATCAGACAATAACTACATCAGACAATAACTACATCAGACAATAACTACATAAGACAGTAACTACATCAGACAATAACTACATCAGACAATAACTACATCAGACAATAACTACATCAGACAGTAACTACATCAGACAGTAACTACATAAGACAGTAACTACATCAGACAATAACTACATCAGACAATAACTACATCAGACAGTAACTACATCAGACAGTAACTACATCAGACAGTAACTACATCAGACAGTAAATACATCAGACAATAACTACATCAGACAATAACTACATCAGACAATAACTACATCAGACAATAACTACATCAGACAATAACTACATAAGACGGTAACTACAACAGACGGTAACTACAACAGACAAGAAACAACAACAGACAGTAACTACATCAGACAATAACTACATCAGACAATAACTACATCAGACAGTAACTACATCAGACAGTAACTACATCAGACAGTAACTACATCAGACAATAACTACATCAGACAATAACTACATCAGACAATAACTACATCAGACAGTAACTACATCAGACAGTAACTACATCAGACAATAACTACATAAGACAGTAACTACATCAGACAGTAAACTACAACAGACGGTAACTACAACAGACAGTAACTACATCAGACAATAACTACATCAGACAATAACTACATAAGACAGTAACTACATCAGACAATAACTACATCAGACAATAACTACATCAGACAATAACTACATCAGACAATAACTACATCAGACAATAACTACATCAGACAGTAACTACATCAGACAATAACTACATCAGACAATAACTACATCAGACAATAACTACATAAGACAGTAACTACATCAGACAATAACTACATCAGACAATAACTACATCAGACAATAACTACATCTGACAATAACTACATCAGACAATAACTACATAAGACAGTAACTACATCAGACAATAACTACATCAGACAATAACTACATCAGACAGTAACTACATCAGACAGTAACTACATCAGACAGTAACTACATCAGACAGTAAATACATCAGACAATAACTACATCAGACAATAACTACATCAGACAATAACTACATCAGACAATAACTACATCAGACAATAACTACATAAGACGGTAACTACAACAGACGGTAACTACAACAGACAAGAAACAACAACAGACAGTAACTACATCAGACAATAACTACATCAGACAATAACTACATCAGACAGTAACTACATCAGACAGTAACTACATCAGACAGTAACTACATCAGACAATAACTACATCAGACAATAACTACATCAGACAATAACTACATCAGACAGTAACTACATCAGACAGTAACTACATCAGACAATAACTACATCAGACAATAACTACATCAGACAATAACTACATCAGACAGTAAACTACAACAGACGGTAACTACAACAGACAAGAAACAACAACAGACAGTAACTACATCAGACAATAACTACATCAGACAATAACTACATAAGACAATAACTACATCAGACAGTAAACTACAACAGACGGTAACTACAACAGATGGTAACTACATCAGACAATAACTACATCAGACAATAACTACATCAGACAATAACTACATCAGACAGTAACTACATCAGACAGTAACTACATCAGACAATAACTACATCAGACAATAACTACATAAGACAATAACTACATCAGACACTAACTATATAAGACAATAACTACATCAGACAATAACTACATCAGACAATAACTACATCAGACAATAACTACATCAGACAATAACTACATAAGACAGTAACTACATCAGACAATAACTACATCAGACAATAACTACATAAGACAATAACTACATCAGACAATAACTACATCAGACAATAACTACATCAGACAATAACTACATAAGACAGTAACTACATCAGACAGTAACTACATCAGACAATAACTACATCAGACAATAACTACATCAGACAATAACTACATCAGACAATAACTACATCAGACAGTAACTACATCAGACAATAACTACATCAGACAATAACTACATCAGACAGTAACTACATCAGACAATAACTACATCAGACAATAACTACATCAGACAATAACTACATCAGACAATAACTACATCAGACAATAACTACATCAGACAGTAACTACATCAGACAATAACTACATAAGACAGTAACTACATCAGACAATAACTACATCAGACAATAACTACATCAGACAATAACTACATCAGACAATAACTACATAAGACAGTAACTACATCAGACAGTAAACTACAACAGACGGTAACTACAACAGACAGTAACTACATCAGACAATAACTACATCAGACAATAACTACATCAGACAGTAACTACATCAGACAATAACTACATCAGACAATAACTACATCAGACAATAACTACATCAGACAATAACTACATCAGACAATAACTACATCAGACAATAACTACATCAGACAATAACTACATCAGACAATAACTACATCAGACAATAACTACATCAGACAGTAACTACATAAGACAGTAAACTACAACAGACGGTAACTACAACAGACAGTAACTACATCAGACAATAACTACATCAGACAATAACTACATCAGACAATAACTACATCAGACAATAACTACATAAGACAATAACTACATCAGACAGTAACTACATCAGACAATAACTACATCAGACAATAACTACATCAGACAATAACTACATCAGACAATAACTACATCAGACAATAACTACATCAGACAATAACTACATCAGACAGTAACTACATCAGACAATAACTACATCAGACAATAACTACATCAGACAGTAACTACATCAGACAATAACTACATCAGACAATAACTACATAAGACAATAACTACATAAGACAATAACTACATCAGACAATAACTATATCAGACAATAACTACATCAGACAATAACTACATCAGACAGTAACTACATCAGACAATAACTACATAAGACAATAACTACATAAGACAATAACTACATCAGACAATAACTACATAAGACAGTAACTACATCAGACAGTAAACTACAACAGACGGTAACTACATCAGACAATAACTACATCAGACAATAACTACATCAGACAGTAAACTACAACAGACGGTAACTACAACAGACAGTAACTACATCAGACAATAACTACATCAGACAATAACTACATCAGACAATAACTACATCAGACAGTAACTACATCAGACAGTAACTACATCAGACAATAACTACATCAGACAATAACTACATCAGACAGTAACTACATCAGACAATAACTACATCAGACAATAACTACATAAGACAATAACTACATCAGACAATAACTACATCAGACAATAACTACATCAGACAATAACTACATCAGACAATAACTACATCAGACAATAACTACATCAGACAGTAACTACATCAGACAGTAAACTACAACAGACGGTAACTACATAAGACAGTAACTACATCAGACAATAACTACATAAGACAATAACTACATCAGACAGTAACTACATCAGACAATAACTACATAAGACAATAACTACATAAGACAATAACTACATAAGACAATAACTACATCAGACAGTAACTACATCAGACAGTAACTACATCAGACAATAACTACATCAGACAATAACTACATCAGACAATAACTACATCAGACAGTAACTACATCAGACAATAACTACATAAGACAATAACTACATAAGACAATAACTACATAAGACAATAACTACATCAGACAATAACTACATCAGACAATAACTACATCAGACAATAACTACATCAGACAGTAACTACATCAGACAATAACTACATAAGACAATAACTACATAAGACAATAACTACATCAGACAATAACTACATAAGACAGTAACTACATCAGACAGTAAACTACAACAGACGGTAACTACAACAGACAGTAACTACATCAGACAGTAACTACATCAGACAATAACTACATCAGACAATAACTACATCAGACAATAACTACATCAGACAATAACTACATCAGACAATAACTACATCAGACAATAACTACATCAGACAATAACTACATCAGACAGTAACTACATCAGACAATAACTACATCAGACAATAACTACATCAGACAATAACTACATCAGACAATAACTACATCAGACAATAACTACATAAGACAGTAACTACATCAGACAATAACTACATCAGACAATAACTACATCAGACAATAACTACATCTGACAATAACTACATCAGACAATAACTACATCAGACAGTAACTACATCAGACAGTAACTACATCAGACAATAACTACATCAGACAATAACTACATAAGACAATAACTACATCAGACACTAACTACATAAGACAATAACTACATCAGACAATAACTACATCAGACAATAACTACATCAGACAATAACTACATCAGACAATAACTACATAAGACAGTAACTACATCAGACAATAACTACATCAGACAATAACTACATAAGACAATAACTACATCAGACAATAACTACATCAGACAATAACTACATCAGACAATAACTACATAAGACAGTAACTACATCAGACAGTAACTACATCAGACAGTAACTACATCTGACAATAACTACATCAGACAATAACTACATCAGACAATAACTACATCAGACAATAACTACATAAGACAGTAACTACATCAGACAATAACTACATCAGACAATAACTACATCAGACAATAACTACATCTGACAATAACTACATCAGACAATAACTACATAAGACAGTAACTACATCAGACAGTAAACTACAACAGACGGTAACTACAACAGACAGTAACTACATCAGACAATAACTACATCAGACAATAACTACATCAGACAATAACTACATCAGACAGTAACTACATCAGACAATAACTACATCAGACAATAACTACATCAGACAATAACTACATCAGACAATAACTACATCAGACAATAACTACATCAGACAATAACTACATCAGACAATAACTACATCAGACAATAACTACATCAGACAATAACTACATCAGACAATAACTACATCAGACAATAACTACATAAGACAGTAACTACATCAGACAGTAAACTACAACAGACGGTAACAACAACAGACAGTAACTACATCAGACAATAACTACATCAGACAATAACTACATCAGACAATAACTACATAAGACAATAACTACATCAGACAGTAACTACATCAGACAATAACTACATCAGACAATAACTACATCAGACAATAACTACATCAGACAATAACTACATCAGACAATAACTACATCAGACAATAACTACATCAGACAGTAACTACATCAGACAATAACTACATCAGACAATAACTACATCAGACAGTAACTACATCAGACAATAACTACATCAGACAATAACTACATAAGACAATAACTACATCAGACAATAACTACATCAGACAATAACTACATCAGACAATAACTACATCAGACAATAACTACATCAGACAGTAACTACATCAGACAATAACTACATAAGACAATAACTACATAAGACAATAACTACATCAGACAATAACTACATAAGACAGTAACTACATCAGACAGTAAACTACAACAGACGGTAACTACATCAGACAATAACTACATCAGACAATAACTACATCAGACAGTAAACTACAACAGACGGTAACTACAACAGACAGTAACTACATCAGACAATAACTACATCAGACAATAACTACATCAGACAATAACTACATCAGACAGTAACTACATCAGACAATAACTACATCAGACAATAACTACATCAGACAGTAACTACATCAGACAATAACTACATCAGACAATAACTACATAAGACAATAACTACATCAGACAATAACTACATCAGACAATAACTACATCAGACAATAACTACATCAGACAATAACTACATCAGACAATAACTACATCAGACAATAACTACATCAGACAGTAACTACATCAGACAGTAAACTACAACAGACGGTAACTACATAAGACAGTAACTACATCAGACAATAACTACATAAGACAATAACTACATCAGACAGTAACTACATCAGACAATAACTACATAAGACAATAACTACATAAGACAATAACTACATAAGACAATAACTACATAAGACAATAACTACATCAGACAATAACTACATCAGACAGTAACTACATCAGACAGTAACTACATCAGACAATAACTACATCAGACAATAACTACATCAGACAATAACTACATCAGACAATAACTACATCAGACAGTAACTACATCAGACAATAACTACATAAGACAATAACTACATAAGACAATAACTACATAAGACAATAACTACATCAGACAATAACTACATCAGACAATAACTACATCAGACAATAACTACATCAGACAGTAACTACATCAGACAATAACTACATAAGACAATAACTACATAAGACAATAACTACATCAGACAATAACTACATAAGACAGTAACTACATCAGACAGTAAACTACAACAGACGGTAACTACAACAGACAGTAACTACATCAGACAATAACTACATCAGACAATAACTACATCAGACAATAACTACATCAGACAATAACTACATCAGACAATAACTACATCAGACAATAACTACATCAGACAATAACTACATCAGACAATAACTACATCAGACAGTAACTACATCAGACAATAACTACATCAGACAATAACTACATCAGACAGTAACTACATCAGACAATAACTACATCAGACAATAACTACATCAGACAATAACTACATCAGACAATAACTACATCAGACAATAACTACATCAGACAGTAACTAACTACATCAGACAGTAACTACATCAGACAATAACTACATCAGACAATAACTACATCAGACAATAACTACATAAGACAGTAACTACATCAGACAATAACTACATAAGACAGTAACTACATCAGACAATAACTACATCAGACAGTAACTACATCAGACAATAACTACATAAGACAGTAACTACATCAGACAATAACTACATAAGACAATAACTACATAAGACAATAACTACATCAGACAATAACTACATCAGACAGTAACTACATCAGACAATAACTACATCAGACAATAACTACATCAGACAATAACTACATCAGACAATAACTACATAAGACAGTAACTACATCAGACAGTAAACTACAACAGACGGTAACTACAACAGACAAGAAACATCAACAGACAGTAACTACATCAGACAGGAAACTACTACAGACAGTAACTATATCAGACAATAACTACATCAGACAATAACTACATCAGACAGGAAACTACAACAGACAGTAACTACAACAAACAGGAAACTACATGAGACAATAACTATATCAGACAATAACTACATCAGACAATAACTACATCAGACAATAACTACATCAGACAATAACTACATCAGACAATAACTACATCAGACAGTAAACTACATCAGACAGTAAACTACATCAGACAGTAAACTACATCAGACAATAACTACATCAGACAGGAAACTACATCAGACAATAACTACATCAGACAATAACTACATCAGACAGGAAACTACAACAGACAATAACTACATCAGACAATAACTACATAAGACAATAACTACATCAGACAGTAAACTACATCAGACAATAACTACATCAGACAATAACTACATCAGACAATAACTACATCAGACAGTAAACTACAACAGACAATAACTACAACAGACAATAACTACATCAGACAATAACTACATCAGACAGTAAACTACAACAGACGGTAACTACAACAGACAAGAAACAACAACAGACAAGAAACAACAACAGACAATAACTACATCAGACAATAACTACATCAGACAATAACTACATAAGACGGTAACTACAACAGACGGTAACTACAACAGACAAGAAACAACAACAGACAGTAACTACATCAGACAATAACTACATCAGACAGTAACTACATCAGACAGTAACTACATCAGACAATAACTACATCAGACAATAACTACATCAGACAATAACTACATCAGACAATAACTACATCAGACAATAACTACATCAGACAATAACTACATCAGACAGTAACTACATCAGACAGTAACTACATCAGACAATAACTACATCAGACAATAACTACATCAGACAATAACTACATCAGACAATAACTACATCAGACAGTAAACTACAACAGACGGTAACTACAACAGACAAGAAACAACAACAGACAGTAACTACATCAGACAATAACTACATCAGACAATAACTACATAAGACAATAACTACATCAGACAGTAAACTACAACAGACGGTAACTACAACAGACGGTAACTACATCAGACAATAACTACATCAGACAATAACTACATCAGATAATAACTACATCAGACAATAACTACATCAGACAATAACTACATAAGACAATAACTACATAAGACAATAACTACATCAGACAATAACTACATCAGACAATAACTACATCAGACAGTAACTACATCAGACAATAACTACATCAGACAATAACTACATCAGACAGTAACTACATCAGACAATAACTACATCAGACAATAACTACATAAGACAGTAACTACATCAGACAGTAAACTACAACAGACGGTAACTACAACAGACAGTAACTACATCAGACAATAACTACATAAGACAGTAACTACATAAGACAATAACTACATCAGACAATAACTACATCAGACAATAACTACATCAGACAATAACTACATCAGACAATAACTACATCAGACAATAACTACATCAGACAGTAACTACATCAGACAATAACTACATCAGACAATAACTACATAAGACAGTAACTACATCAGACAATAACTACATCAGACAATAACTACATCAGACAGTAACTACATCAGACAATAACTACATAAGACAGTAACTACATCAGACAATAACTACATCAGACAATAACTACATCAGACAATAACTACATCAGACAGTAACTACATCAGACAGTAACTACATCAGACAGTAACTACATCAGACAATAACTACATCAGACAATAACTACATCAGACAATAACTACATCAGACAATAACTACATAAGACAATAACTACATCAGACGGTAACTACAACAGACGGTAACTACAACAGACAAGAAACAACAACAGACAGTAACTACATCAGACAATAACTACATCAGACAATAACTACATCAGACAGTAACTACATCAGACAGTAATTACATCAGACAGTAACTACATCAGACAATAACTACATCAGACAATAACTACATCAGACAATAACTACATCAGACAGTAACTACATCAGACAATAACTACATCAGACAATAACTACATCAGACAATAACTACATCAGACAATAACTACATCAGACAATAACTACATCAGACAATAACTACATCAGACAATAACTACATCAGACAGTAACTACATCAGACAATAACTACATAAGACAGTAACTACATCAGACAATAACTACATCAGACAATAACTACATCAGACAATAACTACATCAGACAATAACTACATAAGACAGTAACTACATCAGACAGTAAACTACAACAGACGGTAACTACAACAGACAGTAACTACATCAGACAATAACTACATCAGACAATAACTACATCAGACAATAACTACATCAGACAGTAACTACATCAGACAATAACTACATCAGACAATAACTACATCAGACAATAACTACATCAGACAATAACTACATCAGACAATAACTACATAAGACAATAACTACATCAGACAATAACTACATCAGACAATAACTACATCAGACAATAACTACATCAGACAATAACTACATCAGACAATAACTACATCAGACAATAACTACATAAGACAGTAACTACATCAGACAGTAAACTACAACAGACGGTAACTACAACAGACAGTAACTACATCAGACAATAACTACATCAGACAATAACTACATAAGACAATAACTACATCAGACAGTAACTACATCAGACAATAACTACATCAGACAATAACTACATCAGACAATAACTACATCAGACAATAACTACATCAGACAATAACTACATCAGACAATAACTACATCAGACAGTAACTACATCAGACAGTAACTACATCAGACAATAACTACATCAGACAATAACTACATCAGACAGTAACTACATCAGACAATAACTACATAAGACAATAACTACATAAGACAATAACTACATCAGACAATAACTACATCAGACAATAACTACATCAGACAATAACTACATCAGACAGTAACTACATCAGACAATAACTACATAAGACAATAACTACATAAGACAATAACTACATCAGACAATAACTACATAAGACAGTAACTACATCAGACAGTAAACTACAACAGACGGTAACTACAACAGACAGTAACTACATCAGACAATAACTACATCAGACAATAACTACATCAGACAATAACTACATCAGACAGTAAACTACATCAGACAATAACTACATCAGACAATAACTACATCAGACAATAACTACATCAGACAATAACTACATCAGACAGTAACTACATCAGACAATAACTACATCAGACAATAACTACATCAGACAGTAACTACATCAGACAATAACTACATCAGACAATAACTACATCAGACAATAACTACATCAGACAATAACTACATCAAACAATAACTACATCAGACAATAACTACATCAGACAGTAACTAACTACATCAGACAATAACTACATCAGACAATAACTACATCAGACAATAACTACATCAGACAATAACTACATAAGACAGTAACTACATCAGACAATAACTACATAAGACAATAACTACATCAGACAATAACTACATCAGACAGTAACTACATCAGACAATAACTACATCAGACAATAACTACATCAGACAGTAACTACATCAGACAATAACTACATCAGACAATAACTACATAAGACAATAACTACATCAGACAATAACTACATCAGACAATAACTACATAAGACAGTAACTACATCAGACAGTAAACTACAACAGACGGTAACTACAACAGACAAGAAACAACAACAGACAGTAACTACATCAGACAGGAAACTACTACAGACAGTAACTATATCAGACAATAACTACATCAGACAATAACTACATCAGACAGGAAACTACAACAGACAGTAACTACAACAAACAGGAAACTACATGAGACAATAACTATATCAGACAATAACTACATCAGACAGGAAACTACTTTTTCTTTGTTCACCAGCTGGTTGTGTTATTATCATCATCTCATTCCTTCTGCACCTTGCTGTATTAAGGCGAAGTATAAACAGCAGAAGATTGCTCATTTATAGGTTTTCCCATATGAGTCAGTCATAGCCTGGGATTCTAAGTAGCAAAAGGTTTTTTTGGGGTCAAATTATAATTTTATCTTCATTGTTCTCATATCATTCTATGAAAATCAATAAAAGTCATTCTGCTTTCATATCGCCCGCAGCTGTGTTTCAACCGTGGTATGCGGTACTCTGAACTGTGTTCGTAACCTGCAACTTCATGAAATTGAAACCCAATCAACTATCAATAAGAACATACAACAACAAAAATTGAATATAGAACTAGAACAAGGCCAAGCAAATGATGAATAGATAACATCAACAGCACACTAAATAAACACAGACACCTTCAGGCATCAACATGAATGTATCTAAAAAAAAGCGGCTGTCACTTAAATTTTGATGACATAAAGTTCATCCTCAATTGAATTTGGTGTAAAGTCAAAATAATTTTTCCTGGATGAATTTACTGGACACCGTTCAGTAAATGTTTAGCTATCATTTCCCTGTCCTGCATTTACTGTACACCTCTCAATAAATGTTTAGCTGTCATTTCCCTGTCCTGCATTAGCTGGAGACCTGTCAGTAAATGTTTAGCTGTAATTTCTCTGTCCTGCATTTACTGGATGCCTTACAGTAAATGTTTAGCTGTCACTTCCCTGTCCTGCATTTACTGTATGCCTTTCAATAAATGTTTAGCTGTCATTTCCCTGTCCTGCATTTACTGGAGACCTGTCAGTAAATGTTTAGCTGTCATTTCCCTGTCCTGCATTTACTGGATGCCTTTCAATAAATGTTCAGCTGTCATTTCCCTGTCCTGCATTTACTGGATGCCTTACAGTAAATGTTTAGCTGTCATTTCCCTGTCCTGCATTTACTGGACACCTTCTCAGTAAATGTTTAGATGCCATTTCAGCAATTTAAGTTACTTTCATCAGTCGTATAAACTTCACAGTGGAGTAAACATGACAGAAGGCACCCAATCATCAGAAGCAGTCCCCTTTTGCTGAATGTTTCAGCCCCTTTACCTTACATAGAAGAAACCATAGCTAGCTTGTTGAACAAGTGTGGTATCTAAGCCTGTTATGTCTTGTGCAGAGTTTGAAAATGCCGCTTGTTCACTTTAGTGGAGTTGGTAAACATCATCATTGTGTAATTATGTCTCTTCTGGTCTTATTTTTTCGGGGGGCGCTCACTCACTTTGAACTCAAGCGTTGTCCATAAACACTATTTCTAGTAGCACTGGACTGAATTTTGCGTGTGGATTAGCTTTCCCTATTACCAGTGTCCCTCGCCTTCAGTCTATTTAACCCCAGAACTACCATGGGGTCCAAATGGACCCCAGTGTCAACTTTTGCTTTCTCTACCTTTCTTAAATTTGCATTAACATGTTTGATATTTTATGCCTTTGTTAGCAATATATTCCCCCAAAACATGCTAAAATATTTTAAAAATCAATTAAGTGGTGGGGTCCATATAAGACCCATTGGTAACCATTGTTACTAAAATATCCTGGTAGTTCTAGGGTTAAGAGCCTAGATTTTTCACAAAGTTAATGCTGAAACAAAGAAACCAACCTTGCCAGCAAGCACCAACTGTCAGCTTGGTTGTATGAACCTTCCTGGTTTTGTGCAGTGGCCAGTCATCAATAATTTCAAAGTTGTCTTTATTGGTAACGAGCAGCTGGCCATCAATGTACAGGTGCACCTGCGAACAATAGTACTCACACATGTTAACCAGGTCACAACAATTAGATCTAAACATTCATAGGAAAAAGACAAGATAGTGAGAATAACTTCAAGCAAATGATGAGCAAATCTCCTCAGGTGAAACCTCACTTACCCAAGAAGGCAATCCAGGCAACAAATGCCTGAAGATGTCAGATGTGTCTGCCGAAAGGTGCAAATATCGCAGCTCTGCTGCAAACAGGCACAACGCAATTATGTCTAAAACATTCTGGATGAACGCAGAAGTAGAAACCTCACTTCAGAAGGTGGAGTCAAACACATATTTAGGTAGCAAGGTAGGTAAAGATTGGAGAATGATAAAAGTGTTAAAATAATAGTACAAACAACAAGAGGTGGTTTCACCACACTAAGAAACTTGTGGAAGTCAAAAGAAATGAAACCAAGCACCAAACTTAGAACGTTAAATCAGCACTGTTATATGAGTCAAAATGAAGAACAATGAAAACAAATACAAACTACAAAAGGTTCATTGACTGGTGTTTGGGAATAATAAAATGACTAAAATGGTATGACAGAATCACTAATGCGAAGCTTAGGGAAAAAGAACAAAACAAATAAGAAGAGGGAAAAGAAGAGAAGGAAAGAGAAGAGAAAGAGGAAGCAGTAACAGAAGAAGAGAAGGAAGAAGCAACAGAAGAAGAGAAAGAAGAAGTAACAGAAGAAGAAAAGGAAGAAGCAACAGAAGAAGAGAAAGAAAAAGCAGTAGCAAGAAGAAAAGGAAGAAGCAACAGAAGAAGAGAAGGAGGAAGCAACAGAAGAGAGAACGAAGCAGCAGCAGTAGTAGAAGAGAAAGGAGCAGAAGAAGAGAAAGAAGCAGCAGTAAGAGAAGAAGAGAAAGAAGCAGCAGTAGAAGAGAAAGAAGCAGCAGAAGAAGAGAAAGAAGCAGCAGTAGTAGAAGAGAAAGAAGCAGCAAGGAAGAGAAAGAAGAAGCAGTAACAGAAGAAAAGAAAGAAGCAGCAGAAGAAGAGAAAGAAGCAGCAGAAGAAGAGAAAGAAGCAGCAAAGAAGAGAAAGAAGCAGCAGCAGAAGAGAAAGAAGAAGCAGTAACAGAAGAAAAGAAATAAGCAGCAGAAGAAGAGAAAGAAGCAGCAAAAGAAGAGAAAGAAGCAGCAGCAGAAGAGAAAGAAGCAGCAAAAGAAGAGAAAGAAGCAGCAGCAGCAGAAGAGAGAGAAGCAGCAGAAGAGAAAGAAGTAGCAGCAACAGAAGAAGAGAGAGAAGTAGCAGAAGAGAAAGAAGCATCAGAAGAAGCAGCAGCAGAAGAGAAAGAAGCAGCAGCAGCAGAAGAGAGAGAAGTAGCAGAAGCAGAAGAGAGAGAAGTAGCAGCAGCAGAAGAGAGAGAAGCAGCAGAAGAAGAGAAAGCAGCAGCAGCAGCAGAAGAGAGAGAGAAGCAGCAGCAGTAGAAGAGAGAGAAGCAGCAACAGAACAAGAAGAAGATAATGATGTTAAAGATACACAAAAAGAAGACTTACCCCAGCATCACTGCTCTGCTCCAGAAAGTCCACATTCACTGTATAGTGATGCCACCTGTCATCGGAGACGTGCGGAATCCTCCAGCGGAACTCTGCCGGCCTGAAAGCCTGCATCTGATCAGGCGACTCCACATCTTCGGCTTCCTTGCGCAGCAACAAAACCAGCTTTTCCCCATGGATGTACAACCCGTAGTGATGGCGGTTCATGCCTGGAGATGACAAGAGTAGCAACTTGTGAGTCATGCTGAGGGCTATCAGCTTAAGAACACTAGCCAACAACGGTGATGGATAGTTAGCAAATGTGGATTTAAATTATGAATTTATGGGAAATTTCCTGATGTCCATGTTAGGCTAAGTCAGCCTAGGAGCTGTGGTTAGTGAAAAAATATTCCTGCCCCATTGGAGATTTGAACATATGACACCAGGGCCAGCTGGTTAGTATGCCAGCCACTGCACTACTGCAGCTCCGCAGGATGTGGTACCGACACTTCACATCTGTGGAGAGGCATACAGGATGTGGTACCGACACTTCACATCTGTGGAGAGGCATACAGGATGTTGCCAGGACTTCATTCAACGCTGGCCAGAACGAGAGCTGGGTTGGTGATGTTTCCTCCACGAGTTGAGGCGTTTCACCATCAACAGACTCCCGAGTTAATGCCCAGAGGATGGGAGGCTTGCCCAGAGGATGGGAGACCTAATGAAGACCACAGGGTTTACATTTCCCCCCAACGAAGCCTAAAATATATACATTTTCCCCCAATGAAGCCTAAGGACTATACATTTCCCCCACAAAGCCTAAAGACTATACATTTCCCTCAATGAAGTTTAAAAACTATATATTTCTGCTAATGAAAACCAAAGGGCATATATTTCCCTCCAATGATGCTTAATGGGCATATGACGAACACCCCACCACACATGAAGCCTAAAGAATATATTTGTTCTAGGTATGATGCCTAATGGAGGATATCTACAGATGGGTGTATCGGACAAGGGACATCTTGCTTACGACCGAGAAGTTTTCCGAAAGGTTGTTATAGGAGCAAGGTTCTGCAAAGGACATGCTACTGAATGAATGAATGATGCCTAATGGACATTCATTTACTCTGCACATACTTACAGGGTATTTCCCTGGAGATGCCTCAAGGAAGTAGCCTCCAGGGAATTGAACCACCCAAAGGAAGTTTTGAAGACATTTGTACCAATGAAAAGAATCATCGCCAGAGCAACAGAGTGCATGCTCTATGTTCAACGAAACCAGTAATAGTAGAACTCTTCGCTGGTTGTGGGAGAACGGAGCACATATGGGAAATGTTGCTATGTCAATTCAACACTGCAGTTATAGACAAATTTCAAGCGAACAAAAGAAGAAGAATAAGACCCAATTCAAGTGACAAGAAAGAAAACCACTGACCTTCCCCGTCAGACATACACAGAATATGCTCCTTGGGTGCTTTAGACTGGCTGGCCGCCTGGACATGCCCGTGTCTCAGCCAGGCTGAAACTGTGAAGTGGTCGTGGAGCATGTGGTTGAATACAGACTCAGGGACCTCCAATGCATTGTTGTGGCCGTCGAAGGAAAACACCTGGTCCATTTCGTGTCCGTCATCGGTTGGAATGTTGTGGGACCACTCGGCGCTGTCGGGTGAGGGTAGGAGATCCACGCTGTCGCCGCTAGCACCTGCAAGCAATGTGTTTACAATTCAATCAAACATACATTAAACTTATACGGCTAGATATGAGCTTAATTAATAAAGAGGTTCTAGAAAAACTGGGGATGACTTTTCATTGTTGACGAAAGAAATAAAAAGAGACCAGTGAAATATTTTGGCCACGTTAAAAAAGACATAACACTCTTATAAATTATAAAAACCATACTGGAGGGTAAGGTTGAAGGCAAGCAAGCAAGAGGTAAACAACGATACAAGTGGGGAGATAACATCCAGAGACTGACGAACACCAATCTGACAGAATGTACAGTCAAGTCGAGATACAGACAGTGTTAGAGATCCATTGTAGCCAACCTTCATTGAGGAGATGGCACATGATTGATTGATTGATGTGCTTAACTTAAACGAGCGCGCTTCAAATCAAAACCTTAAAAATGTGATAGAAATTACAATAACCGTGGCATTGTCTTGTAACCTGTCAATATTGTTGCTAAGGGTGTCAAGAGTGTGCTCATGACATCACGGTGCAGACGAACACAGTGACCTTGTAAGGAAGTTTAAAGATGGCCGCCCCACTTTCAACATGCACCAAAGAGGAGCAGCGTTCTGTTATCCATGTTTTGCTAAGTGTAGGGGTTAAACCTATAGAAATTCATCGGCAAATGAATGTCCAGTATGGTAATGCATGCCTCTCAGTCCAGCACGTGTATGAGTGGAGTAGGAAGTTTCAAAACTGTGTGCCTTCTGTGAAGAGGTACACATGTGACCAAGAGAATTGTTTTGTACAGGAATCCAAGCAGTTAATCTGCGCTGGAGGACTTGCATTCAGCGCAGCGGTGACTACATCGAAAAATTATACATTTATTTTTTTATTTTCAGAATATTCATTCATCCAGTGCCTTGCCGGCTGGCATGGGCAATTATACCTCTCCACAAATTGCAATCTCTGACGGCATGGATCAATTCGTGTGTTGACTCCCTTCCATGCCATGCCACAAGACTGACAAGAATATTCAGGATTCTTTCGCCTGTTTACTAATTGTCCAGGATTCACAGCCGTATGTTAAAACTGGTTCTATGTAACATGCAAGAAATCTTTTTTCTAACTTCCAAGAACAATGATTTATTGCACAAAACAATCTTTCAGAATATATTCAGCCCAAAAAATAATTTTTTAAGTTTTCATATGAAGCCCCCTTGTAAATACATGTTAACGTTGAGCACACTGAATCATATGAGGAGCACAACCAAGTATCTAGTGCACCTGCCTGCCACAACAGCGATCCAGCTTCAATTCCCCTGTAGAGGCAGGAATATTTTTACCCTGACCAGTATGACAGGCGATGAGGAAGGGAACTGACCACCAAACCTCATGATGTGGCCTAGAACATATGAAGACTTAACACTTCATATCCGAGCAGCAGTATCTGCCATGGGACCTTTTCTTTCCTGTCATCATCATCATCATCATCAAGTGCCCTGCAGATCCAACAGATCTCTGCTGATGATATTCCTCCATGTCACCGTCTCAGTCCATCCAGCATCATTTCTCTTGGTCTGCCTCTGCCTCTCTTCCCCTCAATCTTTCCAATTGTCACGATGTTGCCTAATGTCTCTCTTCTCATCACATGACTGAAGAAAGCTGTTTGTCTCTTTCTTATTGTTGTATATAATTTTCTAGTTTCATTAGCCTGTTTCAGGCAATCGTTGTTAGTTACTCTGGCAGTCCAAAAAATTCGCAACATTCATCTCAGGAACCACATCTCTGTTGCTTCTAATTTCTTTTTAATTTGTTCATTTGCATTCTAAGATTCACTGCCATGCAAAACTGGTTCTATATAGCATTTCAGCACTCTCTTTCTTACATTCAGTGATTATGACTTATTGCATAAGATACTTTTCATTTTCTGAAATGAGGCTTTTGCTTGCCCTATTCTGCTCTTCGCCGGTCTCTCTGGTCTAGAGGTTACAAGACTTTCTCCGTAATCCCGTATACTCTTGTAAGTAACGTGTCGTTGCGCGAGAATTGGTAGCGGTTCTCTCCGCGTTGGTAACTTACGGGGTATTTGAGCCAGTCGCTCAGAAAGCAATGGCAAACTACTGAGCGTAATCTTGCAAAGAAATCAACAATCAGCTGAAAGATGCTGATGTTGACAGTGATGTCCTGTAAAGGATATGTAAAACTTATTATTATTATCCTGCTCTTAATCTCTGTTTTACATTTTCCATCTAATGTTATAAATGCCCCTAGGTATTTAAAATTATCCACTTGGTTAAGAATTTTCCCATCTTTTTCTATGTCACATTTTGGTGTCATTATTTTCTTTTATATCACCATTGTTACTGTTTTCATGATATTCAGTCCTTTCCTTGCACTCTGTTACTACAATGTCCAACAATTGTAGGTCTGTTGCATTATCTGCCACCAATACTGTATCATCTGCATAGCATATATTATTTATATTATAGCCTCCGATTAGTATTCCTGGCGTATCTTTGATCACCAAAACAAAAAAATCCTGGTCCTAAAGCCTGAGCACCATGCTTGTAAGCTGTACACTAAAATATGTACGTCGACGGACAGCCACATTAGACACTCACCACATAACTTCCGCTGCGAGTTGACAGAATATGTGTCACGGTCGCACCCTTTGCCGATGTGCTTGGTGGTCAGCGTAATCTTCACATTGACCTGTGTGGGCCGGCAGTCGCCGTCACACAGCTTCAAACTGGCCCCCTCCGCCAGCCTCTGCTGCCCAGACCCTGCTCTGTATCGGATGATGTCTGGCAGGCCAGACCACCCACTGACACATTTCTCCATGACTGCCAGATTTATGAACACCGGCTGAGACTTCCGATTCCCACAGTCAGTGGCCACAGCCTAAACAGATTCAGTAAAAAGGCATTTTAAAGAAAACAATTGCCGCTAACATATTGTACAAAAATAAACCCTTGTTTTAAAAAAAAACTTAGCAACACAATTCAGACATCGAAGTGGCCAAAAGGTTAAGAGTGTGGACTCTTAAACTTCCGGTGCGCTGATGGCTTGCAGGCGGTTGGTTCAACCCTCACACTGGCATTCAGCTGGACTGAAATGTAGGCTTCTCGTTCAGAATGCAATGGCAAACTACACAGTTTGTGCATGTCCATTGCCGGGATGTTGCGATCCACCCCATGTCAGGTTGATTTCCCAGGTCATTCTAAGTCCAGTAGTTTGCCAATGCTTTTTGAACGAGACATCAATGTTGAAGACCAAACTGCTAGACAATCAACATATGGGGAGGGGAGGAGAGAAGAGGAAAAGAAATCTAACTTCCTGAGGTGTAAAACGCATGACAAACAAGCATTATTGTGGTTCCTCTAAATCAACACTCAGAGGTTGATGTAGTAAACATCATTCTGGTTATCTTTACCTACCAGGTCATGTTCTGATACCCATTTTAGATCAGAAATGGGGAGGGGGGAGAGAAGAGGAGAAAAAGCAATCCAACCTCATGGGGTTTTTAACGCAAGACATTCATACCATGGCATTATTGGGATTCCCCAACTTATGTGCTCATGACAAAATCCCCTCTAAAGGATGGTTGAGTTAAGAACCGACATCACTGCACTCGGGATATTCCCATCCACACACCATCCTCATCTTCAACAACCAGCGAAGAGTCCTAATACTAATGGTACCAGATACAATCTGATTATATGTGTCCGTCTGGCCTTTCCTAAAGAACCGAGTATTGGCCAGATCCTCTGGTCATTCCCTGCTGCATCATTCTCTCCAGGAAATAATGATGATATCTGTTCCTCCACACTCTACACATGATCCCAAAGTGCCATGACCACATCTGCCTTATCATGAATAAATACCCCACCCAGAGGTGTAGATCCAGCCAATTTGTCCGCCTAGTCACTTCCCAACACACCAGTATGCCAAGATGATTTGAACCCAGGGCCACAGGTAGGACCCCTAGAGTAGCTGGCACACAGAACAGGAAGACTCACCTCCAGAATGAAGTTCCGGTGCACGCTGTAGTCAAGAGGCTCCTTGTTCCGCACCACACCAGTCGACGTGATCTCGAAAGGCACACCCTGTGTGATAAGCTCGTAGCCACAAATAGTTCGAAAAGTCTCAGACTTATCCTGGTCGCTGGCATGGATCTGAACGATGGAGTCGAACATCTTGCCTTCCTCAACATAAGCAAAGTAGGACTCATTATCAAACTTCGGGGCGAATTCGTCCACATCCAGAACCTTAATCATAATATAGGCCCTAAAAAAATACAAAACAAACCAGATTTTAAAGTGTATATTACAGGCTAATATATAAATTAAATGGGTTAAAACTGCATCAACACCGTGGAAATTTTCTTCTTCCTCCTCATTCATCTTTCGTATCACAATAGTTGCACACCTACAGATCACTGTGTTCAACTTTGGCATGCATTTGTCTCAGGTTTGCTTCATCTAGACAGATTTTCGTTTGCACTCGCTCGATTTGAACTCAAGCGTAGTCCATACACAATACTTCTAGTAGTGCTGGACTTAATTTTGCGTGTGGCAAACCCACTCCGACTTCGGAGGTACTTGTAATTTACGCCCCCAAGTCAAGGACGACAGGTCAATATTTTAGTCCAACTGTCTGGTGTGGGAGTTGAACCCCTTGCCTCTGCATCAGATGTTTAAGAACATCTCGTTCTTATCCATTCGGCCATGCTGACCTGCACTTCTAGACAAGATTCCATCCAGGGTAACAGGCTCTATCTATCCATGGGTAGGTTTACCTTTCCTAACAATTTTGCCAGGGCAATGACCTTACAGCCTACTCTTTGAGATCTCAAACTGCCATGGGACATGTGATATCATAAGGTACCAATTGTTCTTGGAAAAATTCCCTGCCCTGTCCAGGGATTGAACCCAAGTATAAGAACACTACACAAGGGATTGAACCCAAGTATAAGAACACTACACAATGTACACAAGCAACAAAGTAAAAGAACACTAAACAATGCACATCTCAGTACAGAAGAGCAGCAACAAAGTCAAGTAAAAGAACTTCAAACAATCCACATCTCAATATAGAAGATCAAGTAAAACAACTTCAAACAATCTACAGCCTGGTACAGATAAAACAGAACTCTTTTGCACTCTAAGGTGCTCGGCCTACAGTGCTAGATCCACATTTGTACAGACCAATTGGCACTCAGCGACTGATGAGGTCAGTATCCCGCTGGCCGCCTAGACTTCCGAAGACTTTCTTGGTACCCATTTTAGGCTGGATCGACCTAGCAGCCAAGGTCAAACCCACAAGCACCGGGTCGGCAGGCGAGTGTTCAGCCACTACACCACCAAGACCTCCTCCCGGTACAGAAGAGCCACATTAGTTAGTCAAGGTTCCAACTTCACAGCAACGGGTCGTCCCCATTATGCTCTGTTCCTGTGCCAGTGAATATCACACAAACTGCTCCCCACTGCCCAATGTGAAAAGTGGAACAGACAGGAGTCTCGGCAGGCCAACAGCCTGCACTGGTACAATCTGCATAATGCCGTCGCCAGAATGCCAACACAAAAGTCCTCCACGAAAAATACAGTTCATCGTCGATGGAAATCGGCAGTCACCAGAAAGACTTCACTGACCCGAGTTTTATCCCACATGGCTCGGTCTCTTTCCGCAGGGCGACCCGCCGAAAGCACCGCACAAAGCACACAAACTCTGTAGCTCCAGCGACAACTCCAGGAGTCTCCTAAAAAATGCACCCGTGAACCAAAAAGGCAAACCAGTCAATTCAGCGACAGCCGGCCACCATTGTTCCAAAAATGCAAATCACTGTATAAACAACAGCGGACAGAACCGCAATAAAGTCAAGTAAAAGAACAACAATATAAAATGACCACTGCTCTGTCTTACTTGCTGGACTGCTTGGGTGGGTTACCGCAATCCTCAGCCATGATGCCGAACTTGTAGAAGGCGTGCTCCTCATAGTCCAGCTTCTCGCCATCTCGCACGCGAATCTCTGCTGCCCCGGTCAGCTTATTCTTCACCACGATCTCGAAAGGCAAAGGTTTCGTCCTGGGGTGCCTCTTGTTGTTGACAATGATGTAGTTACAAATGTATTCTGGGGATAACGTTGTATCAGTGTTGTAACCTAACAAAAGTCAACTTTTATCAGTTTTGAAATCTCAACCTAATAATGTCAAGTCAGCTTTTACCAGTGTTGAAAGCTTAACCTAATAATGTCAAGTCAGCTTTTACCAATGTTGAAATCTGTCACAAAAATAAAACCCTGCGTTTAACCAGTTGATTACTATAGAGACTTTCTGATTAACCGGCCTATCTGCAAAGCCAAAACTATTTTAACTAACAGAAAAAACAAATTGGATGTCAAAATCCCCAGGACGGTCAAAAGTTACAGCTGCACGTGTTTACATCTGGTCGACAACATGGGAACATTTGGAAGTGAGTGAGATGAGTCCATACATCGCTTTGACAGTTCATAAACAGGTTGGATTGAGAGCGGAAGTACTCAGCTCGGAAGAAAACAGTCCGTCTGTCATTTAGAGTTTCCGGACATCTAGAAGATTGGCGGTTTGTTGTGGAAACCCGTTGTTGGGAGCACACAGGAACTTGCTAGCTTGTTGTGGGAGTCAAAACAAGTGATGACAACTCTGACATTGATTGAGCCAGGGAGGATAGATTCTTGACAATGGATGATATGCCCAAATAACACCTGGGTGGACATAATGAATACCGTCACGTGACCAATTTTAGGTTTTGCCATAAACCATGATTGGGAGAAACAGTGTTGACCAAAACCGTGGATTATGATGGACGTGTTTGTGGGAGAGCTCTACAGTGTTAGATTAATTTAACATTAACTAGCATGTGTCGTTATGGCAAAGTGTAGCAGCCATCCCGGAATGAGGCGGTTTTGCAGAAGGTAGTCAATATAGTCTATTTAGGCCTAATTAATATAGGCAGTAGTCTTGTTAAAACTAGAGTGTGATGATTAGCACTGTTAGTTGAGAACTAGTAGAGTAGTGAAGTGATAATTGGCTCTGCTAGGATGAATAGGATAGAGGGGTGATAATTGGAGAGATTTAAGATGGGGAAAGTGTCCAATGGGGGGATCTTTCAATGGTTTGCCCACTGAAGTTGTGCACTCTGTTTATGGGTCTTTCCTTGTCATCGCCTGATTCGGACGTAGGTGAGGAGCTACTATGCTCTATGACAGAGTTTAGTTAGCTATAAAATAACTGAGCAAGGCAAATAACTTACACTCAGCCGGTAGGATCAGTGACTAGTACTATCACAAGATGTGTTGTTTCTCTCACAGGTTCCATACCAGTTACGAGGAAGTTCAACACTGGGTTTGATGAAGTGCAACGTCAATTAGACAAAACACCAGTTGGACACAAAAATGTTTCTTACAAAAAAAGGAATAACGTCCGAGAAGAAAGATGGTTCACCTAAGATGGGTGATGATTGTTAATGCAACACAGCATAAGAACATTGGTACCTAAACAAGAACATCAATATAATAGTCACATGGTGTGATATATTCTAGTGAAATAGTTCAAAAGACATGATAGTCAGTTCAACTATAGTAACAAGAACAGTGATACCTGAATACTCACTACAAAGGATTTGTGCATTCTTTAAGAACGATAGGAAATTATGTGCATTGGGCAACCGGTCCATGATCAGCTGTAATTTACAAACAGTATCTATTTCGGATGATCACAAAGATGGATTACCAGGTAGCTACAGATGACAGTCGGTGTCCGGCAGGAGAGATACAGTACCGGGTGAGGTGGACTTGTTCTGACTTAACGTGCTGTGGTGTGTCCTTGCAAGGATGAACTGACTATGCTATTATCTGAGAGTCCGATCCTACACACATTATAGAACACATCACACATTTTCTTCGCATACACGTCTCATATACGTTACACTTTTCTTTTAATAAATTAATCTTTATTAATTTTTAGAAGCAAGAGTTGTTGAATATGTTGCGTTGGGGAAGTATGAGAGGGGGCATAGTACGACAGTGAGAGAGTGATAGGAAAAGGTGTCCACGGGCTGATGGAGTGTGTTGGACGGAAGCTGGTGGATTCTCCAGGATATTGATAGGGAAAAAATATTATAATGTGGGTGTTGACTCTCCTCACTCCAGGGACGACACTTTAAAGGAGGACACGACAAAATCTTAACCTAATAATGTCAAGTCAACTTTTACCAGTGTTGAAATCTTAAACTAATAATGTCAAGTCAGCTTTTACCAGTGCTGAAAGCTTAACCTGACAATTTCAAGTCAACTTTTACCAGTGTTGAAAGCTTG
Organism: Cepaea hortensis; assembly: GCA_963921405.1. Classification (NCBI taxonomy): domain Eukaryota; kingdom Metazoa; phylum Mollusca; class Gastropoda; order Stylommatophora; family Helicidae; genus Cepaea; species Cepaea hortensis. Next base: position 235,700,026 of record OY992876.1, read on the forward strand.
AAATATTGACCTAGTTATTCATGTCAACTTTTATCAGTTTGAAACATGATCTAAAAATTTCATGTCAATTGTTATCAAATGCAGACAGTTTGACCTAACAATTTCATGTCAACTTTTATTAGTGTTAACAGCTTGACCAAACAAATTTCATTTCTTCTTCTGCTGTGTTCATTCGGAGTGTTTTTTCAGATGTAATTGTATTGTACCAGGTTAATTGCGCCTTTAGGCCGACACATCCGACTTCTGCAAGGCATTTGTTGACCAGGTTAACCTTCCCGGTTGTATTGAAAGACTTTCGACTCTCACTTTAATGGTGTCATCTACATCCCAGCTGGTCAAGTTAGAACGGCTGAAGACATCCCGGTCAACCCTCAAGGGAAGGCAGGGGCAGACCATGGGCATTTTCCACCATCCAAGGAGGCTTCCATAATTGCAGAGCCGACACATAGCGCTCTGGTACTGGACTCACCCAAGGAAACGTCACCTCCTGCACATGGCTGCTTAGCCTCACTTCCGTATATTGAGCCTCCCGTTCACCACAGGCTGCTCCTCCGAAGACCAGGAGTAACCTGTATGCAGATGACATCCACACAACAAGCTTTCGCTTCAGTCTTCCACGTAATGGATTCGCTAGCCAAGCAATATTCCATTTTGTACCAATGAGATTTTTTCCACATTTGATAACGCTCACTCAATGAGCTTAAAATACAGACTTTTCCTTGTAATGGATTTGCTTGCCGAGCAATATTCCATTGCGTGCCCCTGGGACGTTTTTTCCACCTTTAGTAACTCTTACGAGGTAGGTAGCAGATGCTGCCGGCTCAGCATCATCCGGTGGAACTGACTTAGGTTCAGCCATATCCCTCAGCTGAGAGCCGTAGAACAAGTGTCTGGACCAAGCATGTAGTGGCACCTCGCAAATGATTCGGGCTTTATATGCAATGGATTTGCTAGCCACGGTATATTCTATTTCACTTCACTTTGCCACTGGGGTAGCTAGTCGGCATTGTTTATGGTCAGAACTACGATGGTATCTGACCGTCTTCGTGCCTCTGACTTTCGTTCTTGAAAAATGAAAACATTCTTGACAAATGCTTTCGCAGTAACTCGTCTTGCGGCGATCCAAGAATTTCACCTCTAACGCCGCAATACGAACGCTTTGTCCCTGATAATCATTACCTCAAGTTCCAAAAACCAACAAAATAAAACCGAGGTCCTATTCCATTATTCCATGCAACATTATTCAGGCAGCCGAGGCCTGCTTTGAACACTAATTTTTTCAAAGTAATATGCGCCGGCCACCCAGGACGCTCAGCGAAGCGCACCCATAGGAGAGAGCCGGCAGACGGTAGGGCTGGAACAATGGGCAGTGAGCCGGTGCGAGCCGGACTGCCTGCCTGCAACTGAGCTTTTTAACTGCAACAACTTTAATATACGCTATTGGAGCAGGAATTACCGCAGCTGCTGGCACCAGTCTTTTCCTCCAATAGATCCTCGTTAAAGGGTTTAAAGTGTACTCATTACAATTACAGGGCCTCGATAGAGTCCCATATTGTTATTTTTCGTCACTACCTCCCGGTGCTGGGAGTGGGTAAGCTGCGCGCCGGTTGCCTTCCTTGGATGTGGTAGCCGTTTCTCATGCTCCCTCTTCGGAATCAAACCCTGATTCACGTACCATCAATATTTGATAGGGCAGACATTTGAAAGATGTGACGCTGGCATGTAAGGCCATGCGATCAGCACAAAGTTATCCAGAGTCACCAGTGGGAACGCCGTGCCCTGCGAAGGGCAACGATGATTGGTTTTGAACTAATAAAAGCGCTCTTTCCTCGAGGGTCGGAGCGAGGGTTGGTAAGCATGTATTAGCTCTAGAATTGCCACAGTTATCCAAGTAGGATCATGTCATCCAAGGAACCTCGACTGATTTAATGAGCCATTCGCAGTTTCACCGTGAGACAGTGTGAACATGCATGGCTTCTTTCAGACAAGCATATGACTACTGGCAGGATCAACCAGATATCTATCAAACAGACGAACTATTCCACCCCTGCAGGCCAAAAGTAGCAATCGCTTAGCGTGCTCCCTCGGTACCCGGTGATACACGGAAAACCACTGGACACCTACCAATGAGCTTCAAGCTACACCAGGCAGGAATGACCGAAAAATTATGCCAGCTTACTGACTACAGGCCCACTACTCATCGAGAGTGGGTGCTTATCGAGACCTTGTTGAACGGTGGTACAAAATTTGCTCTATCGCCCACTCAAACCACAACTCCAGCTTCGCGCTGCGGTCACATTCTTGAAAACGCCTGCCTCGCTAACTTGAGTTGGCTGGGAAACTCCCGATTGGGTGCACCTCACACAACCATCAGAGACAACGAATGCCAGACACAAGAAATTTCATATTAACAGTTACCAATGTCGAAAGATTGACCTAAAAATGTAATGTCAACTTTAGCAAGTTCTGAACACTTGACCTAACAATTTCATGTCAATTTTAGCCAGTTTTGAACACTTGATCTAACAAATTTAATGTGAACTTTAGCCAGTTTTGAACACTTGACCTACCAAATGTCATTACAACAGTTACCAATGTTGAAAGCTTGGCCTAACAATCATGTCAACTTTAGCCAGTTCTGAACACCTGACCTAAAGATATCATGTCAACTTTTAGCCAGTTCTGAACACTTGACCTAACAATTTCATGTCAACTTTAGCCAGTTTTCATATTACTCTGGAGTAACAAAATAATGCAGTAAAGACTGAGACAGTGGCATGGAGTGATAACAGCAGAAACAGAACACCAAGGATCATGATCTGTGGAGATGTATGAATGCCTGTGCCAGCACACATGATGATGATGATGATCTATGATATGAATGTGTGTTGAAGAATTGTCGTCATGCAAGTTTTAAACTGCCACACAATTCTAGAAAATTGAAGAATCCAATTAACAGTATACCACAAGAAGCAATGATGTACAGACCAAGTGAAACCACAAGAAGAGGCTGACCATGTAAACAATGGGCATGGAAAAACAAGAGCCCGTGAGAATCTCAATTTATGAAGCCCATAAATGGGCACTCCCCTGCTGTTTATGCTTCACCTCGACACCGCAAGGTACAAGAGGAACAAATTGAGCTAAGATGTGAAGAAGGGAGGTCAGAAACACATTTTCTATTAGCAATTAATCCCCCAGAACCAATCAAATTGAACAGAAATTCAGAATAATAATGTTGCAGACGTGATGCAACGTGAAACAAATTCTGAGTGTGTTCTTTTGTTCACCACAGCTGATTCTACTTACTAGCACCTCCGACTTCATCAGCATCAGAGGCAGACAACTCTGGCTTCAAATTAACAACTCTTTCATTTTCTTTTATCTCCCCATGGAATGCAGGTTTGTCGTGATCCAAGATCTTTGACCAGATCACCGGCTTGAAGCGATTCACCTCTGCAACAAGATGGCAGGTCGTTATATGGGTACAAGATGACACATATATGTATGAGTACAAGATGACAGTTATTTAAAAACAAAAGTTATATGAATGACAGTTGTATGAATGGGTACAACAAAATTACACATATATGTATAAGTACAAGATGACGGTTATATGGTTGGATGCAACAAGATGATAGGTCTTTACATAGGCACAACGAGATGACAGGTTGCTATATGGGTACAACAAGATGACACATATATGTGTACACCAAGATTATGTATGAGTACAACAAGATGATAGATATTTTGATAGGTATAACAAGATGACATATATTTATGAGTACAACAAGACAACATTTGTATGAGTATAACGAGACAACATATGTGTGAGTACAACAAGATGATAAGTATTTTTATAGGTACAAGAAGATACACATATGTTTGAGTACAAAAAGATAGGTCTTTATACAGGTATAACAAGATAACAGGTCATTACATGGGAACAACAAGATAACACATATATGAATGGGTACACCAAGATGAGTTATATGCATGGGTACAACAAGATTGCAAATCTACCTATGATTACAACAAAATGATAGGTCTTTATATAGATACAAGATATAGTTCTAGTACAACAAGGTGATTTATCTTCATATGGGTACAACAATATGACATTTCAATATACGAGTACAACAAGATGATAGGTTTTTATATGGGTACAACAAGATATGTCTTTATATAGTTAAAAGAAGATGATAGGACTTTATATAGGTACAACAAGGTGATAGGTCTTTATATGGGTACAACAAGATATGTCTTTATATGGGTACAACAAAATTATTGGTCTTTATATGGAAACAACAATATGATAATTCTATGTATGAGTACAACAAGATGACAGTTCTACCTATGAGTACACCAAGGTACAGTTCTACCTATGGGTATAATAGGTGACAGTTCTACCTATGAGTATAATAGATGAAGTTCTACCTATGAGTGTAAGATCTGACAGATGTACCTATGAGTACAACAAAGATGACAGTTCTACCTATGAGTACAACAAGATGACAGTTCTACCTATGAGTACAACAAGATGACAGTTCTACCTAAGAGTACAAGAAGATGACAGTTCTACTTATGAGTACAACAAGATGACAGTTCTACCTATGAGTACAAGATGACAGTTCTAGCTATGAGTACAACAAGATGACAGATGTACCTATGAGTACAACAAGATGACATTTCTACCTATGAGTACAACAATATGACAGATGTACCTATGAGTACAACAAGATGACAGATGTACCTATGAGTACAACAAGATGACAGATGTACCTATAAGTACAAAAAGGTGACAGTTCTACCTATGAGTACAACAAGAAGGCAGTTCTACTTATGAGTACAACAAGATGACAGTTCTACCTAAGAGTACAAGAAGATGACAGTTCTAGCTATGAGTACAACAAGATATCAGATGTACTTATGAGTACAACAGATGACAGTTCTTCCTATGAGTAAAACAAGGTGACAGTTCTATCTATGAGTATAAGAGATGACAGTTTTACACATAAGTACAAGATGTGACAGTTCCTCATGTAAGTACAACAAGATGACATATCTACACATAAGTACAACAAGAAAAGTGACAATTATGAGTGCAAGAAGTTTTGCATTCTAAGATGTAAGGCTACCTTAGTCTGATGTGACCAGATGGCAAAAACATAATACTGTTGACAGTTTGCTTTTTATTCCTTTGTGGGTTAAAAGTTAAATTGCATGTTCTTTCCAGGACATCCCAGTCAATCCCAACATGTTTTGGTAGTTTGTCCAGTTCATTCATTCAGTCAATCATTCTATGGCTGGTGTTATGGTGTTGAAGTCCAATTTGTCCCATTTATTCATTCAGTCAATCATTCCAGGGCAGGTGTTTCCAGTTCATTCAATCATTCCATGGCTAGTGCTGAAGTCCAATTTTTCCAGTTCATTCATTCATTCAATCATTTCATGGCTGGTGTTGACGTCCAATTTTTCCAGTTCGTTCATTCAATCAATCAATCATTCCCTGGCTGGTGTTGAAGTCTAATAAAATAAGATCCAAACAGCGTATAAAACAAAATCCCAAAAGCATATAAAACAAGATCCAAACAGCATATAAAACAAGATTCCAAAAGCATATAAAACAAGATCCAAACAGCATATAAAACAAGATCCCAAGAGCATATAAAACAGACAGAAGGGGGACAGTAAAAGTAAGTCAACACTGAAAGTCAACAACTCTTTACTATTTTTACCTATAAAAATATGACACCCAGTATCGCTCTTATTTGTTTTGTTTTTTTAATTAGTATGTATTTCTTTGTAAGGCATTTAATTTCTTCTCAGTCTGAAAGATAAGCTAATGACCCTGAGCTGTTATTTTATTCACAAACTGAAGGAAGGAGGGAGAGAGAGGGGAACTGAGAAAGAGGGGGAGAGAAATTAAGAAAGAGGAGAGAGGGAAGAAGAGGAGAGGGAGATGGGGACTCAAAAGGAGTGACAGATATAGAGTGGAGAGCTTGAAAGAAATTAATAGAGAGTGACAAATAAAGAGAAGGGGAGAGTTAGTTTTATTTTCTTGAGGGAGAGTCAAAGGGGGAGAGTTAGTTTTAATTTTATTTTCTTGAGGGAGAGTCAAAGGGGGAGATTAAGAGATGGAGAGAAATTAACAAACAGTTATAAACAGAGAGATGGAGAAAAAGAAAAAATAAAGTGAGAGATGATTAATATATTATTAACCAGGAAGATGGAGGGAGGAGACTCAATATTTTAGTTTATTTTCCCTTATCCGCTTGTTATTATATGACAAATGAAGTCATATAATATAATAATATTTATTATTTAGTTATCCATGTATTTATTGTTTACAATACTCATTAACAATGCATATTACCCAAGTGGTATTAGTATTAATATTATTTACTAGTTTATTACCGTGCTCACAGTCAGTCCGCCTCGAACGTGAGTCATAACTATTTATTACTCATTCAACAATTTTAGACTATCGTGATCATCAAATTTATGACTTCGCTAACCAACCCTCCACCCACAGTTAACACAACTTTAACTATCATTTCTTAATCTACAGATAACATATCTCAAGACAGATCGTGATGATATATTAAACTGGCAACTGGTTGACTTAACTGAATCAATTAATTCGTACAAACAATGTATTGAATATGATGTCGGATGCCGAGAAAGTAAGGAAAGCAGATGAGCGATGATCAACGACCACTGACAGAAAAATTACCTGAAAGAGCTGATATGTACGTTACACAAACAACAGCAACCAGAACAGATATTATTCTGGTCATCTTGGAGCCAAACTGCTGTCGAATGACACCAAGTAATCCTCACGGCGAAAGCGATCCTGTTAGGTTAAAAGTTTCTTCCCTAAAGTTCTTCTTGTTAGACACATAACAAATATGGCTGCACTTGGTCAGAATGTTAATGAATTCCCCATTCATGACGTCATGCAACCCTACCGTTAGGTTTCGATTTCTGGAATTAAAATCCCAGAAATTTTACTATCTTCGACAAAATTGACTTAAATAAGACTGCATTAGCTTTACTTTGTTATATTTCTTATTTTAAATGAAATCTTTGGTAGGGAGTTCGTTTCACTTGCAAGTTTCAGTAGGTGGGGTGGGGGGAATCAAATAGTGTAAGAGCCCACCGGAAACTGTAGGCGACATGGGGATGGTATGAATGTAGGCCGTGGCTGGGGATTGCCACATGTTTATGAGGATTGTTCAATAATGGCTAATTTTATACGAGGAAGTGAACAATGGTTGTGGGAAAATCTTTATTGGCGGAGATAATGGCGGATATCTGAAGTGTATTGTTCCTGCAGACGAGAAAGTTTAGATTGGCTGATACTTTTGACATAGCAGGTGTCTGAGCTAAATTGATACAATCAACAGGTGTCTCGGGTCGGTAGAGCTAACTAAGAGTGTTAAGAGTAAATGGCGGTTGTAAATTGTAAACAAAATGACACTAAAAAAGCTCACGATAAAAAGAGAATTAGTCTGCGGCATTGAATGAGCATTATTCAGCGGCATTAAATTATGAAAGAAGAATTTGTCAACGAGATAAACAGAGACTTTGTTATTTATATATGATAGATAATAAATGGTAATAAAATAGCATATTCAGTCCAACGCTTGTAAAGTAATAATCACAGAAGATGACATAATTGACAGAGAAATGGAAATCAGATGGCAAAAATCAAGTGCACTTATATATCAACTATTACCATACTGAAACATTCAAATATACCTATGTCCGCAAAACAACAGATAATAAATAACATCAGTTATCAGTTGGAGTATCTTCATTGCACTCCGGACAGGTCCGTAGGTGCTCAGATCCTCTCCCCAGCATATGCAAAAGCCTCCGGTGGCTATAATGTGTGTTTTTTTTTTTTTTTTGGCCCCAATATAAAATTCACTATCTCAGTAACCAACTGAGGGAAAATGATGAGATTCAGCATATAACCTTATCATTATGTCCACCCAACAAACAAATTTTTGTTCTGGAGATTGTACGGCAGATTTCAATGTTTGTTTGTATGCGGTATATAATTTACGGCTTAGGGATTAAGTCCATCATTTTAAAAGTATTACAGCTTCAGCAAGACACATCCCCGCTTTTTTTTTTTTAAATTGTCTCGCGGTTTTCGTTTTAGCACAAACAGCGCGGAGTTAAATGGTATTGTTCAGAGGTGTCTCCAGTGGGGGTTCTTTCATGAAACGTGATTATATAAATAAACTAGCTGACTCGGCCCGGCTTCGCCCAGCTCCTGGCGGGGATCTATCTATCTATCTATCTATCTATCTATCTATCTATCTATCTATCTATCTGTCTGTCTGTCTATCTATCTATCAATCTATCTATCTAATCTATCTATCTAATCCAGTGGTTCTCAACTGGTGGGGAATTCCCCCCCCCCCAGGGGAGAATTTTAGGGTTTCCTGTGGGGGAATGAAGACCATTTCAAGATCGCGTTAATATAAGAACCGATTACTTGATATTGTTTTTCCCTTCATACTTTACAGTTAAGTACGTCTCATCCTTCTAAAATTCATTTTATAAATTCAGTAGACCCACAAATCATGTTTTATGTGGATGGTTAGACTTGTTTTAGTATGTGCTATTAAATTTACCTTACATTTTTACATATACTGTGTAGGGGTAGAGGGATTTTTAGATAGGAAATATGAAAGGGGGGGGGGGGTGACGTTCTGAAAATATGGTGAAGGGGGGCACGGGCCAAATTTTTGTTAGGAAGGGGGAATGACGTTCTGAAAATATGGTGAAGGGGGGCACGGGCCAATAAAGGTTGAGAACCACTGATCTAATCTATCTATCTAATTTATCTACCTAATCTATCTATCTACCTACCTATCTACCTACCTACCTACCTACCCACCCATCCATCCATCCACCCACCTACCAACCTTTCTACCTACCTACCTACCTATCTTTCTATCTGTCTGTCTGTCAACCAGTCCGCGCTATTAAATATTGATAAAAGTTACTGGAAAAAATGTGAGGACCATGTGTTGAAAGAGGAAGAGGACTATTGGAGAAAGGGTGGATTGAATTTTATGCAACCGAAAGCAGTCATCAACCTACTGGAATCGTCCAACACAGATTAAGGTCTGAGCAGATCGCAGACCTTATTCCACGTGCACACCAACTGGGATATTTTGCTACAAATATTCAGAAGAATTGCAGGCCCTAAACATTACAGTATCAGCATAATGTCAATAGCAACAGTTTGCATTCTATAGTGATGAATTTTCAATTCCGCAAGCCCTCGGTGGTGACAAACAACTGTATTGAAAAAAAAAAAAGAAAAAAAACACACACACACACACACACACACACACTAAACGCATTGAATACCAACAGAAGAGTAATATTGCGGTGGAAACTGACATATTGTGGCATAACAAGAAACGTGAGAGCAAACACGTTGTCAAATTAGGGGACAACACACGTGCATACGAATTAATCTATAAACTTCAATGAAAAGAGGACCAACATCTTGATCGTTAAGAAGAAAGCCCACTACAGAGACACTGACAACTATTTTCATAGTGCAAAACAGGTAATCATGTTCCGTCTCTGAACGGTAAACAGCAGAGTAGACAATCTTTCATGAAGACTCAAAGCGGGTCTGTCACCCATGTGTACGTGTGAACAAACTACACAGACAGCTGAACAGATCCTTAAAAATAGAAACATGATGACTAAATTGTGGTATCATTTCTGGTCACTCCATACGCATATTAACGCACAGTTATTTGGAAGCTTTCACGAACTCAATATAAAAAGCTAACACGAATACTTGTGTACACATTATTAACCAGCAGCTGAAGAAACAAGAAGGAAGTGAAAAAATAAGGTAAGAAATATATTCCTTCTACTTTCCTGTCAATTTACAAATTATTTACCCCATGCCTCTGAAATTCTCTGTCTTTACTAATATTACACATTGCACCCCTCTTGGGATTCTCCGTGGTGAAGTGGTCAAGCCGTCTGACTCGGGCTCCGAAGGTTGTATGTTCGATTCTGGGCCGCGTCCTTGATTTCACGGGTGCATTTTTTTGGAGACTCCTGAGGGTCGTCGCTGGAGGTACGGAGTTCGCGCTTTGTGTGACGCTTTCCGCGCTGCGGAAAGAAACTGAGCCATATGGTATTTTTTTTAAAAACCGGTGCAATGCAGCCGACCCTGTCGATATTAAGCTACTTCTTTCATTGCACCCACTCCCATACGAATCCGGATACGCCTTTGTGTCATCAGAATTGGCGGGGGCTTTCATTACTGTAAACATAAATTTGTTAGCCAGAAATCACTAGTTTTTCAGCAAAACATCAAAGAAATGTCGCCGCTTTCGATGATTTAAGTTGTTTTTGGACCTATCAAAGACATATTCCTTGGGTGGGGGTAAATATAAGACGGCTGGAAAAATTTCATAACGATGCAACAGACAGTTTTCAAAATAATTGATCGTGAATGAAGGCATTCTTTGCGGGACATACTATAATAGTGCCAGTTCTGTGTTGGTTGACGAGGCACCTCGTTTTCCCAATGTACCTCTTGCGTCTGGCCGTGCCGATTCTTACTCCCAAGTCTTTCATCCTGGACAGCGATGTGGATTCACTGAAGTCAAAATCCTCTGTTCTCGCCATACCTTTAAGGACGTTAATAACATCGGCACGATCCATGGGCTGGCCATCTACAGGGGGTGCAGAGCCAGCCAGTTTATCAGCTCATTCATTTCCCTCAACTCCCGCATGTCTCGGGACGAAGATGAAGGTGACTTTACGGACAACAGACTTCCGCAGCGACTCAGTCCACTGTCTACGTACTGATCCAGCTTCGACCTTCTGAATCATGCTCATTGAATCACTTAGGACACACACGTTGGTATAATGCTGTGATTCCAGTCATATGAAAGCCTGTGTAACTGCCATCACCTCCATCGTCATGCTGCTCGTGGTCATAGAGTGGGCACCACTGGATTCTTGAACTGTTCGGCCCGCTGAACGGCCTGTAAATGCCCACGCACTTCTCTGCTGCTTTACAACAGATCCATCTGTATAGATGAGCACTACGGGGCTATCTGAGTGTTCATAGATGAGCGCGTTGACCTCTGCATTGACAGCGGCAGGGTTCTGCTCTCTGCACCGTCTGTCTGTGTGATAATGCAGGAGAAAGTGCACTTAAAAGCTGGAGGCACCGGCACCCATTCCTTGCCGGGGTTGATATTGGTAAGACTGCAGACCTGTCTGACGACATCTTCCGCCCGACCCATCCATGATTTGCCCCTCTTTAGCCTGTCACCCTTTTCTCTGAATATAGTGTCATGAAGTGGGTGCTGCTCATCTGCATTTATTGTTAAGTATGCACAAGCTCTCCAGATATTAATCCTGTGTTCCATTGTCGGGAAGACAAGGAGGTATCTCATTGCTACACAGCTGGTGTCTCTCGTGCAACCCAAAATTATGCGCATGGCTTCGTTTTGTCACTTTTCAAGTCTTCCAATCTGTGTAGGGCTGACAGTGAGGATGGCCAGGGCATACTCGATGTGTGAAAGCACGAGTCCTTGGAACAGAAGTATTAGCAGTCTTTGCTCGATATTGGCAGTCGCCATGACTCTCATTGCTGACAAACCTTTTCGCGCTTTCGTTATGACATAATCGATATGATCTCTGAAGGACAGGCTACGACCAAGCCTCACGCCAAGATATGTCATTGACTGGGTTCTACTCAAAATGCTCCCATCCATTCTTACTTTCGGCAGGTCTGTGTTCACAATATGGTTGTTTAGGGAGAACCATGTAACCGATGCCTTTGCAGGGTTGACAAGGGCATCGGCAACAGCACACCATGAGGAAATTCGATCTAGTTCGCCCTGCATATCATTGGCAACCGCCTGTCTATCTCGACCCTGTCGATACACGAGGATGTCGTCAGCAAATTACAGAGTCCTACCCCTACCGTCCAACTGTTGTTCAGTTATAATAAAACTAGCTGACCCGGCCCGGCTTCGCTCAGGCCCTGGAGGGGATCTATCTATCTATCAGTCTGTCTGTCTGCTTGTTTGTCTGTCTGTCTGGCTGACCCGGCCCGGCTTCACCCAGTCCCTGGTGGGGAGCATCTCATTTAATTCATATAAGTAGTCATATAAGCTCTCCCGTTTCCGACTATCTGTCTGTCTGTCTATCTGTCTGTCTGTCTGTCTGACCCGGCCCGGCTTCACCCAGTCCCTGGTGGGGAGCATCTCATTTAATTCATATAAGTAGTCATATAAGCTCTCCCGTTCCCGACTATCTGTCTGTCTGTCTATCTGTCTGTCTGTCTGTCTGTCTGACCCGGCCCGGCTTCACCCAGTCCCTGGTGGGGAGCATCTCATTTAATTCATATACGTAGTCATATAAGATCTCCCGTTCCCGACTGTCTGTCTGTCTGTCTGTCTGACCCGGCCCGGCTTCACCCAGTCCCTGGTGGGGAGCATGTCATTTAATTCATATAAGTAGTCAAATAAGCTTCCGTTCCCGACTATCTGTCTGTCTGTCTATCTATCTGACCCGGCGTGGTTTCGCCCAGCTCCTGGCGCACAGTAACTTAAAAGAACGTCCTTCCACACAACATTCATTATTTTTAATGAAAACTGTTTTTAATCACCGACATGACAGTTGATAAGTTCTTTAAGCAGAAAAAGATGGGTTACAATGTTATGCATTATGCATTATTTTTATGAAAACTTTGAAAATGCCTTAAAGATTATATCATTATTTATTATAACTCATATGCCTCAAAATAACTATAGACAAAGAGTTTAACAATAGTGCAAGTAAGTCCAACAATATGACTATAAAGTATATAGAAATGTTATTAAAAGTTATGCCCCTTGAAATAACTTTTCTAGAGTGAAGTCCCCCTGCTATATAGAACTTATATATTGAAAATGAAAAAGTAAATGTTATTAAATAAGTAGAAGATTTTACACTAAGAAACTATTATAGTCGGTTGCACAGGAATGAAAGGAAGACGTGTAGAAAATTTCATCTCAATCGGATGTACCGTTATCGAACGCATCCAATACATAAATACCCACAAACACACAAACAAACATACACTCTGTTTTATAGATATAGATAACATGTTCACCCCAGCCCTATGCTACCAATCTCAAGCTTGGACATTATCAAAATCCAAAATCGCATTTAACGCAAAATGAACACCCGTGAGATGAGATGCATGAGAAGAGCTACCAACTTAGCTATCCGAGACCAAGTAGGAAATGATGTTACCAGACAAACAGTGGAATCAAACCGCATGTCACATACATTGTCATTGAAAGGCAGTAGATCAAATGGTTTGGCCACCTCGGTTAGGATACAAGACCATCAACTATAAGCACTTGCGCTACATCAAATAAGATCGGATACGAGAGCAAGAGGACGCCGGAGAAGAAAATAGATTGACATCAACGATATTGTACAATCACTAGGAATAACACTATCCAGTGCCATCCATTTGGCACTGAAACGTCAACTACACCTCTCCACGGCTCTTGACGGCAAAAGTGGAAAATGATGCTGTCAAGGAGGTAGGGGAGACTGGGGAGAAATGGACCAGCAATTTTGTAGTTTTCAATTTTTGCTCATCACCGGAACAGATTTTATCGAAACATAACAAAACCATGACTAAAATGTTGTACATTCATTTATTTTAAAAGGGGAAAACATTTAGCAATCTATTTCTATATGTTTCTTTACAAAATGCATTTCAAAAATGTATATGAACATGGGGATAAATTGACCACCATTGGGGTGAAATGGACCAGCACGTGGGGATATTTGCAGTTTTTTTTTATTATTTCTTCTTCTTCTTCGTTCATCCGGAGTTTTTTTTTCGGATGTGATTGCGTTGTGCCTGTTTACAGCAGAGCTGCGTTCTTGCGCCGTTAGGCCGACACATCCGACTTCTGCGGGCATTTGTTGACCGGGTTAACCTTCCCGGGGGTTTCTTAGGACGTTTGACTCTCACTGTTGTGGTGTTATCCCCCATCCCAGCTGGTCCATATAGAACAGCCAAAGATCCTGGTCAGCCCTCAAGGGAAGGCAGGGGCAGACCATGGGCATTCCCCGCCATCCAAGGAGGCTTCCATACTTGCAGAGCCGATACATAGCGCTCTGGTACTGGGCTCACCCAAGGAATCGTCACGTCCTGCACATGGCTGCTTAGCCTCACTTCCGTATATTGGGCCTTCCGTTCACCATAGGCTGTTCTTCCGGAAACCAGAAGTATGCAGTCTGCAGATGACATCCACACAGTGAGCTTTCGATTCGGACTTTCCATGTAATGGATTTGCTATCCAAGCAATATTCCATTTCGTGCCACTAGGACACTTTTCCACCTTTTATGAAGTCCACACAGTGGGCTTTAGATTCGGACTTTCCACGTAATGGATTTGCTATCCAAGCAATATTCCATTTCATGCCACTAGGACACTTTCCCACCTTTTATGAAGCCCACACAATGGGCTTTTGATTCGGACTTTCCACGTAATGGATTTGCTATCCAAGCAATATTCCATTTCGTGCCACTAGGACACTTTTCCACCTTTTATGAAGCCCACACAGCGAGCTTTCGATTTGGACTTTCCACATAATGGATTTGCTATCCAAGCAATATTCCATTTCATGCCTCTGGGTCTTCATGCACCTTTAAATGTCAACCTGTATGTAGTTAAAGTAAGCTGCGGTCAACTTGAGCTTGTTGATATCTCCATAGAGCTTGTCCTCAAATGAAGCAGGTGTGGGCCAAAATATCTTTCTCTGTTCTGCATACGTTGGGCAGTCCTGCAGCAAATGTTTTGCTGTCATTTTTCCAGTTCTACAATTACATTCATCGGTATCTCCTATCTTTAGTTTATTGAACAAGTGGTATTTCAGCCTGTTATGTCCTGTGCGGAGTCTGAAGATTGCTACTTGTTCTCTTCGGTCGAGTTTGTAATATGCATCATCCTTCTGATGGCCTGGATGCTCTGATTCCCATTTGGTTCTATAAGTGCTTTTTATCAACCTCTTTGCCTCATTATAGGTTATGTCTATGTCAGGCTGTGGTAGTCGTCCGCCCTCTTTTGCCAGTCTGTCAGCCTCTTCGTTTCCAGGTATACTGCAATGTGATGGGATCCACTGTATTACAACTTTTTTGGATTTCTGGCATAGACCATGGAGTGCTGCTCTTAGGTCAGTTAGTTCTGTGCTGTTATTGCTCTTCAGTATTGAGACAGCTGACTTTGCATCTGTGAAGATAGCTATTTGCTTCTCTTTATTTTCCTCCATCAGGAGCATTTCTGCTGCAGTTTTCAAAGCCTCTACCTCCGCTTTGAAGTTACTTGAAAATTTTCCAGTTGCCACTGAATGTGTTTTTTTCACTCCATTTTTTAAATTTAGGAGAATTCCTCCTCCTCCATTCTCTATTGAATTTTTGGCTGATCCATCTGTATATGCATGGGTCCAATTCCTGCTTGGGTAATGTTCTTTTATGTAGTTTAGGGTTATTTCTCTTCTTTCGGTTTCATGCTGAGTGTTCTTTTTCTCAATACCAGGAATGTTTTCTATCATCTCAGGCAGTTGTTGCTGTCTCCAAGCTGGGAACTTGTGTGCATTGTGCATGGGCTTGACTGTTGATATGTTAAGAATAGGATCTGCCCTAATCCTTCGTTTTGCAGTTTCTACAAAGTTGCTACGCTTCAGTCTTCCCTTTCCAAAACCATTAAATCTGTTGTACATAGGGTGGTCTGTCAATCTTCTAAATTTTTCTGCTTGTTGCTGGGCTCTGCTATCTCTTCTATCCTGCATTGGTTGTAAACAAGTGATCTTTTCTAGTTCATTAATAGGCGTTGTCTTCAGGCTTCCAGTTATGATTCGCATTCCTTGGTTTTGGACTCTACTTATTTTGTTAAAGTTTGACTTAGCTGCTGTTGCCCAAGCTGCAATGCCATATTCCAGTACTGGCCTCACCCGTCCAGTATATAACTTCTTGAGAACTTTCTCATCTGCTCCCCACGTTGTACCAGCAAGCTTTTTCATGATTGCCATTCTCTGCCTTGCTCTTATTCGATTTTTCTCAACCTGTGTCTTCCATGTCAGGCGACGATCAAAGGTGACTCCTAGATAGTTTGGATTTTCTTCATGGCGCAATATTTTTCCATTCAATACCAGCTTAGGTTGCTGAGTTTTATTTGAGAGGGAGAACACTGTGCATGTTGTTTTCTCCTCACTTATCTTCACTAGCCATGATTTTGACCAGTCCTCTAGCGCTAATAAGGCTTGCTGTATTCTGCTGTTAGCTGTACTAATATATTCTTCAGATGTCCATATGGCTAGGTCATCTGCAAAGGAGGATGTGTGTACTCTGGCTGGAAAATTTTCTGTGATGTCATTTATATATGCTAGGAATAATGTTGGTGAAAGAACTCCTCCTTGGGGGACACCTTGCTCCAGCAGCATCATTTTGCTTGTTTGTCCTTGTACTTTTGTCCTGGCAGTTCTGTTCTCAAGGTAGTGGCTGATCCATTTATACATTTTTCCACAAACATGCATGTTTTGCAGTTTTACTTTCAGTCCTTCCTTCCATACTTTATCAAATGCTTTTTCTAAATCTATCCAGACTGCTAGTGTGTGCTTTTTCTCTTGGAAGCCATCCTCTATTTCCTGAGCTATATAGGTTATTTGATCTTCAGTGGATCTGTATTTTCTGAATCCTGCTTGGTGTGGTGTTAAGAGTTTGTTTTCTTCCAGATGCCATGTTAGCCTGCCATTGATAATGCGTTCCATTAATTTTCCTACACAGCTAAGTAGACTGATAGGTCGATAGCCATTTGGTTCTTCCAGGTCTTTTCCTTTCTTTGGGACTGGTATTAGTATAGCTTCCTTCCATGCCTGTGGGACTATTCCTCTCTTCCAGCTGTTATTCAGGACTGCTAGTAGTTTCTTCTTTGCCTTGGTGCCTAGTCCTATTAGCATTTCATTTGTGATTCCATCCTTTCCTGGTGATTTCTTCTTTTTTAGGGTATTCATTGCCTGTTCCATTTCTTCCATTGTTAGATTTGCCATCATATATTCTGCTGCGGTCTCTGTATTTCTATGATGTATCTGTTTGTCTTTGATTGCTTTCTTCTGTTCGGTTGTAATATCAATGTGGTTTGCATTTGCATAGTGTTCCATTAGTGCATTTGCAGCCTTTTTTCCTGTAAGCAAGGCATTTCCTTGTTTAATTGTTATTTGTTTGTTTCTAGGTCCTTCATTGTTCATGGCTTTCACTAGTTTCCATAGTTTGTTTCCATCCCTGTCAAAATTCAGGTTTTCTGTTTTTTCCCTCCAACAATCTCTTGTTGTTTGATTTACTGTTCTTTTATATTTTGCTGAGATGGCTTTGAGAGAGATGTTTGCTTCAATTGTTTGTTCTCTCTCTGCTGTCTTCCTGGCATCTTCAACTTTGTCCTCCAAACTTTGTAGTTCTTCAGTCCAGTATGGTTTGTAATTTTTCCTCGCTCCTCTTGGAATGGACTCAGTGGCTGCCTGTATTATCGCTCTGTTTAGACTTTCCACCATTTGCTTTATGTTGCCATATCGTGTATTTATGTTTTCACAATATTTGTCTGTTAGTATGGCAAATCTGTCCCAATCTGCTCGTTTGTAATTCCAGCGGGGCAAGGGCTTTTGCTCCTGTGGAACATACTCCATATTCATTTCAAGCTTGATTGGTCTGTGGTCACTACCTGCTAATTGGTCCAGCACATGGCGATCGATTTTGTGTAGGATGTCTCCTGTGCAGAAAGCTAAGTCTGGAGTAGAAGTGGTAAGCCATCTTCTGGAGTAGAAGCTCGGTGTGTCATCCGCTTTGTTGAGTAGATGGAGATTTGAGTCTATTTCCCAGTCCTCCAATTCATCTCCTCTTTTGTCAGTATCTGGGTATCCCCATCTTTCTGAACGGCTATTAAAGTCTCCGACAATAATGCAGTTTGTGTCAGTTATTTTCATGTTTGAGAGTGTAAGGTCCTTATCTGCTGGGCTATACAGATTGTAGATTCTTATTTTCACGTCCTTTATCATTATATCAACACCTATAATTTCCGTTTGGTTGTCAGAGATCACAGATACTTCGCTGCAAGGTATTGTATTTCGTGTAAGTATTAGAACTCCTCCTTTGTGTCCTTCGCGGTCGAAACGTGTGGCCTGATATCCTCTGACTGAGAATTTGTGATTGGCATTGAGGTGTGTCTCTTGAATGCATGCCACATCTATTCTATCTTTATGAAGACGCTGTGTTAGGGAGTCTTTCTTCTTGTAAACTCCTTCGGCATTCCACTGTAGTATGTTGAGTGTCCGGGGTATTTGGTCAATAGCTCTTAACCTACTCCTCTGTGCCTTGACTCCACAGCACAGGGGAAGGTGACCACCAGTAGTCATGGGTGGACCCCCTCGAGGCAGGGGGCCCGGCACTATCACCGCCTGATGGGACTTCACGGGATTAGCACCATATCGATTAATTTTGATTTGTGACATCATGAATTAAGTTACGTTGCACTGCTTTGTCAAGCCTGTGGCTCAGTACATCCGATTTCGACAAGCATTTATTCGGGATGCTTTCCCTAGCCTTTGACTGTCCCCAGTCTACCTACAAGGCAGCAGGTTTTACGTTGCACTGCTTTGTCAAGCCTGTGGCTCAGTACATCCGATTTCGACAAGCATGTATTTGGGGTGCTCTCCCTAGCCTTTGACTGTCCCCAGTCTACCTACAAGGCAGCAGGTTTGTGTGTCTCTTCGTCTGGTCCCTCTCCCTTGACCTGTCCGACATGGGTGGCCCTACCAGTAGCTGTGCTACTGTCGGCATAGCTCTTGGGGTCATTGGGACGCACAAGCCCCTCTACCTCGTCACGGTGGACACACAGCAGAGGGGTTTTTATTATTTTAAGCGACAGTAAAAAAGTTTAATATGATATATTAATCTAATATAAAGTTTTATCGAACATGAATCACACGCATTATTGTAGAACCGACTTCATGGGTCCAAAAGACTTTCTTTGAAGACATAGCCATCTTTGGTCCTAGAAGTGGTTCCAGTGATTGTAGATCTAGTAAGCTGTGCTTTAATACATGTAATTGAGACACTGGCGACATCTTCTACCTTAGGCTTAACAAATTTACCAGCAACCTTCTCACTCTTGCCCAATAACTCTACCTCAACATCACCATCATCATCAATGTCTCCCCTTACAATTCCTACATAGTAAACACAAGTCTTCTTTGTTCCATATTCATATAGCACACACTGGCCTTCAAAAACCTCACGCACACCAGTCAAGCTAACCGTACACTCCTCATTTTCACCAAATGAAACATCAGAATCTGTGTCATCACAAAACGAAATGTCAGTTTCTGGATCTGAATCAACATCAAGTTCTTTCAGCAGCTGTCTCTTTGCCTTTTTGGGTGGAACTTTTCCTGCCTTTTCTTTCATCACCGCTCTTTCCCTAATTCGATCCATTTCTGGCGAAGAAGTAGCCAGCATAGTTTTTCCTCTTTTCCTCATATTATTTGAATCTTTTCGCGGACCAGCTTTTGGTAGTCCTCTGAAAACATGAGGCGAAGTAAAGGAAGAAGTAGCTTTATGTTGAAGACTCCCTGATATTTCCTGCAAGTCAACTACAAGGTTCTCAACATTACACTCTTTCTGATTTTCATGAAATTCTTGTGCAGTTTGATCTGTGCTGGTACCACATTGTGGAGATGCTGATCCTGTCTGTTCATTGCTTTCTAAAGTGGCATTTTCACTGTCCTTGCTGATGGGCCTGTTCGTTATTTCTGAAGGCATAAAATCATCTTCTGTAAAAACATCTTCGTTAAAGGGCCAAATACCTGACACTGCAAAGCCTGATTGAATGTTAATGGGAGTTGCCGCTTTAAGAAAAGCGTGGCCTCCTAGATTTGCAACTTGATAGATTGTCAGTGGTGTCCCAACATTTTTCATCATCCATGAATCACACGCATTATTGTAGACCGACTTCATGGGTCCAAAAACTGAACGGTCCAAGGGCTGAGTTTTAGATGAGGTGTGTGGTGGCAACGTGATCACATGAATGTTGTTTTTCTTGCACAGTTCAAGTGATTCAAATGAAATGTGGGAATCGTGATTGTCCAAGATCAAAATCAAAGGGAAGTCTTTGGAAGGTCTTGAATGCTTAATGAAGTGATTTATAACTTTGACGAAATTATCACGGGTCATCCAACCTGATTCATTCACAAGGCCAAGGGAACCTTCAGGTGCTCCAGCAAGCATAAAATTCTTAAAAATTTTTCTGGGAAACATAAAAACTGGAGGGATAATGTGACCCGCAGCTGACACAATGCAACAGATTGTGACCAGTTCTCCTCTTTCTCTGGATGTCACCTGGCCTATTTGCTTCACTCCTCGTGGGGCAATTACTTTTGGCAATTTCTGTACAGTGGTCAGACCTGACTCATCCAAATTGTAGATTTGAGCTCCACTCACATTTAGTTTTGTAATGGTTTCCTTCACAATGTTGAAGAAGGTGCAAATATTATGTTTGTTGAAAGCTGTAGCTCTAGCCAGAGATGTTGCCTCAGGTTGCATTATGGTCAGCTCGGGATTCCGTCGCAAAAATCCACAAAGCCAGTCATTCCCTGCCATCATTTGCTCATCCCAGGTTAAAGGATGTGCAATTTTATTGACTTTCGCCATCTCGTACGCCAAAATACGAACGTTTTTAGTTGTGAGTCAATGGAACATTCTTGCACAATCTTTCAAGTAACTAACAAAATCAGCTTCTTGCTTAGCTGTGAAAACAAGGCTATGCCTATAATTTGGTACGAATCTAGTAGGCAGACCATTTCCTGCTCTGTCTTTTGTAAGATTGTTATTGAGGGTAGAGCGAGCAATGCCGTACTCCCTTGCAGCTTTCCTCACTTTCATTCCATTTTTCACAGCATTAACAGCTTCTCTCATACGTTCCTCCGTAACGAGACCCTTGTTGGTGTTTCTGATGTACAATCTTGGCATCTGAAACAAAAGAGTGACAGAATTATATAACAGTTAGAATGGTAGGCCCCCCTCTGCCGTGCGTCCACCTTGACGAGGTAGAGGGGCTTGAGCGTTCCAATGACCCCAAGAGCTATGCCGACTGTAGCACAGCTACTGGTAGGGTCACCCATGTCGGACAGGTCAAGGGAGAGGGACCAGACGAAGTGACGCACAAACCTGCTGCCTTGTAGGTAGACTGGGGACAGTCAAAGGCTAGGGAAAGCATCCCGAAAAATGCTTGTCGAAATCGGATGTACTGAGCCACAGGCTTGACAAAGAAGTGCAACGTAACTTTATCATTTCATGATGCCACAGATGAAAATTAATCGTTATGGTGCTAATCCCGTGAAGTCCCATCAGGCGGTGATAGTGCCGGGCCCCCTGCCTCGAGGGGGTCCACCCATGACTACTGGTGGTCACCTTCCCCTGTGCTGTGGAGTCAAGGCACAGAGGAGTAGGTTAAGAGCTATTGACCAAACACCCCGGACTCTCAACATACTACAATGGAATGCCGAAGGAGTTTATAACAAGAAAGCCTCCCTAACACAGCGTCTTCATAAAGATAGAATAGATGTGGCATGCATTCAAGAGACACACCTCAACGCCAATCGCACATTTTCAGTCGAGGGATATCAGGCCACACGTTTTGACCGCGAAGGACACAAAGGAGGAGTTGTAATACTTACACGAAATACAATACCTTGCAGCGAAGTATCTGTGATCTCTGACAACCAAACGGAAATTATAGGTGTTGATATAATGATAAAGGACATGAAAATAAGAATTTACAATCTGTATAGCCCGGCAGATAAGGATCTTACACTCTCAAACATGGAAATAACTGACACAAATTGCATTGTTGTCGGAGACTTTAATAGCCGCTCAGAAAGATGGGGATACCCAGATACTGACAAAAGAGGAGATGAAGTGGAGGACTGGGAAATAGACTCAAATCTCCATCTACTCAACAAAGCGGATGACACACCGAGCTTCTACTCCAGAAGATGGATTACCACTTCTACTCCAGACTTAGCTTTTTGCACAGGAGACATCCTCCACAAAATCGATCGCCATGTGCTTGACCAATTAGCAGGTAGTGACCACAGACCAATCAAGCTTGTAATACATATGGAGTATGTTCCACAGGAGCAAAAGCCTTTGCCTCGCTGGAATTACAAACGAGCAGATTGGGACAGATTTTCCATACTAACAGACAAATATTGTGAAAACATAAATACACGATATGGCAACATGAAGCAAATGGTGGAAAGTCTAAACAGAGCAATAATACAGGCGGCCACTGAGTCTATTCCAAGAGGAGCGAGGAAAAATTACAAACCATACTGGACTGAGGAACTACAAATTTTGGAGGACAAAGTTGAAGATGCTAGGAAGACCGCAGAGAGAGAACAAACAACTGAAGCGAACATCTCTCTCAAAGCCATCTCAGAAAAATATAAAAGAACAGTAAATCAAACAACAAGAGATTGTTGGAGGAAAAAAACAGAAAACCTGAATTTTGACAGGGATGGAAACAAACTATGGAAACTAGTGAAAGCCATGAACAATGAAGGACCTAGAAACAAACAAATAACAATTAAACAAGGAAATGCCTTGCTTACAGGAAAAAAGGCTGCAAATGCACTAATGGAACACTATGCCAGTGCAAACCACATTGATATTACAGCCGAACAGAAGAAAGCAATCAAAGATAAACAGATACATCATAGATATACAGAGACAGCAGCAGAATATATGATGGCAAATCTAACAATGGAAGAAATGGAGCAGGCAATGAATACCCTAAAAAAGAAGACATCACCAGGAAAGGATGGAATCACAAATGAAATGCTAATAGGACTAGGCACTAAGGCAAAAAAGAAACTACTAGCAGTCCTAAATTACAGCTGGAAGAGGGGAATAGTCCCACAGGCATGGAAGGAAGCTATACTAATACCAGTCCCAAAGAAAGGAAAAGACCTGGAAGAACCAAATGGCTATCGACCTATCAGTCTTCTTAGCTGTGTAGGAAAATTAATGGAACGCATTATCAATGGCAGGCTAACATGGCATCTGGAAGAAAACCAACTCTTAACACCTCACCAAGCAGGATTCAGAAAGTACAGATCCACTGAAGATCAAATAACCTATATAGCTCAGGAAATAGAGGATGCCTTCCAAGAGAAAAAGCACACACTAGCGGTCTGGATAGATTTAGAAAAAGCATTTGATAAAGTATGGAAGGAAGGACTGAAAGTAAAACTGCAAAAAATGCATGTTTGTGGGAAAATGTACAAATGGATCAGCCACTACCTTGAGAACAGAACTGCCAGGACAAAAGTACAAGGACAAACCAGCAAAATGATGCTGTTGGAGCAAGGTGTCCCCCAAGGAGGAGTTCTTTCACCAACATTATTCCTAGCATATATAAACGACATCACGGAAAATTTTCCAGCCAGAGTACACACATCATCCTTTGCAGATGACCTAGCCATATGGACATCTGAAGAATATATTAGTACAGCTAACAGCAGAATACAGCAAGCCCTATTACCGCTAGAGGACTGGTCAAAATCATGGCTAGTGAAGATAAGTGAGGAGAAAACAACATGCACAGTATTCTCCCTCTCAACTACAACTCAGCAACCTAAGCTGGTATTGAATGGAAAAATATTGCGCCATGAAGAAAATCCAAACTATCTAGGAGTCACCTTTGATCGTCGCCTGACATGGAAGACACAGGTTGAGAAAAATCGAACAAGAGCAAGGCAAAGAATGGCAATCATGAAAAAGCTTGCTGGTACAACGTGGGGAGCAGATGAGAAAGTTCTCAAGAAGTTATATACTGGACGGGTGAGGCCAGTACTGGAATATGGCATTGCAGCTTGGGCAACAGCAGCTAAGTCAAACTTTAACAAAATAAGTAGAGTCCAAAATCAAGGAATGCGAATCATAACTGGAAGCCTGAAGACAACGCCTATTAATGAACTAGAAAAGATCACTTGTTTACAACCAATGCAGGATAGAAGAGATAGCAGAGCCCAGCAACAAGCTGAAAAATTTAGAAGATTGACAGACCACCCTATGTATAAAAGGTTTAGTGGTTTTGGAAAGGGAAGACTGAAGCGTAGCAACTTTGTAGAAACTGCAAAACGAAAGATTAGGGCAGATCCCATACTTAACATATCAACAGTCAAACCCATTTACAATGCAGACAAGTTCCCAGCTTGGAGACAGCAGCTACTGCCTGAGATGATAGAAAACATTCCTGGTATTGAGAAAAAGAACACTCAGCATGAAACCGAAAAAAAAGAGAAATAACCCTAAACTACATAAAAGAACATTACCCAAGCAGCAATTGGACCCATGCATATACAGATGGATCAGCCAAAAATTCAGTAGAGAATGGAGGAGGAGGAATTCTCCTAAATTTAAAAAATGGAGTGAAAAAAACACATTCAATGGCAACTGGAAAGTTTTCAAGTAACTTCAAAGCGGAGGTAGAGGCTCTGAAAACTGCAGCAGAAATGCTCTTGATGGAGGAAAATAAAGAGACGCAAATAGCTATCTTTACAGATGCAAAGTCAGCTGTCTCAATACTGAAGAGCAATTACAGCACAGAAATAGCTGACCTAAGAGCAGCACTCCATGGTCTATGCCAGAAATCCAAAAAAGTTGTAATACAGTGGATACCATCACATTGCAGTATACCTGGAAATGAAGAGGCTGACAGACTGGCAAAAGAGGGCGGACGACTACCACAGCCTGACATAGACATAACCTATAACGAGGCAAAGAGGTTGATAAAAAGCACTTATAGAACCAAATGGGAATCAGAGCATCCAGGTCACCAGAAGTATGATGCATATTACAAACTCGACCGAAGAGAACAAGTAGCAATCTTCAGACTCCGCACAGGACATAACAGGCTGAAATACCACTTGTTCAATAAACTAAAGATAGGAGATACCGATGAATGCAATTGTGGAACTGGTAAAATGACAGCTAAACATTTGCTGCAGGAGTGCCCAATATATGCAGAACAGAGAAAGATATTTTGGCCCACACCTGCTTCATTTGAGGACAAGCTCTATGGAGATATCAACAAGCTCAAGTTGACTGCAGCTTACTTTAACTACATTCAGGTTGACATTTAAAGGTGCATGAAGAAGTATTTAGACTGCCGCACTTCATACCACAGGTATGTCGGTTACAAAAGCGCCCCAGAGGCATGAAATGGAATATTGCTTGGATAGCAAATCCATTATGTGGAAAATCCGAATCGAAAGCACACTGTGTGGGCTTCATAAAAGGTGGAAAAAGTGTCCTAGTGGCACGAAATGGAATATTGCTTGGATAGCAAATCCATTATGTGGAAAGTCCGAATCGAAAGCTCACTGTGTGGATGTCATCTGCAGACTGCATACTTCTGGTTTCCGGAAGAACAGCCTATGGTGAATGGAAGGCCCAATATACGGAAGTGAGGCTAAGCAGCCATGTGCAGGACGTGACGATTCCTTGGGTGAGCCCAGTACCAGAGCGCTGTGTGTTGGCTCTGCAAGTATGGAAGCCTCCTTGGATGGCGGGGAATGCCCATGGTCTGCCCCTGCCTTCCCTTGAGGGCTGACCAGGATGTCTTTGGCTGTTCTATATGGGCCAGCTGGGATGGGGGATAACACCACAACAGTGAGAGCCAAACGTCCTAAGAAACCCCCGGGAAGGTTAACCCGGTCAACAAATGCCCGCAGAAGTCGGATGTGTCGGCCTAACGGCGCAAGAACGCAGCTCTGCTGTGGACAGGCACAACGCAATCACGTCCGAAAAAAAACTCCGGATGAACGAAGAAGAAGAAGAATGGTAGGCCTATCATTTGCAAAGAAATACTGATCATAGCACGAATGGCGTGCATCTTTAATAAATCACTGAAATCAAATTTGTTAACAGTTTTATTGGTCTAGATTTAGACCCCAGTATTAAAAAGAATCAATAATGCTGATATTCGAATGCAATCTTCAACAATTTTAATAACAACAGACTGTCTTGTCAATTTCTTCTATGGGGAGAAATGAACCATGGGGAGAAATGAACCAGTCCATTTCTCCCCCATCAATGTATTAAACTATTCAGCCATAAAGTCTCTTAAATCTAATATTATATGCTATATTTTTTATATGAACTCTTAAATAACAAGTAAATAAAGATATTAACGTAATTACCTTGTCCTGATTCCTGACTATGCGTCTGCTTTACGATGGTGTCTGGAACTGGAAAAAGAAACTTTAGTGCAGAAAATTTTTCAAACTTTGCGTGGGAACGACCTGTGCGGGAAGTCGATGGCAAATGAAAAATTCGGACTATGTTTGATGTGGAAAACAAACT
The DNA here is from genome assembly GCA_963921405.1 of Cepaea hortensis. Taxonomy (NCBI): domain Eukaryota; kingdom Metazoa; phylum Mollusca; class Gastropoda; order Stylommatophora; family Helicidae; genus Cepaea; species Cepaea hortensis. The sequence continues at coordinate 235,726,523 of OY992876.1, forward strand.
TATTATGGTTTCACTTTCATTGCATCACAGCCAGGGGCCAGAGAGGGGGTGGTCCATTTCTCCCCTATGTCCATTTCTCCCCAGTCTCCCCTATAATGTATATTGGGAATAGCAAAATGATGCCGGTCTCCCTGGACCAGGTGATGGCGACTTTCTCCTTAATCCCGTTTGTCCACTTGAGCTAACCAGCTGCGCGAGAATCGGTAGCGGTTCTCGCCGCGCCAGTTACTTACGGGATATGTGAGCCGGCCGCTCAGAAAGCAATGGCAAATTACTGAGCGTAATTTTGCCAAGAAATCAACAACAGCGGTAAAATGCTGGTGTTGACAGCGATGTCCTGTAATATAATATGCGGGGGGGGGGGGGGGGGGGATCCAAATTACCTGCTAACAATTATTGAGGTGTTTGGCAAAAGTATAAAATGTCACTAAATTAACCAATAATTTAAAATAAAAATAAGTAGTCAATGACATTAAAGGAGCATTATTCACTGAATTTAATTGAGTTGAGTTGAGTTAAGAACCGACAGCACTGCACTCAGGACATTCCCATGCGTGCTCCGTTCCCTCGTTCAACAGCCAGCGAAGAGTCACACAACTAGTCGTTCCCACCGCTATCTGATTAAAAGTTCTCCTGGTCTTCCCTCTCAGTTTTGAGATTCTTCCAGAACTCCTGCAGATCCCCCGCAATCTCATTCTTTCCACATATGGGTTCTCAATCTGTTCCTCCGCCTTCTCCACCTGGTCCCACAAGCGCACAACCACCTCCCCCCCCCCCCTGTCCATAGGCAAAATTCCACCAAGAGGTGCATTCCCTGCTAGCCTATCAGCCTGTTCATTCCCTCGTACACCCGCATGGCCAGGGCAAAATATCCATACAATTCTCACAATCTGTGACCTCTGAAGCGACGAGAGCCATTCCACACGAAACATTCCTTTCTCCACCTTACTAAGCATACTCTTTGAATCCGTAATGAATACATCGTGTGTTGCAGTAGTCTCTAGCCACCGGAATGCCGCTGTTACTGCCTCCACCTCCATTCTCATGCTGGAGGTCGTAGTCTCATATGCCAGGCTCTCCTTTTTCAAGACTCGCCCATTAGCCTTTGCAATAAAGCCCCAGCCACTACGTTTGTTTCTCACCACTGAGTAAATGACTAAGTCACCTTGATGTGTGTTGCTCTGGATCAGCTGTTGCACTTCAAACTCAGTGCGGCCCGCTGCCCATTCTCTGCACTCACGACCCAGTGTTATTATTACATTGTGCTAGTCCGTCATGTCTTCCTGAACTTCCACCCACTCTCTTTCGCGATTGATGGTCTCTAGATCACACACATGACTTATTGAAAGTTCTGCCTGTGCCATCCAGGACCTGCCTCATCTTAGTCTATGACTCTTAACCATATCCATTGCTGCATGCAGTTGGTGATCCTTATCCGCGGCAACTCTCAGGTACCATTTGGCCCGAAGGACCCTATGCCTATCAGTCATTGTTGGTAGCGCCAGGATATGCCTCATGCATATAATTGGTGTGTCCTTTGTACACCCCAGGATTAACCGCATCGCAGCATTCTGTATGTGCTCCAACCTTTCAAGCTGGCTCTTTGATACTGTCCTATCAGCCCCAAACCATACTCAATGACAGAAATTATTAACTGCTGAAAGAGCCTGTGCAGCATCCTCTGATCTACCCCGGTTGCTGCCATAGCCCTCAATGCATCAAGTCCCCTACCAGCCTTCACCACCAAAGCCTCCACATGATCCTTAAAAGACAAAGGTGATACCCAAGTACTTAAATTTACTCTCTCGACTAAGAGGACATCCATTCAACATAATACCTGGGACGTCTGCCTTGCCGATCCGGTTATCCAAGGAGTACCACACAACCGATGCCTTGTCTGCGTTTATAATGGCCCTTGCGTCCCTGCACCACTCTGCCACCCTGTTTACCGCCACCTATAAGTCTTTCGCCAAATTAGCCCTGTCTTTGCCCTGTCTGTACACCAGCACATCATCTGCAAATGTCAAGATTCTACCCACACCTGGTATCTCAATAGCTGCGATTTTGCTGGTGTAGATATTAAAGAGCACTGGGGACAAGTCAGATCCCTGCGGCAACCCAGGTGTAATAGTACAGTGGTCAGAATTCCAGGAACCCATGCGCAGTGCAACCTTACGCTCATAAAGGACTGCCGCAACCCATCTAACAAGGCAAGGGCAGACCTCCATGTCCAACAGTGTGTGTATTAACCGATCATACCTAACCCTGTTATACGCATTCTCCAGGTCAAGAGCTACCGCCACTGTCTCCTTTTTATCCTGGAAGCCCTCACAGACATCGAACGCAAAAGTTGCAGCATTGGCCCAGGTGTCGGTTCCAAATCTTGCTGTATGTAGCCGGGGCGCAGTGTTAGGGTGAGCGCCCAACATTGCTTAAATACCCCAATGGCTCGTGAATACATAACCTATGCAGCAAAAGTCCAACTCCTAGCCTTCACGTGGCGGAACTGTTTCTACTAACAGGAGAAGGGGCGACGGCGAGTTTCTGGCGCCGGAAAATAACCAGTGTGCTCTAGATGTGTATGCACATACATGCATGTGCAGACACGTGTGTGCGTGTATACAAAAATCAGAGGCTACCAGTGTTACCGATCTGACCGAAAGGACAGGCGAAAAGGTGGGATACTTACCCTTGTAAAAAATAACATCACTGCTTCCCAAATCGAAGTCTACACGGAAGGGGCTCAGTATCAGACACTTAAACTTAAGACAGGCTATACAGACCTACATCTGATCAATTACTACCGTCCAAGTGACCGCCCACAGGCACTGGACACACTACCATTAACATAAAAAATGATTGTGTGTGGCGATTTCAACAGCCACTCGCAGAGTTGGGGCTATGATCACATGGACCAGAGAGGAGAGAGACTGGAAGACTGGCTGGATGAGAATAGATTCATCTTGGTTAACAAGCCGTCCGACCCACATACTTTCTACTTGAGATCATGGCACTCTACAACTACACCTGACCTGGCTTTTCATTCACCAGACCTGGAGTGGAACATTACACGAATTGTTGGGAAACAACTTGGTGGCAGCGACCATCGGCCAGTCTTTCTAACTGTAGAAAATGAGCTTGTAAGTGAAAGCAGCACCCTCTCGAGGTGGAACTACAAGAAAGCAGACTGGGCAATGTACAAGAATCGCACCAGCATAGTGGTTAGAAACCTGAACACTGAGAAAGACATAAATAAAGCAGTTGAAGAGTTTGGGAAATGCATACTACAGGCAGCGTGAGAAACAGTACCAAGAGGAGCCCGAAAACAATATAAACCCTACTGCAGTAGTGAACTGGAACAGTTGCATAATGATGTGGAAGTGTGTAGAAAGCAAGCAGAGGCCACACCCAGCCAAGAGCACCACAATAAATTCCAGCACGCAAAAGCCAAATTTCAAAGGGCCAAGCTGAAGGCTAGACGGAAAAGCTGGCAGGAAAAAACAGAGTCTCTGAATTTTGAAAGAGACACAAGGAAATTGTGGAAGCTAATAAAACAGACTATGGAGCACAAATGACCATGCATCAGTGGCCACCAGATTGCTACAAAGAGCTATAGATACATTTGTTGCATGGGCAAATAGATGGTGTGTCAGCATAAACACTGACAAGTGCAGCACCACCCTATTTACCCTCTCTCCAAAACAAAAGGCAGGGACCATCCAGATAAATGGAACACCCCTAAGAGAAGATAAAGAACCAACATACCTTGGAGTAACATTTGACGGCAAGCTGACATGGAGAAAGCACATCAACAAAGCAGTAGCAAAAGCCAGAAGGAAAATAGCCGTCCTGAGAAAGCTAAGTGGAACCACATGGGGAGCCAGTGGGAAAATACTTAGCAAAGTTTATCAACAGAGCATACGACCACACCTGGAATACGGGTCAACTGCGTGGTGTTCGGCATCAAAATCCACACTACAAGAGCTGGACAAAGTGCACAATCAAGCACTTAGAGTCACCACAGGAGGGATGAGATCAACCCCTATAGTGGAAATGGAGAAGATGGGGAGGACACAAGCACTGAGTGAGCGCAGGGATACGAAAACGCGAATACAAGCAGAAAAGTTCCTCAGCTTGCCAGGCCACCCTATGAAGAACAGATTTGAAAACCTAGCTATGGGGTGGTTGAAAAGAAGTAGTTGTATCCACCAGGCCAAACGACTCTGCAGAGGAACCACCGATCTGCCCACAGTTAGTATCCCCCTAACAACTATTCCAGAGCGAACTCCATGGGAAGATGAGCATAGACTATCATTACAAATCCAGACAAAAGTGAGAGGAATATTTGACAAGGAAGAACAGAACAGTGTGCAACGCAGAACAGCCACTCTCAGCTTCCTTGATGAAGAATACCCACAGGACCTCTGGATCCGAGTCTACACAGATGGGTCAGCACAAAATGCTGTTCGAAATGGAGAAGCGGGAGTGTACATAGAATACCCAAATAATACTAGGGACACAGCTAGAGTACCGACAGGAAAATACTGCCATAACTACGATGCTGAAATTGAGGCAATCAAGATAGCAACAGAGAAATTACTAAATACCAGCAATGGTACACAACCTGTGGTGCTATTGACAGATGCAAAATCAGTACTCGAGGCGCTCCTGTCTGGGAAATTGCCAGTACTAAAGACACTACTTTCTGAACTTAGCAGTCAGCATAAGGTCACCATACAATGGATACCATCCCACTGTGGAGTACCCGGAAACGACAGAGCTGATCAATTGGCTAAGGAAGGAGCCAAAGAAGAACAGCCTGATGTGCCCGTTACATACCACCAAAAGAAAAGAATGATCAAATCAGTCAGAAAGCCCACCAAAACCTGCTCAAGATGACTACCACGTTATGGACAGATCAGAACAAGTCATTATTCTGCGCCTCAGAACAGGGCACAATAGATTACGCAACCACATGTATACAAAATTCAAGATTGGCGAAACAGCCATGTGCACATGTGAATTGGCGTCGCAGACAGCAGAGCACATACTCCAAGACTGCCAAAAATATAACATATCTAGGCAAACCTTCTGGCCTAGAGAGACGACAGTGGAAGATAAACTCTATGGACCGCTGTGTGAACTGAAAAAGACAGTTTAATTCATACAAGAGACAGCATTGCAGTTATAGACATATTTCAAGCGAACGAAAGAAGAAGAAGAAGAAGAAGAAGAAGAAGAAGAAGAAGAAGAAGAAGAAGAAGAAGAAGAAGAAGAAGAAGAAGAAGAAGAAGAAGAAGAAGAAGGAGAAGGAGAAGGAGAAGGAGAAGAAGAAGAAGAAGAAGAAGAAGAAGAAGAAGAAGAAGAAGAAGAAGAAGAAGAAGAAGAAGAAGAAGAAGAAGAAGAAGAAGAAGGTCCAGGTGTCCTTTCCCGGCCGGTAGTTCCCGAGTCCTTGGGGAAGCAGATTCCGACTTTCCAAATTTCGCTGGAGTCTGCGTGCTACTATTTTTTCGAGGACTTTGCCATACGTGTTTTGCAGGGTTATTATTCGGTATCCATTAAGTCTGGAGAGATCCTCACCTGGCTCTGGGAGGGGGACCAGGTAGCTATGCAGCCAATCTTGGGTATTTCAGCCGTATTGATGCTTAGGTTGAAACAAAGAGCCATCTCCTCCAAGTCCCCATCATTTATGTTCCTCATATGGGAGTACCTCACTCCATCTTTGCTGTGTCTTTAGTCCGCTTCAGTACCCGTCTAATGTCCTCCACTTTAATCTCACAGTCCTCCTTCCTAGTGACCCGTGGCAAGGCTTCTCTGACGTGATCTCTAATAGCCCTATCTTGCTGATCCGTCTGTTTTAAAAATCGCGCAAGAAGAGCCTCCCCTTTGTCCTTGTCAGTTGTCATAGGTCGGTTGTTATCATCATAAACGGTGCCATGTGTATCAGGCATCACCTGTCTCTTCATCTGCCGGTGCAGCCTCCAGAATTTTCCCAATGTCACATCCCCACCGACTTCATTGATAAACTGTTCCCACTTAATCCTCTTTACCTCAGCTGCCTGGAGTTTAAAATCCTGCACCTTTTCTTTTTTATATGTTTCAGCCCCCTCCAATTCTGTGTCAACGGAATTGGTTGCTCTCCGCACCCTCTGCCAATTCCTTATGGCCGCCCTCTTTTCCCTCCATGAATTCTCGACCTCTGGTGTCCACCATGGTGGTTGGGTGAAGATTCTTCTTGCTGGTTTAGATCTTCCCTGTGATCTAAGGTACCCCAAGAGTGAAGAGTGGTCGCGATCATAACTGAATGCCCTGCGAGCTCTTATCGTCCTAACTGTGCTGGCCTTAGGTATCAGCACAGAACAGGGGAGATGGTCACTTCCATGGTCTCCAAGGACGCTCCATTTTATATCTGATGCCGCCTCTTGGGATAAAAGCGCCAGGTGGCCGTGTCATGGTCCCCCGATCTCATTGCTAGCCTAGTGGGTGTCCCGTCATTTAGACAAGGCCTCAGCAAGAGCAGTACTCTGTCTGTTCTCTTCCGACCTGTCCCATTCCTTGGCGCGGGCGTTGAAATCGCCACATATCAGATACCTGGAACCTAGGGTGTCCTCTAAACCTTTCAACCAATCCCAACTCTCTCTGCTTATACAAGATTCCCCACTCACATATATATTTATCAGGTTCCAGCTGTATCGGCCGATTTGTATCCGCATTCCCTGCACCTCTTTACTCTCCTGACCCCACCCACTCATATCCAGTATTGAATGCTGTAAACCGTCCTTGACCACCAGAGCCTGCCCATATCTTCCCTGCCCAGTTGGGTTGATGTAACGTGTATAGCCAGGGCACTTAAAAGAGTTCGTATTCAGTTTCTGTAACATCAGGACATCAAAATCGTAGACCAGTTTCTCCAGTATTGGTCCTCGTTGCTTTGCACTACGGCAATTCCAATACCCAACCCGTAAATTGTTGAGTCCCAAACGATCCGTTTTCCTTCTACCCCTTATGGCTCCAGCCCTCTTCTTCTTTTTCCTTCCCCCTTTCCCCTACCTCTTCTCCTCCGTTTCATTCTCTCCCCGCTGGCTGTTGTCAAAGGTATGGAGCACAAAGTACGTGCCCCGTTGCTTCGGCGATAATTCTTTGTATTATTCATAGTTGGTTAGATATGACGGCAGGATATAATCGGTCACCCTAGTAGAGCCTGCCTGCTAGGGAAGGGGCAGGGGATGTCCCTCAGGAGTCCATACGCCTGGCGCCGCCCCGCCCGCATACCAGAAGTTCCACGTTCACGACCAGCTCACCCGTGGTCATTCAGTCCTCGGCACGTTGGTCCACCTTAACTTGGGGATTTATAATCGGAGTTTTCCATCTCCTAGATTGGCCGCTGTAATAGCTAACGGGCCCAATCTACCCCGGGGGCAAGAGGTTCCAGCGCCTCATTCCTGGCGACCACAGTAGATACATGGATACGGGGAACAAAACCAATTTCATACAATATATAACAAATAGTATATACTACATAGTTAAAGTCACTACACAACGGAAAAATAACTCTCGCAGGTAGATAGTTGAGCCCCAAACAAAGCAGTAACGACATCAGTAATCTGGCTGACTCTTTACGTTGGACTCTGTAGTGCTGAGACAACAACATGACAATGCCTGAGTAAATTATATAGCAGAAATCTGAACAGATGTTGAGCGCTGCCTGAACATGTAAGTCATATAAATGCTCCTTTAGACATATAGAGATGCATCATTACTGAATTATGTAGATGACCGCCACTCATGACATTAATTGATAATGATATTTAGAAATTCAATCTAGACAAATTCCTCAAACATGGAGGTCATATTTATTCGTTGGAAAACCAGCGGTTGTTTGTTTGCTATGACCAGGTTTGATTATCACGATGTATTAGTGACTTAATGTCATACACTTTACGGTGGTAGTAATCATTGATGATAGAGGAATTCATATATCCACAAACACAAAATATCCTTCGGGATAAGAATGTGCCAATTAAGAAGTTTCCTTTTGACATGCATCCAGTGGATGGATATTCCATGAAGGTGGTATAATGGTCAATTTGCTATATCAACGATCATGTTTCAAAGAATGACTGGTTGTGTAACAATAGATGCATGAGCATATGACAAGACGACTTTCATATTTAATTCATCATGGGATGTTGCAATAAATGTTCAAAGTAGCCTGATCCATTGGGGTCTGTTCTCTCCTGCCACTGACCAGTTGCAGTAGAAGCCCTCTGATATATCCAATAGTGGTTATAACAATGTCCAGTTCCAGATCGTTCTTGTATGCTTGTTTATATATATCTTTGACATTCCGAAGCTCAGTTTTGTTCTTTGAGCAAACAGAGCCAGTCAGGAAGGAATCATCTCTGTTGGCATCATTGACAGTTTCATGCAGACAATAAGCGTCAACCTCAGCAGGTTGTTTCATCAACGCCAGGAGAGCTTGTTCGGAATCCCCCCTCAGCTCAGATTTCAAGTCTTTGATCAGATCCTAGTAATACAGTTCCTGGTACCTCTGCTTGAGTTTCTGTCTGTCAGAATTGGAGTTCTTGACAATGATACCGATAACTGTGTCTTCATCTGTACCAGCTTTGCGCATAGTCTGGTACAAACGTTTTTCATCTTCATCCATTCATCTTTCTTATCCGGTTCTGTTGACGTGGTATTATTGTCATCTTCATCAGTCTCAGGGTCAGTTCCATCAACCTTATCAATTATTCTCAATACATCCTTGGTCTGCCGACTGTTGCTGGTAGGCACAAGGTGACGCAGGCGAAGGCATACCTCAGAGTAGCTGCAGACACAGATCACCCGTTGCATGAGGCGCTGGACGAAGTTAAGGGTCAGAGACTGATAAGAGGGAAATCATGGATGGCTCAAGCGGAGGATACGATCAGACAGGTGTGCCCCTTGGAGAACATCAGGCGAGGAGAGGAGTGGGTCAGAGTGCCAGAGGAGCAGGCAGACTTGTGCAGAATTATAATCACATTGAGCCGGGAGTGCAGGGAGTGGCCAGCAGTGGCCACGGAAGTGGAAATCCAACAACTAATTCAGGATAATGCTCGCCCGGGTGATGTGATTTGGTGTTGAGAGGTAGGAGAAGTGCCTGGGTATTCTTAGCAAAAGCTAATGGTCGACGTTTGGTGCAGGATAGCCTGGCGTATGATGAAACAGCATCTAGCTTAAGAATGGAGGTGGAGGCGGTCAGTGCAGCTTTCCGCTGGATGGAGAACACGATACATACACACATTGTGATTGTAACTGGCTCAGAAAGCATGCTGAAGAGGATTAAGACAGGCAGGCTTCGTGCAGAGTGGTTTGCTTCGCTTCGGAGGTCACGGGTAGCAAGCATCACCTGGATCTTTTCTCCGGGACATGCCGGTGTGCTGGGGAATGAACAGGCGGACACATTGGCTGGCTCGACAAAACTTGGTGGAGTATTGCTGCATGACAAGGCAGACGTGGTTGCGGCCTTGTGGGAGCACGTGTACACCTCGGAGGAGCAAATGGATCACCATAGTCTGGGAAGAATGAGGCTGCGAGGTGTGACGAGGGGATCTGGCCGACGCTCGACGCTCAGAGGAAAGGCGATACGGATAAATAATCAGATTGCTTCTGGAACTATTAGTGTTGGAACTCTTCGCTGGCTGCTGAGGACGGGGACGGAGCGCTTAAGGGAATGCCCCGAATGCTGTGATGTCGGTTCCTAAATCAATCAATCAATCAATCAATCAATCTCAATAAGATTTTCTGATAGTCTCCACTGGTCTCTTCTTCCATGTCTTCTCTGAGGGATTGTTTATATAGTTTGCGATACCTTCCTTTGATGGCAGGAAGATCCAGCTCAGATTGAGATACAAGAACCCTTGTCAAAGGTCTTTCTTGTTGTGTTCCAATGTCTTTCATGATATCTTTTAAACATTTTGTTTGAAATGCTGTCTGATTTTCCAAGGCTTTCACACTAGCTAATAAGGCTTTCTCTGCATCACCACAACGGGCTTTCTTGATAGTCTGTAATGTCTTTATAGTAAATCTTTTTATGTGCAGCTGCAACAGCTTTAACGTGTGCTTTACTCTCTCTACAGTGTTTTCAGACTGTGCATAGATGGTTTCTCATGAAATTCTTCAACATCATAGGATAGGACCGGATCTTTATCTTCTAGAGTTGAGTGACCTAGAATTGATTGTTGACCTGAACATAAAGGTTCATCGTAGACACATTGTTCATCACCATATTTTTTTTCTCTCTAGAGCTTGGAGGAGTTGATAGAGTGGCTATAGCGTCGTATGCGTTTTCATCGGCCGGTACAGTGCCGCTCAAGTTCCCGTATATCTAGCTACTTTCAGGGACGGAGTGTCTTAAGGGTGGTAAATCCACATGTACGCTGCCTCGAAATTCTAGAGCCGAGGTCCATGTGCCGGGATAGTTCGAGTAAATGCTCTCGTCGGGGTCTGGCTTAGGGGGGTCTCGGGGGGAGGCATGTTGTGGGTATGTGACTCGCGTCTGCTTGAGAGCTTCTGGTGGTTATTTCAGGGGAAACTTCTCACAGATGTGGTGTTGTTGTTACTAAATTTCGACACGTAATTATTCAACACGTAATTGAGGAGACCCAGGAGCTCGTGGGGAGTCTAGCAGCTCGTACGTGGTGGCTTTAAATACTTGTTTCACGCAGGATGGCAATCGTCTGGCCACAACTGACCGACCAAAGGAGTAGAAGGTGGGCGTTCTATGAAAACTCTGGAATTTTGGTGACAACTCTAAAGTCCCCTTGGAAAGAATCACATCTTCTTGATTTACAGATCTTCTAGCAATTCATAAAGATTTGCTGGTGTGACTTGTGAAGCACCATAAACTTCGCCCCCCCCCCCATGTATAATTGATCTACGGACGCCACACTTTGTGAATCAGTAAACTACTGGTTTGTAGATGATCTTTTTCTGTGCGACACAGCTGTTGATAGCGACTGATCACTGAAACCGATATGCAGTTGTGTCCATGGGAATGCTTGGCTTGAGAATTGTAGCTAGCGATATCTGGCTGGGAATCTAGTTTTCCTTACTAGGCGACATTACCTTTAGAGCTGAGCTCTGATACAGCACTCCGCGAAAGAACTGGCGCCACAACTTTGCTATGTCGATGAGGGCTGTCAAGCGACTGTACTGCGACAGATGACACCACTGTGCGGCCTGAAGGCACGTCCAAGGTAATCATACCCCCCATGAGTTGAAAGCTGTGTGCCAGACCAGCAGACCCTTCACAGAATCCGTATTTTTGGGTCTGTGTACATATCCAGAATTGTATCATCACCAGTGAAGGCAGTTTTCCTCGCTCCTGGTGTCGCCATCCGCAGCCATTGGGGCACGACACCTCGTTGAGCTTTAATCCGATAGCTGTGCTATAAACTGCTGTAATGCTACATATCTACCTCCAACGACTTACATGGAACACACTCCAGCTGCCAGAGCTCATTCAATGGTGAAATTGGCTATATATGATGCCACTGTGTTCGCAACCATAAGGAATTCAGAGGTGTTACAACAGATATTTCCTGCGTTATTCAGTACTGCTATGCAGAAAACAAAAGTACTTAGTGTTTCAGATGCAGCTTAAACCAAATTGTCCTGTGTGGGGATGTGACAGCTTCAGTGTAAGAGGGGTGTCCTGTAAAACATGACAAGTGGCATCATTCTCATCTGTCAAGAAATCCGAACTGCATTCGTTAAGTCCGTGAACACCACCTTCACAAACTGACACCCAGGATCAAAGCAAACCGAGTCCCACGGGATACCAGAAAGGTAGCTTCCATTCTCAGGGTTACAGATGCTATTTTAACAATTAGATTAGTTAGTTAGTTAGTTATCAGTTGGGGTATCTTCGTTGCACTCCGGACATGTCCATAGGTGCTCAGATCCTCCCCCCAGCATATGCATCAGCGTCCGGTGGCTAATAGTGCCAGTTCTGTGTTGGTTGACGAGGCGCTTTGTTTTCCCGATGTACCTCTCGCGTCTGGCTGTGCCGATTCTTACTCCCAGGTCTTTCATCCTGGAAAGCGATGTGGAATCACTGGCGTCAAAATCCTCTGTTCTCGCCATATCTTTAAGGGCGTTAATAACATCGGCACGATCCATGGGCTGGCCATCTACAGGGGGTGCAGAGCCAGCCAATTTATCTGAAAACCCAAACAAAACAGTGAAGATACCAGAAATCTGGTTTGCTTAATTCGTTGAGACCTGTAGCACTGAGACAACGACACGACAATGCTTGGGTATTTACACAGCAGATCCTGCTGTATAGTTACGGCAGACACACCACTGTAGTTTTGCGTAAAGCATCTGTCGCAGCACCTTCCACTTGAGATTGTCATTGTGCTGGACAGATTAGGCATCTTACCTTCCGGCTGTGAGCCTGTGTTGATGCATTTTCCCTGTCGGAATAAAAAAAAAAAAAGCAATGTTCGTCCTAACGGACGAAAAGGTTTACAACCATCTTGCCTATTCAGTGAACGCTGCGTGAAATGAAAGGGGACTTTGTCAATGAGAAAACAACAGAATGTGTCAACGAGAATAGCAAAACCCGCAACAGTTAGTAAGCTAGTAACAGCCTACCGTCAAATATTGAGATGTAGGACAAAACGTGCTAGAGAAAGGCAATGGTTTAAGTTGCGTAATTAGTATGTTGGTGTATGAACTAGCAAAACACGAGAAGTAGAGGGTAAGTAGGGAGTGTCAATACTAATAGTACCAGTAGCCGTCTGACTACGTGTCCGTCGTTGGCCTTTCCTCGGAGTCCTGAGTGTCGGCCAGATCCACCGGTCACTTCCCTGCAGCATCATTCTCTCCAGGCCGTGATGATCTATCTGTTCTTCTGCACTATACACACGATCTCACAGGGCCATACACAACGTCTGCCTTATCATGCATCAATACACCTCTGAGAGATACAGACCCGGCCAATCTGTCCGCCTGCTTGTTTCCCACCACACCAGCATGTATTGAAAAAAAGTTGAACGGTATCACTGGATGGATCACACATTGAAAATTACAATAAACGCCACATTTTACAAGGTACAGTGAAAACAGGTATTGTGGCGTTTGCACACGAGAGAGAGAGAGAGAGAGAGAGAGAGAGAGAGAGAGAGAGAGAGAGAGAGAGAGAGAGAGAGAGAGAGAGAGAGAGAGAGAGAGAGAGAGAGAGAGAGAGAGAGCACCTTTATGGAGTCCATTGTAAAGTATGTACGCTGTGTCCATGTTTAGTGTGTCTCATTTTTTCGCAGGAGCTACACATACCTAACTGTTTGAATTTCCTATTTCCACTTGTACAGTTGTCTACCTCTTGCTCGCTTGCCTTCAACCTTACCATCAAGTATGGTTTTCATAAGAATGTCTGCAAGTCCGCATGGCGAATGGATAAGAACGCGTGTTCTTAAACATCCGTTGTGCTGATGCCGAGGTAAGCGGTCCAACCCCTACAGCGGACAGCTGGACTAAAATGTTGACCTTTCGTCCTTGATTTGGGGACGTTAATTACAAGTACAAGTACATGTACATCTGAAGTCGGAGTGGGTTCGCCTGAAGGCGAGGAACACTGTTAATAGGGAAAGCTAACCCACACGCAAAATTCAGGCAATCACTACTATAAACAGTGTGTATGGACTACGCTTGAGTTCAAAGCGGACTGAAGCAAAAAAAAAATAATAAATATTAATAAGAATGTCTGTTTCACTTTTCACATGGGGCAGTGAGGAGCATTTTGCGTGATGGTCACTGGCACAGAACGGGGCATAATGGAGACAACCCGTTGTCGTGAAGTTGGAACCGTGACTAATGACTATTCAGATTCATAAGAATGTCATGTTTTTTAATATGGGCGAAATAAAAATATAAGAAAGGACCAAAATAAATTGTTCTTAAAAAAGTCACCGCCATATAAGACAACTGGGGTCAGTCGTGAACACAAATATGGCCGCAGTCCCTCCCACCAGCAATACATCCTTGATCCTCTCTCACTTTGGACAGCTTCGTTTTTCTGTTTAAACATCTCACAGTTGGCCAGCGTTGGCGGGATTCGCATAATGGTTTCGTTGTTTCTTCATCTCAAAGGTTAAATCGTCATTATTTTAGGTAAGATTCTGAAGACGAGAAACGCTTTCACTTCTCATTTGAAAACTTAAAAAATGAAGAACTCTGAACTGGTCGGAACTTGTACTTGTAATATTTTAAACTTCTTGGTTTCGTTCGGTTTTCGAGTCGAATGTTTATTCAACATTTCATCCCAGCTTTAAAGTTTCAAAACGTTAGCAAAGTACTACATTAATCGTTTTAAATTATATTTATTATTTAATATTACTAAATATTACTTCACTTTTATGACAAATTCTTCTTTAAACTTCTTAAGTTCTTACACTTCTTAGCTAAACTAAACTTCACTTCATCTTCTGTGATAAAATATCTATAGTTCTATACTGTCAACGTGTCGTTTGTTATGTTATGCGTGGTGCATATAATCCATTGTAGTGCTTTGATGTTTGTTGTCTAGTCCGTCTTATTTAGGCCAACTTCTTCCAACTTCGAAGGTTCAGATTTATTTTCTGGATTTCTCCGTCCATAGTCATGATTGCCTTCCCGGGCTTGTGGGCTTCTGCCAGCCTGCCAAATGTGTGTCAAGATTAGTTCAGATTCCATTCTTCTTTAGTTCAGTCATTATTGATGTCTGTATTCCTCTTCTTCCTGTGTTCCTCTCAGTATGAAGATGTAAGTAGAGTTTAGACTGAAAGTTCTGGAAGAAGTTGTGGTATGTGTCTCACACACAATCAATAGAGTTTACTGTCTCAGTTACTGCATCTTTTGTGTATAGCTTTTTGTTGTCTTCTTCCATAGAGTTTAATGTCTCTGTTACTGCATCTTTTGTGTATAACCTTCTCTTGTCTTCTGCCATAGAATTTACTGTCTCTGTTACTGCATCTTTTTTTTATATAGCCTTCTCTTGTCTTATTCTCTTCCATTGAGTTTACTGTCGCTGTTACTGCATCTTTTGTATATAGCCTTTTCTTGTCTTCTTCTTTCTCACACACCATAGAGTTTACTGTCTGTTACTGCATCTCTTGTATATAGCCTTTTCTTTTCTTCTTTCTCACACACCATAGAGTTTACTGCCTATGTTACTGCATCTCTTGTATATAGCCTTTTCATTTCTTCTTTCTCACACAATATAGAGTTTACTGTCTCTATTACTGCATCTCTTGTATATAGCCTTTTCTTTTCTTCTTTCTCACACACCAAAGAGTTTACTGCCTATGTTACTGCATCTCTTGTATATAGCCTTTTCTTTTCTTCTTTCTCACACACCATAGAGTTTACTGCCTATGTTACTGCATCTTTTGTATATAGCCTTTTCTTGTCTTCTTTCTCACACTCCATAGAGTTTACTGTCTATGTTACTGCATCTTTTGTATATAGCCTTTTCTTGCTTTCTTAGATAATGAACAGGATCTGCAACATTTAGTAGATGTTGTACACAGTGAAAAACTTGGTTTAGAATTAAATTGTAAGAAGACCGTGATTATGGCCATCACAAGGAAGCTAGAAATACCACAGTGTAATATTTGGGTAAATGAGAATATTCTTAACCAAGTGAACCGGTATAGCTATCTCGGAACAGTCATAACATCTTATGGGAGGTGCCTTGTGGAGATTATTACAAAAAGCGCTATGGATAAAGGTAGTCGTTTGCAAGATGGAAAACATACTGACCAATAAAATGTTTTGCATGTTTACAAATTGAGAATGTGCTCTGCATATAAACAGATGTACTTTCTTCGATGATATATAAATATATTCGTTACATTTTTATTTCTTTCAGGTTCATCAAAAAGACTTGTGTATGAACGGAAGCTTTCACAAAAATGAGTCAACTGAGTTTGTCAGTTTTAATAATTTTTAACTTAGCTACTTTACATGTAAAATTCCTGTCTTCCAAAGTGGCTACAGATTTTGAGGAGAATGACTGCCCACATGGCTGTAACTGTGTGTCAGGCGGATCTTCAAGATCAAATATTATTTGTTCTACATCCGCACTGAAGGACTGGGAATTGACATGCAGACAGTTGCACGACTTTGCCAGTCGGAGGTCTGCGGTAGATCTCAAGATTGTAGGCAATCCTTACGTCATATCTGGGAAATTTGCATGCTTGCCAAGTTTACGAAGGTTAGACATGTCGAATACATCTCTAATAATTCAAGAAAACATTTTCCAAGGTCTACAGATAAATGACCTTTTAAATATCAGCTCAAATGGCATAAGACATCTACCCAACGGTACATTCCATGACCTCCATTACCTGCGAGAACTTGACCTTTCTCACAATTCGATATCAAAAATCGAGCCAGGTGTTTTCAAGGAATTAAAATCCCTGAAAATTTTACGGGTGGGTTTTAACAATTTGCATGTGTTGTCATCAGAGTTGTTTTCATGCATACCTGGTTTAGAGTTTCTTGATCTCAAAGCAAACAGAATAGAGGAATTCTCTTCTTTGTCTATTCCACATTCCGGCACCTTAAGAAGTTTAAACCTGCGTGCAAACGTTTTACAGACAATTGCGACAGACGTAAATGGAACAGACTTAGCATTTTGGAAAAATATGGTATCCTTGGACATATCGGAAAATCTATTAGAATGTTCTTGTGCTTTGAAAAATATGTACACCTTAATGCCAAAGTTGAATGAAATTCTAGTTAGTCCATTGGCAACGGTATGTGCTTCTCCGGAGAGGTTCAAAGGACAAAGCATAATTAGGATGAACAAGACTGACCTGTCCTGTACAGCTCCTAACAGCATTGTCAGTTTCCCTTCCACTAGGAAGGATGTTCTGGGGACCACTTCTGTTACTCTACAGTGCCTTGCTAAAGGCTACCCCAAACCGTCCATCTTGTGGATAACTCCATGGAATGAATGGTTCTTCAATGGCTCACATCTGCAACTGTCCAGGCACGGTTTGCAGCCGCCAGAAAATCAGAGGATACACACGTACAGAGAATACCATGAGCCAAATGTCCTAATGGTGTCTTCGATTGGTTTAAACTCCGACAACGATCTTGTGATTACAAAATTCCGCGGTAGCATGTCGGGAAACTATACCTGCTTGGCTTTCAACATTGTTGGAAATACTTCTTTGGAAATTAACCTGCAGATTTTTTCATTGATGAAGACTGTGGTTATTCATAGTTTGTTTATGGGTGGCTATTGCGCTTGTTGTTTTTTGATCTTCGGCATATTTGTTGGGTTAATTAGACAGCTAGTGGTATACTTGAAGCAGAAGTTATATTTTATTGTGCCCATGTTTTCAAAAGCTGCGTCTTCTCATGATCCTGAAGATAATTCAACATGCCATTCTCTGGATGTGTCCCTGAACAAAGCTAACTTAGATGATGGAAGCTCTGAGGGTTCTACTCCTGGATCCCCACTCATGGCTGAAGGCAAGGAGTTAGAAAGCTCTGACGCAGAAGAGAAATGTGATAACACAACCGAGGCTCACAATTCTAGTGGTTGGCTTTCGTATGGAATCTTTGACTCATTAGAAGAAGCCAAAGGACGGCTCCGATACGGCGTTGGCCGCAAGATGGATCGTGTCCGCAAGAACGTTCAGCACATGAAAGAGAGTGGTAGCGTTTATGTACAGAACATTGTAGAGTCAAGCAGCACTGCTGCCAGTCGAATGAGAGCTGGAGTTGTGTTTGGAGTGGAGGCTGTGAAGTACCACGTGCAGTCCTTCAAAGAGCTATGTGGTACTGGGGACATGGGTGCACAGACAATTTCCATGGTGTCGGTTGAGACCGATGTTGATTCGCAGCAACGGAAGGAAGTCATCAGACAGATTACTTTTGTGTAAATATTCAGGAAAAGATGTTTGTAGATTTTTTCTTTGATTTTGTTAATTGTGTCTTTCTGTGACGGTGTAAGAAAGTCATAAATATTAAATCTTCGATTGCTGCTGCTGTTACTTCTAAAGTTGCTGCTACTACTTCAAAAGTTGCTGCTGCTTCTGCAGTTGCTGCGGCTACTTCTGTAGTTGCTGAGGCTACTTCTGCAGTTGCTGCTGCTGCTTCTGCGGTTGCTGCTGCTGCTATTATAGTTGCTGCTGCTGCTTCTACAAATACTGCTACTTCTACAGTTGCTGCTACTTCTACAGTTGCTGCTTTTTTATCTACACTTCTATTGCTGTTTCATCTACAGTTACTGCGTCTGCTTCTACAAATGCTGATTTCTCTACAGTTCCTGCTACTTCTACAGTTGCTGCTGTTACTTCTACATTTACTGCTTCTTTGTCTACATTTCTGCTGCTACTTCTTTTACTGTTGCTGCTTCTACTCCAGATATTTGCATCTTTCAGCTGACTACTTCAGCGCACATCTTCATAAATGTTCTCTTGTTCACCCTTCTTTTGTCTTAATTCTGAAGCACATGCAATGACAGTTTTAGTGATTGCGTCTGGCTTCAACGAGGAAATGGCCGATCCAGTTCCAGTGTATGTCTCTTATCACAGTGCCAATATCTATGCACCTGAAGAATGGTTTCACTTTTTTATTTCATTCACTGGCACCTTGCCATCATGACAGATGCTAGTTTGTTACATTGTGCTACAGAAAGGGCATAATTACAACCCATGGTGGGGCCAGGCATGAAGTTATACCTCTCCATAGCACAAAGCCTGGGCTGAATTGTAGAGACCATGTGTTGTCCATGCAGCATGATCCCTTGCTTAGCCTGTCTTGTTTACCCCAGAGGTAACACCAATACATCTGGAACAAGACAAGGTGCAGAATCAGCAAAGCAATGCTCTAACCATCTGCCTGTCAGAGCTTCGATCTAAGACCAGTTGCTGATCAAGGCTTAGGGCATCGTCTGCACTGCCATGACATTTAGTCTTTAGGTTGCATTTCCCCGCACTGAGATAAGGCTTGTGCCCTCTAAATTGCACTTCTCCTCTCGAAGCCATTAGCACAATAGGGTGTCGGGTTTGGTGAGCGTCACCCAACATTCAGCACTAAAAGATAGCAGGTAGTACTGTCAACTGTTATACGGTAGCTCATTACAGTGTGATTGATTTCATTACACTGTGACTAAATAGCCTGAATCCGAAAAGAAGAGTGCTGTAGGTGTTAAACTTCCAGTGCGATATCAGCGGGGTAGCGGGACAAACCCCTACACACTTCAACATTGACTTCTCATTCTGAAAGCAATGGCAAACTACTCATCTTATCTCATCTCATTTCATCAGGTTCCTCTTATAGCTTGCAGTCTCGAGGTGAAGCATAAACAGCGGGAGAGTGCCCATTTATGGGCTTCATATATTGTCTAGAAAATCAACCTGGAGTTGGTTGCAATGTCCTGGAAAGGACATACAACATACAAAAAATTAACCTGGGGTTGATTGCAATGTCCTGGGAAGGACATACAATGTTTAAAAAAACAGCTCTCGGTGGATGATGTTAGTATCCGCTGGCCGCCTTAACTGCCCAAGGCATTTCCTGGTAGCCATTTTTCTGCTGGGTCGCCCTGGGCACCCGAGTCAATTTTAAAATGATAAAATAACATTAAGAAAATATGTAATGAAAAAGTGTAACCACACAAAACAATCAATTTTTCAAACTTAATGACCACATTTCATTAATGTTATTTTATTATTATTATTTGCTTTTGCTATAAAATATTCCACATTGGTTTCTACTCACCTGGTTTAAGTTTTTTAGGTATGTACATATGTTTGTGTTTGTCAATAGAAGAATAACCAGATGTGCCTGTTACATACTACCAAAAGAAAAGAATGATTAAATCAATCAGAAAGCCACCAACATCAGCTCAAGACGATGATCACTTTGGGGACAGACCAGAATAAATCATTGTTCAGCGTCTCAGAACAGGGCACAATAGATTACGTAACCACATGTACACAATCAGCCATGTGCACCTGTGGATTGGCGCCGCAGGCAGCAGATCACATACCCCAAGACTGAACAAAATTATGACATATCTAGGCAAACCTTCTGGCCTAGAGAAACAACAGTGGAAGGTAAACTCTATGGATCAGTGAGTGAACTACACAAGACAGTGAGGTTCATACCCGAGACAATGATGCAGATATAGACATATATCAAGTGGACGAAAGAAGACAAAGAATATTATGCTTGTCATTCTTTCTACAGGCTCCACATAGATCTTTGTTTTATTTTACATTGTCATATCTTGCTGCAGGCGTGATTTCTCATATCTGTTTGAGTGCTGGTCGTTAAGAAAGCAATGGCAAACTATTGAATGTAAACTTGCCAAGAAACCACAAACATCTCAACAACGCTGGGGTTGACTATCACATCCTGTAAAGGATACACAACTAACTTTCTTTCTTTCCACAGATTGGCCTGCTGAAAATGTCGCACATAGCATGAACTCCGTAGCTCCAGTGATTACCCCTTAAGAGTCTCTGAGAAAATTGCACTCTTGAATCGAATGTCGGGGTCCAGAATTAAACTCACAACTTTCGGAGCGTGAGACAGGCAGCCTAATCATCATCATCATGTGCCTTGCTGGTAAGCGTGGGCGGTCATGTTTTGCCATCTCACTCGATTACCAGAGTCATGGATCAGCTCCGTGTTCTTGTCTCGACCATACAACATGGCTAAGCCATCCAGGTATTTACTTCTCGGTCTTCCCCTTGTTCTCTTCCCCTCAATCTTGCCAGTTCTCACCAAGTTCTCCAATTTATTTCTTCTCACAACGTGACCAAAAAAACTGAATGTCTACGTCCGATTTCTATAATCAGTTTACGGTTTTCATTTGTTTCTTGTAGGACTTGGTCATTGGTTTTTATGTCTGTCCATGGTATTCTTTGTATTCTCCTCCGAAACCACATTTCCACAGCCTAGTCACATTGCCATGAAGACTACAGATCCTCAGGTTATGTTAGCGGAACAGTTTTAGAGCATACAGGAGCAAGCGGATCAAATTTGAAAACAATCTAATTATGTTGTATATTATTAATATGTATTCAAGAATTAACATCATTGCATTCAGAAAGACCAAAATTGAACATGATCTAATTATGTTGTATATCATGAGTATGTATTCAAGAATTAACGTCATTGCATTCAGAAAGATCACGTTGTAAAATGATCTAATTATGTTGTATATAGAAGAATATGTATTCTTCTGTGTTCAGCTGGAGAGTTTTTTTCGGATGTGATTGCGTTGTGTCTGTGTACAGAAGAGCTTCAATATTGCGCCTTTAGGCCGACACATCCGACTTCTGCGGGCATTTGTTTACCAGGTTAACCTTCCTGGTGAATATGTATTCAAGAATTAACATTATACTTCAGTTAAATTCATACAAGAGACAAAATTGCAGTTATAGGCAAATTTCAATTGAAGCAGAACATTACACTGAAAGTATAATAACAAACAGAAATAGATTCACAACACCTAGATTTTAGATACTTTGGGCACCCACATCAGAAAGAGGCACGCCTAGTTTACTTTCGATCTTTAAAATAGTATATTTGTTAGTCAAAGTGAGTTGCGGCATAGTCAATCTCAGCATTAATTCGCTGTTTGTGAGTTGAGGTGAGCTAAGAACAGAAATCACTGCACTCAGGAAATTCCCATAAAAGCTCCGTCCCCTCGTTCAACAGCCAGTGAAGAGTCGTACTAATAATCGTTCCCACCGCTATCTGATTGAAAGTTCTCCTGGTCTTCCCTCTCAGTTTTGAGATTCTTCCAGAACCCCTGCCAATCTCCCGCCACACCATTCTGTCCTCATACAGGTTCTTAATCTGTTCCCGTGCCTTCCCCACCTGGTCCCACAGGCGCTCAACCATCTCTCCCTTGACCATAGGTAATCTACCACCAAGAGGTGCATTCCCTGCCAACCTATCAGCCTGTTCATTCTTCCCACATGGCCAGAGCAGAAAATGCATAAAATTCTCAATCTGTGACTTCTGAAGCAAGGATAGCCATTCCATACGAAACGTTTCTTTCTCTACCTTACTTACCATACTCCTAGAGTCCGTGATGAATACTTCTTCTTCTTCTTCTGCGTTCATCCGGAGTTTTTTTTCCGGACATGATTGCGTTGTGCCTGTTTACAGCAGAGCTGCGTTCTTGCGCCGTTAGGCCGACACATCCGACTTCTGAGGGCATTTGTTGACCGGGTTAACCTTCCCGGGCCACGATGAATGCAATGTGTGTTGCAGTGGTTGGCTGTTTTGTGATTTCAAAAAGTTAGTTGCATGTCGTTTACAGGATGTAGCAGTCAACCCCAGCATTTTTTAGCTGTTCTTGATTCCTGGGCAAGTTTACGTTCAGTAGTTTGCCATTGCTTTCTGAATGACCGGCACCCATACCATTTCATTAAAAACTTACACAGCTGTGTTTCGAACGTGAGTATTCAGGATTATTAACTGCATCCGTAACCCCTTTGCCATGGATTTGACGTTGCTGTCTGAAGTTTAGACTCTGAGCGACCATCTCTCATATCATCAAAATCCCGGGAAGGTAACTCCAGCCAACAAATGCCCGAAGAAGTCGAATGTGTCGGTCGAAAAGTCTAAACAAGCACAATTCAATTACATCTAAAACAACATTCTGGACTGACACAGAAGAAGAAGAAGATCATCAAAATCAAACCAAACGCAGTCTTCTCCCAAATGCCCTTCAGCTTATTGAGAACTCACGACCTGGTATGCTGGGGAGTTTGAACTTGTGTTCTCTAACCCCTTAGCCACAAGCTGCCGGCTGATGTTAGTACTCGCGTATAATATGCTCCCTGGAGGTCAGGCAGAATGGATGATGTTCTTACACATCCGGTGTGCTGATGCAGAGGAAGCGGATTCAACCCCTACACTAGTCAGTTAGACTACAATGTTGACATCTCGTTCTTGACTTTGGGACGTAAATTACAAGTACATCAGAAGTCGGAGTGGGTTCGCTTGATAGCGAGGGGCACTGGTAATAGGGAAAGCTAATCCATATGCAAAAATCACTCCGGTGTTACTAGAAGTAGTAGCGCGTGTATGGACTAAGTTTGAGTTCAAAGCAAGCAAAGCAAACAAAAATTGCCCCCGAACGTTAGCGTTCAAAAATTGTGTATATTATATGCAAGAGCTTATTGCACGTCAATTGTGGGAATATGTCACGTGTATCAATCGACCCAGAGGGTGGCGAATTAGTTAGCACCCATACACTTTGACAACTCCTGACAGAGGAGACATATCACTTATGGGCATGTTCTGAGTGCCACGGTGTCACTTCTGTTAGCCAATAACAAATTGGCAGAATACGCTTTAAAAAGCTGGCCGCAAGAATTCTACATATTACATTTGAAAGAATATATAATGCAGAGTTTAATTATATTCTATTCAATTTTGTAAATGTATACGCAGAACTCACTGAATGTATACTTTAACATGAAATGTAATTCACAATGTAATTATATTCTACTACATTTTATAGTTGTGTGGTGTTTTGTTAGTTTGAATTTTTTGTTTGCTTTGAACTCGAACATAGTGAGAATTCATTCATTCATTCAGTAGCATCTCCTTTGCAGACCCTCACTGCCATAACAACCTTCCGGAAAACCTCTCAATCATAAGCAAGATGCCCCGCTCTGATACACCCATCTGGAGATCATCTGCCACGTCCTGCACCCATCTGGAGATCATCTGCCACGTCCTGCACCCATCTTTTCTTTGGCCTTCCTCTTCCTCTCTTCCAGGCATATACCCCTCCATTATTGTTCTCTCCAAATTTCCATCCATCCATCATGTGCCATGCCGGTACGCAGGGGCGGTCATGTTTTGCCATCTCACTCGATCACCAGAGTCGTCGATAAGCTCCGTGTTTCTGTCTCGACCATACCATGAGGCCAAGCCATCCAGGTATTTGCTTCTAGATCTTCCCCTTGGTCTGTTCCCTTCGATCTTGCCAGTTGTCACCAAGTTCTCCGATTCATTTCTTCTCATAACATGCCCAAAACATTTTGACTGTCTGCGTCTAATGTCTCAGTTTATAATCAATTTTATCTGATTCCCTTGCCGAAGCCTGGCAAAGACCAGACAAAAATTCAGGGATATCGAGTTATAACCATGCAGAATACAATAGCAAGCTGCTGGAGAAGTTAATTGCCAGGGAAATATCAAGCCAGCTAGAGGGGCAAGGTGTTTTCCCACCTACCCTGGGTGGGTACCGTCCAAAAAGAGAAACCTGGACCAATGCAGCAGTTTTTGCCCATGATGTCTATGAAGGTTTCCACTCAGGCATTGAAACCTTTGCTGCAGCGATTGATCTTTAGGACGCATACGACAGAGTACCATTGGATTTTTTAATGCTTCAGCTTCTTGAACTCAAAATAAGTCCATTCCTCCTTAGTTGGATCGCTGCAGCCCTCTTCCAAAGGAAAGCAGTTTTTAGATGTGGCAGTTGGACGTCGGAACCAACAACAATATATCCTGGCCTACTACAGGGATCACCATTATCTCCGGTACTGTTCAACGCCTACACTGAGAATCACCAGTGAGCAGATCACTGGACCTGGTAGGACATTGTCATATGTCGACGATGTTTTAGTGTATCGCCAGGGTAAGGATAGAGATCAGGTTGCTGTGGAACTACAAACTGAACTCAATCGCATAAGTACTTGGTGTGTTGAGGCTGGGGCAATGGCCAACCCAACAAAGGCAACAGTGACTTGGTTCTCGTTGAATAATCATATTGTCAACACTCCAACACCAACTGTAAAGCTGTGTTCAGAGATGGTGGAAAGAACGCAGGCAATGAATTACCTGGGGATACGTTTTGATCGAAGCCTTGCTTATAATGAGCACATAGACCAGATGATAACAAAGGCCAAGCGGGGTTTGGCTGCGATGCGGGTGATGGCGGCAGCAAACTGTGAGCAGCGCCATCTATGTCTTCTATACGAAGGGCTGGTCATGTCTGTTTTTGAGTATGCGATGGCAATCCTGACTCTCAGCCGTAAGCAGATAGAAAGGATGGAAAGGATACAGAATGAAGATATTCTTGGATGGACAAGAGATACAACATGCAGGGCGATGCGCTACCTTCTTGATTTTCTAATCATTGAAGACAGAATACAAGTCTGCAGAGCTCGCGCCTACCTCAGAGTTAACGCAAACACACAACATCCACTGCATAGTGAAATTATGAAGGTGAAGGGCAGAGGACGGTCGTGGATGGGTCAAGCGGAAGACATTCTTCAACAGGTGTGTTCACTTGAGGACTTAGAACCTGGTGAGGAGTGGGTACAAGTGCCAACAGATTTCTGCACATCCTTTTCAGTTTGCATCCAACTAGACAGAAAATGCAGACAAGAAAACCCGGCAGCTGTGGAGGCGGAAGTACAAGCTTTGATTTTCGAGAATTCCCTAGACGGTGATGCTGTCATTTACACAGATGGGTCGGTCGTCCGACATGTGAGAAGCTCATGGGCTTTTACGGCTTAGGCCGGAGGGAGAATTGTGAAGGAGGACTCTGGTGCTTTTGCTGAGACCACAAGTAGCCTGACTATGGAAATCATGGCAGTAAGTAAAGCAATAACATGGCTCGAGACAGACATTCACTAGGGCATGTTTCCTTAGCGACTCAATGAACATGCTCAAGAGGATAGAGATGGGGGAGATCCGAAGAGACTGGTTGCTGTCTCTGGAGCGGTCTCGGCTGGCAAAGATTAGTTTCATTTTCGTGCCAGGGCATGATGGAGTACAAGGGAATGAGCGGGCTTCAAGCTCACAGGTAACGCTACTGTGGAGGGCGGACGCGCCATGGACCAGGCTGACATTCTGAATGCTCTAGGAGAAGCAAGACTGTTGCGAGAACCAAGCAATGACTGTGAATCTACAACCATGGCCAGACTGCAAGAACAGCAAATTAAAAGAGGGGTGGCCAAACAAGAACACTGCGCAGGAAACCAAAGAAGACTGATAAACCAGCACAGAACTGGTGTCGTAAGCCGCTACACGCTGCGGGATTTGCTGAGGAGGGGATCCGAGCACTTATGGACTGAATGGTTCGATGTGCAATGAGGATGATCTGTCGACTAACTAACTAACTAACTTACAATCAATTTACAATCTTCATTTGTTTCTTGAAGGACCTGTTCAGTGGTCTATCTGGCTGTTCATGGTATTCTTTGCATTTTCCTCAGAAACCACATTTCTACAGCTGATAAGAAAATACGCAACCAAATTGACTACATACTAATTAATAAAAGATATAGAAATGCTTTAATTAATGTAAAGACAATGCCTGGTGCTGACTGTAACAGTGATCATGTACCACTATGTGGACAAATAAAAGTAAGATTAAAGAGAGGGGAAAAATGGTTAAGAACATGAGACTTAATAAAGAGGTTCTGAAAATAGATAAAGAACTGCAAGAACAATACAGAGTGACTGTGAAAAATAGGTACAATGCGATAGCTAAAATACAGAATATAAATGAACAATGGGAAATGTTAAGGGACTCCATTCATCAAACTAGCAAAGAAGTATTACCGGAGAGAGGCAAAATAGCTAAGAAAAATGGATGAATGAAGAAATCTTAAAACTGATGGACAAAAGAAAACAGAGTAAAAATGACAAACAAGAATACGCTAAGATAAATAAAGAAATAAAAGATAAATGTGGGAAGGCTAAAGAAAGTTGGTTAAACGAGCAATTAAAAAAAATTGAATTAAATTCCATTAATGATACAAAAAATATGTACAGACAAATCAGTGAGCTTACAGGAAGAAAAATAAGAATAAATACAGGGTGTTTTACATCAAAAACAGGAAAGATATTATTAGAGGAAGATGCTATAATCAAGAGGTGGAATGAGTATATAAGAGAATTATATGACGGAGAAAGGGAAGAATTAACAGAAGATAGTAATTTAGAAGGTCCACCTATTCTGAAAGAAGAAGTCGCTGACGCTATGAAACGTATGAAGAAAGGAAAAACAGCTGGGCCAGATGAAATCACAATAGAAGAATTAGAAGTGTTGGGAGAATTTGGAGTAGATTTATTAACCAAAATGTTGAATGATATTTACAGTAGTGGATATTTACCCAGTGATATGCTGAAATCTATTTATAGCTATACCAAAAAGACCAGGATTGTGAAGATTTTCTTACAATTAACCTCATAAACCATATCACTAAGCTTCTACTCAGAATCATAATGAGAAGAAACAAAAATAAAATAAAAATGGAAATTAGTGAATAACAGTATGGATTTGTGGAAGGAAAGGGCACAAACAATGTAATTTATACATTACAGACACTAATAGAAAGGTCAATAGAGAAACAGAGAGACACATATTTGTGCTTCATAGATTATACTAAGGCATTTGATAAAGTAAAACATGATGAACTGATTAAAATGTTGGAAGATATCAACATTGATGGAAAAGATTTAAAAATAATAAAGAATATTTACTGGAACCAAGTAGCAGCAATTAAAATGGGAAATAAAGAGGGTAGTTACGAACAGATAAAGCTAGGAGTACGACAGGGGTGTGTCTTGTCACCAGATCTTTTCTCCCTGTATAGCGAAGTAATAATGAGAGAGATCAAAGAGATGCCAGGAATACTAGTTGGAGGTTATAATACAGTGGTTCTCAACCTTTTTTGGCCCATTCCCCACTTCACCATATTTTCAGAACACCATTCCCCCCCTTCCTATCAAAAATTTGGCCCGTTCCCCCCTTCACCGTATTTTCAGAACGTCATCCCCCCCCCCCTTTCATATTTCCTATCTAAAAATCCCCTCACCCCTACACAGTATACGTAAAAGTGGAAGGCAAATGTAATAGCATATACTAAAACAAGTCCAGACATCCACATAAAACATGATTTGTGGGTCTACTTACTTTATAAAATGAATTTTAGAAGGACGAGACATACATAACTGTAAAGTATGAAGGGAAAAACTATGTCAAGTAATCGGTTCTTGTATTAACACGATCTTGAAATGGTCTTCATTCCCCCCCCCCCCCTGGAAACCATGAAATTCCCCCCGGGGGGGGGGGGGGGGAATTCCCCACCGGTTGAGAACCACTGTTATAATATAAATAATATACGCTATGCAGATGACACAGTATTGGTGGCGGATAATTCAACAGACCTACAGCAATTATTAGACGTTGTAGTAACAGAGAGTGCAAGGAAAGGACTATCCTTGAATATCAAGAAAACAGTAACAATGGTAATATCAAAGAAAATGGTGACACCAAAATGTGACATAGAAATAGAAGGAAAAATCCTTAACCAAGTGGATAGTGTTAGATACCTAGGGGCATTTATAACATCAGATGGAAGATGTACAACAGAGATTAGGAGCAGAATAGGGCAGGCAAAAGCCGCATTTCAGAAAATGAAGAGTATCTTGTGCAATAAGTCACTATCACTGAATGTAAGAAAGGGAGTGCTGAAATGCTGTGTAGAACCAGTTTTGCTGTATGGCAGTGAATCTTGGAATGTAAATGAACAAAGTAAGAAGAAATTAGAAGCAACAGAGATGTGGTTCCTGAGACGAATGTTGCGAATTCCTTGGACTGCCAGAGTAACTAACGATGACTGCCTGAAACAGGCTAATGAAACTAGAACATTATATACAACAATAAGAAAGAGACAAACATCTTTCTTCGGTCACGTGATGAGAAGAGAGGCATTGGAGAACATCGTAACAACTGGAAAGATCGAGGGGAAGAGAGGCAGAGGCAGACCAAGAGAAATGATGCTGGATGGATTGAGACGGTGGCATGGAGGAATATCAGCAGCAGAGTTGATCCAGAAAACCAAAGACCGAGATCTGTGGAGAGCCATGATCGCCTACGCCAGCTGGCACGGCACTTGATGATGATGATTAATGTCTTTCCCGATTACCAGTGTCTCTCACCATCAGGTGAACTCACTCCTGAAGTACTTGTAATTTACATAAGAAAATCATTTTAGGCCAACCGACTGGTGTAGGGGTTGAACCCGCTACTTAGTCACCAGTACACCGGAAATCATTCAGCCACGCTGAGACCTCCTAGTTGTGTGATGCTTTCGCAGAGTTGAGTATAAGACTTGACCAATGACCTTGCTTTTAGCGCCAGCAAGGTTCAAGGTGAAGAAATGTGTTATAAATGTCCTTGCTGGTTTGACAGAACTTCAGACAGGGCTTCTGTCAAATGTCCGAGAGTGAAAGAGTTGAGAGAGAGAGAGAGAGAGAGAGTCAGAGAGAAATTTATAGTATTAATCTAGAAGTTAATATTTGAGAGAGAGAGAGAGAGAGAGAGAGAGAGAGAGAGAGAGAGAGAGAGAGAGCGAATGGAGTCATAGAGAGAGAGAGAGAGAGAGCGAATGGAGTCAGAGAGAGAGAGAGAGAGCGCGAATGGAGTCAGAGAGAGAGAGAGAGAGAGAGAGAATGGAGTCAGAGAGTGAAAAAGTCGAGAGAGAGAGAGAGAGTCAGAGCTAGAGAGTCAGAGAGAAATTGATAGTATTAATATAGGAGTTAGTATCTGAGAGAGAGAGAGAGAGAGAGAGAGAGAGAGAGAGAGAGAGAGAGAGAGAGAATGGAGTCAGAGAGTGAAAAAATCGAGAGAGAGAGAGAGAGAGAGAGAGAGAGAGAGAGAGAATGGAGTCAGAGAGTGAAAAAGTCGAGAGAGAGAGAGAGAGAGAGAGAGAGAGAGAGAGAGTCAGAGCTAGAGAGTCAGAGAGAAATTGATAGTATTAATATAGGAGTTAGTATCTGAAAGAGAGAGAGAGAGAGAGGGAGAGAGAGAGGGAGAGAGAGAGAGAATGGAGTCAGAGAGTGAAAAAGTCGAGAGAGAGAGAGAGTCAGAGCTAGAGAGTCAGAGAGAAATTGATAGTATTAATATAGGAGTTAGTATCTGAAAGAGAGAGAGAGAGAGAGAGAGAGAGAGAGAGAGAGAGAGAATGGAGTCAGAGAGTGAAAAAGTCGAGAGAGAGAGAGAGAGAGAGTCAGAGCTAGAGAGTCAGAGAGAAATTGATAGTATTAATATAGGAGTTAGTATCTGAAAAAGAGAGAGAGAGAGAGAGAGAGAGAGAAAGAGAGAGAGAGAGAGAGGGAGGGAGAGAGAGAGAGAATGGAGTCAGAGAGTGAAAGAGTCAAGTGAGAGAGAGAGAGAGAGAGAGCTAGAGAGTCAGAGAGAAATTGATAGTATTAATATAGGAGTTAGTATCTGAAAGAGAGAGAGAGAGAGAGAGGGAGAGAGAGAGAATGGAGTCAGAGAGTGAAAGAGTCAAGTGAGAGAGAGAGAGAGAGAGAGAGAGAGAGAATGGAGTCAGAGAGTGAAAAAGTCGAGAGAGAGAGAGAGAGAATGGAGTCAGAGAGTGAAAAAGTCGAGAGAGAGAGAGAGAGAGAGAGAGAGAGAGAGTCAGAGCTAGAGAGTCAGAGAGAAATTGATAGTATTAATATAGGAGTTAGTATCTGAAAGAGAGAGAGAGAGAGAGAGAGAGAGAGAGAGAGAGAGAGAGAGAGAGAATGGAGTCAGAGAGTGAAAAAGTCGAGAGAGAGAGAGAGAGAGAGAGAGAGAGTCAGAGCTAGAGAGTCAGAGAGAAATTGATAGTATTAATATAGGAGTTAGTATCTGAAAGAGAGAGAGAGAGAGAGAGAGAGAGGGAGAGAGGGAGAGAGAGAGAGAATGGAGTCAGAGAGTGAAAGAGTCAAGTGAGAGAGAGAGAGAGAGAGAGAGAGAGAGAGAGAGAGTCAGAGATAAGTTGATAGTATTAATCTAGGAATTAGTGTCTGAGAGAGAAGAGAGAGAGAGAGAGAGAAAGAGAGAGAGAGAGAGAGAGAGAATGAAATCAGAGTGTCAATGAGAAAGGAGTCGGAGAGTGAAAGAGTTGAGAGAGAGAGAGAGAGAGAGAGAGAGAGAGAGAGAGAGAGAGAGAGAATCAGATAAATTGATAGTATGAATCTAGAGTTTGTGTCAGAGAGAGAGAGAGAGAGAGAGAGAGAGAGAGAGAATCAGATAAATTGATAGTATGAATCTAGAGTTTGTGTCAGAGAGAGAGAGAGAGAGAGAGAGAGAGAGAGAGAGAGAGAGAGAGAGAGAGAGAGAGAGAGAAAGTTATAGTATGAATTTCGGAGTTAGTGTCAGAGAGAGAGAGAGAGAGAGAGAGAGAGAGAGAGAGAGTGAGAGAGAGAGAGAGAGAAACTGATAATATGAATCTCGGAATTAGTGTCAGAGAGGGGGGGGGGGCTAGAGCCTGGAAGAGAGAAATTGATAGTATGAATCTCGTAATGTCCAAAAGAGAGAGATAATGAAATCAGAGAGTGTCACAGAAAGAGAGAATGGAGTCAGAGAGTAAAAGAGTCGAGAGAAAGCGAGTCAGAGCTAGAGAAACAGAGAGAAACTGATAGTATTAATCTTGGAATTAGTGTCTGGGAGAGAGAAAGAGAACGAATCAGAGTTTCACAGAGAAAGAGACAGAGAATGGATCTCGGAGTTAGCGAGTCCCCGAAGATCTGGTGACCAGAAATCAAGTGGCTTAACGTTGGTACCCATCATCATCAAGTGCCTTGCTAGCTGGCGTAAACCTTCACACATCTCCACGCATCTCCGTCTTTGGTGCTCAGAATCAATATTCAATTACCGCTATCCCTTCATATTACCCTCTTAGGCCCGCCATCGTAATTTCTCTTGGTCGGTCTTTGGCTATTTTACCTCTGTTCTTTCCATTTGTCACCGTATTTTTCAATGCTCCTCTTCTCATTTCGAAACGGGCACAAAAATGACTTCTAAGCTCGACAGAGGAAAATAAAAATAAACAACACAAGTGAACTTTCAAGATTAAAACAAGAATCGCCATGTTGAAGGTAGCCTTGTGCAAGATGGAAAACATAGCCATTCATTCAGTAGCATGTCCTTTGCAGAACCTCGCTCCCATAACAACCTGCCGGAAATCTTCTCGATCATAAGCAAGATGTCCCGCGTCCGATACACCCATCTGGAGATCACCCGCCACATCCTGCACCCATATTTTCTTTGGCCTTCCTCTTCCCAGGCATATACCTCTCCAATATTATTCTCTCCAAACTTTCATGACGTTTCAAGTGACCAAAATATTCCAGTTTTCTTTGTTTTATCGTCTTTCATAGCCTACCTTCTTCAATATTAAGCTCTTGAAGTATGGATGCATTTGTTCTTTTCTTTACTCAAGATATTTTTAGATCCCGTCTATAACATTTGTATTCAAAGGCATTTATGCGCTGTTCAGCTTGTTTAGTAAGTGTCAAGGTCTCACAGGCGTATGTTGCTATAGGAAAGATGCATGCTTTTAAACATCTAATTTTTGTAGTTCGGTCTGTCCCACTTCATAATTTATTCAGTTGTTTTAGTCTTTGAAGAGCAATTAATAGTCACCATTGTTGGTAATTAATGACCTAAGATATTCACAACTTTCCACCATCTTCCAATTTTTCCTCATTAACATATATTTCTTTCTCCCTAGTAGTTTTATCTGTATGCATTATCTTTGTTTTTGCTATGTTAAGATATAAGTTGTGATTTTCACTATTTCTTTGGGTTGAGGTTATTAAGTTCTCTATACCATTCTGTGATGTGGATAGCAATACTGTATCATCAGCATATCGAATCTCTGGTATTTCATGACCACCGATATTTAGGGCATCATATTGCTCCCTGGTTATATAATCTCTGACATTTCTCATTATATTTTCGGCGTACAGGTTAAACAAATAGGGTGACAGCACACAGCCCTGGTGGACTCCTTGGTTGATGTCAAACCAGTCTGATGTCTCGCCATCTATTCTAACCGCTACTTGCTGGTCTAGATAGAGCATTTTTATGTGTTACTACATGCGATGGAAAGCCCATATTCCTCATGATTTCCCAAAGTTTCTGATGTCGTACACAGTCGAATGCTTTTTAATAATCCACAAAACATGAGAATGTTTACATTAAATTCTCTGCACTTCTCTATTATTAAACGCATGTTGAGTATGTAATCTCTTGTTCCTCATCCTTGTCTAAATCCAGCTTGAAACACGTTAAGCTCTTCTTCCATTTTCTTACGAAGTCTTCCCATTATGATTTTTAGTAGAATTTTACTTGCATGACTGATCAGGGCAACAGTTCTATAATTGATGATTAATTTCATGTTGCCCTTTTTTGGTATTGGAATGAAGATAGTTCTCTTCCAATATTTTGGCCATGTACCATATCTTTTTACATAATGCGTGATAGATTTATATGCTTTCTTCCTCTCCCGCTTTAATTAGTTCAGCTGGTATCTCATCACATCAAGGTAATTTACCATTCTTCAGGTTCTTTATTCCTCATGCAATTTCATCTAATGAGAGTTCAGGTTTTGTCTCTGCTGTCATTGGTTCATGTATATCATTCATATCCTCGCAGTCATTCATATCATACATTCCACAGCAGTATTCCTGACATCTTTCTAGGTGTTAAGGTATTTCCCAACTTGTTACAGATAACATTTGAGATTGAACATTTCTTGTCAATAACTTCATTTCTTTGAACTTTTCGTAATCTCTTCCATTCTTATGATATTGCTCTATTTTAATACAACAATCTTGTATATATTGGTTTTTGTCCTTTCTTGTGTTCTTTCTTATTTCTCGAGTTAAAGAGAAAAAGAAGTTATACTTCTTGCTGTTATCAGAGTCATTTCCTTTCTTTTTCAGTTCCCTTTGTTGTTTTATTAATTCTAACGTGTCTGGTGTAATCCATGGCTTATGTTGCTTAGTCCTGGTCGGAATGAAATCTTTGGCTGCTGTTATCAAGATATCTCTAGCTTGTACTGCCAGTTCATCAGGTGTCATTTCTTCTTGTACAGACATCAAGCCCCCAAAACGATTCCTCACCTCTACGTTGTATGCTTCTGGTGTTTTTGTGAGATCAAAACGAAGTGGCCTTGGTCCTCCGGTAAGCTTTTTGAGTCTAATTTCAGATCTGCTTCTAATAACTGATGATCTGTATCACAGTCTGCGTATGGTTTTTGCGGTTATGCTTGATCCCCATCTTCTTTGTATTAAAATATAATCTATCTATCTTCTTCTTCTTCAGCGTTCCGAGCCATTGAGGTTCTTTGCTGCGACTTACAGATCCGAACGGTGAGGTGAGTATGAACGTTTTCTCTATTAACATTTTTTTCAATTAAACATTTTCTTCAATTAACATTCTTTTCAATTAACATTTTTTTCAATTCTAATTTTCTCTTCATTGCTTCCATTTTTCTATGCTTTTGTTCTTCTCGCCCTGTCGTCACCTTCTGATGTAGTCACAGGAGATCTCCTTGACTGTATGTTGTGTTTGTTTGCTGATGAAGGCTAGTCGCCGCAACGTCTGTTATGTAAAGCTGCACTACTTTGTGTCATTTTATATTGTTTACGTTTTCACAGCTTTACCGCAGTTCCACCAAATTTTATTCATATTTTTCTGCGTGTAAGAGTAACGGTTGAGCGTGGAAATGTAGAGCGATGTAGTGGTCGTCTGAACTGGATGAACGCTGGCGCTGTAATGTACCAAGACTGCCATTGCGTTGTTATCCTACGCAACTCAATGACGTGGCACTTGTTTATTACCAGTGCCACAACGTGCTTATTTCTATTGCTATTCTATTTATATATGTTGATGCGCTTGCTCATCAGTTTCTCTCTACTAGTCTGTCATATGGCATATGACAGGTTGCATCATTTCTATTTCCCAATCCAAAGTTTCCTAAAACGTGTCTCATTTTCAGCTCTTCTTGTACCTACTTTAACATTAACATTAAAATCTCCCATTATTATTGTTATATCATTATGACCAATCTTATTTAAAATGTGTTTTGCAGTGTGCTGTAAAAATCTCCCATTTCGCCCTCTTCTGCTGTTGAAGTAGGTGCATATGTCTGTATGACAGTTGTGTTTTTTGGGCGGCCTTTAAGTCTAATAATGAGGATTCTATCACTAACTGGGTTATATCCCATTAAAGTTTTTGCAGTTGCTTTATCTACACAAAATGCCACTCCGCTCTGGCCTCCGACGTCTCTGCCAGAATAAATGAAAAGACTTCCATTTTCAATTGTAAAATGTCCATTGCCTCTCCAGCGATGTTCACTAATTCCTAAAATTTGAATATTTAACCTCTCAATCTCATCACATACTACTTTAAGTTTTCTCTCATACACACTTCTCACATCCCAAATTCCTATTCTCACTCTCCTTTTTAGTCTGACACAAGATTTCCTTGGTAACACAGTCGGGTTTAACTCAGTCATCACGATTACTAGTACTGACCCTTGTGTTATACTCTTCCCCAGTGTTATCTGATCTGCCTGGAGGTCTCTTTCTTATTATGTTTTCTGTCATGGTTGTTATGGTTTCTTGGCAAGTTTTGCAGAAGGTAGTTTGCCATTGCTTTCCTTCTATGCAGTGACTGTTCTAGCCTTTCATTAGCCCCTTCCAGGCAATCCAACTATAACAACGTGTAACATCAGCTGTAAAAGAGGCGGGGGAAGACAGAGAAAAGTTGAGTTGAATTAAGAACCGACATCACTGCACTCAGGATATTCCCATATGTGCTGTCGAGGGGACAACCGCCAGTGAAGAGTCACACTACTAATCGTTCCCACCACTATCTGATTGAAAGCTTTCCTGGTCTTCCCTCTCAGTTTTGAGATTCTACCACCTTTTGGGTTCTCAATCTACTACCCCGCCTTCTCCACCTGGTCCCACAGGTGCACGACCACCTCTTCCTTGTCCATAGGTATTCTACCACCAAGAGGTTTATTCCCCCGCACGACTAGGGCAAACAATCCATACAATTCTCACAATCTGTGACCAGTGAAACGAAGTGAGCAAATAGAGAAAAACAATGCTGAATGGACAAGGGCGATGGCATGGAGGAATATCATCTGCGTGGCTGTCCCAGAACACCAAGGATCGAGATCTGTGGTCATGCACGAAGGCTTGCCAGCTGGCAAGGTACATGATGATGATAATGAAGATGTGTCCTCGGTACTTTCTACAGCTCTTGTCCGAGAAGCAAAGAGAGATATGCAACACATGGACATGGTTTACTTTTAGTACACAGATCCCCGTACAGTAAACATCATCTTCTTCCACTTGTGCCGCCAAGAGTCGAGGAATAGATGACGCTCCAGCATCCGATGGGTAGCACTGGATAGTGTCATCCCGTATGACTGTACAATGTCTTTGACGCTTTTCTACAATCACCGTATCTATCATTTCCTAGTTCCTTCTGACTTGTTGCTATCAAGATGATGGCATCAGCATCCATATACCTCGATATTGTATTTTATCATCATCATCTTCCACTGTCAGGCGGCACGGGGAGGAATGGCGACATTCCCCATTGTCTTTGATATAAACCCACTTTAGTCTCGGGCATCCTCATGATCTGGAGGTATGCTGGTAGTTGATAGTGCTGCATTCTAACGAGATGACCGAACCATTTAATCTTCTCTTTCAATATATGTGACACACGGTGTTGATCCCACCGTCTGTCTGATAACATCATTTCTTATTCGGTCTCGTATAGTTAAGTTGGGCACTCTTCTCAAGCATCTCATCTCATAGGTGTTGATTTTACGTATGTGTGAACTGGATAATTTTCAAGTCTGGCATTGGTAGCATAGGGTTGGCATTAATATACTATTATCTCCACCGACGTGTCTCCACCTTGCCGCGGTGAGGGAGCTTGAGTGTCCCACTGACCCCAAGCGCTGTGCCAATGGATATAAACTACATATTGGACAGCTCTTGGGATAGGGACCAGACTAAGAGAGACACAACCTTCTGCTCTGCAGGTAGACTGAGGATAGCAGTCAAAATTTAAACTCAGGTGCACGAAGCCACAAACTTGGTCTAGACACTTACACAAAGGCCTCCATCTGAGAGATGTAGCTGAACGCCTCTAAGCTACTACCCTTGGATGAGAGAGCCGGGCCGATACTCACCTACCGAAAAATGGAGGTGAGATACTGAGCACGCTACATGCCCAGTTGATACTTGTCCGAAGGCTCTCAGCTGGGGGGTATGAGGGATCCCCGGATGAGAGGGCATCGCCGTTTCTCGCTCATTGATGTACGGAGGTAAGGTGCTGAGCCGGTAGCATATGTAGCCTATCTCCTGAGCGAGTAATGAAAGGTTGAAGAAGTGCCCCAGTCGAATGAAATGGTTACGAAAACTATCTAACTCATAGAGAGTGTAAAGGTTGAAAAACGTCTCAATAACACGAAATGGAACGCACGGCTAGCGAATCCATTGCGTAGTCCTAAGTCCGAAGCAAAAGCTTACCTAGTGGATGTTGCCCGCAGTCTGACCGTTTCTGGTGTGTGCTTGAACGACCAGTGCCAAGCGAGATGCCCAACACATGGAAGTGAGGAACTAAAGCAGCCATGAGCAGGACGTGGCAACTCCTCGGGTGAGCCCAGTCTCAGAGCAATATGTGCCGGCTCTGCAATTATGGAAGCCTCCTTGGAGAGCGGGGAATGCCCATGGTCTGCCCCTGACTTCCCTTGAGAGTTGACCATGATGTCATTGACGTTCTATCTTGACCAGCTGAGATGTGGGCGACATCACAACAATAAGTCTAACGTGCCTCGAAACCCGAGGAAGGCTAACCTCATAAAAAAATGCCAGTCGAAGCCGGAAGTGCCGTCCTACGGGTGGCAAAATAAAAATTGGCACTACGCTTTTAAGTCCGAGTGAAATGTCTCATCCGAATGTCTCTCGTGCTAGGAACAGCTCTGACTACCTAGTTTCCGAATGCCGCCCTTGTTCGGAACAGCTCTGACTAGGTAATTTTCCGAATGTCCGTTGTGACCGAAACAGCTCTCGAGCACAACGACAAGCACATGTCCGTGTCGAAAACTCGCTGAGTGGATATCATCTGCAGACCTGTCTGGTTTGTGCTGGAACGAACGAAATGCCCAATATATTGAAGTGAGGAATTAAAGCAGCCATGATCATTTATGATCTGTTTAAGTCCTCGCTAATCACTGGTATTATGAAGGCTAATAGACTTACAATGGCTGGGGCATATAGAAAGAATGGAAGATAATAGGGAAACAAAACTAGCTTACACTCAGGAAATAAATGACCGTAGACCCCAAGGTAGACCAAGAAGACGGTGGAGAGATAATATACATACAGACCTACAAACACTTGGAACCAACGACTGGAGACGGATTGTATCTGCAGCAAAGAACCTCAATGGCTCGGAAAGAAGAAGATGATGATGATGAGAAGGACGTGACAATTCCTTCGGTGAGCCCAGCAGCAGGGCGCTATGTGTCGGCTCTGCAATTATGGAAGCCACCCAGGATGGCGGAAAATGCTATGGACAGTCCCTGCCTGACCGTGAAGTCTTCGACTGTTCCAACTTGACCAGCTGGGAGGTGGACGGTACCACAAAAGTGAAAGTCTCCCAGGAATGCTAACCTGGTCAAAAATGCACGCAAAAGCCGGATGTGTTGACCTAAGGGTTTCGACTCAAGGGTGCCTAATGCACACCGCAATCACATCTGAGAAAAAAACACTGCGGATGAAGACAAAGAAGAAGATATACTATTATTATCTGTTGTTTTGAGGACGTAAGTATACTTGGCTCTTTCAGCACTGGTGTCAGTTGATATATAAGCGCACTTGCATTTTGACATCTCATTTTTATTTCTCAGTCTGTTCTGCCTTCCTCTGTGATAATACATCCTATGCAACAATCACACATGCTTAAACCCAAGCAGCCACGCACAAGAGTAAACGCACACAAGAATAAATAAAAACTACATCACACATTTTTTTCCCCATTTTTTTTGGTAAAAAGTTTTTTTTTTTCCATTAAAAAAATTCAATTATATTTAAATATGTACAGATTTAAGCGCATACATTTGCATAAAATTATGCATTTTGAAATTCATAAAAATCAGCCCAGACATGATTTCTCGCATTGCCTCCCAAGTCTTTTTAACATTCAGAATCTCAGCGAGGGGGGTTGTCATCAATTTGTCAACTTTATCTCATTAATTAACTTTAAATAATTAATAACAGCTGTTAACATGGCCGGACGTATACGAGCGCTATGGCTGTTCAACTTCCAGTACACTGGCGGGATCAACCCCTACACACTGCAATGCCGACTTCTCATTCAGAAAGCAGTGGCGAACCACTGAAAGTAAAATTGCCCAGAAAGCCAACCTTGGGGGAAGGAGCCCCTGTGGTAGATCGCGATGTCCTGCTTAAAAAAATTTATATTCACATACACGGGGAGTGAATATATATATATATATATATATATATATATATATATATATATATATATATATAAAATCATAAACAAAATAAGGCACCCCCCCCCCCCCCCAAAAAAAAAAAATATATATATATATATATATATATAAAAAATAAAATAAAAAATAAAATAAACATCACAGGAAATCGAGCACTAGAGAGAAAAACACCAGAGCAGACTAGCATTCCTAGAACCGAGTCACTTCATAAAAAAATATGGCCTCTGACAGATGCCAGCTGGCATGGCACTTGAATGAAAATATAATTTTTTTTAATTTTAAAAATCACGATAATTCCTCAACAGAACAGAAAGGATGAAAGACGGAATTTTGGAAGGTGTCAACTTTTGGCAACCACACCCACAAAATATGGCCTCCGACAGACGTCTGCTGGCATGGCGCTTGAATGAAAATAGAATTTAAAAAAAAACAAACCAAAAAACATGTATTTATGTGATAATTCCTCAACGGAACGGAAAGGGGTCAACTTATGGCAACCACATCCACAGAGGGTGTGTTCATATGTCACATGAATTTGAATCCCAAACATAAGGGAGTTGATGGGGGAGGGACTACCGATTGTCCAGATGACAGCAAGCTATCACTGTCCGTCTCTGAAGCTGTCGCCAGCAAATGTGACAGCAGGATAATTACAAGACTACAAGACTATCTCATGCATATGAGCCTGAGAAGGATGTAAGCCTGAAGAGAAGGGGTCTCACCCATCCTTCTTTAATAAGAAACTGTTTGGCAGAATTAACACTGTGAAACAAGACTCAGAATATCCATCCGGATGTGGAATGCTGGTCTCATTGAGAAGTAAGCACAGAAGAGAGTGGTCTTGAGCCGCGACGGGTCCAGGTGCCTTCCTCACCACCATTTAATCTCTGGATAATTTCACGTGGACTTCTAGTAATAAAATTTCCCCTGGTCTCTGGGTAGTGAGATCGGACGCCCGTGTGTATTGTTGCGCATGTAAAAAATCCCTTGGCAGTTGGAAATCGAAAAGGAGTAGCCTAACGGCGCTGTCGGGGCAAAATTTCGAGTTAAAAATCTACCAAAAGTATTTCAGGATCCTCGCTGTGCTACGGAGTTCGTGCACTGAGCTGAGTTTCTCCAAACTCAGGTTTGAGTTAGGAGAAGAACGGAGCACTTATGGGTTACACCCGTGTGCCGTGATGTTGATCCATCGACTAAACTAAACTAAACAAAGAAGATCATACACAAGTGATGAGACTACAACAGTAAACAGAAAAGATCATAAACAGGTGATGAGACTATTACAGTAAACAGAGAAGATCTCAGAATCAGGTGAGAAGAAACTGCTACAGGTGACAATAAACAGAGGAACAGACCCGGACAGTACAGCAAACACAACCCTGCTCCTAGGGCAGATAAATACACCCAGGAATGACTGCGGGGGGGGGGGGGGGGGGGGGGGGGGGGGGGGGGGGGGGGAGGAAGAGAAGAGAACCAACTCATCCCCCAAGCCATGAACAGTGAGAACTTCATCCACTTGGCTGGTGCATGCAAGGACTACACTGAACACAGAACCATGCTATGTAGCAACCAGCTTTCTTCTCCAGAGGCACATCATGTACCCACATTATCACCCAGACCTCTCAACCTGGATCAGCAGGCTGGCAAGTAACAAGTCCACCCACTAGAATAACCCAGCTCATGGGAAATAGATGATCCACCCACTAGAATACAACTTCTCAGTAGAAATAGTTGATCCACCCACTATAATACAACTTCTCAGTAGAAATAGTTGATCCACCCACTAGAATACAACTTCTCAGTAGAAACAGTCGATTCACCCACAAGAATACAACATCTCAGTGGAAATAGTTGATATACTCACCTAAGTGGAAATGGGTGTAAGACATCAGAAGTGTCTGGGCAAGAGTACAACAAGAATCATGAAATCTGATTGAACCAAGCATTACCTACACAACTTTAGGAAATTAAGCTATTCAACAAAAACACACCCATATATACAGGGTGCTTGTCACTACACTTTGAATTAAGAAAGTGAAAACAAGATGGAAAACATACTCTCCAACAAACAGCTGTTCTACATACAAAGTGTAGTGGGACTTTACAAACACCCTGTATTAGAAACAAAAACAAAAGTGGCAATGTGTGGGAGATGCTCTGAGCAGACAAACCATCACCTCACACAAACAGATCGTTCATGTTTAGATATGCATTGAACGCAGTCAACATCATAACTCATGCGTTCGTGTCTCTCCACAGATCTCATTCTGCATCAACTCTACTGATAATATTCCTCCATTTCCCTGGTTGCACTCCAACCAGCATTAGTTCTCTGGGCCTGCCTCTTTTCACATTGATCTGTCTCATTGTCACGATGTTCTCCAATGTCTCTCTTCTCATCACATGACCAAAGAATGCTGTTTGCCTCATTCTGACAGCTGTACATAATGTTCTAGTTTCATTAGCTTCTTACTGGCAATCATTGTCACCTTGGCAGTTCAAGGAATTTGCAACATTCATCTCAGGAACCACATCTCTAAGCCATTCTTAATTTGTTCATTCATGTTAAATGATTTACTACTATACATCAAAACAGGTTCTATTTAACGCCTCAGTAATCTCTCTCTCGTACACTCAATGGTAGAGGTTTACAGTGAACTTAGCCACCCCTTTGACAAATTAAAAATTCTCTCACAGATTATAACCTGTCAACTCAGAATCACCAGCGTGATAACATTAACAAACACATCAAAAATTAAAATATACACCCCCAAAACAAATTTTTTAAAAATCCAATGACAAATTTCAAGCTTTCGTCAAAGTTCAAATAATCCACCACTCACCAAGCTGTTTATATTTACAATTAAAAATACGCGCAATAGAGTATAAAGCTACATACAAAACAATATGGGCATACTAAAGCTGTCATATTTATGTGTATGACAGCAGCTGTTGCGCAGGTATGTCACACATGTACACGTATGACAGCAGCTGTCGCACATGCAAGACAGCAGGTATGTCACACATGTACACGTATGACAGCAGCCGTCGTGCATGCACAGCAGGTATGTCACACACAGATGTGTATGACAGTAGCTGTCACGCAAACACAGCAGATATGTCACACACCCCGCACACAACAAAGCAAAAAAAAAAAAAAAAAAATACATAAAAATAAAAGCAGATATGGCACACACACATGACGTTTCAAAGCAGTTGCCACACATGCAAAATGTCTCTCTCTCTCTCACACACACACACATATGACAACCACTGTCACACTCACAAAACAGATATGTCACACACTCACATGTATGACAGCCGTTCCTAAGCTAAAATACGCACATGGCAATCTAACATGGCAATGCTAACAAATGCGCATGGCAAACTTTAAAAAAAAATCTACACCAGATGCCTGATTTTTATATCATCAATAAATACAGTGTGAAATACATCATCAATAAATACAGTGTGAAATACATCATCAATAAATAGAAATACATAATAATTACAGTGAGAAACACCATTATCATCATCAATAAATCTAATGACAAATCAAATCATCAGTAAAATACAGTGAGAAATAAAAATAATCAATAAATACGAGAAATAAAAATCAATAATTACAGTGAAAAATACAGCAAGTTCACCATCATCTATGTACAGGCAATAAGAAAGAAAAGTCCCTGCTGACAAGACATCAATATTAACTCCATGGAACCATTAACAATGAAAACAATTCCACTCAAACAAACAAGAAACTGCAATATTTACAAGCACTAGACGCAGATGGCCGGTCTCTCTGGCCGACGGGTTACATCACTTTCTCCGTAATCCCGTTTATCACGCAGAGTCTCGTAGCGGGCGAGAGCTGGAAGTGGTTCTACCCCCGCTGGTTACTTGCGGGATAACTGAGCCGGCTGCTTAGAAAGCAATGGCAAACTACTCAGCGTAATCTTGCCAAGAAATAAACAGACAGCTGAAAGATGCTGCTGTTGACAGTGATGTCCTGTAAAGGATATGCAAATTAAAAAAAAAAAAAAAAAAAAAAAAAGACGCAGATAAAACCTACCACACAGCCTCGATATAGCACTGATAATCAAAATCATGTTCACGCAGCACGGTGCCGCCACAACAACAGAAGTACAAGTAGCAATCAAACTTGCAAATTTACAACTAAAATTCTTTGTGAAATGTAAATGACAAATAAAGCAACTGACAAAAGCCGGTAGACAAAATAATTCTCCATAAACAAGAGCACAATGTAGCAAACAACACAGCCAACATTTCTCCACAAAATATCTGATAAAATCAGTGTTCATCATCAACATCAATTTGTAGCCAGAACGAGACAATCAACAAGCATGCTTAACACCCACAAGACATTCTGTCAGCAACAATACATTTTATGGACCACCAAGTGAACTAAAAAAAGACAAGTGAAGCTTATACAAGACGCAACACTGCAGACATAGACAATAGTTGAAGTGAACGAAAGAAGAAGCACCTACGCATGAGGTAACAAACATTTCTTCACAAAACCAGAGGGTGTCTCAAGATTAGTGGTGCAGTCTGCTCAACAGTGTCTGCCTCAGAACCATGCACCGCTATCAAAGTTCTAGCAGAAAGGTCAGCAGTCCACCTCAGTGGCCTTGCTGATCTGACAGACAGGGCCACACACACCACATCAATGGTGTCATAATCTCAGAGGACATTCAACTTCCATAGTTCTAGCTGGGAGAACAACATATGCCTGATCAAATCTCCCTCAATCTGCACTGTCAGTTCTAGCAGGGAAGCCAACATAAAATCTCCCTCATTCTGCACGATTAGAGTTTTTAACAGCGAGACTTACATATGCCTCATAAGCACATGCTAAAATAAAAATGGGTCTTCACCAAACCCAGTGACCTATTAAAACTAAAGCCCAGGAAAATGACGTAACAATCAAGTCTGACACACAGTACAATC
The DNA here is from genome assembly GCA_963921405.1 of Cepaea hortensis. Taxonomy (NCBI): domain Eukaryota; kingdom Metazoa; phylum Mollusca; class Gastropoda; order Stylommatophora; family Helicidae; genus Cepaea; species Cepaea hortensis. Next base: position 235,770,862 of record OY992876.1, read on the forward strand.
AAGTCTGACACACAGTACAATCAAGTCTGACACACAATACAATAAAAGACCTGAAACACAGTACAATCAATGGCCAAACACATAATACAATCAATGACCTGACAACGCAATCCAATCAATGACCTGGCGCACGGTAAAATCAAACACCTGACACACTGTAAAATCAAAGACTTGACACATAGTACAGTAAATGACTTAACACAAAAGTACAGTCACTTGTCTCAAGTACAATTATCTGTCTCACACAAAGTACAGTCAACAGTCTACATAAAGTACAGATAACTTCAGTACTAGGTACATACTTCAGGTGTACTAGGTACGTACTTCAGGTGTACTGGGTACGTAATTCAGGTGTACTGGGTACATAATTCAGGTGTACTGGGTACATAATTCAGGTGTACTGGGTACATAATTCAGGTGTACTGGGTACATAATTCAGGTGTACTGGGTACATAATTCAGGTGTACTGGGTACATAATTCAGGTGTACTGGTATATATTGCTAGCCTCATATTTGCACAGAACAATCAGCACTTGATGGATGACATGATCAATATCATATCATTGACTTTCACATGATCAATATTATATCACTGACTTTCACATGATCAATATCATATCACTGACTTTCACTTCCCACATTTCCTGGCATCCATTTGACGCTGGGGCTGACCTGAAAGCCCAGGAGATTCAAACACATGACCTGTGGGTAGGCAAGCAAGCCACTGCTCTACCACCAACCATCTCACACACAGCAGTCAATTCTTGCTCAAATCTTGAAAAGACAAATGTCTCCTCAGATTAGTCTTATCTTCCGGGGTGTGTAGCTAGACTAATCTCCCAGTGTCCATAGACTTATTTCCCAATGTGCCCTTACTAAAATATCTCCTATTGTGTCCCTAGACTAACCTCCCAATGTGCCCTTAAGACTAGACTATCTCCAATGTGTCCTTAGACTACACTTTCCCCCAATGTGTCCCTAGACCAGACTAAATCACTCCCCACATCTTCTAGACCCAATCAAAACCTCCCCTCCCACTTCCCAATCGGTAAGAGGAAACTATATACGACACAAATTATAAATACAATTCTGTAAAACAATTGCATTACCCAAAACCCCAGCAAAACAAACACATTATGTTATTTACAAACCTCTGCTCTCCTTGTTGTGCTGATATATCACCACGTGATTATCAACCTACACAAGTGTTTCATAAAGAACATCCATATTTGAGATGCACATAACTGTGATTATTGAACACTCATAAATATACAATTCATGACAAAATAGTTTCTTATCTATCGTTGCAATCCATCAAATGAGACAGGTTTTGTACACAGGAATTAAGAATAAATCCTTACCCCTACAGAGATTCATTATTCATAGTTACTAATCACCTTCGCACCAGGATAGATGCTGTAGGCAATGAATGAGTCTGACATTGCCACTGTGTACGATTACCACCCTATGGATAGATCAGAACAAACCATTATTCTGCGCCTCAGAACAGGACATAATTGATTAAGCAACCATATGTATTCAAAATTCAAGATTGACAAATCAGCCATGTGTACATGTGGATTTGTGCAGCAGTAGACCACATACTCCAAGGCCGTTGAAAATACGTTATATCTAGACAAAACTTGCCTAGAGACAGAACAGTGGAAGATAAACTCTTCATTTTTTGGTTGTGCTCGCTGGACTGATTTTTGCGAGTGGATTAGCTTTCCTTATTAACAGTGTCCCACGCCATCAGGTGCCCGACTTCAGAGGAACCTGTAATTTATTTTCCCAAGTCAAGGACGAGAAGTGAACATATTAGTCCAGCTGTCTGGTGTAGCGGTTGAACCCTTTACCTTGGCATCAGCACACCGGATGTTTAAGAACATGTGTTCTTATCCATTTGGCCATGCTTTCCACCTACCCCCCCCCCCAACTCGATTAACTCAATATAATACTGCTGCTAGCTTGATTCATTCACATGGCTACATACAGGCTGTCTCATTTCCCACTCATCATGAAAGAGCTGAACGAGGGTGTGAAGCAAGGAGGTGCTCCAGTGCCACATCCAAAACATGCCTGACATTGAGCTGCTTGCCCTGTATGCCACTCCTCCTTTCGTTTGTCAATATCTGCAATCTTGTCTCTTGTATGCATTTTACTATCTTTCTTAGTTCCGTCAATAATCCATATAGTTTACCTTCCACTGTTGTTTCTCTAGGCCAGAAGGTTTGCCTGGATATGTTGTATTTTGGACAGTCTTGAAGTATGTGCTCTGCTGTGCCAGTCCACATGTGTACATGACTGATTCACCAATCTTGAAATTTGTATACATGTTGCGTAATCTGTTGTATCCTGTTCTGAGGGGCAGAATAATGATTGCTCTGTATGTCATTCAGAATCTCAGGCATAAACCAAGTCAACTAAACAAGACAGTGAAGTTCATACAAGAGAAAAACACAGCATTTACAGACAAATTTCAAGCGTACAAAAGAAGAAATAGAACTACCGCCATTTAAGGTCAACCAATGGATTGAGCCAACTTTATGAAAATCCTGCCATAGAAAGATGGTTGCCAGTGAGAACTTTCAACTGAACTAGTCAACATCAAAAGCTGTAACGCGCTGGAAAGTAAACCGATCAACAAATGCCTGAATTAGTGCAAATATTGCAGTTCTGCTGTAAACAGGCACAATGCAATTACGTCAAAAACAACATTCCGGACGAACACAGAAGATAAGTTATAACGCAAACGGCCAGAATGAAGATCAGAATCGCCATAAAAAAGAGCAGTCTAGTCAGCATGTAAGGTAGATCATCCATCTCAATTCAGACACAGACCACCGAGACAAAGCTGTATGACTAGCTGTAAGGCATTCCCCTTGTAAAAGGAATGAAGAAGAACAAAATTCCTGGTGTCATCTAGTGGTTGAAATAAACAAGATAACAACGAACAAACAAAATGAGGTAAATGTTTAAACTCTAGTATCATTTCACGCAAACCCCGGGAAGGTTAACCCGGTCAACAAATGCCCGCAGAAGTCGGATGTGTCGGCCTAACGGTGCAAGAACGCAGCTCTGCTGTAAACAGGCACAACGCAGTTACATCCGAAAAAAAAATCCGGATGAACGCAGAAGAAGAAGATTTCACGCAAACTAAATATGTTTTTGTTTACAAGAACCAAAACTATGCACCTTAAAAATACCAATATTCTTCAGGAAAGACCGTTTTAAAAAAAAGTATACAAATATAAACAGCAATTTTACAATCCTTGTGGTGTACTGGGAACATAGTGCTAGTCACCCTGCACCTGGCCACAAACCTCGGACAATGGAAACTACTCTGTAACATCAATAAATGTGGCGTGGAACCCGCATGGTTCAGACCAAATCAAATTGGTCAGTACTTGGTTGGTGATGAATTTATCAATGCACACACAAACATCTATTTGAACTAGTTAAAAACACTAGAATAGGAAAAATATAATCGTATCACATTAGAACAGGAAAGAAAAATAATAATCTTATCACACTAGAACAGGTACAAATAATCATATCAATTTGCTTCTTGTATGAAACTCAACTCAACTCAACTCTAAGACAACACATGATGATAAATATGATTATGCAGTACATGAGAGAAGTTATAGTGGTGTGGTAGTCAGCACACTCGTCTGACTATGCCTACCTTTTATACACAATCTGGGACGGTTGTTCCAATTCAATCACCAAGCAACTTTGCTTACTCCAGAAACGATCCCGATTTGTAGAAAAAAAAAACTTACCACCTCGTTCAACCAGCCTCAGTTGCGTTGGTTATAGTTGTGGTGGTTCATAGTGCGGTATATATTGTTCTGGTCTTTTGCGCATTGGACGACTTCTGTTGATGCATCTCTGGCCAAGTTACTCCGTTTCTTCCTTTGCCGATGCTTCCTCGTTGCTTTTGCTGTTGTTACTGGATGAATCTGTGACCACTATTGTTTTCCCCACCCTCTCGTTTGGAGTTTTCTTGAGTTCCTGATCTCTCTTTACCCTGTGTGCTTGAATTTTCTTGCGCCGAGCCCTGCAAAGGGCCTGCCTTTTATCATGTGTTTGTTTTCTTGGGCTAGCCATGAGAAGGGCCCACCTTTCATCGTCAGGGTTTGTTTTCTTGAGTCTTGGTTCAGTGTCCCTGCAAGGGGCCTGCCTTTTATTGTCTGTGTTTGTTTTCTTGGGCTAACCCAGAAAAGGGCCCACCTTGTATCATCTGTGTTTGTTTTCTTGGGCTAGCCCTGAGAAGGGCCCGCATTTTATCATCTGGGTTTGTTTTCTTGAGTCTTGGTTCAGTGGGGTCTTTGTCCAGCGTATGAGAGGGATTATTGCGTCTCTCTTATCCATCGTTGGGGAGGTTTCCTACTGTCTCCTCTTATCCAGCACCGGAGGGGTTTCCCGAGCGTCCCTCTTGTCCAATGTTGGGGAGGTTTCCTACCGTCTCCTCTTGTCCAATGTTGGGGAGGTTTCCTACTGTCTCCTCTTGTCCAATGTTGGGGAGGTTTCCTACCGTCTCCTCTTGTCCAATGTTGGGGAGGTTTCCTACCATCTCCTCTTGTCCAATGTTGGGGAGGTTTCCTACCGTCTCCTCTTGTCCAACATTGGGGAGGTTTCCTACCGTCTCCTCTTGTCCAACACTGGGGAGGTTTCCTATCATCTCCTCTTGTCCAACATTGGGGAGGTTTCCTACCGTCTCCTCTTGTCCATCGTTGGGGAGGTTTCCTACCGTATCCTCTTGTCCAATGCCGGAGGGATTTCTTGCGCGTCCCTCTTGTCCAATGTTAAGAGGTTTCCAATCACCTCCTCTTGTCCAGCATTGGGGAGGTTTCCTACTGTCTCCTCTTTTCCAGTATCTGAGGGGCATCCTGTGTGTCCCTCTTCTCCATTGTTGGGGCGATTTCCACCCTTCTCCTCGTCTCCAATGTCAAAAATGGTCCTTTCGCCTCTCTTTTGTCCACCGGTGGAGAGTTTTCCGCACCTCTCTGTATTCCCTATTGTCCTGGTTTTGTGTGGTGATATCTTTCAGAAACGGCCTATGAATTTATAGTAAACACAAAACTGACAATCCTAGCTTACATAAACACCTTCAGATACTACCACTCCGCAAACGCCTACTTTTCAACAAGGCCAAACTAATTCACAAAATCCTACATCGGAATGCCCCAAATTACCTTTGGCCATTGTTTAAATATAATGCTAGACACAGTGAAAGATTAAATATATTACACATTCTGAAGCCTAGGATCGACGTATACAAAACAAGTTTAGCTCAGCTGTGGAACAATCTTCCACAAGAAATCAAAGACATCACCAGTCCCTATACATATAATCGCAAATTATTTGAACGCTACCTCAGTACTGACTATCCATTGTTGGGGAGGTTTCCTACCATCTCCTCTTGTCCAACATTGGGGAGGTTTCCTACCATCTCCTCTTGTCCAACATTGGGGAGGTTTCCTACAATCTCCTCTTGTCCAACATTGGGGAGGTTTCCTACCATCTCCTCTTGTCCAACATTGGGGAGGTTTCCTACCGTCTCCTCTTGTCCAACATTGGGGAGGTTTCCTACCATCTCCTCTTGTCCAGTGCCAGAGGGATTTCTTGTGCGTCCCTCTTGTCCAATTAATAATAATCATAATAAAACTCAAATATAACAGCCATCCCCTTTTGGTAGACCAATACATTCTCCATAACTAATAACAATTGCCACATCATCATTCATTAATATTACTGAGTCGTATAGTATTGATTTTTGCATTTTCCCCATTCCTTTATAATGCATATCTTTTATATGTTTGTTCTCAGGTAGGCTTGATTGATGTGTGGATTAAATAATGTATGAAAGAGAGTGATAGAAGGGTAGAATGTTAGACAGGCCTGTTCGTTGGTTCATGCACTTGAAGGATCTTCGTGATGAAGTGGTCAAGCCGTTCGTCTCTCATACTGAAGGTTAATGGGTTTGTTTTCGTGTCATTCGGATCATGCATGCAATGGTTTGAGCTATCCTGGTGGGTCACCACTGGAGCTGTGGAGTGCAGGCTCGACTGGCATTGATATTCTGAGGATAATGACTACGACCTCCAGCATGAGAATGGAGGCAGTGGCAGTAACAGCATCCTTCCGATGGTTGGAGGTGACCGCTGCAACACACACTGCATTCATTACGGACTCTTGAGTATGGTTAGTTAGGTGGAAAAAGAAATGTTTCATACAGAATGGCTTGCCTAGCTTCACAGGTCAGATTGTGAGAATTGCATGAATTACCCGGGAAGGTTAACCCGGTCAACAAATGCCCTTAGAAGTTGGATGTGTCGGCCAAAAGGCCCAAGTATCGCAGTTCTGCTGTAAACAGGCACAACGTAATAACGTCCAACTGAGAGTCGAAAGTCCTTCGAAACACCTGGGAAGGTTAACCCGGTCAACAAATGCCCGCAGAAGTCGGATGTCGGCCTAACAGCACAAGAATGCAGCTCTGCTGTAAACAGGCACAACACAATCACATCCAAATAAAAACTCTGAATGAACGCGGAAAGGAATCAACACACGAACTGATCAATACGGCCAGAGGTCGCAAATTGTGGAGAAGCATGATCGCCCATGCCAGCTGGCAAGGCACTGGATGATGATGATGATACAGCAGTTTATGAACTTGTCTGACTACAGTTGCCCGGAGTCCATCCCTCAGGAGTTGCATGTGGGCACTGGAGGTGTGGGCAAGGTACAGATGATCTGCTTCAACTCATGAAGCCTTCTATTCCACAATGAATGTAAGTGACTAGGCAAACTCCTAGTAGATCTGACTCTGCAGGGAGCATAACCACCACTGCTGTACAACCACCACTGCTGTACAACCAACACTGATAAACATTCTTTAAGGTACAACCCCACTGTGTACAATCACTACTGTACAACCCCACTGTGTACAATCACTACTGTACAACCCCACTGTGTACAATCACTACTCTACAACCAACACTGATGTACAATCTCTACCATACAATCCTATTGTGTACAATCTCTCCTCTACAACCAACACTTGTACATTCTCTAGTGTACAACCTACACTGTACACCGACAGCTATGTAAACACCTTGTGTTGCATACAACACCATGCAGCCAACACAACCTCATTCTAGTTCATATAAGAGTCAACACTGCAGATACAGAGAGTCAATTTTCAGCCTTCAACCAAAAAGAAGAAATGACCTGGTTTGGGCTGCTCTGGTAAACCCCAGCATCGTGACTCATCAGGTACTGACAATTTCCTAGACAACCGCAGCTTGTTGCAAATTCATAATGTTGCAGGTCGTCACACCATCATTTAAAGTGTTCCAGGTCTTTTCATCATCATTCTCAAGTGCCTTGCCAGCTGTCGTAGACATTCATGTCTCTCCACAGATCTCGGATTTGGTGTTCTGGATAAACTCTGCTGATGATATTCCTCCATGCCATCGTCTCAATCCTTCCAGCATCATTTCTCTTGGTCTGCCTCTCTTCCCCTTGATCTTTCCAGTTGTCACGATGTCCTCCAATGCCCCTCTTCTCATCACATGACCAAAGAAAGCCGTTTGTCTCTTTATTATTGTTATATATAATGTTCCTGTGTCATTAGCCCCTTTCAAGCAATAGTTTTTAGTTACTCTGGCAGTACAAGGAATTCGCAACACTCATCTCAGAAACAACATCTCTGTTGCTTCCAGGTTCTTCCCGATTTGTTCACTTCCATTCTGATTCACTGCCATACAGCAAAATAGGTTTTATATAGCATTTCAGCACTCTCTTTCTTACATTTAATGATAGTAATTTATTGTGTAAGATACTCTTCATTTTCTGAAATGCGGCTTTTGCCTGCCTTATTCTGCTCTTAATCTCTGTTGTACATCTTCCATCTGATGTTACAACTGCTCCTAGATATTTAAAATTATCCACTTGGTTAAGAGTGTTCCCTTCTATTTCCATTTCACATTATGGTGTCATATGCAGGTTTTCACATCATCAAATTGTTGTAGGTTTTCACATCATCAAAATGTTGAAAGTCAGAGATGCATGTCACAACTACCAAAATACTGCAGGTCAGAAATAATCAAAATGTCAAACCATCAAAACACTGAAGGCCATAATAATCAAAATGTTATACGTTGCACGTTACCAAAATGTAACTCAAATGGCACCATCAACATGTCTTGCAGGTCACACATGATCAAAATGCCAACCCATCAAAACATTGTAGGCCATAATCACCAAGATATTCTAGGTCACACATCAAAATGTTCTAGGTAACATATCATCAAAATGAATCTCGGGTCGCACCATCAAAATCAGTAGTTACAAATCATCAAAATACCCCAAAGCCAAACCATCAAAACATAGTAGGTCATAACAATCTAAACCACTATAGGTGTCAAACATCAAAATATCAAATGACAAACCATCAACACATTGCAATGACAATCATCAAATTGTTATAGGTCACACATCATCAAACTGTACCTCCAGCACCACCAACACGCGTTGCAGGTTACTCACCAATAAAATGCCACAGGCCACATCATCAAACATCACATCATAACATCGCAGGTCCTGTCACCTAGCTGTCACATAACTAACATCAAGTTGTCATACCCTAACGTCACTAAACGTTCAACCACTTTCAGGAGGGTTCCGGCTCCTCATTTTCTCGCAGCCAGGTAAAGAACTGAGTCAACTGCATGGAGCAGGCACCTTTTCCCTCAGCCTCCTGAGGATCCGTGCTCTTCTCCCACTGTTTGAATGTCTCCTCGCTGACCACCTCCTCGTCATACAGAATGTCGAAGATGTTGGCTATCACACCTGAAAAAAAAAAAAAAAAAAGACATTGCATCAGAAAAATATTACACAAAACTTTCTATTTCATCTGTCTTTTTACCTCACCCTAGAACACAAAATCATTACTAATTCACAAAAAAGTCATCCCCTCCGTTATCTTTTCCAGCTCCCTCAATGTCCTCCCCTCCTGTATTATCTTTACCGGCTCCCTCAATGTCCTCCCCTCCTGTATTATCTTTTCCAGCTCCCTCAATGTCCTCCCCACCTGTATTATCTTTTCCAGTCCCTCAATGTCCTTCCCTCCCGTATTATCTTTTCCAGTTCCCTCAATGTCCTACCCTCCTTATTATCTTTTCCAGCTCCCTCAATGTTTGATATGAATAGGGTGGAGGGGGTTAGCACTCACTCATTTTGAACTCAAGCCTAGTCAATACAGTGCTACTATTTCTAGCGCACTTGGCTGAATTCTGGACGTGGATTAACTTTCCCTATTACCAGTGTCCCTTGCCATCAGGTAAACCAACTCTGACTTCAGAGGTGCTTGTAATTGACATCCCCAAGTCTAAGACGAGAAGTCAACATATTTAGTCCAACTAACCGCAGCATCAGTGCACCGGATGTTTAAGAACGAGCGCTCTTTTTCATTCTGCCATGCTGATCTCCACTTATGGAGTTAAAGTCTGACTTATGATAGAGAGAAATTTCAAAAGACTTATGGGAGAAAAATGTAGGCGATGATAGAGACAAATTCCAAAAGTGTTATGGGAGAAGAAATGCAGCCTATGAAAGAGAGAAATTCCAAAAGACTTATGGGAGAAAACTTTAGCTTATGATAGAGAGAAATTTCACAGTTTCACAGTTGTGAAACATTTAGCTTATGATAGAGGTCTCTGTGGCGAAGTGGTCAAGCCGTTTGACGTTTGACTCGTGAGCCGAAGGTTGTGGGTTCGATTCCGGGCCGCGTCCTTCGGTTTCTTCTTCTTCTTCTTCGTTCATCCGGAGTTTTTTTTCGGACGTGATTGCGTTGTGCCTGTTTACAGCAGAGCTGCGTTCTTGCGCCGTTAGGCCGACACATCCGACTTCTGCGGGCATTTGTTGACCGGGTTAACCTTCCCGGGGGTTTCTTAGGATGTTAGACTCTCACTGTTGTGGTGTTATCTCCCATCCCAGCTGGCCCATATAGATCAGCCAAAGGCATCCTGGTCGGCCCTCAAGGGAAGGCAGGGGCAGACCATGGGCATTCCCCGCCATCCAAGGAGGCTTCCATAATTGCAGAGCCATCACACAGCGCTCTGGTACTGGGCTCACCCAAGGAATCGTCACGTCCTGCACATGGCTGCTTAGCCTCACTTCCGTATATTGGGCCTTCCGTTCACCATAGGCTGTTCTTCCAGAAACCAGAAGAATGCAGTTTGCAGATGACATCCACACAGTGAGCTTTCGATTCAGACTTTCCACGTAATGGATTTGCTATCCAAGCAATATTCCATTTTGTGCCACTAGGACACTTTTTCCACCTTTTATGAAGCCCACACAGTGAGCTTTCGATTCGGACTTTCCACGTAATGGATTTGCTATCCAAGCAATATTCCATTTCATGCCTCTGGGAGGCTTGTGTAACCGACATGCCTGTGGTATGAAGTGTGGCAGTCTAAATACTTCTTCATGTATATTTAAATGTCAACCTGAATGTAGTTAAAGTAAGCTGCAGTCAACCTGAGCTTGTTGATATCTCCATAGAGCTTGTCCTCGAATGAAGCAGGTGTGGGCCAAAATATCTTTCTCTGTTCTGCATATATTGGGCACTCTTGCAGCAAATGTTTAGCTGTCATTTTACCAGTTCCACAATTACATTCATCTGTATCTCCTATCTTTAGTTTGTCGAACAAGTGGTATTTCAGCCTGTTATGTCCTGTGCGGAGTCTGAAGATTGCTACTTGTTCTCTTCGGTCGAGTTTGTAATATGCATCATCCTTCTGGTGGCCTGGATGCTCTAATTCCCATTTGGTTCTATAAGTGCTTTTTATCAACCTCTTTGCCTCATTATAGGTTATGTCTATGTCAGGCTGTGGTAGTCGTCCGCCCTCTTTTGCCAGTCTGTCAGCCTCTTCATTTCCAGGTATACTGCAATGTGATGGGATCCACTGTATTACAACTTTTTTGGATTTCTGGCATAGACCATGGAGTGCTGCTCTTAGGTCAGCTATTTCTGTGCTGTTATTGCTCTTCAGTATTGAGACAGCTGACTTTGCATCTGTAAAGATAGCTATTTGCGTCTCTTTTTTTTTCCTCCATCAAGAGCATTTCTGCTGCAGTTTTCAGAGCCTCTACCTCCGCTTTGAAGTTACTTGAAAACTTTCCAGTTGCCACTGAATGTGTTTTTTTCACTCCATTTTTTAAATTTAGGAGAATTCCTCCTCCTCCATTCTCTACTGAATTTTTGGCTGATCCATCTGTATATGCATGGGTCCAATTGCTGCTTGGGTAATGTTCTTTTATGTAGTTTAGGGTTATTTCTCTTCTTTCGGTTTCATGCTGAGTGTTCTTTTTCTCAATACCAGGAATGTTTTCTATCATCTCAGGCAGTTGCTGCTGTCTCCAAGCTGGGAACTTGTCTGCATTGTAAATGGATTTGACTGTTGATATGTTAAGTATGGGATCTGCCCTAATCTTTCGTTTTGCAGTTTCTACAAAGTTGCTACGCTTCAGTCTTCCCTTTCCAAAACCACTAAACCTTTTATACATAGGGTGGTCTGTCAATCTTCTAAATTTTTCAGCTTGTTGCTGGGCTCTGCTATCTCTTCTATCCTGCATTGGTTGTAAACAAGTGATCTTTTCTAATTCATTAATAGGCGTTGTCTTCAGGCTTCCAGTTATGATTCGCATTCCTTGATTTTGGACTCTACTTATTTTGTTAAAGTTTGACTTAGCTGCTGTTGCCCAAGCTGCAATGCCATATTCCAGTACTGGCCTCACCCGTCCAGTATATAACTTCTTGAGAACTTTCTCATCTGCTCCCCACGTTGTACCAGCAAGCTTTTTCATGATTGCCATTCTTTGCCTTGCTCTTGTTCGATTTTTCTCAACCTGTGTCTTCCATGTCAGGCGACGATCAAAGGTGACTCCTAGATAGTTTGGATTTTCTTCATGGCGCAATATTTTTCCATTCAATACCAGCTTAGGTTGCTGAGTTTTAGTTGAGAGGGAGAACACTGTGCATGTTGTTTTCTCCTCACTTATCTTCACTAGCCATGATTTTGACCAGTCCTCTAGCGCTAATAGGGCTTGCTGTATTCTGCTGTTAGCTGTACTAATATATTCTTCAGATGTCCATATGGCTAGGTCATCTGCAAAGGATGATGTGTGTACTCTGGCTGGAAAATTTTCCGTGATGTCGTTTATATATGCTAGGAATAATGTTGGTGAAAGAACTCCTCCTTGGGGGACACCTTGCTCCAACAGCATCATTTTGCTGGTTTGTCCTTGTACTTTTGTCCTGGCAGTTCTGTTCTCAAGGTAGTGGCTGATCCATTTGTACATTTTCCCGCAAACATGCATTTTTTGCAGTTTTACTTTCAGTCCTTCCTTCCATACTTTATCAAATGCTTTTTCTAAATCTATCCAGACCGCTAGTGTGTGCTTTTTCTCTTGGAAGGCATCCTCTACTTCCTGAGCTATATAGGTTATTTGATCTTCAGTGGATCTGTACTTTCTGAATCCTGCTTGGTGAGGTGTTACGAGTTGGTTTTCTTCCAGATGCCATGTTAGCCTGCCATTGATAATGCGTTCCATTAATTTTCCTACACAGCTAAGAAGACTGATAGGTCGATAGCCATTTGGTTCTTCCAGGTCTTTTCCTTTCTTTGGGACTGGTATTAGTATAGCTTCCTTCCATGCCTGTGGGATTATTCCCCTCTTCTAGCTGTAATTTAGGACTGCTAGTAGTTTCTTTTTTGCCTTAGTGCCTAGTCCTATTAGCATTTCATTTGTGATTCCATCCTTTCCTGGTGATGTCTTCTTTTTTAGGGTATTCATTGCCTGTTCCATTTCTTCCATTGTTAGATTTGCCATCATATATTCTGCTGCTGTCTCTGTATATCTATGATGTATCTGTTTATCTTTGATTGCTTTCTTCTGTTCGGCTGTAATATCAATGTGGTTTGCACTGGCATAGTGTTCCATTAGTGCATTTGCAGCCTTTTTTCCTGTAAGCAAGGCATTGCCTTGTTTAATTGTTACTTGTTTATTTCTAGGTCCTTCATTGTTCATGGCTTTCACTAGTTTCCATAGTTTGTTTCCATCCCTGTCAAAATTCAGGTTTTCTGTTTTTTTCCTCCAACAATCTCTTGTTGTTTGATTTACTGTTCTTTTATATTTTGCTGAGATGGCTTTGAGAGAGATGTTCGCTTCAGTTGTTTGTTCTCTCTCTGCGGTCTTCCTAGCATCTTCAACTTTGTCCTCCAAAATTTGTAGTTCTTCAGTCCAGTATGGTTTGTAATTTTTCCTTGCTCCTCTTGGAATAGACTCAGTGGCCGCCTGTATTATTGCTCTGTTTAGACTTTCCACCATTTGCTTCATGTTGCCATATCGTGTATTTATGTTTTCACAATATTTGTCTGTTAGTATGGCAAATGTGTCCCAATCTGCTCGTTTGTAATTCCAACGGGGTAAAGGCTTTTGCTCCTGTGGAACATACTCCATATTTATTACAAGCTTGATTGGTCTGTGGTCACTACCTGCTAATTGGTCCAGCACATGGCGATCGATTTTGTGGAGGATGTCTCCTGTGCAGAAAGCTAAGTCTGGAGTAGAAGTGGTAATCCATCTTCTGGAGTAGAAGCTCGGTGTGTCATCCGCTTTGTTGAGTAGATGGAGATTTGAGTCTATTTCCCAGTCCTCCACTTCATCTCCTCTTTTGTCAGTATCTGGGTATCCCCATCTTTCTGAACGGCTATTAAAGTCTCCGACAACAATGCAATTTGTGTCAGTTATTTCCATGTTTGAGAGTGTAAGATCCTTATCTGCCGGGCTATACAGATTGTAAATTCTTATTTTCACGTCCTTTATCATTATATCAACACCTATAATTTCCGTTTGGTTGTCAGAGATCACAGATACTTCGCTGCAAGGTATTGTATTTCGTGTAAGTATTACAACTCCTCCTTTGTGTCTTTCGCGGTCGAAACGTGTGGCCTGATATCCCTCGACTGAAAATGTGCGATTGGCGTTGAGGTGTGTCTCTTGAATGCATGCCACATCTATTCTATCTTTATGAAGACGCTGTGTTAGGGAGGCTTTCTTGTTATAAACTCCTTCTGCATTCCATTGTAGTATGTTGAGTGTCCGGGGTGTTTGGTCAATAGCTCTTAACCTACTCCTCTGTGCCTTGACTCCACAGCACAGGGGAAGGTGACCACCAGTAGTCATGGGTGGACCCCCTCGAGGCAGGGGGCCCGGCACTATCACCGCCTGATGGGACTTCACGGGATTAGCACCATAACGATTAATTTTCATCTGTGGCATCATGAAATGATAAAGTTACGTTGCACTTCTTTGTCAAGCCTGTGGCTCTGTACATCAGATTTCGACAAGCATTTGTTCGGGATGCTTTCCCTAGCCTTTGACTGTCCCCAGTCTACCTACAAGGCAGCAGGTTTGTGCGTCACTTCGTCTGGTCCCTCTCCCTTGACCTGTCCGACATGGGTGACCCTACCAGTAGCTGTGCTACCGCCGGCATAGCTCTTGGGGTCATTGGAACGCGCAAGCCCCTCTACCTCGTCAAGGTGGACGCACGGCAGAGGGGGTCCTTCGGTTTACGAGTTAAATGTTTCGGAGACTCCCATAGGTTGTCGCTAAAAGCTACGGAGTTCGTGCTTTGTGTGACGCTTTCCGTGCTGCGGAAAGAGACCGAGCCATATGGGATAAAAACCCGGAGCAATGAAGTCGACCCTGTCGACTTTTAAGCGACTTTTAAGAGAGAAATTTCAAAAGACTTATGGGAGAAAACTTTAGCTTATGAAAGAGATAAATTTCAATAGAAAAGAGAGACTGGCAAGAGAAAATGTTTGTTTATGATACAGAGAAATTTCAAGACTTGTGAAAAACAGTCAGTTTGTGACAGAGAGAAATTTCAAGACTTAGGGGAGAAAAATGTATTCTATGACAGAGAGACATTTCAAAATACTTATGGGAGAAAACTTTAGCCTAAGATAGAGAAATTTCAAGACATTTATGGGAGAAAAATATAGCCCACGATAGAGAGAAAATTCAAAAAGACTTATGTGGGTAAAATTCTGCACAGAATTAACTAATGGATGATGATGATGATGATGAAACAGGTGTAAAGCCTGAGACCAGCAACTACAGACTATACGCGGACATACCTGAAGGATGCTCCAGTTTATGCATGAGTGCCTGTATGGCATACAGGGCCTGCAGCTCTCTGTCAGGCTTGTTCTGGATGTAGCGCTGGAGGACCTCCTTGTGAGACTTCAACACATCCTCATTCAGCTTCTTCGTGGTCGCTGGAAAATGAGACCACTTTATGTAGCAATGTGTATGAATCAAGCTGCTTGAAATATGGTATATATCTTCTGTGTAGCAATGTGTGTGAATCATTCCAAATGTGTGAAATATAGTATATCTTCCATGTAGCAATGCGTGTGAATAATTGTAATTGTATGACATATAGCCTAGGAAGGTTAACCCGATCAACAAATGCCCGTAGATGGCCTAACGGCGCAAGAACGCAGCTCTGCTGTAAACAGGCACAATGCAATCACGTCTGAAAAAAAAAACTCCGGATGAATGCAGAAGCAGAAGAAGAAGTATGACATATAGTATATCTTCTATGTAGCAATGTGTGTGAATCATCCCAAATGTGTGAAACATGGTATATCTCCTATGTAGCAATGCCTCTGTATCATCCCAAACTGTTAAGAAATACAGTATATCTTCTATAAGGCAATCCCAAATATGTGAAATATAGTATATTGTCTATGTAGCAATACATAACATTCAATTACCCTGGGTGAATTATGATATAGCACTAAGTATGAATCGATGCTGAGACAATTAACACCAGGCACAATAGACTAAAAAAAGTTTTTTGCATTTTCTCTTTTTGTACTCAAGGCGCAGTCCATTCATGGTGTGCACTGGACTGATTTTTGCATTTTGATTAGCCTTCCCTATTATCAGTGTCCCTCACCATCAGGCGAGCCCACTCCAACATCTGAGGTATTTGTTATTTACGTCCCCAAGTCAAGGACGAGAAATCAAAATCTTAGATTTTAGTCCAACTGACTGAAATAGGGGTTGAACCCGCTACCTCGGCATTAGCAACCGGATATTTCTTCTTCTTCTTCTGCATTCATACGGAGTTTTTTTCGGACGTGATTGCGTTGTGCCTGTTTACAGCAGAGCTGCGTTCTTGCGCCATTAGGCCGACACATCCGACTTCTGCGGGCATTTGTTGACCTGGTTAACCTTCCCGGCAACCGGATGTTTAAGAGTGGGTGCTCTTATCCATTCAGCCATGTTGACCTAACAGGAGCATATTATACATGAGTTCTATACATAGAAACATCAACTGCAGTAAACCCAGCAGTCACAAGAGACAGATCACATAGAAACATCAACTGCAGTAAACCCAGCAGTCACAAGAGATAGATCACATAGAAACATCAACTGCAGTAAACCCAGCAGTCACAAGAGATAGATCACATAGAAACATCAACTGCAGTAAACACAGCAGCCACAAGAGATAGATCACATAGAAACATCAACTGCAGTAAACACAGCAGCCACAAGAGATAGATCACATAGAAACATCAACTGCAGTAAACCCAGCAGTCACAAGAGACAGATCACATAGAAACATCAACTGCAGTAAACCCAGCAGTCACAAGAGATAGATCACATAGAAACATCAACTGCAGTAAACCCAGCAGTCACAAGAGATAGATCACATAGAAACATCAACTGCAGTAAACCCAGCAGTCACAAGAGACAGATCACATAGAAACATCAACTGCAGTAAACACAGCAACCACAAGAGACAGAACAAACAAATCACGCAGAGTTAGCTTGTCACGGTTTCAACTTCATGGCAACGGATCATCCCCATTATGCTGTTCCTGTGGCAGTGAATATCACACGAAATGCTTCTCATTGCCCCATGTGAAAAGTGGAATAGACAGGAGTCTCGACAAACCAACAGTCCACATAGGTACACTGTGCATAATGCTGTCGTCAGAATGCCAACTTAAAAATCCTCCATGGAAAATACAGTTTATCGATGGAAGCGGCAGTCACTAGAAAACCAGCAGCCACACATTTCTGCATTAAAAGTTGAGAGGAATGACTTCATTGCCCTGGGATTTATCCCTTATGGCTCGGCCCCTTTTGGCAGGGCAGCCCGCTGAAAGCATTGCACTTAGAATTAACACCGTAGCTCCAGCGACGACCCCCAGGAGTCTCCAAGAAAAATGCACTCACGAACCAAAAAGGCAATCCAGTCAATCCCAAGCGACAGGCCGACAGCCATCGTTACGAACATGCGTTTCATACTACAACAACCGCAGACAGATATAAAAACATTCGAAATGAAATTCACAGCTGACAGTGTCGCATGGCGCACTCAACTCAGTAGCAGGGCGATGGAACCATGCAACACCAGTCCAACATGAGGAAGATGCGATTGCAAATCGTAGCCAGAAGCATAAACACTCCAGAGGCTTAACAGTTTAAATACCTATCCACCATGTTGGGGACTGGAAGCCACAGATCACGTAGAAACATCAACTACTATAAACACAAACTTACGTGATAAGGAAGCATTCACTACCGCAGCCACAACAGAACGTATGAATTGCTTGTCCTGCCTGTCTGAACCAGCGTGCCTCTGAAACAGACATATGGAACATAGTTTCAGAGAGCACATCCACGTATGTAGCACGTACCATCACAGATGTACACTGACAGGTGTAACTAATCTTCTGCTTCTTCCGCGTGCGTCCAGAATGTTTTAGATGTAATTGTGTTGTACCTGTTTACAGCAGAGCTGTAATATTTTCACCCTTCGGCTGAAACATCTGACTTCTACAGACATTTGTAGACCGGGTCACCTTCCCGGGTGTATGTAATCTTAGTTCCTCTTCTTTAGCGATCACGTTTGTTATATTTCTATGCTAGTGTGGGTCAGAGCAGGAGAGTTCGCTTGAGATGTTCAAACATGCAGGCAGTAGACTGACAATTAAGAAGCTGCAGGTTAGTAGACCTGTGACAATTAGGAAGATTAAGGTTTGTAGACTGTGACAATTAGGAAGATTCAGGTTTGTAGACTGTGGCAATTAGGAAGATTCAGGTTTGTAGACTGACATTAAGGAAGATTCAAGTTTGTAGACTGACAAATTAGGAAGATTAGGTTAGTAGACCTGATCAACAAGAAAGATCAGATCAGTAGACCTGATCAATTAGGAAGATTCAGAGTAGTAGACTGTAACACTTGGGAAGATTCAGGGTAGTAGACTGCGACACTTGGGAAGGTTCAGGGCAGTAGACTGACAATTAGAAAGATTCAGGGCAGTAGACTGACAATTAGGAAGATTCAGGTAAGTAGATTGACAATTAGGAAGATTCAGGTTAGTAGACCATGACAATTAGGAAGATTCAGGGCAGTCGACTGACAATTAGGAAGATTCAGGGCAGTTGACTGACAATTAGGAAGATTCAGGTTAGTAGACCATGACAATTAGGAAGATTCAGGTTTGTAGACTGACAAATTAGGAAGATTAGGTTAACAGACCTGATCAATTAGAAAGATCAGGTTAGTAGACCTGATCAATTAGGAAGATTCAGGTTAGTAGACTGACAATTAGGAAGATTCAGGTTATTAGACTGACAATTAGGAAGATTAAGGTTAGTAGACAGGAAGATTCAGGTTAGTAGACCATAACAATTAGGAAGATTCAGGTTAGTAGACTGACAATTAGGAAGATTCAGGTTAGTAGACTGACAATTAGGAAGATTCAGATTAGTAGACTGACAGTTAGGAAGATTCAGGTTAGTAGACTGACAGTTAGGAAGATTCAGGATAGTAGACCGTAACAATTAGGAAGATTCAGGTTAGTAGACCATGACAATTAGGAAATTCAGGTTAGTAGACCATGACAATTAGGAAGATTCAGGTTTGTAGACTGACAAATTAGGAAGATTAGGTTAACAGACCTGATCAATTAGAAAGATCAGGTTAGTAGACCTGATCAATTAGGAAGATTCAGGTTAGTAGACTGACAATTAGGAAGATTCAGGTTATTAGACTGACAATTAGGAAGATTAAGGTTAGTAGACAGGAAGATTCAGGTTAGTAGACCATAACAATTAGGAAGATTCAGGTTAGTAGACTGACAATTAGGAAGATTCAGGTTAGTAGACTGACAATTAGGAAGATTCAGATTAGTAGACTGACAGGAAGATTCAGGTTAGTAGACTGACAGTTAGGAAGATTCAGGATAGTAGACCGTAACAATTAGGAAGATTCAGGTTAGTAGACCGTGACAATTAGGAAGATTCGGGTTAGTAGACCATGACTAATTAGGAAGATTCAGGTTGTAGACTGTAACAATCAGGATGATTCAGGTTAGTAGACTGTGACAATTAGGAAGATTTGGGTTAGTAGACGATGACTAATTAGGAAGATTCAGGTTGTAGACTAACAATCAGGAAGATTCAGGATGTAGACTGACAATTAGGAAGATTCAGGTTAGTAGACCGTGACAATTAGGAAGATTCAGGTTAGTAGACCATGACAATTAGGAGATTCAGGTTAGTAGACCATGACAATTAGGAAGATTCAGGTTAGTAGACCAAGACAATTAGGAGATTCAGGTTAGTAGACCATGACAATTAGGAAGATTCAGGTTAGTAAACCATGACAATTAGGAAGATTCAGGTTAGCAGAGCATGACAATTAGGAAGATTAGGTTAGTAGACCATGACAATTAGGAAGATTCAGGTTAGTAGACCATGACAATTAGGAAGATTCAGGTTAGTAGACCATGACAATTAGGAAGATCCAGGTTAGTAGACCATTACAATTAGGAAGATTCAGGTTAGTAGACCATGACAATTAGGAAGATTCAGGTTAGTAGACTGTGAAAATTAGGAAGATTGGGGTTAGTAGATGATGACTAATTAGGAAGATTCAGGTTGTAGACTGTAACAATCAGGAAGATTCAGGTTAGTAGGCTGTGACAATTAGGAAGATTCAGGACAGTAGACTCTGACAATCTGGAAGATTCAGGGTATTAGACTGACAGCCAGGAGGAAGAAGAAGTTTGTTTAATGGAGGGATAGCTGTAAACAAGGATGCCTGCATCCTGTAACGAACATAACCTCCCTGGACTCCACTGTCTGAGTGGGGCAAGTCAAGTAAAACTGATTCCAACAGTAGCCACAGAAAATATAAAGCAAAGGGCTCTATCACATGCCTGAAAGTAGCAAATAAAAGAAGAAGAAATGCCTTCAAGTGCATTCGTCATATGGTGCTAGCCCATATTTCTATAGACCAGTTGACAAATGTTATGGCCAGGATCACACACTTCCATCTTTACTACCTAAGACTTAAGAAATGTCCCGTACCCTTTTTAAGCTGGTTTGACCTGGGAGACCAAGTCAATTAAACAAAATTAGAATCGGCCCTGATGGGAATCGAAACCTTGAATACCGGGGCCAGCAGGTAAACTTCTACCCACCACGCTACTGTGGCTCCCCAAATTGGCAGAATCTGATTAAAACTGGGCACACAGAAACCCCACACGCACTCTGTATTTATTATTTCCAGGTAGGTCCTGAAGCATGTCATCTCCACTGCTTGAATTTTAAACGAATTTTAAATACAGTGGCTGGCACCTAGACGATAGTTCGCAAAATGGAGTTATACCTCACCATAGCGCAAAGCCTGGGCTAAATTTAGAGACCATGTGTTACCCATGCAGCATGGTCCATCTCTTCGCCTGTCTAGTTTAATCCAGAGGAAAGGCAACACCAATACACCTGGAACAAGACCAGCTGCACAAGCTGCCGGATCAGCAAAGCAATGCTCTAACTGTCCGCCTATCAGAGCTTTGATCCTTGACCAGTTGCCGTACAAGGCTTAGGCCTGGTCAGCCCTGTCACGACACAATCTTTAGATTGCACTTCCTTGAACAATGATAATGCTTGTACCCTCCAAATTGTGCTCCTCCACCCGAATCAATCAATCAATCATATGCCTTGCCGGAAAGTGTGGGTGATCATGACTCGCCATTTCACTCAATCACCAGAGTCGTGGATCAGCTCAGTGTTCCTGTCTCGTCCATGCAATGTGGCCAAGCCATCCAGGTATTTTCCTCTCGGTCTTCCTCTTGGTCTCCACCCAAAGCCATTGGCATAATGTGGGGTGTCCTGTTTGGCGCTAACAGCAAGCAGGTATTACCATATACTGTCATACGGTATCTCAGTGTGATCTGACAATAATAAATAATTACCAATTAAACAAACAAAAGCACCGCGGACAGGAAGCATGGATGTTAATCTTTGTGCCAGGCCACGTGAGTGTATTATGACACGAGCCAGCTGACAATCTTGTAAGCTGGGCTACTGTGGGAAGCGGATGAGCATTGTACGGGGATGATATACTGAATGTCGCCAGAGAGGCAGGGCAATTTAACAAATCAAGAAGACTGTGAATCTGCAGCTTGAAGAAACTGCAAGAACATCCAGTCAATTGGGTTGAAGCCAGACAGAAGCACTGAGCAGGGGAACAAAGAAGAACAGTCAACCAACGCAGATCTGGTGTCGTTGACTGCTACATGCTGAGGGAGATATTGAGGAGGGGATCTGAGCACTTTTGGACTGAACAGTTCGATGTGCAATGAAGATAATACAACAAGATGTGGAGTGAAGATAATATAACAAGATGTGGAGTGAAGATAATATAACAAGATGTGGAGTGAAGATAATATAACAAGATGTGGAGTGAAGATAATATAACAAGATGTGGAGTGAAGATAATATAACAAGATGTGGAGTGAAGATAATATAACAAGATGTGGAGTGAAGATAATATAACAAGATGTGGAGTGAAGATAATATAAAAAGATGCGGAGTGAAGATAATATAACAAGATGTGCAGTGAAGATAATATAACAAGATGTGCAGTGAAGATAATATAACAAGATGTGCAGTGAAGATAATATAACAAGATGTGCAGTGAAGATAATATAACAAGATGTGGAGTGAAGATAATATAACAAGATGTGGAGTGAAGATAATATAACAAGATGTGGAGTGAAGATAATATAACAAGATGTGGAGTGAAGATAATATAACAAGATGTGGAGTGAGGATAATATAACAGGATGTGCAGTGAAGATAATATAACAAGATGTGCAGTGAAGATAATATAACAAGATGTGGAGTGAGGATAATATAACAAGATGTGGAGTGAAGATAATATAACAAGATGTGGAGTGAAGATAATAACAAGATGTGGAGTGAGGATAATATAACAAGATGTGCAATCAGGATAATATAACAAGATGAGCAGTGAGGATAATATAACAAGATGTGCAATCAGGATAATTTGGCCACTAACTGTCAAAGAATGGATGCTGAATGTCGGCCTCCACCTACAACAACTTACGTCAATGCAGGCAAAGATTTCATCGTTGGAGCCGTGCCGTCGAACGACACCCTCAACCTCCTGCACCAGCTTCTGCATGTTCATCTGACCGGGCGCAGACGTGCTAGGCTCCAGTGTAAAGAGCAGCTTCTTGTCTCTGAGAAACTGCTCAATCTCCTCAGCATCCAGGAATGCTGTCCAGCTCACGCCGTTTGCTTGCAACGTCTCAGCCACCTCTCGTTCGCTCTGAGGAAAGAGGAATATCAAGTTGGAAACAGAGTGTGAAGTGACAGGATGACTGACAGAGAGAGAGAGAGAGAGAGAGAGAGAGAGAGAGAGAGAGAGAGAGAGAGAGAGAGAGAGAGAGAGAGAGAGAGAGAGAGAGAGAGAGAGAGAGAGAGAGAGAGAGAGAGAGAGAGAGAGAACAAATGAGAATCTTTATTTTCAAAGGGCTTAGAATGGGCACGCAGGCCTGTCTGACATTCTGCCCTTCTTTTCTATTTCCTCTCATACATTCTTTCATTCAACATCTCTTATGAAGCAAATCTTTGACAACAAAAGAACAATAAAACGCATGAAAAATAATCAATAATACGTGACTCACTGAGGCAATGTTTAACATGGGCATTATAAATACCCAAGGAAGGCGTAACATGCCATACATATGGGAATGTTTTTTGGTTAGTTGTCGTTCAAGATAATTTACCATTATTGTCTTTTGGGGGCATGTAGTCTGTCCTGAGGTAGTGTTCAAACAGGTTGTGACTGTATGTATAATGATTGGTGGTGTCTTTGATTTCTTGTGGAAGATTGTTCCACAACTGAGTGGCAGAGTATGCTAAGCTTGTTTTATATAAGTCTATCCTAGGTTTAGGGACATGAAGTATATTTAGTCGTTCGCTATGTCTTGCGTTTTTATTTTCAAAGGGTCACAAAGAAAGAGTGGAGAAAGAGCGTGAAAGAAAGAGGGGATGGAGAAAAGGGATATGGGGTGTGTAGTAAGAGAAAGACAGAGGTAAAGAAGTGAGGAGAAAGAGAATGAACAAACTATTGTAACAGGATAGATTGCACGATTTATCGCCTGGCGTATTTTGCTGCATTTCGTCAGGTACATACTGCAGAATTCACACAACATAAAGTAAAATAACTAGATAAATCCTTCAAGCTGAAATATACACGTGTAATGTAAATTGTCTACCACAGTAATTTTAAACTGATTATCATGTCTTTCTGTTTGCACAAACTGGCCTAAGTAGATTAATCACGATGGCTTCTGCAAACTTTACCAAGCGACTCTACAGTGAAAAGCAGTCTCTATCAATTACATGACCGGTTTCCAAAACGTGCCATGCAATGGACGACATGGGAAGTTTGTAACTGTGGCGTGTGTCTTCCCATGCTGCACATGACTGGTTTCCAAATTCCAAAACGTGCCGTGCAATGGGCGACGCAGGAAATTTGTAATTGTGGTATGTCAATCTTCCCATGCCGCATATGACCGGGATGCAGGAAGTTTGTAATTATGGTGTGTCGGTCTTATTTTAAAAGGGTCACAAAGAGGGGGGAAGAGTAGAGGAAGGTATACAAAGAACGAATAAACAAGGTTTTGATTTACATCAACATGTGAAGGTAGGAGAGGAATGCTTGGCTATTGAGAACAAAAATAAAATTGATATAATCTGATCTCTTCTTGTTTCTTTTGTACCATGCAGCGTCAAGGTGAAGCATAACAGCGAGAGAGTGCTTGTTGATGGTTTTATATGAGACTACCATGGACTCTGTTATTCCCTCTGCCCATCGTTTACATTGTCAGCCTCTTTTTTTCTGGTTTCTGGGTCTACAAGGTGTGAACTGCACTTGACCCTGCAGCCACTAGGGCCAGGATTGGCTAGCCTCTCTCAGGAGGCGTGAAAAACAAAAATTAGTAGCCAGACGTCAACCCCACCTCCCCTGGTGCAGACTGGGAAACCATGACCATGAGGTCATGGGCCAACTGGGTCCTGGCTTGCAGGGGAGTGGGGAAGAATTCCCCTTGGTCAGATTTTCCTGTCCTTAACCTGCGACTGGACTAGCAAGTCTGCAGGGGATTTCCCCTATCACTCGAAGAAAAAGCGTGAAGCATATCGAACTGACTCAAATGGATAAAACAACATTAAAACAACAAAATTATGTTAAAAGTTACCGTCTTGTCCCTGGCCACCAACAAGATTTCTGCCAAGAGCTTGGCACCGCACCTCCTGTCGAGGTTGGCCTTGAGCGCCGATGACAATGTTGGCCAGGATAATGAGCCGCCTACAAGCATAGGGACAATGATTTGTGCCAGGTAGGTCCAGATCTTTGGAATGTCTATCATCATGTCCTCGGCAAATGATAAGACTTCTGATAACCTGCGTAACAATTATGGTTACGACATCAATGATCGCAAACATTCACTTTACAGAAAGTATTTCATAACAAATATGGTTACGATATTAATGACGACAAACATTGATTTTTCAGAAAAGTACTTTGCAACAATTATGGTTACGATATCAATGACAATAAACATTCAATTTTCAGCAAGTACTTCGCAAAAAAAAAAAGTTTAACTAAAAAGTCACTGAGTTAGTCATTTAAAACTTAACTATATATATATATATATATATATATATATATATATATATATATATATATATATACATATACGCAGGGAGCGTCTCACTGAATTCATATAAGTAGGCATTATACATTCAAATACATTTCCTCCCCCGATGTGTCTCCACCTTGCCGCGGTTGGGGAGCTTGTGTGTCCCTCTGACCCCATGTGCTTGCCGATGGATGAAAACTACATATCGGACAGCTTATGGGATAGGGGCCAGACTAAGAGAGACACAACCTGCTGCTCTGCGGGTTAGACTGAGGTGAGGATAACAGTCAGAAGTTTAAATCAGGCACACGAAGGCAAAAGATTTGGTCCGGACAATACTCTAAGGCTCTCTGTCGAGGGTTGAGGCTGAACGCTCTAAGCCACAAATCCTCGGATCTGAGAGCCGGGCTGATACCCACCCTCCGAAAATAGAAGTGAGATACTGAGCAAGCTACAAGCCCAGGTCTGATACCTGTTCGAAGGCTCTCAGCTGGGGGATATGAGGGATTCCCGGATGAGAGGGCCAGGCCGTTTCTCGTTCACTGCTGCATGGAGGTAAGGTGCTGAGCCGGCAGCACATGTAGCCTACCTCGTGAGAGAGTACTAAAGGAAGAAAAGTGCCCCAGTCGAATGGAATGGTTACGAAAACTGTCTGTATCTAACTCATAGAGTGTGTCGAAAAAGTGGAAAAACATCCCAATAACACGAAATGGAACGCACGGCTAGCGAATCCATTGCGTGGTTCGAAGCAACAGCAAAAGCTTACCGAGTGGATGTCGCCCGCAGTCTGACCGTTCCTGGTGTGGGCTTGAGCGACCAGTGGCAAGCGAGAAGCCCAACACACGGAAGTGAGGAACTAAAGCAGCCATGAGCAGGACGTGGCAACTCCTTGGGTGAGCCCAGTCTTAGAGCAATATGTGCCGGCTCTGCAATTATGGAAGCCTCCTTGGATAGCAAGGGAATGCCCATGGTCTGCCCCTGCCTTCCCTTGAGGGCCGACCACGATGTCGTTGATCGTTCTATCTTGACCAGCTGAGATGTGGGCGACACCACAACAATAAGTCTAACGTGCCTCAAAACCCGAGGAAGGCTAACCTCATTAAAAAATGCCCGCCGGAAGCCGGAAGTGCCGTCCTACGGGTGGCAAACTAAAAATTGGCACTACGCTTTTAAGTCCGAGTGAAATGTCTCATCCGAATGTCTCTCGTGCTAGGAACAGCTCTGACTACCTAGTTTCCGAATACCGCTCTTGTTCGGAACAGCTCTGACTAGGTAGTTTTCCGAATGTCTGTCGTGCCTGGAACAGCTCTGACGGGCGCAACGACAAGCACATGTCCGAAAACTCGCTGAGTGGATACCGTCTGCAGACCTGTCTGGTTTGTGCGGGAACGGCCCGGGTCGAACAAAATGCCCAATATACTGAAGTGAGGAATTAAAGCAGCCATGAGCAGGACGTGATGATTCCCTCTGTGAGCCCAAAATCAGAGCGTTATGTGTCGGCTCTGCAATTATGGAAGCCACCCAGGATGGCGGAAAATGCTATGGACTGTCCCTGCCTTCATTTGAGGGATGACTGTGTAGACTTTGACTGTTCCAACTTGACCAGCAGGGCGGTGGCCAGTACCACAAAAGTGAGTCTCCCAGGATTGCTAACCAGGTCAAAAATGCACGCTAAAAGACGGATGTGTTGGCCTAAAGGTTTCGATCCAAGGGTGCCTAACCAGACACACCGCAATCACATCTGAAAAAACACTCCGGATGAACGCAAAGAAGAAGAAATACATTTCTTCCCGGGAAGGTTAACCCGGTCAACAAATGCTCGCAGAAGTCGAATGTGTCGGCCTAACGGCGCAAGAACGCAGCTCTGCTGTAAACAGGAAAAACGCAATCACGTCCGAAAAAAAAAAAACTCCAGATGAACGCAGAAGAAGAAGAAATACATTTCTCTAAGCGCACAGAGTACGCGTTCGGCACCTGTACCTGTTCCCCGTCTGTTTCTGATGCTCCCGTTCCCATTGCTAGTCTGTTTATGATACTCCCGTTCCCGCCGGAGTGAGAACAACATTTGTACAAAATTTCATTTCAATCGGATGGGCCGTTTGGGAACACATAAAGGACACACAAAGGGGAAAAAAATTATCTTTTATATATATAGTAGAAGATATGAAAATATGCCATATGGTGTGTGTGTGTATATATATATATATATATATATATATATATATATATATATATATATATATATATATATATATATATATATATATCAGGGGCGTTCATTTGAAATCAGTTCGTGCCGCACCGTAACTGCGTACATTGAACATTATCACGTCATAGTCATGTGATAAGTACTGACCAATGAATAAAAGAGCACGTGCTTAGCGTCCCATGATGCATAGGTTCTGTTTCTGACCGTTGAGAAAATGGCCGGCTTGATCCAAAATCCGTCTAAAGAAGCTCAAAGAGCGGTAATTCAGTTTCTTTCATTTGAAGGATGTCGACCAGTGGATATTCATCAAAGAATGCAGGCAGCGTACGGTAGCAAATATGTGTCGAAGACAAAAGTGACAGACTGGGCACGAATGTTTCGGAAAAGATGTCAGTTCAAGACAGATCTTCGACGGCCGGGTCAAGCACATACCGTATTTTACGGACTATAAGACGCACCTTAATTTTTAAGCAGTTAAAAAAAAATAAATTATATTATTATATTATATTAATTTCGAGTATAAGACGCACCTGCATTTTGGATGCAATTTTTTGAAGAAAAAAGTGCATCTTATACTCCGTAAAATACGGTATTGTTGCAACAGAAAAAACCATCGCCAAAATTGATGCAGCAGTACAGATGAACCGTTGTCGAAACATAAGTTCGCTAGCAAAAGAATTTGATGTGTCAATTGGGACAATCCAAAAAGTCGCTCGTAAGAAACTGCAATATCGGAAGGTGTGTTCACAGTGCGTACCACGGATGTTGACCGACCACCAAAAATAGGAACGCATGGGATGGTGTTTGAACCACTTGCTGTGTTACAGAGTGGAGGGTGATGCATTTCTCTTCCGCATAGTGGCAGGCGATGAATCATGGTGTCACCACTTTGAGCTGAGCAGCAAACGAGAGAACATGCAATGGAAGCATGCTGGATCACCAAAAGCCAAAAAATTCAAGTTACAGGTTTCCGCTGGTAAGATTACGAGGAGCGCATTTTTTTTTTAAAACCATGAAGGGCTATTGTTGGCCGACTTTAAAGAACCTGGTGTCAACATCAACTCTACCCACTACTTGCAAACACTAGACAAACTGCAAAAAGCCATCAAGAATGAACGACCTGGCGTGCTTTCTCGCGGCGTGATTTTGTTGCACGATATTACTCGTCCGCAGGTCGCAAAGATTGTGCAGGAAGCATTAACAAGGAAGAAGTGGGAAATTCTGCAACATCCAGCCTATAGTCCTGATTTGTTACCATGCGATTTTCATTTGTTCGGACCTCTAAAAAAAGCTCTCAAGGGGCAACGATTTCACACAGATGCAGACGTAATGAAACGATTTCACACAGATGCAGACGTAATGAACGCGGTAAACACTTGATTCGATGAGCATCCACAATCCTTTTTTGCGGACGGCATTCGCCGCCTACCTAAGCAATGGGATGCTTGCCTGAATGCCTATGGCGACTTCTTCTGACCACCCCATGGTGCATAATTCATTGAAAATGAATGCTTTGTTTAATTCTACCACACCTGTTAATGTTTCTTTCATGCTTTTGTAATAAAGCCATTGGAACAGGTTTCAAATGAACCTCCTATATATATATATATACACACACACACACATATATATATATATATATATATATCATCATCATCATTGGCACCTTGCCGTCTTGACAGACGATAGTTTGTGCTCTAAAAAGGCATAATAACTTTTAACTATGGCGGTAGCGAGTGTGACTGATAAGGCCAATTTGCGCTGTAAATGTCCGTTCACAGTGGGTGCATGTGAACACGTGGTCATTTCCACCATCATGCACCATCTTACGTCTCAAACGCTTGGTGTGTGACTTTTCTGCAATAATTTTCTCCTTTGACTTTATTCCATTTCTGATATTTGCCCTCCATGCAACACGTTCAGCAGCGACTTGCTCCCAATGTGCATTATCAATGCCTGTATCAATCATGTCCCGCTTACACACATCTTTGTATCGTAGTAGAGGCCGACCCTGAGATCTCTTACCCATCTGTAATTCACCAAAAAAGATATCCTTTGGTATTCTACCATCATCCATCCTCCTAAGATGTCCTATCCATCTAAGTCTACGAAGACTGAGCATGGAATAAACTGTCACACAACCTGATCTTTCCAATACTTCAGTATTTGTGATTTTGTCTTGCCACTTAATACCAAGAATTCTTCGCAGACACCGCATATGAAAGCTGTTTAAATTGTTCTCTTGGTGTGAGTAAGTTGTCCAGGTTTCACTGCCATAGAGAAGAGTACTAAGGACACAGGCTTGATAGACAAGGACTTTTGTTTTGGCAGTAAGCTTCCTGTTCTCCCAGACTCTTTTTCTTAACCTGTTCATTGTTGTTGCTGCCTTACCAATCCGGATGTTGATTTCCTGATCTAGGGATAATTTGCTATTTACCACTGATCCTAGGTATGTAAAATGGTCTACTATCTCTAGTTCGGCGTCGTCAATAAAGATTGATGGTACCCCATGTGCACCTTGTGACATAATCTGTGTCTTCTTTTTGCTAATTGTTAAACCAAATTCAGACCAAGCATTGGAGAATGCAGATAGTAGACATTGCAATTCTTCCTCAGAGTGGGTCGTAACTGCAGCATCATCTGCAAAAAGCAACTCTCTGATCAGTACCCTCCTAATTTTGGTCTTAGCCTTCAATCTCTGAGCATTGTAGAGGCCGCCATCTGAGCGTGAGTGAATGTATATACCACCATCCTGATCACGAAATGCATATTTCAGTAGAAGTGAAAAGTATATTCCAAAGAGGGTGGGAGCTAGTACACAACCTTGCTTAACTCCACTCTTGATTTCAAATTCTTCAGAAGTTGCACCATCAAACTTGATTATACCCTTCATGCCTGTGTGGAACGATTCCACAATGGACAGAAGAGTTATATATATATGTTCCCTTGTGACTAAAAAGTCAGTGAGTCAGTCAATTAAAACTTAACTTTAGATATATATGAATGTTACAGCGTGACGATAAAGTCAGTGAGTCAGTCATTGTAAACGCACACGGGCAACAACACCTCCATGCATGTTTCGAGGCAAGAATTTGCAGCAAAAATCATGACCACCAGAACAAACCTATCTGTCTCTTACCCCTTCAAGTAGACTTCCAGCGGTAGCAGCCCATGCTTGACAATCTCATGGAGAAAGGATCCGGCCAGATCCCTCTCACGGTGGGTCTTCTCCAGCACCTCGTTGATGCTGGTGGTCACCAACAGACTGATGTGTTTCTGGCCTTCCAGTTCCTGCACGCACAGCTTGGCCTCCTGTAATAATGATCACATGAAGCCAGTCAAACACATGAATGTGACAAATGATGTCCACATGTGCCAGTTAAACACAAGAATATGACAGATGATGATCACAGGCAGCCATAAAACACAAATATGACAAATTATGATCACATACAGCCAATACAACACAAGAATGTGACAAATCCAGTTAAACATAAGGATATGACAAATGATCACATGTAGCCAGCAAAACATAAGAATGTGACAACTGCAGTAAAACACAAGATTGTGACAACTACAGTAAAACACAAGAAAGTGACAAATCTAGTAAAACACAAGAATGTGACAAATCCAGTAAAACACAAGAATGTGACAAATCCAGTAAAACACAAGAATGTGACAAATCCAGTAAAACACAAGAATGTGACAAATCCAGTAAACACAAGAATGTAACAAAAACAGTAAACACAAGAATGTGACAAATCCAGTAAAACACAAGAATGTAACAAAAACAGTAAACACAAGAATGTGACAAATCCAGTAAAAACACAAGAATGTAACAAAAACAGTAAACACAAGAATGTGACAAATCCAATAAAACACAAGAATGTGACAAATCCAGTAAAACACAAGAATGTGACAAATCCAGTAAAACACAATAATGTAACAAAAACAGTAAACACAAGAATGTGACAAATTCAGTAAAACACAAGAATGTAACAAAAACAGTAAACACAAGAATGTGACAAATCCAGTAAAACACAAGAATGTGACAAATCCAGTAAAACACAATAATGTAACAAAAACAGTAAACACAAGAATGTGACAAATCCAGTAAAACACAAGAATGTAACAAAAACAGTAAACACAAGAATGTGACAAATCCAGTAAAACACAAGAATGTGACAAATCCAGTAAAACACAAGAATGTGCTATTATTAGCTGACTACAATGCCACCACTAAATACACAAACACGAACCTCCAGATCCATGGCACTAAGGTACTCCTCCAGGATGGTCTTGGCTTTGTGTTCCATTTCTTCTTCCGACAAAGGTTTGGTCTTCTTCACCGCCTGGCCATCTGTGTAGCCGCCAGCAGCGGGCAGCGGTGCAGTCACCACAGTTGGTGACATGAATGTGTCGCTGGGCCGCAGTGAGCCGGTGCTTCGAGTCATTGGGTTCTCACTCTCGCGGGACCCTCTAGCCACAACTGGCTGCCGACGGTCTTCACGAGTCAAACTGTTATCCCTGCTGGAGTTCTGAGACCTTCCTCCATGCATAGGTCTGAAAAGTTATTATCATAATCGTCAACTAACAGTTTGTAAATGTGAATAATGAAGACACAAACAAAAGACTACAATTTATTGCCTGGCAAATGTTTGCCGCGTCTCACAACGCATAGTCCCAAGTTTCAATGTGCATTCTGCATACTGTACTCCACACAAAATCAACGCATGGTGAAATTTGCAGAGGCAGCTGTGATACATACATGTAGCCCTAAACTATGTAAACAAAGAGGCGTTAGTCAGCTTAAACATAGGAACAATTACTCTTGAGCCAGGTCTTAGTCAGATATGGCTAAGCTACTATATGACAGCAGACTGTACTAATCTGCTTTCTGTTAGCGCCGAATATTGAACGGCGATCACCAAACCAGACACCCTACATTGTGCCAATGGCTTCAGGCAGAGTAGAGCAATTGGGAGGGTACAAGCCTTACCCTAGTGTGAGGAAATACAACCTAAAGATTAAATGTCATGGCAGGGCAGACCAAGCCCTAAGCCCTGGTCAGCAACTGGTCTAGGATCGAAACTCTGACCGCCAGACAGTTAGGAGCATTGATTTGCTGAACTGGCAGCTTGTCTTGTTTCAGGTGTATTGGTATTACCTTTCCTCAGGAGTAAACTAGGCAGGCCGAGAGAGAGATCATACTGCATGAGACAACACATGGTCTCTACAATTCAGCCCAAGCTTTGTGCTATGGAGAGGCATAACTCCATCCCAGGTCTTAATGCCATGAGTTGTAATAATTATGCTTAATTTTTGTAGCACAATGTAACAAAACTATCATCCGTCAATACAACCAGGTGCCAGTGAGAGTGAACGTAGTGTAAACAAAGGGCTGCATCACATTGCTTTCTATGTTCCATGCTGGGAGGATCGCACCTGGCATAGTTAAACCAACAGCGATCACTGGCAATAGCCGAGTGAGCATCACAAGTAAATAATGCTGCTGCAGGACTGAACATTTTAATTTACTATGTAAACATGGGGAATCTGCGGTAGCTTAGTGACTAGACACATGCCTGTCGAGCCCGTGGCTATAGGCTTGACCCCGTGGTTGCAGGCTTGACCCCGTGGTTGAAGACTTGACTCCGTGGTCACAGATTTGACCCTGTGGTTACAGGTTTGACCCTATGGTTACAGGTTTGACCCCCGCATCAAGGTGGATTAAACAAATGTGGTGGACGAGAACAACATCCAGATGGGCCCTGGCGGTGGCATGAAACAATTTTCTATGTGGACCAGGGGCAGCTTTGGGGGTGCCCAGCCAGCTCAGGACAACGAAAGGGTTCCCGAAAAGATCAGCCCAGCCTAAAATGGGTACCAGGAAATGATTACGGAAGTAATGGCAGCCAGCGTGATATTGACCCCATGACCCACGGAGTGTTAACTGGTCTATACAAATATGAGTCTAACACCATATGTCCGAGATGATTTCAAGGGTCCTTGACTTTTCATATGTAAATATGGGTGGTGAAAAACTTCTAGCAAATCATCATCATTACGTGTCTGCCACCAGGCATGGATTGCCATGTGACTCAACAACTTCCCATTTGCAAGATGTGCTTTATGTCGTCAATTCACGTGCTGAGATACTTCCATGGCATCATGCAGCCTACAAAAATAATAACTGGCAAGGTCTCCAAAATCAAGCAGTAAGAGGGCTAGACCAGAAGAGACAAATGAGCTGTCCTGCAGGTCGCGATGGAGATAGTCAACACGCAAGAGAAGACAACATGTGCCTTGCCGTTACAGCATGGGTGGTCATGTTTCGCCATCTCACACGATCGATCACCAGAGTCGTGAATCAGATCTGTGTTCTTGTCTAAACCATACCATGTGGCCAAACCATTCAGGTTTTTACTTCTCTGCCTTCTCCTTGTTCTTTTCCCCTCAACTTTGCCAGTTGTCGACAAGACCTCCAATTTATTTCTTCTCATAACGTGTCCAAAAAATTTTGATTGTCTAGTCTAACTTTACTAATCAATTTACGGTTTTCATGTTTTCTTGTAGGACTTGGTAATTAGTTTTTCTGTCTGTCTTTGGTATTCTTAGCATTTTCCTTATAAACCATATCTCCACAGCCATTAGATGTTTTTCAGCTTGTCTGTTCATTTTCCTCGCTTCACATCCATAAAAAAATTACAGGATCTATGTTGCAAGATGATAAAAAATAATCGAAGAGAAGACAGCCTTGACAGAAACGATCGGCTCACAAGTCTAACACAACAGTGGCACATAAGCTTGCTGAACTACTTCTCATTAGTCTCTATAGTATTTTGTGGTATAGAATGCTGAGGATGTGTGCGTCTCTCTTTCTCTCCTGAGGAATTAAAGGCGCCTGGTTAGTGCTGTTGCCATGAACTGTGCAGGCTAGCGTTTTCTTTTTGCCCCAGACGAAAAAAAAAATGTCACATCTAGTATTCAAACCTGGTTCTCCCAAATGGGAGCCCAATATTCCAGCCACATGGCCAGACTCTTCAACTTTCTGTATAACAAGTAAATAAACTCACCTGCCCCCGCCGTCCCTCCTGTCTCCTTCCTGGCTGGATCTCGGGAACACCCTGCCCCGACCGTGCCCGGCAGCGGGTCCTTGTCTTGTCCCTCTGGAATGAGTAGCGCTGCTGTCTCCTCGGGATGGTGAGCTCTGGAAGCCTCTGTGATCTTCTTCACCCCGAAGGGCAGAATATCTATGGTTGAAAAATGCATGCTTGTTTATATAGAGGGTAAGGTAAGTTTTAACCTCACACACAAGTCCACACAGAACCAAGACACACAAGTCCTCACAGAACCAAGACACAAAAGTCCACACACAACCGAGACACACAAGTCCTCACAAAACAGACACACAAGTCCTCACAGAACCAAGACACAAAAGTCCACACACAACCGAGACACACAAGTCCTCACAAAACAGACACACAAATCCTCACAAAACCAAGACACAAGTCCACACACAACCGAGACACACAAGTCCACACAGAACCAAGACACACAAGTCCACACACACACACTCAAGCAACACATGAGTTCTTCCCTCACACACACTCAAGCAACACATGAGTTCTTCCCTCACACACACTCAAGCAACACATGAGTTCTTCCCTCACACACACTCAAGCCTCACATGAGTTCTGCCGTCACACACATTCAAGCTCCACATGAGTTCTGCCCTCACACACACTCAAGCTCCACATGACTTCTGCCCTCACACACACACAAGCCACTCACGAGTTTTGCCCTCCTACACACACACAAGCCCCTCACAAATTTTGCCCTCCTACACACTCAAACTCAACATGAGTTATGCCCTCTCACACACACACTCACTCACTCACGCATGCACACACACCAAAACCTCACAAGTTCTGGCCTCTCATACACACTGAAGCCCAACATGAGTTCTGCCCACCCACACTCAAACCCCACAAGAGTTCTACCCTCACACACACTCGATGCCCAAGTACCTGTTTCCGGGAACCCTTTCGTTGTCCTGAGCTGGCTGGGCACCCCCAAAGCTGCCCCTGGTCCACATAGAAAATTGCTTCATGCCACCGCCAGGGCCCAGCTGGATGTTGTTCTCATCCACCACATTCTGAGGAGATGA
Source organism: Cepaea hortensis (assembly GCA_963921405.1). Classification (NCBI taxonomy): domain Eukaryota; kingdom Metazoa; phylum Mollusca; class Gastropoda; order Stylommatophora; family Helicidae; genus Cepaea; species Cepaea hortensis. The sequence continues at coordinate 235,806,368 of OY992876.1, forward strand.
CACGAATGGACAGAATCTAAAAACAGTTCAAAGCCGCCTAGCAGAAGTAATAACTGGCAAGGGAGGAATCTATGAAGTGTCGATCACCAGAAAAGCACTTGGGTCATGAGCTAAGATCATGACTTGTGTGTCTATGGCTGCTGTAGGATTTCTTCCAGGTAATAAGTGGGGTGTTCCTCAGCAAGACAAAACCAGGTCAAGATGGCTGTCTACCATGCCACCTATCTGTTAAGAGTTTTTTTCTTATTCGTTCGCTTGCTTTGAACTCTAGCATAGTCCATACACTAGTTACTACTATGTCTTATGCACTGGAATGATTTTTGCATGTGGATTAGCTTTCTTTATTACCAGGCTCCCCCACTATCAGGCAAACCCACTCCAACTTCAGAGGTACTTGTAATTTACGTCCCCAAATCAAGGATGAGAAGTCAAAATTTTAGTCCAGCTGATCAGTGTATGGGTTGAACCCGCTACCTTGGCATGAGCACACCAAAGTTTAAGAGAGCTCATCTTCTCCATGTGTTTTTAGGTCTCCCCATAAAGGGAAGCAAAGAATAACAACACAACAAGAAAGTACTGCTATAATTATGATGCAGAAATCCAGGCAATCAAGATAGCAACAGAGAAATTACTAATTACCAGCCATGGTAAAACATGTGATGCTATTGACAGATTCAAAATCAGTACTATGGACATTACTTTCTGAACTAGGCAGCCAGCGTTAGGCCACTATACAGTGGATGGAGTACCTGGAAATGAGAGAGCTGATCAATTAGCTAAGGAAGGAGAAATAGAAGAACAACCTGATATACCCGTTACATACCACCAAAAGAAAAAAAAATGATCAAATCAGTTGGAAAGCCACCAAAACCTGCTCAAGACGACTACCACCTTATCAACAAACCAGAACAAATCATCATTCTGTGTCTCAGAACCGGACACAATAGATTATGCAAACCACATGTATACAAACTTCAAAATTGGCGAACCAGCCATGTGCACATGTGGATTGGCACCGCAGACAGCAGATCACATACTCCAAGGCTGCTCAAAATGCAATATATCTCGACAAACCTTCTGGCCTAGAGAAACAACAGAAGATAAACTCTATGGACCACTGAGTGAACTAAAAAGACAGTGAAATTCATACAAGAGACAACATTACAGTTATAGACATATTTCAAGAGAATGAAAGAAGAAGAACACTGAAACTTACCATGCATGCTCTAAGAGGCTACAAGCGAGGATTTGTCTTGGAGCGGCTACTCAACCTGTACAATACCTGAGATGCAGAAGCCTACAGACCACGAACAAGAAGACTTGCAGCAAGCTGCAGGAAATAGCCAAAGATAGGATGGTTGGGCATGAGGCACTGGTCAATGGCCTTTACCCCATTGGGAAATGAAAGATGTAACAAAGAAAGAGGTACTGCACCAACTTTAACAAACCTAAAACGACATCCTGTTTCACAACTACCGTTGAACACCCACAATTTGCAAACACATCACAAAGCCCACTATAATACCGACCACTGACATTTATGATATCTACGACTGACATTTGAGACATCTATCACTGACATTTGTGACATCTGCGATTGACATTTGTGACATCTATCACTGACATTTGTGAGATCTACGACTGACATTTGAGACATCTATGATTGACATTTGAGACATCTATGGCTGACATTTGAGACATCTATGCTTGAAATTCTGACATTTGAGACTCTAAGATTGACATTTGAGACATCTGTCACTGACATTTGAGACATCTATAACTGACATTTGTGACATCTATGATTGACATTTGAGACATCTATAACTGACATTTGTGACATCTATGATTGACATTTGAGACATCTATACTTGACATTCTGACATTTGAGACAAACCTAACACAAAATCCTCTTTGAAATCTACCGTTGACACCCACTATTTGCAAACCTACCACAATGTCTCCTATAACACCGACCACTAACATTTATGACGATCGACAACTGACATTTAAGACATTTATCACTGACATTTGAGACATCTATCATGGACACTTGTGACATCTATGATTGACATTTGAGACATCTATGATTGACATTTGAGACATTTATCACTGACATTTGAGACATCAACGCTTGACATTTGAGACATCTACCATACAATCTCTGATCCATTCCCCCCCCCCCCCAACAATTGACATATGTGACACCTACCACTGACATCTACCATACAATCTGATCCATGTCCTCCCTACAATTGACATATGTGACACCTACAACTGATATCTACCATACAATCTCTGATCCATGTCCTCCCTACAATTGACATATGTGACACCTACCACTGACATCTACCATACAATCTCTGATCCATTGCCCCCCCCCCCCCCCTAATTGACATATGTGACACCTACCACTGACATCTACTATACAATTTCTGATCCATGTCCTCCCTACAATTGACATATGTGACACCTACCACTGACATCTACCATACAATCTCTGATCCATGTCCTCCCTACAATTGACATATGTGACACCTACCACTGACATCTACCATACAATCTCTGACCATTGCCCCCCCCCCCCCCCACAATTGACATATGTGACACCTACCACTGACTACTATACAATTTCTGATCCATGTCCTCCCTACAATTGACATATGTGACACCTACCATTGTCATCTACCATACAATTTCTGATCCGTGTCCTCCCTACAATTGACATTTGTGACACCTACCATTGTCATCTACCATACAATCTCTGATCCGTGTCCTCCCTACAATTGACATTTGTGACACCTACCATTGTCATCTACCATACAATCTCTGATCCGTGTCCTCCCTACAATTGACATTTGTGACACCTACCATTGTCATCTACCATACAATCTCTGACTCACACCCTCCCCGATCTTACCTTGGACAATCTCATCTTGGAGGCATCTATCCTCTGTACCTTGACCCCAACTGTATTCCACCCATCATCGCTGACCTGCTTGTCATCCTGACGTGCTGCAAAGAAAGAACATGCACTGGTTCAGCCTCAGGATGAGTTGCTGGTCTCTGTCTAACCTTGGTTAATGGCACTGTGCGCCTAACACGGTAATTGATTTCTCAACCTGTTTGTAACAATTTCAGCAGCCTCAGGATCTGTGGTTCGACAAGCTTCCTGTGCTAAATTAACGTCATAAGTACCCGTTTGTTAGATATAAGTAGCAATGTGGACACAGGTGGGGGAACCAAATGTGATATTGAAATAAGAATAAGTTGAGTTGAGCCAAGAATTGATATCGCAGCACTCGGCACATTCCCATACACGATCCATCCTCATCTGCAACAGCCATCGCAGAGTCCCAATACTAATGGCAACAGTAGCAGTCTGATGTTTCCATCTGGCCTTTCCCTAGAGTCCTGAGTGTCGGCCAGATCCTCTGGTCACTCCCTGCAGCACCATTCTTTCCAGGTCATGATGATGTACCTGTTCTTCAGCACTGTACGGACGATCCCAAACCACATCTGTCCTGTGCACACATGATTCCAAAGAGCCCCGACCACATCTGCTGTATCATACACCACTACAAGAATAACAACATTATATGAAAATACACACCTGCCAGAATTATACTTACGTTTACTGCCTCGCCGATTACTGGGCTGCGCTGGTTCTGAACGAGGCGGCAAGGGCTGCGACTGCAGAAACTGCTTCGTGGCCTGCTCTTGTTGGAAATCTTTTTGCACTTCTTGAAGCTTCTTGGGCCCTGTCTGTTCCTTGCGTGGAACCCACTTGTTCTGAAAACACATGCAAAGCAAGCCTGACATACTGAGCATGATCTTGCAACTGGATTGTTAATATAGATAGACTCTGCAAAAACAAGATGTGGAAGGCAAGGGGAAACCATCAGTTTAACTTCCCAACAGATAGAATTGCACAGCTGCACAGATTGTCCAATGGAAAGGACCCCCATGAAGACTTAATTATTGTGATTGTCTTTAACAAAAAGTCTTAAAAGTCAAGAGGATCGACTTCATTGCACCAGGTTTTATCCCATATGGCTTGGTCTCTTTCAGCAGGGCGGCCTGCCAAAAGCGCAGCACAAAGCACAAACTCCACAGCTCCAGCGACGATGCCTAGGAGACTGAGAAAAATGCACTCGAGAACCGTAATACGTAGCCCGGAATCGAACCCACAACCTTCGGAGCGCAAGGCAGGCGGCTTGACAACTTCGCCGCTGCCTGATTGTCTAATTGCCGTTTTCTTTATTAATCACGTTTTAGAAAAGCCTTTCCAAAGAAAAACAAACGAGGCTTCAAGTGGAAACACCATTAGAGTTGTGACCAATTATCCCACGGGGAAGTGCAGAAACAATGCAGCTGGTTAGGGCAGACAGGTAGTCAACAGGGTCTAAAAGTCGCAGCCTGACGTCAGTGTCTCTTCATTGAAGCCAACAGAGTGACCCAAACAACAGTTAGAAAAGTTAGTTGCCCATCTTTTACATAACCTTGCAGTCAACCCCAGCATTTTTGTGGCTGTGGTTTTTTGGCAAGTTTACGTTCAGTAGCAAGCCACTGCTTTCTGAATAACCGACTGGCACTCATAACACTGAGTGAAAACCAGCGCAAGGCAGCCTACTTCCAAATCTCCGGCAGCTGTTTGGAATGCGCTACATCAGATTTTGAATTGTGTTTGTAACTCCTTGGTAAATAAAACTGGGCAGCTGAAACGGATGGAAAAGAATAGGGCCGCATGCTTGAGTGGCTATAACAACATCCCCCCCCCCCTCCTCAAGACATACACTGCCATTGGGTGTCTAAGTGTTAACCCTCAGATATTCTTTGCTATGACATGAGATCAGCTGCCCAGTTCTCTTCCTCACTGCCTTTCCTTACCTAAAAATTCCCAGAGTATTCTGAAAATGGCCTGGGACACATGCTGTATGAAGCTGGGTCGACCTCAATGACACCACACAGGCCAAAAGACAAACATCCAACCGTTGCCGGGGTATGACCCGGGACCACTGCCCTGGTTGGTAGGCAAGTGCACTAACTCTATGTCAACCTGGCTACAAACACCACTTACACTTCTTAAATCAATAACATCCTTGAGGGTGAATTTGATCCTTGATTTGCGCTCATCTGAAATCTTGGCCATTTGTGAGAAATACTGGTCCATCTTCGCCTGTAACAGCAGATGATCAAACAATAATCAAAAACAATCCAACAAAATGATTATATACCAACATACAATCCAAAAACACAAAACAACAGATGGATCAAAAACGAACACTGAAACAACAGATGAAAAAAAATTAACTATGAAACAATAGATGATCAAAAACTAACAATGAAACAACAGATGATAAAAAACAATGAAACTATAGATAATCACAGACAACAATAGATGATCAAATCAATACATGATCAAACAAACAGATAATCAAAGACAAACAACAGATGATCAAAAACAAACAAACAGATGATCAAAACAAAAAAAAACAATCAAATAGATTATTAGAAAGAATAAAAAAATTGGATCATTTTAAAATAAAAACTATGTCCCTTGCTGGACATTACAATCAACCCCTTACTGCCCGTTTGTGATTTACTAGACAAATTTACATCCAGTAGTTTGCCACTGCTTTTTGAATGAGAAGTCAACATTTCAGTCCAATTGATCGGCATGTGGAGCAATCCCATACACCGCTGTACAAAAGAAAGCTAGTTTAAATGTATTAATTCCGCATTAAACAATTAAAAACAACGGATGATAAAAAAGCAATCATGATTTAAAACAACCTTGCAAGAGACAATAAAAAAAAAAATCAAACAAGTGACTGCTCTCTTTGACTCAAGCGTAGTCCATACAAGTACTACCACTACGTCTAGTACACTGGACTGAATTTTGCATGCGGAGTTGCTTTCCCTATTACAAGTGTCCCTTGCTATCAAAGTGAACCCACTCCTGACTTCAGAGATATTTAAGTGCCCCAAGTCAAGGACGTGAAGTCCATTTTAGTCCATTTGGCCTGCTGACCTCCAAATAAACAGAAGATAACACATTAATGGATCAAAGGTGATGCCTCTCATTTCTTCTAAATTTATAAAAATATTTTCATTGGAAAGGGAAAACAGATCTCCAGACACTACACATCCCTGTTGCACACCTTTCTTAATAGGCTGATATTGACCTACGTCATTATCAATCTTTATGGCAGCTTGTTTTCAATATGGTTTTTACAAGTTTTTTTTTTGCGCTCGCTTGCTTAGAACTCAAGCATAGTCCACACACACTACTAGTGACATAGGACTGAATTTTGCATGTGGATTAGCTTTCCCTATTACCAGTGTCCCTTGCCTTTAGGCGAACCCACTCTGTCTTTAGAGGTACTTGTAATTTATTCCCCCAAGTCAAGGATGAAGCCGGCTCCGTGGCCGAGGAGTTAGCAGCTTTCTCCGCTAACCCCGAATACTCTCGTCACGTGACGCGACGCGAATTAGCAGTGGTTCGAATCGCAAAAGTGACTTATGAGAGTATGGAGCCGGTCGCTCAGAAAGTCGTGGCGTGCTGATGAGCGTAATCTAGCCTAGGAATCAACATACAGCTGAAAGATGCTGGTGTTGACCACAATATCCTGAAACAGGATGGAAACGCGAAAAAAAAAAAAAAAAAAAAAAAAAAAAAGTCAAGGATGAGAAGTTAGCATTTTATAGTCCAACTGTCCAGTGTAAGGGTTGAACCCCTTACCTCCACATCAGCACTCCAGATGTTTAAGTGTGTGTGTTCATATCCATTCGCCCATATTGACCTCCTTTTACAAGTCTAAGGTTTTTCCTGCGTCTGCTTCCCAAGACATTCCCTGATGCCCATTTCAGGCTGGGCAGACATGAGAACACAGGTCAATATTATAAACTGAATTTTAAAAACCCGCCTCGATGCAAAATTAAACCCTGAACAAAAGGCCACCAGGTAAGCATCTAGCCACTACATCACCGTGGCAACATAACCAATATAGTCGAAGAATTTTAGCAGTGGCTTCACCAGGTGCACCAGAGCTGTGACAAACTACCTACCTTGGCTTTGTCTGTGTCCAATTCACGGCCCACTGTGGCGATTAAGTTGCATAAGGACAGGAGGGAGTCGTCATCCTTGGCTTTCAGCAGTCTGTAGATACAGTCGTGCATGATGCTCTCCGTCAACATGTTGAGCTTAAAGAGTTCTCCAATAAACCTGCACAGATAGGCACAAACATACATTCATTACATGGTGCCTGCGCAGATTCCAAGGAATAGAATGGTATGACAGAATCACTGATGTGAAGCTCATGGAATGAGCTGACTGGCACCTAGCCCTTTAGACACACAATAGTTTGTAGAAATGGAGTTATACCTCTCCATAGCACAAAGCCTGGGCTGAATTTAGAGATCATGTGTTGCCCATCCCTCTCTCAGCCTGCCTAATTTACTCCAGGACAGGTAACGCCAATACATCTGGAACAAGACAAGCTGCAAAAGCTGCCGGATCAGCAAAGCAATGTTCTGTTCGCCTGTAGGAGCTTCCTAGACTAGTTGCTGACCAAGGCTTAGGGCCTGCCCTACCCTTCAATTAAGTTGCATTTCCTCGCACCAGGATAAGACTCGTATCCTCCCAATTGCGCTCCTCCATCTGAAGTCATTGGCACAATGTTCAATGGGGTGTTGGGTTTGGTGAGCGCCACCCAATGTTCGGCACTAACAGAATGCAGGTGGTATCGTCTACTGTCATATAGTAGCTCAGTCATATCTAAGATATGACTTTACGAAGATAACTAATGTTATGTCAAACGACGTCATTGCACACTGGGCATTCCCAATGTGAGCTCAGTTGGTTATGGTATCTCTTCTCTTGGCCCAGAAGGTTGCATTGATGCACAACGGAGAGATGGGGGGGGGGGGGGGGGGGTGTTGTTAAACGGGTACTCCACTATACCCAAGGGTGTCCTGTAGTCTAGCGGAGGGAAAATCTTTGATAGGTAATACCAACTACACCAAAATAAATGACAGAAGGAATTAGTGAGTTATGATATCCGATGTCCACTCCCGACGCACCAGAAAAAGAGCATGTGAAAACTGTATGGTCTCCATGTTAAAGCTAATAGATTTTAAAATGCAAAGAAATCTGACTTGCTGGGTGAAAAAAAAAAATTTGGCATAACAGAGAGCGGCTTACCTAATGTTTCCATAGAACTTTAACCTCCTCATCTTCATATCATACAGTGTCTTGTCAATCTTCGCATCTCTTTCGGGCTGTTTGAAAACAAAACCAGTCATTAATGCATGCTTTAAAAAAAATTTATTTGCATTCGCTCGTTTTGAACTCAAGTGTAGTCCATACATGTGGTACTTCCAGGGAGTGCATTGGACTGTTTGTGTGTGGATTAGCTTTCCCTATTACCAGTGGCCCTCATCATTAGGACGAGAAGTCAACATTTTAGTCCAACTGACCAGTGTAGAGGTGCACCCGCTACCTCTGCATCAGCGCACCAGATGTTTAAGAGCAATCTTTTTTTTTATGTGGCGCTCGCTTGCTGTGAACTCAAGCGTAGTCCATACACTACTTCTAGTAGTGCTGGACTGAATTTTGCATGTGGATTAGCTTTCCCTATTAAGTGTCGTTTGCCATCAGGCCAACCCACTCTGACTTCAGAGGTACTTGTCATTTAGATCCTGAAGTCAAGGATGAGACAGATCAACATTTTAGTCCAAATGTCCGATATAAGGGTTGAACCCCTTACCTCGGCATCAGCACACTGGATGTTTAAGAATGCGCGTTCTTGTCTATTTGGCCATGCTGACCTACAATCCCTCTTATAAATTGGCCATGCATTAATACATACAAATTAGAATATCCATGACAGTGAGTTAGAGTCGGCTGAAAATAAAGCACCTAAAACCCGCGGAGGGCATGTCACGAGAAGGGGAAAGCTGCAGGTTATCATTATGACAGGAAATTTGGTGGGGAGGGGAGGTAGATGAGACCAAGAGAGAAGATGCTGGGCAGTCTGACATCTTGGAATGGAGGAACATCAGCTTAAGAATTAGACAGACAGACGGCTGTGGACAGACATGATCACCAAGAATAATTCGTACAGCAGTATCAATTTAACGTTAAATATTCTGTGTGTGTGTTAGGTTGTAGTGAATGAATTACAGTAAAATTTTGTTCGATTAACCGTCACAACCAGGGCTGTGACAGATAACCGAGTTGACGAATAACAGAAATATCATACACTGCGGGTTTGGGACGAAAAGGAAAATAAAACCCTTTAAGAGTGAATAATACATACATATTCTATTTAATTTTACAAAACGATCAATATAAAATTCAAGGGGATGTGCCGGGGCATTGTCCAGTAGTGCTTCTGCGGCAACTGCTTTTCGGCCATATGAGCTCTAACTTGAGGCACGAAAATGTTGTGGAATCATTCTAAAAAGATTGTTTGGTCCATCCAAGCACTTTTTTGGACAAAATAGTTCACAGGCAATGCATTCATAATCAAATTTTTAGTCACTTCCGCCATAATACAGTAGTCACTTCCAGCTTTATAAGTAGAGTGTAAAAGTAATGTGTGGACAATTTTAAAGATGTCTGTTAATTTGTTGATACTCATGCATTTTTTTTTTAGACGGTGGATAACAGAAACTGACGGTTAAATGACTGACGGTTAATCAAGGTTTTACTGTACCAAAATTCAAGAAGCATTATATATTATTACTGTAAGTGTTATATACATACATATATATATATATATATACACACACACGCGCACAAGTTACTCGTTTCCTTGTTGTGGACTGGACATGTGTGTGGTCGTACACCGCTTGTATGGTTATAACAATGTGGACAGACCAGAAATGTGGCTGTAACCTATAACACCTAGATTATAGTGCTGTTATTCTTGGCTTTTTTGTATGCCTCACACGTAGGAACTGATCAAAACATTACACTCGAAAGACATGGTCACTCACCCCTTCTGGCAATTCTGCTTCCATCTTCCTGCGCTTCTCCTCAGGATCCTCAAAGATGGAGGTCTTGTCCGCTTCAAACTCTTGCTGACATTTGGTCAGCATCACCACGCGGAAGGTAGCTTGGTTCGGCCGCATGTCGCTGTTGGGAGGCGGGGGTACCTTCAGCTGAAAGGAGAAACAAATAGTGGGTCAGGTGACTGACAGTCACAGCATCTGACTATTTAACTAAACAAATACTAGGTAAAGAGCCTGGTTCTTCAGCCTTTTATGCCCAATTGAAGCATAAGTCCTCTCAACTCACACTCCATCAATCAATCAGGTGCCATCTCCACAATGATGGTTGACTGCAATGGATCTCCAACACTCTCTCGCCTTGACTGTATATTCTGTCATACTGTTCGTCCATCTCTTAATGTTATCTTCCCACTTGTATTGTTGTCTACCTCTTGCTTTCAACCTTATCCCCCAGCATGGTTTTTATAAGAGTGTCATGTCTTTTACCATGGCTGAACTATTTCACTTGCCTCTTTTTGTATTTCCTTCAACTCGCGCTTAACTTTCCCATCTTTTCCTACCCCCTACAGCTCCTTCTATGTCTCCTGAAGTTTACAGGGATGCTAACGTCTTTTATTTCAGCTTAAATTGTCAGCTTTTAAACAGATATGACCGTGTGACAGTAGACGATACTAGCTGCATTCTGTTAGCGCAAAATTGTGCCAATGGCTTCAGGTAGAGGAACGCAATTGGGAGAATACAAATCTTACTCTGGTGCGTGGAATGCAACCCAAAGATTGAATGTCATGGCAGGACGGACTAGACCCTAAGTCTTAGTCTGTAAATGGTCTAGGATCAAAGCTCTGACAGGGGCACAGAGCATTACTTTGCTAATCTGGTAGCTTTTGCAGCTTGCCTTGTTCCAGATGTATTGGTATTTACATTTTCTCTGAAGTAACTAGGCAGGCCCCTGCATGGGCAACATGTCTCTACAATTCAGCATAGGCTTTGTGCTATGGAGACGTATAAAATTTGCTATCAACATGGGTTGTAGTTGTAATTCCTTGTTAGAAGTACAATTAACAAACTATCATCTGTCAAGACGGCCAGGTGCCAGTGAGTGAAATGCAAATAGCAAAGATATGCCTCATTGGGGAAATCATACAACAGACACCAAGGTACGAGGTGTGTACGACAACAACTTCCAGTACAAAGTTTATCAACTGAAACACAAAAAATTAGTTGCATATCCTTTACAGGACGTTTGCAGTTAACTCCAGCATTTTTTGGCAAGATTTGTCATAACTTTTGTCGGTAGTCTGTCGTAACAATATTTCTCATAACACTTTTTCATCAGTAATCTGTTATCTCCTCCAAGCTGAGTGATACCTGTCATGGTTTCGTATTTTGGCTTAAATCTAGTCATGATTTGCTACAATAAGGCCAGAGGCACCACCTCATGGTGGCATCAATCATCTGATGAATAGGTAGTAGGGAATGTTACTGGGCTATCACACCACCTTCAAGTACAAGTCTGACCCACTGTTACACGATATCCATCAGAAACGAGGAATTCCAATGTTAGAATTTGATATTGTTATGACCACAAGTTCATCACTTAGCCTGGGCCTCCGATACTAATTCTGATCTCAAACATTTTACAGCAAATACAATCAGCTGACAACAACCTGACTCAAATCATGCAGCTCATAACAAACTTTGATGACAACTACACATCTATGTAAACGACCAATTAACAACCACCACAAGACATCAAGATAAGATGTTGGTGGGTCATACTTTCCGGCCAAAAAAAAAAAGAAGGAAAAAGCATGTGATTGAGTGAATTCATAAACCATCTTCACCACATTGTGAAATTAGTCATTGGTGTTTTAGAGATCACACTAGAAGTCAGTCAGCTCAGGACACAAAGGCTATCAGAAATGAGGAATTCCAATGTTAGATTTTCATCATATTGTTATGACCACAAATTCATCACTTGGCAAGAACCTCCGATATTAGATATCCATGAATAAACAGTTGCAGAGTTACTTTCAACAAAATACGAAAGACCCCGCACACACACTCACAAATAAATAGAAACCAATCCTGAATTTACTGAGAATGAGGAGAAATGTACAATAGCGAACAAAGAAAATTGCATGTAAATATCCTCAGACTAAAGCTGCCAACTTGGCGGGAACATTTCTTGCGGCACGTTTTAAAAAAAGTTAGTAATAGGTGCCGGCAACATTTGTCATAACACTTCTTTCATAAGTAACCTATTATCTCCCCCGGCTGAGAGATACCTGTTACGGTGTCGTATTCTGGCTTAAATACAGTCATGATCTGCAACAGTAAGGCCAGAGACACACCCCATGGTGGGACCAAACATCTGATGATAATGCTCCTGGACTATCACACCACCTTCCAGCACAAGTCTGACCCAATGATAGAAACAGGCCATCAGAAACGAGGAATTCCATTGTTAGATTTTCACCACAGGGTTATGAACACAAAGTTCATCACTTGACCAGGACCTCTGGTACTAGATTCAAGTAAGGAAACAAAAACTTTTGAACTAAACTTTAAGGACAAAGAGAGGCATGTCCACTGAATTCACAGACAAAATTAGACATGTCCATTGAATTTACAGAGGTATGTCACTGAAACACAAAAGCCATCAGAAACGAGGAATTCCACTGTTAGATTTTCACCACAGGGTTATGAACACAAAGTTCATCACTTGGCCAGGTTCCCATACTAGATTGTCCATCCGCAATTTCTAGTCCCAATTAACACTCAACTAACTAAATCACATAGTTATGACAACATAGCCACACTGAGCTGCACTCTTCAAGACAAAAACATCAATAAACAGTAGTCTGATATATCCAGGAAAGTACTTTACAAATAAAGAAACAAAATTTGTTAACTAAACTTTACAGACAAAGAAAGGAATGTCCACTGAACTCACAAAGTGAGGCATATCTACCAAATTCACAGACAAAGAAAGGCATATCTACTGAATTCAAAGACAAAGAGAGACATGTCCACTGAATTCACAGACACAGAGAGACATGTCCACTAAATTCACAAAGAGAGACATGTCCACTGAATTCTCACACAGTGAGGTATGTCACTGAAACACAAAAGCCATCAGAAACGAGGAATTCCAATGTCGATTTTCATCACAACATTATGAACACAAGTTCATCACTTGGCCAGGACCTCTAGTACTAGATTCAAATAAAGAAACAAAACTTTTGAACTAAAATTCACAGACAAAGAGAGACATGTCCACTAAATTCACAAAGAGAGACATGTGCACTGAATTCACAGACAGAGGTATGTCACTGAAACACAAAAGCCATCAGAAACGAGGAATTCCAATGTTAGATTTTCATCATATTGTTATGACCACAAATTCATCACTTGGCTAGGGCCTCTAATACTAAATTTGATCTCTAATATTCTACAGGAAATACAACCAGCTGACAACAACCTGGTCCAAATCATGCAACTCATAAACTTTGACCGCAGATACACAACTATGTACAGGACCATCAACAAACAACACAAAGCATCAATATGGGTGAAGGAGTGGTAGTTTTTTTCTCCAGAAGACAAAAGATGGAGTAAAATCTTTGTGACTGAGTGAATTCACAAACCATCTTCACAACATTGTTAAATTAGTCATTGGTGTTTCAGAGATCACACTAGAAGTCAGTCAGCTCAGGGCACAAAGGTCATCAGAAACGAGGTATTTCAATGTTAGATTTTCATCACAACTTTATGAACCTTTGTGGTTGACTAAATTCACAAAACTATCTTCACCACATTGTGAAATTAGTCTTTGATGTTTCAGAGATCACACAAGAAGCCAGTCAGCTCAGTACACACAGGCCGTCAGAAACGAGGAATTCCAATGTTAGAATTTCATCACAACTTTATGAACACAAGCTCATCACTTGGCCACATTCCCACACTCAGATGTTCTTCCACAATTTCTTGTTCCAACCAACATTCAATCACAGAAGTAAAAGAAACAGATGTCGTTGCAGCCTCCGATATGAAACTACTCATCAATAAACAGCTGACTACTTATGTCCAGGATAATACTTGACCTCACCTTACCAACAAACAAATAACTTTCAAACTAACACACATGAATTAATGGACGAATGAACAAACTATTTTCAAAGGGTCACAAATTTGGCAGAGAGAGAGAGACATGTCCCCCTGAATCATAAAAGCCATCAGAAACGAGGAATTCCAATGTTATATTTTCATCACAACATTATGAACACAATTTCATCACTAGTCCAGGACCCCTGATACTAGACTGTCCATAAATGAACAGCTGTAGGATTATGTGAAGAAATGTACTAGAGCCAAAGCAACTGGCTCTGGAGTGAGATTCACAAAGAAAGACAAATGTAAAACCGTGAGGTAAGCAACAGAAATGACATATAAATATCTACAATCTAAAGTTGTCAACTTTCCCCACAACATCCCTCCCCCTAAATAATTTGTTCTGGCAACATGTCTCTTAACAATAATCTAATCTCTTCTCCCGCAAGTTGAGGGATGCCTTTAATAGTCTTGAATTCCGGCTTCAGTCTAGTTATGACCTGCCACATTAAGGTCAGAGACACTCCTCATGGTGGGATTAATCATCTCATGTTAGGGCAGTAGGTGGTTGTTACTGGACTATCATGCCACCTTTCATTACAGGTGTGACCCACTGACACACACAGGCCATTAGAAATGAGGAATTCCAATGTTAGATTTTCATCATAACTTTATGAAGACAACCATGTCCCCATACTGAATGTTCATCTACAATTTCTAGTTGCAACCAATATTCATTCACAAAAGCAGACGAAATAGATGCAGCTGCAGACTTTGATATGAAACTACTCAGGAAAATACTTGATCTTACTGTACAAACAACTTTCAAACAAACATATATGAATGAACGAACAAATAAACTTTATTTTCAAAGGGTCACAAATTTCCACTGAAACATAAGAGCCATCAGAAACGAGGAATTCCAATGTTAAATTTTCATCACAACATTATGAACACAATTTCATCACTTGGCCAGGACCTGTGGTACTAGATTCAAATAAAGAAACAAAACTTTTGAACTAAAATGCACGGACAAAGAGAGGCATGTCCAATGAATTCACAGACTGAGGTATGTCACTGAAACACAAAAGCCATCAGAAACGAGGAATTCCAATGTTAGATTTTCATCATATTGTTATGACCACAAATTCATCACTTGGCTAGGGCCTCTAATACTAAATGTGATCTCTAATATTCTACGGGAAATACAACCAGCTGACAACAACCTGGTCCAAATCATGCAACTCATAAACTTTGACCACAGCTACACAACTATGTACAGGACCATCAACAAACAACACAAAGCATCAATATGGGTGAAGGCGTGGTCGTTTTTTTCTCCAGAAGACAAAAGAAGGAATAAAATCTTTGTGATTGAGTGAATTCACAAACCATCTTCACAACATTGTTAAATTAGTCATTGGTGTTTCAGAGATCACACTAGAAGTCAGTCAGCTCAGTACACACAGGCCGTCAGAAACGAGGAATTCCAATGTTAGAATTTCATCACAACTTTATGAACACAAGCTCATCACTTGGCCACATTTCCACACTCAGATGTTCGTCCACAATTTCTTGTTCCAACCAACATTCAATCACAGAAGTAAAAGAAACAGATGTCATTGCAGCCTCCGATATGAAACTACTCATCAATAAACAGCTGACTACTTATGTCCAGGATAATACTTGACCTCACCTTACCAACAAACAAATAACTTTCAAACTAACACACATGAATTAATGGACGAATGAACAAACTATTTTCAAAGGGTCACAAATTTGGCAGAGAGAGAGAGACATGTCCCCCTGAATCATAAAAGCCATCAGAAACGAGGAATTCCAATGTTATATTTTCATCACAACATTATGAACACAATTTCATCACTAGGCCAGGACCCCTGATACTAGACTGTCCATAAATGAACAGCTGTAGGATTATGTGAAGAAATGTACTAGAGCCAAAGCAACTGGCTCTGGAGTGAGATTCACAAAGAAAGACAAATGTAAAACCGTGAGGTAAGCAACAGAAATGACATATAAATATCTACAATCTAAAGTTGTCAACTTTCCCCACAACATCCCTCCCCCTAAATAATTTGTTCTGGCAACATGTCTCTTAACAATAATCTAATCTCTTCTCCCGCAAGTTGAGGGATGCCTTTAATAGTCTTGAATTCCGGCTTCAGTCTAGTTATGACCTGCCACATTAAGGTCAGAGACACTCCTCATGGTGGGATTAATCATCTCATGTTAGGGCAGTAGGTGGTTGTTACTGGACTATCATGCCACCTTTCATTACAGGTGTGACCCACTGACACACACAGGCCATTAGAAATGAGGAATTCCAATGTTAGATTTTCATCATAACTTTATGAAGACAACCATGTCCCCATACTGAATGTTCATCTACAATTTCTAGTTGCAACCAATATTCATTCACAAAAGCAGACGAAATAGATGCAGCTGCAGACTTTGATATGAAACTACTCAGGAAAATACTTGATCTTACTGTACAAACAACTTTCAAACAAACATATATGAATGAACGAACAAATAAACTTTATTTTCAAAGGGTCACAAATTTCCACTGAAACATAAGAGCCATCAGAAACGAGCAATTCCATGTTAAATTTTCATCACAACATTATGAACACAATTTCATCACTTGACCAGGACCTGTGGTACTAGATTCAAGTAAGGAAACAAAAACTTTTGAACTAAACTTTAAGGACAAAGAGAGGCATGTCCACTGAATTCACAGACAAAATTAGGCATGTCCATTGAATTCACAGAGGTATGTCACTGAAACACAAAAGCCATCAGAAACGAGGAATTCCATTGTTAGATTTTCACCACAGGGTTATGAACACAAAGTTCATCACTTGGCCAGGTTCCCATACTAGATTGTCCATCCACAATTTCTAGTCCCAATTAACTCTCAACTAACTAAATCACATAGTTATGACAACATAGCCACACTGAGCTGCACTCTTCAAGATAAAAACATCAATAAACAGATGTCTGATATATCCAGGAAAGTACTTCAGCCGACTTTACAAATAAAGAAACAAAATTTGTTAACTAAACTTCACAGACAAAGAGAGGGATGTCCACTGAACTCACAAAGTGAGGCATATTTACCAAATTCACAGACAAAGAGAGGCATATCTACTGAATTCAAAGACAAAGAGAGACATGTCCACTGAATTCACAGACAAAGAGAGACATGCCCACTAAATTCACAAAGAGAGACATGTCCACTGAATTCTCACACAGTGAGGTATGTCACTGAAACACAAAAGCCATCAGAAACGAGGAATTCCAATATTAGAATTTCATCACAACTTTATGAACACAAGTTCATCACTTGGCCACATTCCCACACTCAGATGTTCGTCCACAATTTCTTGTTCCAACCAACATTCAATCATAGAAATAAAAGAAACAGATGTCGCTACAGCCTCTGATGTGAAACTACTCATCAATAAACAGCTGTCTACTTATGTCCAGGATAATACTTGACCTCACCTTACCAACAAACAAATAACTTTCAAACTAACACACATGAATTAACCCTTTACAAGGCAGAGCGGCCATTAACGGCTGATCGCTTAAACGTGCATAGCGGCCATTTACGTCCGATACTATTATGCATTGTAAAAACGCGATCTCTCGGCTTTCCGACACTTCCGACGGCTACTTTTGCTTTCGCCGACAGCTTGACAACGTGGCCGCCATTTGTAAACGCGATAGTATGAATTTGAGCGGACTTTTACGGACTTTTTTGATAGTTTTCGGGATTTTTACGCTGTTTTTCAAAATGGATTTCGGCGATTCTTTAAGTGATAGCCGAGATTTTGCTAGGTTCAATTTAAATGACATTAAAGGGCACGAAGTTGACTATTAAGCGGAGCTAGATATCAGTGCAAAGCGTTACTTTGCATTAGCAGTCTGAGTCGGACTTTAAAGAAAGTGATTATGATTCTGAAAATGTGTTTGTAAATTGCCGTATAGATGACGGAAAATCACAAACAACATGCTGTATTTCGTAAATATTTGTGTTCATATATGGATTACCAACAACAATCACGTGAGGAACATATTCTGCATGCTTTTCCCTTCCTTGTGTTGTTTATTTAACTAAAATCGGTTGACTAACACCTTATTTGTGATGTTTTTACTAACGCGACCCGAAATTGTACCAAACCTGAAAAAATCTTGCCCATTTAGGGCTAAAAAACGGACAAGCGTCTGCCCTGTAAAGGGTTAATGGACGATTGAACAAACTATTTTCAAAGGGTCACAAATTTGGCAGAGAGAGAGAGACATGTCCCCCTGAATCATAAAAGCCATCAGAAACGAGGAATTCCAATGTTATATTTTCATCACAACATTATGAACACAATTTCATCACTAGGCCAGGACCCCTGATACTAGACTGTCCATAAATGAACAGCTGTAGGATTATGTGAAGAAATGTACTAGAGCCAAAGCAACTGGCTCTGGAGTGAGATTCAGAAAGAAAGACAAATGTAAAACCGTGAGGTAAGCAACAGAAATGACATATAAATATCTACAATCTAAAGTTGTCAACTTTCCCCACAACATCCCTCCCCCTAAATAATTTGTTCTGGCAACATGTCTCTTAACAATAATCTAATCTCTTCTCCCGCAAGTTGAGGGATGCCTTTAATAGTCTTGAATTCCGGCTTCAGTCTAGTTATGACCTGCCACATTAAGGTCAGAGACACTCCTCATGGTGGGATTAATCATCTCATGTTAGGGCAGTAGGTGGTTGTTACTGGACTATCATGCCACCTTTCATTACAGGTGTGACCCACTGACACACAGGCCATTAGAAATGAGGAATTCCAATGTTAGATTTTCATCATAACTTTATGAACAAAACCATGTCCCCATACTGAATGTTCATCTACAATTTCTAGTTGCAACCAATATTCATTCACAAAAGCAGACGAAATAGATGCAGCTGCAGACTTTGATATGAAACTACTCAGGAAAATACTTGATCTTACTGTACAAACAACTTTCAAACAAACATATATGAATGAACGAACAAACAAACTTTATTTTCAAAGGGTCACAAATTTCCACTGAAACATAAGAGCCATCAGAAACGAGGAATTCCAATGTTAAATTTTCATCACAACATTATGAACACAAGTTCATCACTTGGCCAGGACCTCTGGTACTAGATTCAAATAAAGAAACAAAACTTTTGAACTAAAATTCACGGACAAAGAGAGGCATGTCCACTTAATTCAGAGAGAATGAAGCATGTCCACTGAATTCACAGACAGAGGTATATCACTGAAAAACAAAAGTCATCAGAAACGAGGAATTCCAATGTCGATTTTCATCACAACATTATGAACACAAGTTCATCACTTGGCCAGGACCTCTGGTACTAGATTCAAATAAAGAAACAAAACTTTTGAACTAAAATGCACGGACAAAGAGAGGCATGTCCAATGAATTCACAGACTGAGGTATGTCACTGAAACACAAAAGCCATCAGAAACGAGGAATTCCAATGTTAGATTTTCATCATATTGTTATGACCACAAATTCATCACTTGGCTAGGGCCTCTAATACTAAATTTGATCTCTAATATTCTACGGGAAATACAACCAGCTGACAACAACCTGGTCCAAATCATGCAACTCATAAACTTTGACCGCAGCTACACAACTATGTACAGGACCATCAACAAACAACACAAAGCGTCAATATGGGTGAAGGCGTGGTCGTTTTTTTTCCAGAAGACAAAAGAAGGAATAAAATCTTTGTGATTGAGTGAATTCACAAACCATCTTCACAACATTGTTAAATTAGTCATTGGTGTTTCAGAGATCACACTAGAAGTCAGTCAGCTCAGGACACAAAGGTCATCAGAAATGAGGAATTTCAATGTTAGATTTTCATCACAACTTTATGAACCTTTGTGACTGAGTAAATTCACAAAACTATCTTCACCACATTGTGAAATTAGTCATTGACGTTTCAGAGATCACACAAGAAGCCAGTCAGCTCAGTACACACAGGCCGTCAGAAACGAGGAATTCCAATGTTAGAATTTCATCACAACTTTATGAACACAAGCTCATCACTTGGCCACATTCCCACACTCAGATGTTCGTCCACAATTTCTTGTTCCAACCAACATTCAATCACAGAAGTAAAAGAAACAGATGTCGTTGCAGCCTCCGATATGAAACTACTCATCAATAAACAGCTGACTACTTATGTCCAGGATAATACTTGACCTCACCTTACCAACAAACAAATAACTTTCAAACTAACACACATGAATTAATGGACGAATGAACAAACTATTTTCAAAGGGTCACAAATTTGGCAGAGAGAGAGAGAGACATGTCCCCCTGAATCATAAAAGCCATCAGAAACGAGGAATTCCAATGTTATATTTTCATCACAACATTATGAACACAATTTCATCACTAGGCCAGGACCCCTGATACTAGACTGTCCATAAATGAACAGCTGTAGGGTTATGTGAAGAAATGTACTAGAGCCAAAGCAACTGGCTCTGGAGTGAGATTCAGAAAGAAAGACAAATGTAAAACCGTGAGGTAAGCAACAGAAATGACATATAAATATCTACAATCTAAAGTTGTCAACTTTCCCCACAACATCCCTCCCCCTAAATAATTTGTTCTGGCAACATGTCTCTTAACAATAATCTAATCTCTTCTCCCGCAAGTTGAGGGATGCCTTTAATAGTCTTGAATTCTGGCTTCAGTCTAGTTATGACCTGCAACAATAAGGTCAGAGACACTCCTCATGGTGGGATTAATCATCTCATGTTAGGGCAGTAGGTGGTTGTTACTGGACTATCATGCCACCTTTCATTACAGGTGTGACCCACTAACACACAGGCCATTAGAAATGAGGAATTCCAATGTTAGATTTTCATCATAACTTTATGAACAAAACCATGACCCCATACTGAATGTTCATCTACAATTTCTAGTTGCAACCAATATTCATTCACAAAAGCAGACGAAATAGATGCAGCTGCAGACTTTGATATGAAACTACTCAGGAAAATACTTGATCTTACTGTACAAACAACTTTCAAACAAATATATATGAATGAATGAACAAACAAACTTTATTTTCAAAGGGTCATAAATTTCCACTGAAACATAAGAGCCATCAGAAACGAGGAATTCCAATGTTAAATTTTCATCACAACATTATGAACACAAGTTCATCACTTGGCCAGGACCTCTGGTACTAGATTCAAATAAAGAAACAAAACTTTTGAACTAAAATGCACGGACAAAGAGAGGCATGTCCAATGAATTCACAGACTGAGGTATGTCACTGAAACACAAAAGCCATCAGAAACGAGGAATTCCAATGTTAGATTTTCATCATATTGTTATGACCACAAATTCATCACTTGGCTAGGGCCTCTAATACTAAATTTGATCTCTAATATTCTACGGGAAATACAACCAGCTGACAACAACCTGGTCCAAATCATGCAACTCATAAACTTTGACCGCAGCTACACAACTATGTACAGGACCATCAACAAACAACACAAAGCATCAATATGGGTGAAGGCGTGGTCGTTTTTTTCTCCAGAAGACAAAAGAAGGAATAAAATCTTTGTGATTGAGTGAATTCACAAACCATCTTCACAACATTGTTAAATTAGTCATTGGTGTTTCAGAGATCACACTAGAAGTCAGTCAGCTCAGGACACAAAGGTCATCAGAAATGAGGAATTTCAATGTTAGATTTTCATCACAACTTTATGAACCTTTGTGATTGAGTAAATTCACAAAACTATCTTCACCACATTGTGAAATTAGTCATTGACGTTTCAGAGATCACACAAGAAGCCAGTCAGCTCAGTACACACAGGCCGTCAGAAACGAGGAATTCCAATGTTAGAATTTCATCACAACTTTATGAACACAAGCTCATCACTTGGCCACATTCCCACACTCAGATGTTCGTCCACAATTTCTTGTTCCAACCAACATTCAATCACAGAAGTAAAAGAAACAGATGTCGTTGCAGCCTCCGATATGAAACTACTCATCAATAAACAGCTGACTACTTATGTCCAGGATAATACTTGACCTCACCTTATACCAACAAACAAATAACTTTCAAACTAACACACATGAATTAATGGACGAATGAACAAACTATTTTCAAAGGGTCACAAATTTGGCAGAGAGAGAGAGACATGTCCCCCTGAATCATAAAAGCCATCAGAAACGAGGAATTCCAATGTTATATTTTCATCACAACATTATGAACACAATTTCATCACTAGGCCAGGACCCCTGATACTAGACTGTCCATAAATGAACAGCTGTAGGATTATGTGAAGAAATGTACTAGAGCCAAAGCAACTGGCTCTGGAGTGAGATTCACAAAGAAAGACAAATGTAAAACCGTGAGGTCAGCAACAGAAATGACATATAAATATCTACAATCTAAAGTTGTCAACTTTCCCCACAACATCCCTCCCCCTAAATAATTTGTTCTGGCAACATGTCTCTTAACAATAATCTAATCTCTTCTCCCGCAAGTTGAGGGATGCCTTTAATAGTCTTGAATTCTGGCTTCAGTCTAGTTATGACCTGCCACATTAAGGTCAGAGACACTCCTCATGGTGGGATTAATCATCTCATGTTAGGGCAGTAGGTGGTTGTTACTGGACTATCATGCCACCTTTCATTACAGGTGTGACCCACTGACACACAGGCCATTAGAAATGAGGAATTCCAATGTTAGATTTTCATCATAACTTTATGAACAAAACCATGTCCCCATACTGAATGTTCATCTACAATTTCTAGTTGCAACCAATATTCATTCACAAAAGCAGACGAAATAGATGCAGCTGCAGACTTTGATATGAAACTACTCAGGAAAATACATGATCTTACTGTACAAACAACTTTCAAACAAATATATATGAATGAATGAACAAACAAACTTTATTTTCAAAGGGTCATAAATTTCCACTGAAACATAAGAGCCATCAGAAACGAGGAATTCCAATGTTAAATTTTCATCACAACATTATGAACACAAGTTCATCACTTGGCCAGGACCTCTGGTACTAGATTCAAATAAAGAAACAAAACTTTTGAACTAAAATTCACGGACAAAGAGAGGCATGTCCACTTAACTCAGAGAGAATGAAGCATGTCCACTGAATGCACAGACAGAGGTATATCACTGAAAAACAAAAGTCATCAGAAACGAGGAATTCCAATGTCGATTTTCATCACAACATTATGAACACAAGTTCATCACTTGGCCAGGACCTCTGGTACTAGATTCAAATAAAGAAACAAAACTTTTGAACTAAAATGCACGGACAAAGAGAGGCATGTCCAATGAATTCACAGACTGAGGTATGTCACTGAAACACAAAAGCCATCAGAAACGAGGAATTCCAATGTTAGATTTTCATCATATTGTTATGACCATAAATTCATCACTTGGCTAGGGCCTCTAATACTAAATTTGATCTCTAATATTCTACGGGAAATACAACCAGCTGACAACAACCTGGTCCAAATCATGCAACTCATAAACTTTGACCGCAGCTACACAACTATGTACAGGACCATCAACAAACAACACAAAGCATCAATATGGGTGAAGGCGTGGTCGTTTTTTTCTCCAGAAGACAAAAGAAGGAATAAAATCTTTGTGATTGAGTGAATTCACAAACCATCTTCACAACATTGTTAAATTAGTCATTGGTGTTTCAGAGATCACACTAGAAGTCAGTCAGCTCAGGACACAAAGGTCATCAGAAATGAGGAATTTCAATGTTAGATTTTCATCACAACTTTATGAACCTTTGTGATTGAGTAAATTCACAAAACTATCTTCACCACATTGTGAAATTAGTCATTGACGTTTCAGAGATCACACAAGAAGCCAGTCAGCTCAGTACACACAGGCCGTCAGAAACGAGGAATTCCAATGTTAGAATTTCATCACAACTTTATGAACACAAGCTCATCACTTGGCCACATTCCCACACTCAGATGTTCGTCCACAATTTCTTGTTCCAACCAACATTCAATCACAGAAGTAAAAGAAACAGATGTCGTTGCAGCCTCCGATATGAAACTACTCATCAATAAACAGCTGACTACTTATGTCCAGGATAATACTTGACCTCACCTTATACCAACAAACAAATAACTTTCAAACTAACACACATGAATTAATGGACGAATGAACAAACTATTTTCAAAGGGTCACAAATTTGGCAGAGAGAGAGAGACATGTCCCCCTGAATCATAAAAGCCATCAGAAACGAGGAATTCCAATGTTATATTTTCATCACAACATTATGAACACAATTTCATCACTAGGCCAGGACCCCTGATACTAGACTGTCCATAAATGAACAGCTGTAGGATTATGTGAAGAAATGTACTAGAGCCAAAGCAACTGGCTCTGGAGTGAGATTCACAAAGAAAGACAAATGTAAAACCGTGAGGTCAGCAACAGAAATGACATATAAATATCTACAATCTAAAGTTGTCAACTTTCCCCACAACATCCCTCCCCCTAAATAATTTGTTCTGGCAACATGTCTCTTAACAATAATCTAATCTCTTCTCCCGCAAGTTGAGGGATGCCTTTAATAGTCTTGAATTCTGGCTTCAGTCTAGTTATGACCTGCCACATTAAGGTCAGAGACACTCCTCATGGTGGGATTAATCATCTCATGTTAGGGCAGTAGGTGGTTGTTACTGGACTATCATGCCACCTTTCATTACAGGTGTGACCCACTGACACACAGGCCATTAGAAATGAGGAATTCCAATGTTAGATTTTCATCATAACTTTATGAACAAAACCATGTCCCCATACTGAATGTTCATCTACAATTTCTAGTTGCAACCAATATTCATTCACAAAAGCAGACGAAATAGATGCAGCTGCAGACTTTGATATGAAACTACTCAGGAAAATACTTGATCTTACTGTACAAACAACTTTCAAACAAATATATATGAATGAATGAACAAACAAACTTTATTTTCAAAGGGTCATAAATTTCCACTGAAACATAAGAGCCATCAGAAACGAGGAATTCCAATGTTAAATTTTCATCACAACATTATGAACACAAGTTCATCACTTGGCCAGGACCTCTGGTACTAGATTCAAATAAAGAAACAAAACTTTTGAACTAAAATTCACGGACAAAGAGAGGCATGTCCACTTAACTCAGAGAGAATGAAGCATGTCCACTGAATTCACAGACAGAGGTATATCACTGAAAAACAAAAGTCATCAGAAACGAGGAATTCCAATGTCGATTTTCATCACAACATTATGAACACAAGTTCATCACTTGGCCAGGACCTCTGGTACTAGATTCAAATAAAGAAACAAAACTTTTGAACTAAAATGCACGGACAAAGAGAGGCATGTCCAATGAATTCACAGACTGAGGTATGTCACTGAAACACAAAAGCCATCAGAAACGAGGAATTCCAATGTTAGATTTTCATCATATTGTTATGACCACAAATTCATCACTTGGCTAGGGCCTCTAATACTAAATTTGATCTCTAATATTCTACGGGAAATACAACCAGCTGACAACAACCTGGTCCAAATCATGCAACTCATAAACTTTGACCGCAGCTACACAACTATGTACAGGACCATCAACAAACAACACAAAGCATCAATATGGGTGAAGGCGTGGTCGTTTTTTTCTCCAGAAGACAAAAGAAGGAATAAAATCTTTGTGATTGAGTGAATTCACAAACCATCTTCACAACATTGTTAAATTAGTCATTGGTGTTTCAGAGATCACACTAGAAGTCAGTCAGCTCAGGACACAAAGGTCATCAGAAATGAGGAATTTCAATGTTAGATTTTCATCACAACTTTATGAACCTTTGTGATTGAGTAAAATCACAAAACTATCTTCACCACATTGTGAAATTAATCATTGACGTTTCAGAGATCACACAAGAAGCCAGTCAGCTCAGTACACACAGGCCGTCAGAAACGAGGAATTCCAATGTTAGAATTTCATCACAACTTTATGAACACAAGCTCATCACTTGGCCACATTCCCACACTCAGATGTTCGTCCACAATTTCTTGTTCCAACCAACATTCAATCACAGAAGTAAAAGAAACAGATGTCGTTGCAGCCTCCGATATGAAACTACTCATCAATAAACAGCTGACTACTTATGTCCAGGATAATACTTGACCTCACCTTATACCAACAAACAAATAACTTTCAAACTAACACACATGA
Organism: Cepaea hortensis; assembly: GCA_963921405.1. Taxonomy (NCBI): domain Eukaryota; kingdom Metazoa; phylum Mollusca; class Gastropoda; order Stylommatophora; family Helicidae; genus Cepaea; species Cepaea hortensis. Next base: position 235,832,830 of record OY992876.1, read on the forward strand.
ATTAATGGACGAATGAACAAACTATTTTCAAAGGGTCACAAATTTGGCAGAGAGAGAGAGACATGTCCCCCTGAATCATAAAAGCCATCAGAAACGAGGAATTCCAATGTTATATTTTCATCACAACATTATGAACACAATTTCATCACAACATTATGAACACAATTTCATCACTAGGCCAGGACCCCTGATACTAGACTGTCCATAAATGAACAGCTGTAGGATTATGTGAAGAAATGTACTAGAGCCAAAGCAACTGGCTCTGGAGTGAGATTCACAAAGAAAGACAAATGTAAAACCGTGAGGTAAGCAACAGAAATGACATATAAATATCTACAATCTAAAGTTGTCAACTTTCCCCACAACATCCCTCCCCCTAAATAATTTGTTCTGGCAACATGTCTCTTAACAATAATCTAATCTCTTCTCCCGCAAGTTGAGGGATGCCTTTAATAGTCTTGAATTCTGGCTTCAGTCTAGTTATGACCTGCCACATTAAGGTCAGAGACACTCCTCATGGTGGGATTAATCATCTCATGTTAGGGCAGTAGGTGGTTGTTACTGGACTATCATGCCACCTTTCATTACAGGTGTGACCCACTGACACACAGGCCATTAGAAATGAGGAATTCCAATGTTAGATTTTCATCATAACTTTATGAACAAAACCATGTCCCCATACTGAATGTTCATCTACAATTTCTAGTTGCAACCAATATTCATTCACAAAAGCAGACGAAATAGATGCAGCTGCAGACTTTGATATGAAACTACTCAGGAAAATACTTGATCTTACTGTACAAACAACTTTCAAACAAATATATATGAATGAATGAACAAACAAACTTTATTTTCAAAGGGTCATAAATTTCCACTGAAACATAAGAGCCATCAGAAACGAGGAATTCCAATGTTAAATTTTCATCACAACATTATGAACACAAGTTCATCACTTGGCCAGGACCTCTGGTACTAGATTCAAATAAAGAAACAAAACTTTTGAACTAAAATTCACGGACAAAGAGAGGCATGTCCACTTAACTCAGAGAGAATGAAGCATGTCCACTGAATTCACAGACAGAGGTATATCACTGAAAAACAAAAGTCATCAGAAACGAGGAATTCCAATGTCAATTTTCATCACAACATTATGAACACAAGTTCATCACTTGGCCAGGACCTCTGGTACTAGATTCAAATAAAGAAACAAAACTTTTGAACTAAAATGCACGGACAAAGAGAGGCATGTCCAATGAATTCACAGACTGAGGTATGTCACTGAAACACAAAAGCCATCAGAAACGAGGAATTCCAATGTTAGATTTTCATCATATTGTTATGACCACAAATTCATCACTTGACTAGGGCCTCTAATACTAAATTTGATCTCTAATATTCTACGGGAAATACAACCAGCTGACAACAACCTGGTCCAAATCATGCAACTCATAAACTTTGACCGCAGCTACACAACTATGTACAGGACCATCAACAAACAACACAAAGCATCAATATGGGTGAAGGCGTGGTCGTTTTTTTCTCCAGAAGACAAAAGAAGGAATAAAATCTTTGTGATTGAGTGAATTCACAAACCATCTTCACAACATTGTTAAATTAGTCATTGGTGTTTCAGAGATCACACTAGAAGTCAGTCAGCTCAGGACACAAAGGTCATCAGAAATGAGGAATTTCAATGTTAGATTTTCATCACAACTTTATGAACCTTTGTGATTGAGTAAATTCACAAAACTATCTTCACCACATTGTGAAATTAGTCATTGACGTTTCAGAGATCACACAAGAAGCCAGTCAGCTCAGTACACACAGGCCGTCAGAAACGAGGAATTCCAATGTTAGAATTTCATCACAACTTTATGAACACAAGCTCATCACTTGGCCACATTCCCACACTCAGATGTTCGTCCACAATTTCTTGTTCCAACCAACATTCAATCACAGAAGTAAAAGAAACAGATGTCGTTGCAGCCTCCGATATGAAACTACTCATCAATAAACAGCTGACTACTTATGTCCAGGATAATACTTGACCTCACCTTATACCAACAAACAAATAACTTTCAAACTAACACACATGAATTAATGGACGAATGAACAAACTATTTTCAAAGGGTCACAAATTTGGCAGAGAGAGAGAGACATGTCCCCCTGAATCATAAAAGCCATCAGAAACGAGGAATTCCAATGTTATATTTTCATCACAACATTATGAACACAATTTCATCACTAGGCCAGGACCCCTGATACTAGACTGTCCATAAATGAACAGCTGTAGGATTATGTGAAGAAATGTACTAGAGCCAAAGCAACTGGCTCTGGAGTGAGATTCACAAAGAAAGACAAATGTAAAACCGTGAGGTCAGCAACAGAAATGACATATAAATATCTACAATCTAAAGTTGTCAACTTTCCCCACAACATCCCTCCCCCTAAATAATTTGTTCTGGCAACATGTCTCTTAACAATAATCTAATCTCTTCTCCCGCAAGTTGAGGGATGCCTTTAATAGTCTTGAATTCTGGCTTCAGTCTAGTTATGACCTGCCACATTAAGGTCAGAGACACTCCTCATGGTGGGATTAATCATCTCATGTTAGGGCAGTAGGTGGTTGTTACTGGACTATCATGCCACCTTTCATTACAGGTGTGACCCACTGACACACAGGCCATTAGAAATGAGGAATTCCAATGTTAGATTTTCATCATAACTTTATGAACAAAACCATGTCCCCATACTGAATGTTCATCTACAATTTCTAGTTGCAACCAATATTCATTCACAAAAGCAGACGAAATAGATGCAGCTGCAGACTTTGATATGAAACTACTCAGGAAAATACTTGATCTTACTGTACAAACAACTTTCAAACAAATATATATGAATGAATGAACAAACAAACTTTATTTTCAAAGGGTCATAAATTTCCACTGAAACATAAGAGCCATCAGAAACGAGGAATTCCAATGTTAAATTTTCATCACAACATTATGAACACAAGTTCATCACTTGGCCAGGACCTCTGGTACTAGATTCAAATAAAGAAACAAAACTTTTGAACTAAAATTCACGGACAAAGAGAGGCATGTCCACTTAACTCAGAGAGAATGAAGCATGTCCACTGAATTCACAGACAGAGGTATATCACTGAAAAACAAAAGTCATCAGAAACGAGGAATTCCAATGTCAATTTTCATCACAACATTATGAACACAAGTTCATCACTTGGCCAGGACCTCTGGTACTAGATTCAAATAAAGAAACAAAACTTTTGAACTAAAATGCACGGACAAAGAGAGGCATGTCCAATGAATTCACAGACTGAGGTATGTCACTGAAACACAAAAGCCATCAGAAACGAGGAATTCCAATGTTAGATTTTCATCATATTGTTATGACCACAAATTCATCACTTGGCTAGGGCCTCTAATACTAAATTTGATCTCTAATATTCTACGGGAAATACAACCAGCTGACAACAACCTGGTCCAAATCATGCAACTCATAAACTTTGACCGCAGCTACACAACTATGTACAGGACCATCAACAAACAACACAAAGCATCAATATGGGTGAAGGCGTGGTCGTTTTTTTCTCCAGAAGACAAAAGAAGGAATAAAATCTTTGTGATTGAGTGAATTCACAAACCATCTTCACAACATTGTTAAATTAGTCATTGGTGTTTCAGAGATCACACTAGAAGTCAGTCAGCTCAGGACACAAAGGTCATCAGAAATGAGGAATTTCAATGTTAGATTTTCATCACAACTTTATGAACCTTTGTGATTGAGTAAATTCACAAAACTATCTTCACCACATTGTGAAATTAGTCATTGACGTTTCAGAGATCACACAAGAAGCCAGTCAGCTCAGTACACACAGGCCGTCAGAAACGAGGAATTCCAATGTTAGAATTTCATCACAACTTTATGAACACAAGCTCATCACTTGGCCACATTCCCACACTCAGATGTTCGTCCACAATTTCTTGTTCCAACCAACATTCAATCACAGAAGTAAAAGAAACAGATGTCGTTGCAGCCTCCGATATGAAACTACTCATCAATAAACAGCTGACTACTTATGTCCAGGATAATACTTGACCTCACCTTATACCAACAAACAAATAACTTTCAAACTAACACACATGAATTAATGGACGAATGAACAAACTATTTTCAAAGGGTCACAAATTTGGCAGAGAGAGAGAGACATGTCCCCCTGAATCATAAAAGCCATCAGAAACGAGGAATTCCAATGTTATATTTTCATCACAACATTATGAACACAATTTCATCACTAGGCCAGGACCCCTGATACTAGACTGTCCATAAATGAACAGCTGTAGGATTATGTGAAGAAATGTACTAGAGCCAAAGCAACTGGCTCTGGAGTGAGATTCACAAAGAAAGACAAATGTAAAACCGTGAGGTAAGCAACAGAAATGACATATAAATATCTACAATCTAAAGTTGTCAACTTTCCCCACAACATCCCTCCCCCTAAATAATTTGTTCTGGCAACATGTCTCTTAACAATAATCTAATCTCTTCTCCCGCAAGTTGAGGGATGCCTTTAATAGTCTTGAATTCTGGCTTCAGTCTAGTTATGACCTGCCACATTAAGGTCAGAGACACTCCTCATGGTGGGATTAATCATCTCATGTTAGGGCAGTAGGTGGTTGTTACTGGACTATCATGCCACCTTTCATTACAGGTGTGACCCACTGACACACAGGCCATTAGAAATGAGGAATTCCAATGTTAGATTTTCATCATAACTTTATGAACAAAACCATGTCCCCATACTGAATGTTCATCTACAATTTCTAGTTGCAACCAATATTCATTCACAAAAGCAGACGAAATAGATGCAGCTGCAGACTTTGATATGAAACTACTCAGGAAAATACTTGATCTTACTGTACAAACAACTTTCAAACAAATATATATGAATGAATGAACAAACAAACTTTATTTTCAAAGGGTCATAAATTTCCACTGAAACATAAGAGCCATCAGAAACGAGGAATTCCAATGTTAAATTTTCATCACAACATTATGAACACAAGTTCATCACTTGGCCAGGACCTCTGGTACTAGATTCAAATAAAGAAACAAAACTTTTGAACTAAAATTCACGGACAAAGAGAGGCATGTCCACTTAACTCAGAGAGAATGAAGCATGTCCACTGAATTCACAGACAGAGGTATATCACTGAAAAACAAAAGTCATCAGAAACGAGGAATTCCAATGTCAATTTTCATCACAACATTATGAACACAAGTTCATCACTTGGCCAGGACCTCTGGTACTAGATTCAAATAAAGAAACAAAACTTTTGAACTAAAATGCACGGACAAAGAGAGGCATGTCCAATGAATTCACAGACTGAGGTATGTCACTGAAACACAAAAGCCATCAGAAACGAGGAATTCCAATGTTAGATTTTCATCATATTGTTATGACCACAAATTCATCACTTGACTAGGGCCTCTAATACTAAATTTGATCTCTAATATTCTACGGGAAATACAACCAGCTGACAACAACCTGGTCCAAATCATGCAACTCATAAACTTTGACCGCAGCTACACAACTATGTACAGGACCATCAACAAACAACACAAAGCATCAATATGGGTGAAGGCGTGGTCGTTTTTTTCTCCAGAAGACAAAAGAAGGAATAAAATCTTTGTGATTGAGTGAATTCACAAACCATCTTCACAACATTGTTAAATTAGTCATTGGTGTTTCAGAGATCACACTAGAAGTCAGTCAGCTCAGGACACAAAGGTCATCAGAAATGAGGAATTTCAATGTTAGATTTTCATCACAACTTTATGAACCTTTGTGATTGAGTAAATTCACAAAACTATCTTCACCACATTGTGAAATTAGTCATTGACGTTTCAGAGATCACACAAGAAGCCAGTCAGCTCAGTACACACAGGCCGTCAGAAACGAGGAATTCCAATGTTAGAATTTCATCACAACTTTATGAACACAAGCTCATCACTTGGCCACATTCCCACACTCAGATGTTCGTCCACAATTTCTTGTTCCAACCAACATTCAATCACAGAAGTAAAAGAAACAGATGTCGTTGCAGCCTCCGATATGAAACTACTCATCAATAAACAGCTGACTACTTATGTCCAGGATAATACTTGACCTCACCTTATACCAACAAACAAATAACTTTCAAACTAACACACATGAATTAATGGACGAATGAACAAACTATTTTCAAAGGGTCACAAATTTGGCAGAGAGAGAGAGACATGTCCCCCTGAATCATAAAAGCCATCAGAAACGAGGAATTCCAATGTTATATTTTCATCACAACATTATGAACACAATTTCATCACTAGGCCAGGACCCCTGATACTAGACTGTCCATAAATGAACAGCTGTAGGATTATGTGAAGAAATGTACTAGAGCCAAAGCAACTGGCTCTGGAGTGAGATTCACAAAGAAAGACAAATGTAAAACCGTGAGGTAAGCAACAGAAATGACATATAAATATCTACAATCTAAAGTTGTCAACTTTCCCCACAACATCCCTCCCCCTAAATAATTTGTTCTGGCAACATGTCTCTTAACAATAATCTAATCTCTTCTCCCGCAAGTTGAGGGATGCCTTTAATAGTCTTGAATTCTGGCTTCAGTCTAGTTATGACCTGCCACATTAAGGTCAGAGACACTCCTCATGGTGGGATTAATCATCTCATGTTAGGGCAGTAGGTGGTTGTTACTGGACTATCATGCCACCTTTCATTACAGGTGTGACCCACTGACACACAGGCCATTAGAAATGAGGAATTCCAATGTTAGATTTTCATCATAACTTTATGAACAAAACCATGTCCCCATACTGAATGTTCATCTACAATTTCTAGTTGCAACCAATATTCATTCACAAAAGCAGACGAAATAGATGCAGCTGCAGACTTTGATATGAAACTACTCAGGAAAATACTTGATCTTACTGTACAAACAACTTTCAAACAAATATATATGAATGAATGAACAAACAAACTTTATTTTCAAAGGGTCATAAATTTCCACTGAAACATAAGAGCCATCAGAAACGAGGAATTCCAATGTTAAATTTTCATCACAACATTATGAACACAAGTTCATCACTTGGCCAGGACCTCTGGTACTAGATTCAAATAAAGAAACAAAACTTTTGAACTAAAATTCACGGACAAAGAGAGGCATGTCCACTTAACTCAGAGAGAATGAAGCATGTCCACTGAATTCACAGACAGAGGTATATCACTGAAAAACAAAAGTCATCAGAAACGAGGAATTCCAATGTCAATTTTCATCACAACATTATGAACACAAGTTCATCACTTGGCCAGGACCTCTGGTACTAGATTCAAATAAAGAAACAAAACTTTTGAACTAAAATGCACGGACAAAGAGAGGCATGTCCAATGAATTCACAGACTGAGGTATGTCACTGAAACACAAAAGCCATCAGAAACGAGGAATTCCAATGTTAGATTTTCATCATATTGTTATGACCACAAATTCATCACTTGACTAGGGCCTCTAATACTAAATTTGATCTCTAATATTCTACGGGAAATACAACCAGCTGACAACAACCTGGTCCAAATCATGCAACTCATAAACTTTGACCGCAGCTACACAACTATGTACAGGACCATCAACAAACAACACAAAGCATCAATATGGGTGAAGGCGTGGTCGTTTTTTTCTCCAGAAGACAAAAGAAGGAATAAAATCTTTGTGATTGAGTGAATTCACAAACCATCTTCACAACATTGTTAAATTAGTCATTGGTGTTTCAGAGATCACACTAGAAGTCAGTCAGCTCAGGACACAAAGGTCATCAGAAATGAGGAATTTCAATGTTAGATTTTCATCACAACTTTATGAACCTTTGTGATTGAGTAAATTCACAAAACTATCTTCACCACATTGTGAAATTAGTCATTGACGTTTCAGAGATCACACAAGAAGCCAGTCAGCTCAGTACACACAGGCCGTCAGAAACGAGGAATTCCAATGTTAGAATTTCATCACAACTTTATGAACACAAGCTCATCACTTGGCCACATTCCCACACTCAGATGTTCGTCCACAATTTCTTGTTCCAACCAACATTCAATCACAGAAGTAAAAGAAACAGATGTCGTTGCAGCCTCCGATATGAAACTACTCATCAATAAACAGCTGACTACTTATGTCCAGGATAATACTTGACCTCACCTTATACCAACAAACAAATAACTTTCAAACTAACACACATGAATTAATGGACGAATGAACAAACTATTTTCAAAGGGTCACAAATTTGGCAGAGAGAGAGAGACATGTCCCCCTGAATCATAAAAGCCATCAGAAACGAGGAATTCCAATGTTATATTTTCATCACAACATTATGAACACAATTTCATCACTAGGCCAGGACCCCTGATACTAGACTGTCCATAAATGAACAGCTGTAGGATTATGTGAAGAAATGTACTAGAGCCAAAGCAACTGGCTCTGGAGTGAGATTCACAAAGAAAGACAAATGTAAAACCGTGAGGTCAGCAACAGAAATGACATATAAATATCTACAATCTAAAGTTGTCAACTTTCCCCACAACATCCCTCCCCCTAAATAATTTGTTCTGGCAACATGTCTCTTAACAATAATCTAATCTCTTCTCCCGCAAGTTGAGGGATGCCTTTAATAGTCTTGAATTCTGGCTTCAGTCTAGTTATGACCTGCCACATTAAGGTCAGAGACACTCCTCATGGTGGGATTAATCATCTCATGTTAGGGCAGTAGGTGGTTGTTACTGGACTATCATGCCACCTTTCATTACAGGTGTGACCCACTGACACACAGGCCATTAGAAATGAGGAATTCCAATGTTAGATTTTCATCATAACTTTATGAACAAAACCATGTCCCCATACTGAATGTTCATCTACAATTTCTAGTTGCAACCAATATTCATTCACAAAAGCAGACGAAATAGATGCAGCTGCAGACTTTGATATGAAACTACTCAGGAAAATACTTGATCTTACTGTACAAACAACTTTCAAACAAATATATATGAATGAATGAACAAACAAACTTTATTTTCAAAGGGTCATAAATTTCCACTGAAACATAAGAGCCATCAGAAACGAGGAATTCCAATGTTAAATTTTCATCACAACATTATGAACACAAGTTCATCACTTGGCCAGGACCTCTGGTACTAGATTCAAATAAAGAAACAAAACTTTTGAACTAAAATTCACGGACAAAGAGAGGCATGTCCACTTAACTCAGAGAGAATGAAGCATATCCACTGAATTCACAGACAGAGGTATATCACTGAAAAACAAAAGTCATCAGAAACGAGGAATTCCAATGTCAATTTTCATCACAACATTATGAACACAAGTTCATCACTTGGCCAGGACCTCTGGTACTAGATTCAAATAAAGAAACAAAACTTTTGAACTAAAATGCACGGACAAAGAGAGGCATGTCCAATGAATTCACAGACTGAGGTATGTCACTGAAACACAAAAGCCATCAGAAACGAGGAATTCCAATGTTAGATTTTCATCATATTGTTATGACCACAAATTCATCACTTGGCTAGGGCCTCTAATACTAAATTTGATCTCTAATATTCTACGGGAAATACAACCAGCTGACAACAACCTGGTCCAAATCATGCAACTCATAAACTTTGACCGCAGCTACACAACTATGTACAGGACCATCAACAAACAACACAAAGCATCAATATGGGTGAAGGCGTGGTCGTTTTTTTCTCCAGAAGACAAAAGAAGGAATAAAATCTTTGTGATTGAGTGAATTCACAAACCATCTTCACAACATTGTTAAATTAGTCATTGGTGTTTCAGAGATCACACTAGAAGTCAGTCAGCTCAGGACACAAAGGTCATCAGAAATGAGGAATTTCAATGTTAGATTTTCATCACAACTTTATGAACCTTTGTGATTGAGTAAATTCACAAAACTATCTTCACCACATTGTGAAATTAGTCATTGACGTTTCAGAGATCACACAAGAAGCCAGTCAGCTCAGTACACACAGGCCGTCAGAAACGAGGAATTCCAATGTTAGAATTTCATCACAACTTTATGAACACAAGCTCATCACTTGGCCACATTCCCACACTCAGATGTTCGTCCACAATTTCTTGTTCCAACCAACATTCAATCACAGAAGTAAAAGAAACAGATGTCGTTGCAGCCTCCGATATGAAACTACTCATCAATAAACAGCTGACTACTTATGTCCAGGATAATACTTGACCTCACCTTATACCAACAAACAAATAACTTTCAAACTAACACACATGAATTAATGGACGAATGAACAAACTATTTTCAAAGGGTCACAAATTTGGCAGAGAGAGAGAGACATGTCCCCCTGAATCATAAAAGCCATCAGAAACGAGGAATTCCAATGTTATATTTTCATCACAACATTATGAACACAATTTCATCACTAGGCCAGGACCCCTGATACTAGACTGTCCATAAATGAACAGCTGTAGGATTATGTGAAGAAATGTACTAGAGCCAAAGCAACTGGCTCTGGAGTGAGATTCACAAAGAAAGACAAATGTAAAACCGTGAGGTAAGCAACAGAAATGACATATAAATATCTACAATCTAAAGTTGTCAACTTTCCCCACAACATCCCTCCCCCTAAATAATTTGTTCTGGCAACATGTCTCTTAACAATAATCTAATCTCTTCTCCCGCAAGTTGAGGGATGCCTTTAATAGTCTTGAATTCTGGCTTCAGTCTAGTTATGACCTGCCACATTAAGGTCAGAGACACTCCTCATGGTGGGATTAATCATCTCATGTTAGGGCAGTAGGTGGTTGTTACTGGACTATCATGCCACCTTTCATTACAGGTGTGACCCACTGACACACAGGCCATTAGAAATGAGGAATTCCAATGTTAGATTTTCATCATAACTTTATGAACAAAACCATGTCCCCATACTGAATGTTCATCTACAATTTCTAGTTGCAACCAATATTCATTCACAAAAGCAGACGAAATAGATGCAGCTGCAGACTTTGATATGAAACTACTCAGGAAAATACTTGATCTTACTGTACAAACAACTTTCAAACAAATATATATGAATGAATGAACAAACAAACAAAGGGTCATAAATTTCCACTGAAACATAAGAGCCATCAGAAACGGGGAATTCCAATGTTAAATTTTCATCACAACATTATGAACACAAGTTCATCACTTGGCCAGGACCTCTGGTACTAGATTCAAATAAAGAAACAAAACTTTTGAACTAAAATTCACGGACAAAGAGAGGCATGTCCACTTAACTCAGAGAGAATGAAGCATGTCCACTGAATTCACAGACAGAGGTATATCACTGAAAAACAAAAGTCATCAGAAACGAGGAATTCCAATGTCGATTTTCATCACAACATTATGAACACAAGTTCATCACTTGGCCAGGACCTCTGGTACTAGATTCAAATAAAGAAACAAAACTTTTGAACTAAAATGCACGGACAAAGAGAGGCATGTCCAATGAATTCACAGACTGAGGTATGTCACTGAAACACAAAAGCCATCAGAAACGAGGAATTCCAATGTTAGATTTTCATCATATTGTTATGACCACAAATTCATCACTTGGCTAGGGCCTCTAATACTAAATTTGATCTCTAATATTCTACGGGAAATACAACCAGCTGACAACAACCTGGTCCAAATCATGCAACTCATAAACTTTGACCGCAGCTACACAACTATGTACAGGACCATCAACAAACAACACAAAGCATCAATATGGGTGAAGGCGTGGTCGTTTTTTTCTCCAGAAGACAAAAGAAGGAATAAAAGCTTTGTGATTGAGTGAATTCACAAACCATCTTCACAACATTGTTAAATTAGTCATTGGTGTTTCAGAGATCACACTAGAAGTCAGTCAGCTCAGGACACAAAGGTCATCAGAAATGAGGAATTTCAATGTTAGATTTTCATCACAACTTTATGAACCTTTGTGATTGAGTAAATTCACAAAACTATCTTCACCACATTGTGAAATTAGTCATTGACGTTTCAGAGATCACACAAGAAGCCAGTCAGCTCAGTACACACAGGCCGTCAGAAACGAGGAATTCCAATGTTAGAATTTCATCACAACTTTATGAACACAAGCTCATCACTTGGCCACATTCCCACACTCAGATGTTCGTCCACAATTTCTTGTTCCAACCAACATTCAATCACAGAAGTAAAAGAAACAGATGTCGTTGCAGCCTCCGATATGAAACTACTCATCAATAAACAGCTGACTACTTATGTCCAGGATAATACTTGACCACACCTTATACCAACAAACAAATAACTTTCAAACTAACACACATGAATTAATGGACGAATGAACAAACTATTTTCAAAGGGTCACAAATTTGGCAGAGAGAGAGAGACATGTCCCCCTGAATCATAAAAGCCATCAGAAACGAGGAATTCCAATGTTATATTTTCATCACAACATTATGAACACAATTTCATCACTAGGCCAGGACCCCTGATACTAGACTGTCCATAAATGAACAGCTGTAGGATTATGTGAAGAAATGTACTAGAGCCAAAGCAACTGGCTCTGGAGTGAGATTCACAAAGAAAGACAAATGTAAAACCGTGAGGTAAGCAACAGAAATGACATATAAAATATCTACAATCTAAAGTTGTCAACTTTCCCCACAACATCCCTCCCCCTAAATAATTTGTTCTGGCAACATGTTTCTTAACAATAATCTAATCTCTTCTCCCGCAAGTTGAGGGATGCCTTTAATAGTCTTGAATTCTGGCTTCAGTCTAGTTATGACCTGCCACATTAAGGTCAGAGACACACCTCATGGTGGGATTAATCTCATGTTAGGGCAGTAGGTGGTTGTTACTGGACTATCATGCCACCTTTCATTACAGGTGTGACCCACTGACACACACAGGCCATTAGAAATGAGGAATTCCAATGTTAGATTTTCATCATAACTTTATGAACACAACCATGTCCCCATACTGAATGTTCATCTACAATTTCTAATTGCAACCAATATTCATTCACAAAAGCAGACGAAATAGATGCAGCTGCAGACTTTGATATGAAACTACTCAGGAAAATACTTGATCTTACTGTACAAATAACTTTCAAACAAACATATATGAATGAACGAACAAACAAACTTTATTTTCAAAGGGTCACAAATTTCCACTGAAACATAAGAGCCATCAGAAACGAGGAATTCCAATGTTAAATTTTCATCACAACATTATGAACACAAGTTCATCACTTGGCCAGGACCTCTGGTACTAGATTCAAATAAAGAGACAATACTTTTGAACTAAAAGTCACGGACAAAGAGAGGCATGTCCAAAGAATTCACAGACAAAGTGAAGCATGTCCACTGAATTCACAGACTGAGGTATGTCACTGAAACACAAGCCATCAGAAACGAGGAATTCCAATGTTAGATTTTCATCATATTGTTATGACCACAAATTCATCACTTGGCTAGGGCCTCTATTACTAAATTTGATCTCTAATATTCTACGGGAAATACAACCAGCTGACAACAACCTGGTCCAAATCATGCAACTCATAAACTTTGACCGCAGCTACACAACTATGTACAGGACCATCAACAAACAACACAAAGCATCAATTTGGGTGAAGGAATGGTCGTTTTTTTTTCCCCCAGAAGACAAAAGATGGAATAAAATCTTTGTGATTGAGTGAATTCATAAACCATCTTCACAAAATTGTAAAATTAGTCATTGGTGTTTTAGAGATCACACAAGAAGCCAGTCAGCTCAGTACACACAGGCTGTCAGAAACGAGGAATTCCAATGTTATATTTTCAGCACAACATTATGAACACAAGATCATTACTTGGCCAGAAGATCTGATATTAGATTGTCCATCAATGAACATTTGTAGACCTAGACATGCATTAAAATACTAACATCAAAACAAAAGCAAACATAACATAACCAAACAAAACCAGTAAGGTATCAACATTAATGGAAAAAGAAGAGAAATATAAAATCATGAATGGAATAGTGTATATATAAGCTCTATTTATATAGAGAGAGAAGGAAGGGGGGAGGGAGGGAGAGAGAGAGAGAGAGAGAGAGAGAGAGAGAGAGAGAGAGAGAGAGAGAGAGAGAGAGAGAGAGAGAGAGAGAGAGAGAGAGAGAGAGAGAGAGAGAGAGAGAGAGAGAGAGACATGCACACACACACACACATATATATATCCTTTCAGTGATCGGATCTGGCAACATTTCTCATGCTACATATTTATTACGCATCTGTTCTGGCAACATTTCTGTGAACATTTTTGTAATTAGTGATCTGCCACATTAAGGCCTGAGACATGCCTTTTGATTTACTGAAACATGAGAGAAGAGGAAGACATCAAGAGAAGATTCTTGACAGCCTTCTACCATATTAGTTAGCTGCATATCCTTTACAGCACATAGCAGTCAACTCCAGCATTTCTTGGCTGTTTGTGATCTCTTTGCAAGTTTACATTCAGTGATTTGCCATTGCTGTCTGGTTGATGGCATCCATACCATTTTTTTTTTTTTTAAACCAGCTTAAGACTGTCTGCTGCCAAATCGCCCACAGCTGTGCTTCGAACGCATTATGCGGGATTACGCACTGTGACCTTAACACCTTCCCCATGGAGTCGCACTTCTACCGTGACGCGGGGAAAATATCGTATGTATTGATACATTCTGTTCATTGTAAAATGTATATCTGCCCACGACTGCTAGCGAGGCAATTATGTGATGAAGCTACAGCCCACATTTCGCCCATAATCTACTTCAAGAAAACAAGAGTTACTGTAAAAATACAAAGCTACACAAGATGTTACTCACTGAAGACATGACTTTACACAGCTGGGCATAAGCTTCAACAAACTTGGTTTCTATCGTCACCTACAGGGAAAGAGATGTAACAAACCCAGGCGTCAGGCACATTAGAGTTTGTTCACAGCATCACATAACTATGATCACTTCAAATCAATCAACCCGGGAAGGTTAACCCGGTCAACAAATGTCCGCAGAAGTCGGATGTGTCAGCCTAACGGCGCAAGAACGCAGTTCTGCTGTAAACAGGCACAACGCAGTCACATCCGGAAAAAAAATCCGGATGAACGCAGAAGAAGAAGAAGAAGAAATCAACCAACAATATAATTATAACACATCATATCCAATCACAGAACATAATCAGAGAACATATTCAATCACAGAAGCATATTTACTCAGCCACCTTCAGGGGAATGAACACACTATTTTCAAAGGATCATAAATTGAGCCCGCAAGCCCGTCTTATATTTGGCCATTCCAACCATTCATCTTTCGTACATCAATTAACTATTGTGCATGCTACATTCGCACAGGGAAAAAATAGCATTGTCGAATGAAAGTTGTAAACATGAACAATGCATTTTACAATGTTATGAGAAAGGCAGGCAGGCAAACTCACATCCATTTATAAACACATGCATGCATACCTGCATACATACATGCATCATTTACACAAACTCAGTTATGCACCCACTCAGCAACACCCAAATACACACTCCCTCACATACACATATACTCACTCACAATCACAAACTCACTAACACAAGTTTACTCTCTCTCTCTCATACGCACACACAGACAAATAAACATACTCTCTCTTTTTCCTCTCTCTCTCTCACGCCCATATATCCATCCTCATTCATACTTACAACAAGGCACACATATACACTTCTTCCCATACACCCATAATTGACTCATACACTTTCACACATGCAAATACTCACACAGTCACCCACTCTCTAACATAATGACATATTCAATCACCACCTACAGTGGAAGACAAACCAAGGCAAGATATCAGGCATGCCAGAGTTTGCATAACACAAGGACAACTTCAAATCAATAATATACTTAAAACTCACCAAAATCAATCACACATGTAAATTCAATCAAAAACAGATCACAGCACAATCCCACTGCTAATCAATCGCACAATTACTAGCAACCTTCTGCTGTGCTCACCCAGTATTGTTCTGTTGGACGGTATTTGCATTGTGTATATTTGTGGCGAAACATGCATTGTTTCACACTACAGCTCTCTATCCCCAAAGAGACAAGAGGTTTCAGCACACTCTGGCCTTTGTTGTTGCTCACTGCTACTACTTTTAGTGCGCTGGACTGACTTTTGCTTGTGGATAGGCTTTCCCTATTACAAATGTTTCTCGCCGTCAGGTGAACCCACTCTGACTTCTGAGGTGCTTGTAATTTATGTCCCCAAGTCTAGGATGAGAGGTCAACATTTTAGTCCAACTGGCCGATGTAGGGGTTGAACTCCTTACCTCAGCATCAGCGCACCGGATGTTTAAGAATGAGCGCTCTTACCCATTTTAGCAATGCTGACCTCCTGTTAAGAGTTGAAAGTCACTTCCACAAATAGCCGCAACAACGGTATGCAAGTTTTTTTTTCCCCTCAGATTACACAAACGTTTGCCTAGCTTGGGATTCGAGCCATGCCCAATCAGCTCTGCCTGCACATGGACAAGCTGTATGACAAGTGAACATATCCTTCTAGACTATTGCGAGGTTTGTCCAGTGCACACAGAAAGAACACTGGCCCATAGACAGAGACATCCTCACAAAGCTATTTGGCAGAAGCAGCAGCAGTACGAGGAGGAAAGAAGAGGAAGAAGTGAAGAAAAATGTGATGGCGGAGGAAGAAGAACAAGCAGAAGAAGAATAAGAGGAGGAAGAGGAAGGAGGAGGAGGAGGAGTTGCAGAAGAAGAAGAAGAAGAAGAAGAAGAAGAAGAAGAAGAAGAAGAAGAAGAAGAAGAAGAAGAAGAAGAAGAAGAAACAGAAGAAGAGGAGGAGGAGGAGGAGAAGAGGGAGGAGGAGGAGGAGAAGAAGTTGGAGGAGAAGAAGAAGAATAAAAAGAAGAATAGAAGAGGAGGAAGAAAAGAAGAATAAGTTTGAGGAGAAGAAGAATAAGAATAAGAAGTAGAAAAGGAGGAGGAGGAGAAGAAGAAGAGGTTGGAAAAGAAGAAGAAGAAGAGGTTGGAAAAGAAGAATAATAAGAAGAAGTAGAAGAAGAGGAGGAAGTGGAGAGGAAGTTGGAGAAGAAGAATAAGAAGAAAGGAAAATAAAAGATAAAGAAGAAATATGTGTGTGGAGGCTGGTACTGTTAACCATTCAAACATTCGCTAAAATTTAAAAAAAAACTATCTGTAAACAAACAAGAAAACAAAAACAAACTAACCTTGTCAAAGAAGATCCTGACCAGCTGCTGAAGGTCCTCGTATGTATGAATATCCAGCTTCTTCATCTCCTCGGCCAGACGCTCAAAGTTTGTGGGTGTGAGCCGATTCATGATAAACAGCACTTCAGACTCCAGTGTCTTTTTCTGAAATTGAGAACAGTAAAAGGTTTGTAACTTCCTGGTAAGGCTAGCCGTTAGAGAAACATCACTACAGGAAACAGACATCACTACAGGAAACAGACATCACTACAGGAAACATACATCACTACAGGAAACATACATCACTACAGGAAACATACATCACTACAGGAAACAAAGACACAAAACTAGAGAAAACAAATACATCACTACAGGAAACATACATCACTACAGGAAACATACATCACTACAGGAAACATACATCACTACAGGAAACAAAGACACAAAACTAGAGAAAACAAATACATCACTACAGGAAACATACATCACTACAGGAAACATACATCACTACAGGAAACATACATCACTACAGGAAACATACATCACTACAGAAAACAAAGACACAAAACTAGAGAAGAAAAAGACATCACTACAGGAAACAGACATCACTACAGGAAACATACATCACTACAGGAAACATACATCACTACAGGAAACATACATCACTACAGAAAACAAAGACACAAAACTTGAGAAAACAAAGACATCACTACAGGAAACAGACATCACTACAGGAAACAGACATCACTACAGGAAACATACATCACTACAGAAAACGAAGACACAAAACTAGAGAAAACAAAGATATCACTACAGAAAACACTACAGAAAACACAGACATCACTAGAGAAAACAGACATCACTACAGTAAACACAGACATCACTACAGAAAACAAAGACATCACTATAGAAAACAAAGACATCACTATAGAAAACAAAGACATCACTATAGAAAACAAAGACATCACTACAGAAAAAGAACAGGGCCTTTAATCCGGCCTTCCCCTCTGTTATGCACCCCAACCTTGTCATACTAGAGGGTCTTGTGTGTTCCAGTGACTCCAAGAGATGTTTTCTGTTGAGGTATTGTCCAGATTTGTCCATAGGTGCTCAGATCCTCCCCCCAACATGTGCATCAGCGTCCGGCGGTTACTAGTGCCAGCTGTGTGTTGGTTGATGAGGCACCTTGTTACCATGATATGCCTCTTGTTCTCCCGATATGCACACACCCACTCACAATCACAAACACACTAACAAACATTTATTCATACATACATCACCATCTATCTCTCTTTGTCTCGCGCTCTCTCTCTCCCCCTCCCCCCTGTATGAATCTGAAGTGCATTACTACACACCTCAAACGAGGAACAAGGAAGCAGAGCAAGAACTCACAACAGTCAATGCTCACAAGCGGCAAACTATTGCCAATCTTTCCACAAGCTCTCATGCAGCCAACACAGCTCTCACACACACAAGCCTACCTTCTCCGCTATTTCCCTAGTTAACAGCTTTCCCTGCATGCTCTCGTGCAGCCGTCATAACTAGCTAGCTCTTTCTCTTTCTCTTTCTTTCTCTCTCTCTCTCACACACAAGCCTACCTTCTCGGCAATTTCTCCAGCGGACAACTGCTTCGGCGTAGGTTTCCAAGGCTTCTCGCTCTGGTGCAATGGCTTGACACTGTCCTGTAGAGACACGCTCTTGATCACCCGCTGAGGCATCATGAGGTCCGGCCTCTGTCTGTTGCGGCTGTTTGTGGTGCCAATTGGTGGAGCATTCTGAGGGGAAGATAACATTCCTTATGAAGCAATGTGTTTGGAAATCTTGTTCATTTATCTTTTTGAGGAATACCTACTTACGCACATCAAAGGTGCCAGTGTGTTCAACTTCAGTATGCATTTTTTTTTAGGTTGGCTTCCTCTAGCCAGATTCTATTCAGAAGAAATGCTTTAAAGATACTTTCAAGACATTGCTCAAAGCTTTCGGAATTAATCACAACACATGGGAGACTGCTGCCAAAGACAGAAATTCATGGCGTACATCATTACGTTAGGGTGTAGTCACTTGTGAAGCAAACAGGACTACAAGAGCTGTGAAAACAATATTGAACAGAAAAACCACTGCAGGAGATCGTCCTCCTGGAACATCAAGTATTCTTTGCCCACATTGTCAAAGAACATTTTGAACCAAAATAGGCCTTACCAGCCATCTCAGAACTCACGGCTCCAAACTTTCAACCCCACTCGATGAAAAGAATGGTCATCATTATTCTTGATGGACAAACACTATCCAAGGTCATGGTCTCTATCTTCTCGTGGATAGGATTTCTTTCCTAACAATTTTGCCAGGGCAGCATACTTATGGCCTACCCTTTACGATTTCTAACTACCGTGGGATTTGTAACAGTCACAACTGGCACACAGGACCTCCTGTTTTCCACCCTTATCTGAGAAGGCTAGGTATTCTATCCCACTACCCAGGAGATCAGGGGAATTGTATGATATCATTAGATACCAAAGGGAGGTCAGCATGGCCAAATGGATAAGAGCACTCGTTCTTAAACATCCGGTGTGCTGATGTTGAGGTAGCAGGTTAAACCCCTACACTAGTCAGTTGTACTAAAATGTTGACCTCTCGTCCTTGATTTGGGAGATGTAGATTACAAGTACCACTGAAGTCGGATTGGGTTCGCCTGATGGTGAGGGACATAATCAATAGGGAAAGCTAATCCACATGCAAAATTCATTCCAGCACTATTAGAAGTAGTTGTTAGGACTACACTTAAGTTTAAAAACAAGCGAGAGCAAAAAAAAAATAGATACCAAAATTCAGTCCAGTGTACTAGAAGTAGCAGCATGCGTGTGGATTAAGCCCGAGTTAAAAGCGAGCGAGCGCCAAAAACCCCAACAAAAATGAACTCTATGAATGCTACTAATCAAATGTTCCCCGAAGGGTGACAAACAATTTTATGACCTGTCGATTACACAGTGGATTCTTGATGATTGATTAACTCTCTTTTCCACCCACAGATGCAGGGCAAATATGCCAGGCAAGAAATCATGCAATAAATACATTATCTTCCGTGTTTAAACCTTTACATATGTACTACTTTTCACCTCATGCATCGCAGGCCCTCAATCAACCCAAGTCAAGTCCTTTGAGACGTGTTCCCAATTGGCTGAATTATACCGCTAAAGTTTTCTTCAGGATGAGGTAGCCAGACTCACACGTTAACATTTTGTTCAGGATGAGGTAGCCTGTCTCACATCATGTTACATCATCTTCAGGATGAGGTAGCCCGTCTCACATCACATTAACATCTTCAGGATGAGGTAGCCAGTCTCACACCAGGTTAACATTTTCTTCAGGATGAGGTAGCCAGTCTCACACCACATTAACATTTTCTTCAAGATGAGGTAGCCAGTCTCACACCAACCCTCCTTAGCTGCATCTTATGACATGCACCTTCAGTTAATTACCTACTGAGTATATTCACCTGCGGTTAATTACTGAGTATATTCACCAGCAGTTAATCACCTACTGAATAGATTCACCTTCACTTAATTACATACTGAGTATATTCACCTTCACTTAATTACCTACAGAGTATATTCACATTCAGTTAATTACCCACTGAATATATTCACCTGCAGTCAATTACCTACTGAGTATATTCATTTGCAGTTAATTACCTACTGAGTATATTCATCTTCACTTCATTACATACCGAGTATATTCACCTGCACTTAATTACCTACCGAGTATATTCACCTGCAGTTAATTACCTACCGAGTATATTCACCTTCACTTAATTACCTACTGAGTATATTCACCTTCACTTAATTACCAACTGAGTATATTCACCTGCAGTTAATTACCTACCGAGTATATTCACCTACAGTTAATTACCTACTGGGTATATTCACCTGCAGTTAATTACCTACTGAGTATATTCACCTGCAGTTAATTACCTACTGAGTATATTCACCTGCAGTTAATTACCTACTGAGTATATTCACCTGCAGTTAATTACCTACTGAGTATATTCACCTACAGTTAATTACCTAGTGAGTATATTCACCTGCAGTTAATGATCTACTGAGTATATTCACCTTCACTTAATTACCTACCGAGTATATTCACCTGCAGTTAATTACCTACTGAGTATATTCACCTGCAGTCAATTACCTACTGCGTATATTCACCTGCAGTTAATGACCTACCGAGTATATTCATCTGCAGTTAATTACCTAGTGAGTATATTCACCTGCAGTTAATTACCTACTGCGTATATTCACCTGCAGTTAATTACCTACTGAGTATATTCACCTGCAGTTAATTACCTACTGAGTATATTCACCTGCAGTTAATTACCTACTGAGTATATTCACCTGCAGTTAATTACCTACTGAGTATATTCACCTACAGTTAATTACCTACTGAGTATATTCACCTGCAGTTAATTACCTACTGAGTATATTCACCTTCACTTAATTACCTACCGAGTATATTCACCTGCAGTTAATTACCTACTGAGCATATTCACCTTCAGTTAATTACCTACTGAGTATATTCCCCATCAGTTAATTACCTACCGAGTATATTCACCTTCACTTAATTACCTACTGAGTATATTCACCTGCATGACCTGGATGACACGCAAATTCGTGAAGCGTTCCATATTTTTTTGCCAGGCAGTGTGCAAATGATTATTGGATCAAGTTATGTGAGTCCATTCAAATCGCAAGTGATAAGGGAGACATAAGAAGCATGTATGAAGGAATAAAGAAAGCCTGTGGTCCAGTGATCAAAAGAAGTGCACCATTGAAAACCTTGACTGGAGAAGTCATCACTGATAAGAAACAGCAGATGGACAGATGGGTAGAGCACTATTTGGAGCTTTACTCAAGTGAGACCAAACTAGCGGATAATGCCCTCAACGCCATAGAGGCTCTACCAACTCTTGACCACCTGGACACACTTCCCACCATAACAGAAGTTAAGTGTGCTATAAATGAACTTGCATCTGGCAAGGCTCCAGGTAAGGATGGGATTCCAATAGAGGTTATCAGGAGTGGGCAAGACACACTCACTATACAGATCCACCAGCTAATAGAGCTATGCTGGCGTGAAGGACAAGTCCCACAGGATTTCAAAGATTCAAGCATCATAACACTGTACAAGAACAAGGGCGATCGGAGCGACTGCAACAACTATAGGGGTATCTCACTTCTGTGTATTGTTGGAAAAGTATTTGCCAGAATTGTTCTGCGCAGACTTCAAGTCCTAGGAGATCAAGTCTACCCCGAATCACAGTGTGGCTTTCGACAGAACCGGTCTACCACTGATATGATATTCTCATTGCGACAAATGCAAGAAAAATGCCGTGAACAGAATCAACCACTGTTTATTGCCTTCATCGACCTCACAAAGGCATTTGATTTGGTCAGTCGTGAGGGTCTGTTCAAGGCACTAAAGAAGATTGGCTGCCCACCAACTCTTCTGTCCATTGTGGAATCGTTCCACACAGGCATGAAGGGTATAATCAAGTTTGATGGTGCAACTTCTGAAGAATTTGAAATCAAGAGTGGAGTTAAGCAAGGTTGTGTACTAGCTCCCACCCTCTTTGGAATATACTTTTCACTTCTACTGAAATATGCATTTCGTGATCAGGATGGTGGTATATACATTCACTCACGCTCAGATGGCGGCCTCTACAATGCTCAGAGATTGAAGGCTAAGACCAAAATTAGGAGGGTACTGATCAGAGAGTTGCTTTTTGCAGATGATGCTGCAGTTACGACCCACTCTGAGGAAGAATTGCAATGTCTACTATCTGCATTCTCCAATGCTTGTTCTGAATTTGGTTTAACAATTAGCAAAAAGAAGACACAGATTATGTCACAAGGTGCACATGGGGTACCATCAATCTTTATTGACGACGCCGAACTAGAGATAGTAGACCATTTTACATATCTATGATCGGTGGTAAATAGCAAATTATCCCTAGATCAGGAAATCAACATCCGGATTGGTAAGGCAGCAACAACAATGAACAGGTTAAGAAAAAGAGTCTGGGAGAACAGGAAGCTTACTGCCAAAACAAAAGTCATTGTCTATCAAGCCTGTGTCCTTAGTACTCTTCTCTATGGCAGTGAAACCTGGACAACTTACTCACACCAAGAGAACAATTTAAACAGCTTTCATATGCGGTGTCTGCGAAGAATTCTTGGTATTAAGTGGCAAGACAAAATCACAAATACTGAAGTATTGGAAAGATCAGGTTGTGTGACAGTTTATTCCATGCTCAGTCTTCGTAGACTTAGATGGATAGGACATCTTAGGCGGATGGATGATGGTAGAATACCAAAGGATATCTTTTTTGGTGAATTACAGATGGGTAAGAGATCTCAGGGTCGGCCTCTACTACGATACAAAGATGTGTGTAAGCGGGACATGATTGATACAGGCATTGATAATGCACATTGGGAGCAAGTCGCCGCTGAACGTGTTGCATGGAGGGCAAATATCAGAAATGGAATAAAGTCAAAGGAGAAAATTATTGCAGAAAAGTCACACACCAAGCGTTTGAGATGTAAGATGGTGCATGATGGTGGAAATGACCACGTGTTCACATGCACCCACTGTGAACGGACATTTACAGCGCAAATTGGCCTTATCAGTCACACTCGCTACCGCCATAGTTAAAAGTTATTATGCCTTTTAAAGCACAAACTATCGTCTGTCAAGACGGCAAGGTGCCAATGTGTATATTCACCTGCAGTTAATTACCTACTGAGTACATTCACCTTCAGTTAATTACCTACTGAGTATATTCAATGTACAGTATTTCTGAACGAACATGAACAGTTGACACTGACCCTCATGTTTCCGCTGGGCTGGAAGAATGCCGGAGTGAAGTCCACTGTATTGCTTCTGCGGCTGGCACTAACAAGTGGCTGAGCACAAATATAAAAGAAAACAGAAATAAACGTCTGCATTGCCTCTAAGACTTGCGCTAACAAGCGGCTTATTACAGGATAAAATAACATTGTCTGCATAGCCTCTAAGACTGGTGCTAACAAGCGGCTCATTACATGATAAAATACAGACAAATTTAAATAAATATCTGGATTGGCTCTAAGACTGGTACTAAGTGTTGGCTCATTACATGATAAAATACGACAACAACAAAACAGAAATAAATGTCTGCTTTGGCTGTAAAACCATCACTAACAAGTGGCTCATTACATGATAATGTACACCCCCTCCCACCCAAAAAATAATCAATAAATGTCTGCACTAGCTTTAACAATGGGGCAAAATACATGATAAACTACCACCACCACCCCCCCCCCCCCCAAAAAAAAAGACATAAATGTCTGCACTGCCGCTAACAAGTGGCGGCTCATTACAGAATTTTTAAAACAGGAATATACATCAGTATGTGGTTTTGAGTACAGAAAAAGTAAACTAAAAAACAAAAATATAAATAAACGTGTCACTAACACTATCATCAACAGTAATGATAAAAGAGAATGAGTTTTTATGTCATAACATATACTTAAAAGTTAGATGCATATCCTTTACAGGACGTGGCAGACAACCGTGGCAACAAGTTTACGTTCAGTGGTTTGCCATTGCTTTCTGAATGACCAACGTTCATTACCTTATGTAACAAACAAAAAAGTATTCATACAGGACAGTCTTTCTATCATTTCTTTCCACTTTTCATTAGTTTCTTTTTTCCTCATTTTTTAATATAATTTCTGGCTTGATACAAATTTGACGTTCTTCCCCTCTGCTGTAAAGGTAAGTATGCCTTTGTGATATCTGTTTTCATATTTTAGCGTTTCATTTTGTACAATAGTTTGCCATTGCTTTCTGAACGACCGGCACCAAAATTGAATGGAAGCCATCGCAAGACAGTCTGCTTCCAAATCGGCCGCAGCTGTATTTCAACCACGGTATGTGGGATAACAACACATCTGACTTCTTCGGGCATTTGTTTACTTTCCCGGGTGTTTTGTAAAATGTTCCAACTAACTGTTGTGGTGTTATCCCTATCTCAGGTGGCCTATTTAGAACAGCTGCCCCGGGAAGGTTAACCCGATCAACAAATGCCCGCAGAAGTCGGATGTGTCGGCCTAACGGCGCAAGAACGCAGCTCTGCTGTATACAGGCACAACGCAATTACGTTCCGGGAAAAAAACTCCGGATGAATGCAGAAGAAGAAGAAGAAGAACAGCTGAAGACATCCCGGTCAGCCCTAAAGGCAAGGCAGGGGCAGACCATGGGCATTCCCCACCATCCAAGGAGGTTTCCATAATTGCAGAGTCGACATACAGCTCTCTGGTATTGGGCACACCCAAGGAATCGTCACGTCCTGCACATGGCTGCTTAGCCTCACTTCTGTATATATAGGCTGTTCCTCCAGAAACCAGAAGAATACAGTCTGCAGATGACATTCACATAGAGAGCTTTTGATTGGGACTTTCCAAACGTGTGATCCAATTACACAGCAAATCTTTACAACACGTCCAACCCTATGCTGCAATTGAACTCATTACCTTTAAAACCTGAGGCGGAAATCTTTTCATGGAGAACAGACAGACAATGATAAACTATATGGAATATATAGTTATTCTTCTCAGAGGAGAACTGTGGGAAATAGCAACAGATAGTCCGGGGTGAGTTATTGACGGTCTTTTATCCCCATGGTGAACACAGGGCAAAAGGAAGAAGAAAACAACGTACTGATTCTAGAATAATTTCTGGCAAGTCCGGTAGTCCCTTGGGTTTAGCTTGCGATGACGGACAATCCCTGAGTTCCATGAGGTAGGCGCTGTCGTACTGGAGCCTGCCATCTGTGAGCAGAAAACACACGACCTGAGAAACTGGACACAGCAATATTAGGCATGCTTGATTCAATTTGAGAACCATCTTATCCTACCTTTTTTTTTTAGGTAATAAACCGGAGAGAAAAAAGAATAAAAGTAACAAAGGGTATGGAAAAGAATAAAAGTAACAATAGGAAAGAAAAAAAAGTTACAAAGAGGAGAGAACAAGTAACAAAGAGGAGAGAAAAAAGAAAAAGAGTAAAATACAGGGAGGAAAAAAACCAATAAAAGTAACAAAGAAAAACAAAATAAATGTATCAAAGAAAAGAGAAAGGACAAGAATAAGAAAGAAGAGAATAGAATGGAATGAAAGTAAACTCAAATCTGTCATCTGCCTGTTACAGATATCCATAAAGGAAGCAAAGAATAGTAACTCTGTAACCCAGCACACATGTCAGGAGAGGCCACTTAAAGGAGTAGGCATGAGTCGCCACTGAAGACTTCAGCTGCAAAATCCATGCAAATCGCGAACGTGTCCACACAGGACTTTCTTTTTCTTCTGTGTTCTTCCGGAATGTTGTTTTAGACGTAAATGTATTGTGCCCGTTTACAGCAGAGTTGCAATTTTTGCACCTTTCAGCTGACACATCAGACTTCTTCAGGCATTTGTTGACTGGGTTACCTTCCCGGGTGTTTCATAAGACGTTTGACTCTCACTGTTGGGGTGTATCCCCATCCTCGCTGGCCCATTTAGAACAGCTAAATACATCCCGGTCAGCCCACAACGGAAGGCAAGGGCAGACCATGGGCATTTTCCGACATCCAAGGAGGCTTCCATAATTGCAGAGCCGACACTTAGAGCTCTGGTATTGGGCTCACTCAAGGAATCGTCACGTCCTGCACATGGCTGCTTAGCCTCACTTCCGTATATTGGCCCTTCCATCCACCACAGGCTGCTTCTACGGAAACCAGAATAATAGTCTACTACCACACAGTGAGCTTTCAATTCAGACTTTCCACGTAATGGATTTGCTATCCAAGCAATATTCCATTTCATGCCACTAGGACACTTTTTCCACCTTTGATGACGCCCACACAATGAGCTTTTGATTCAGACTTTCCAAGTAATGGATTTTCTCACACAGGACTTGAAATGAGCAGGTTGAGGGAGATAAAAGGCAGAGATGAACAGAAATAAAATGTTTCCTGCTCTGTGTCTTAGTTTAGTTTTATTTTAGTTTAGTTGACAGATAAACATTACAGCACATGGAGGTAACCCATAAGTGCTCAGTTCTACTCCTAACTCAAGTCTGAGTCCGGAGAATCTCAGCTCGGAGCACAAACTCTGTAGCACCGGCGAGGACCCTGAAATATTTTGGGTAGATGTTTAACTCGAAATTTTGCCCAGGCAGCGCCGTTAGGCTACTCTTTTTTGTTTCAACTGCCAAGGGATTTTCTACGTGCGCTACAATACACACGGGTGTCCGATCTCACTACCCAGAGACCAGGAGAAATTTTGTTACTAGAAGTCAAGGTGAAAACATCCCGGCTCTCACCGGGGCTTGAACCTGGGACCTCCAGCACTAGAGGTTGACACCATACCTTGAGACCACTCAGCCCCCTTTGCTGTGTGTCTATGATGTGATAGGGCCATTGTATTTAGCAGGACTGAGTGAATAGGTGGCCTGTGTTTCCCTCCTAGTAGGCAACAAGCCCAGGTGTTGAACCCTCGACCAACGGTGTTCATGGCATGTGTTGACTTTACTAATGTGCCGCTCTGAAGAAGACATTTAAATCTTTGCTAACAACATACCTTTTCTACCTCTGCTCACAGTTCTCTATTGACTTCAATAACATGCCCACTTAGCAGCAGCAGCAAAAGAAGACATAAATGACGGAAGGAGGCGGCGACGACAAAGAAGACAAAGAAGAAGATGAGGATGAGGAGGAGGAGAAGGAAGAAGACAACGACGAAAAAGACGACGATGAAGACGAAGAGGAGGAGGAAGATGAAGGAAGAAGGAAGAAGATGAGGACAAAGAAGAAGGCGACGGCAAAGCGGAGGAAGAAGGAAGGAGGAGGAGGAAGAAGAAGAAGGAAGAAGAAGAAGGAGACGGAGAAGGAGGAAGAAGAAGAAACCGATGAAGAAGACGACGATGAAGACGACGACAAGGACGAAGAAGATGACGACGAAGAGAAGGAGTAAGAAGGAAGAAAAAGGAAGACGAAGAAGGAAAATGAAGAAGGAAGAAGGAGTAGGAGGAAGAAGAAGCAGAAGCCTTTCAAATCTGCGTTAACGATATACCTTTTCTAACTCTGCCCACAGTCCTCTCCGACTGTGGTCTTAATGAGACTGTTTCGCCCTCCATGTCTGAAACTGCCTCTCTCCTGGAGGTGTCCTGCTTGACGGTCTCCTGTGATTCATTCTCATCACTTATCCTGTGGTTTATGGACAAAGAATCACTGACACTTTCATTTGTATATACAGATTCTGTAGACGATTCTCCTTTGACACCAACATCCACTGGCTTGTCTAAATATTCAGAGTCCCTCTGTATACTGCTTGCAGGCAGTTCTGTTGTCTGTTTTTGATTTTTGGAAGCGTCCAATTCGTTGACGTATATCACAGAGTCGGCTGTGGGTGTAGCTTCTTTAACGACGTTGCTCTCTTCAGGCAAAGATGTGCTTGTGTGATCTTTCACCAATTCCTCCTGCTGCTGCAGAGACAAGCTGGTTTCCGGTAACTGGCGAGGCGGCGGCTGATCAAGGTCCGTCACTGTGGCTGGTTCTTGCTGGGTTGGGAGTCCAATTGATAAGGCTTTGGCATCTGGGACAGCAGCAGGAGCGTCCTCTACGGCCACAGGTGAATCCTGTAGAGAGGCAGCCTCTTCTTTGGAGTCTTTATTACCGTCATCTGTGACGGATGATGTCAGGGATGACTTGCTGTCTGTTTCCACTGCACTGATTTGTTTCTGAAACAAAGTCAAGGAAACGAAGTCATGCATGTGTAAAAACACTGTTAAATCATCTTACTGACATGTTTTCTTCTTCTATGTTTCTAATTCAAAGGGAGTGTGACACATCTGACTTTGGAATGCATGTTCAAGGTCTTCTTCCTTCTAGATAAGATTTCATCAAAGGTTAACGGACTAATAAAGTTGTTGCATATCCTTTACAGGACGTTGCAGTCAACCCCAACATTTTTTTGGCTGTTCGTGATTCCCGGGCAAGTAAATGTTCAGTAGTTTGCCACTGCTTTCTGAACAACTTGGACCCATATCATTTCATTACAAAAACAAAACAAATGAAAGGCGGTCTGCTGCCAAATCGCCCATAGCTGTGTTACAAATGCGGACATGCAGGATTACAAACATGGATATGCATCCGTAATCCCTTCGCCATGGAGCCGGAGGACTATCTAACAATGGGTATGGCTTCATTCCCAACAACTATGCCAGGGCAGTGAAGTTATGGCCTACTCTTTCCACCGGCCCAGCAAGTTTTAACGCATACAACTTGAACAAGGGACCTCCAGTTTTTCGCCCTATCCGTGAAGGTTAGGTGCCCATCTCACTACCCAAGAGATCAGGGGATATGTGATTTCATTAGATACCCTTGGTTCCTGGAAGCACTCCCAGTCCTGTGCTAGGGATCGAACCCTGTACCTTTTGAGCCTGAGGCAGGCAGTGTAACCTTTCTGCCCGGCGAGTGTCTAGCCACCATGCCACCACGTAGAACCATATAGCAAAAATCAATTTCAACCAAATACACATCCAAACAACAAAAAGAATACACATCCAAATAAAACATAATACACATTCAAACAACAAAACAGAATATACATTCAAACAACAAAATAGAATACACATCCAAACAACAAAATAGAATACACATCCAAACAAAACAGAATAAACATCCAAATAACAGAACATAATACACATCCAAACAACACAACAGAATACACATTCAAATAACACAACAGAATACACATTCAAACAACAAACAAAACATAATACACTTCCAAACATCAAAATCAGAATGCACATCCAATCAACAAAACAAAATACATATACAAACAACAAACTAAACATAATACACATTCAAACAACAAAACAGAATACACATCCAAATAACAAAACATAATACACATTCAAACAACAAAACAATACACATCCAAACAACAAAACAATGCACATCCAAATAACAGAACATAATACACATCCAAATAACAGAACATAATACACATCCAAACAACAAAACATAATACACATCCAAATAACAAAACATAATACACATCCAAACAACAAAACAATACACATCCAAACAACAAAAACATAATACACATCCAAACAAACAAAATACACATCAAAACAACAAAAACAGAATGCACATCCAATCAACAAAACATAATACACATCCAAATAACAAAAACAGAATTCACATCCAAACAAGAAAACATAATACACACCCAAACAAGAAAACATAATACACATCAAAACAAGAAAACAGAATACACATCCAAACAAGAAAACATAATACACATTCAAAGAATAAAACCAACCAAATACAAGAACACACATGCAGAAGAAGCACAAAATAACTGGTCAAACCTCTGTGGTCTCTGATGGCGAACTCTGCTTTGATTTCTGATTGGGCGGGCTGTGGTGTCCCTTTTTCTTCTTTTTCTTTTGTTTGTATTTACTCTCCGCCTGGGGAAAGTCAGCCGGCAATGAAATTCTCACACATGTACTATAGTGTGTTTACTTTTGTCTGCCCCAATATAAAATTCCATATCTCAGTAACCAACTGAAGGAAAATGATGAGGTTTAGCATATAACTTATCATTATGTCCACCCAACTAAACAATTTTTGTTCTGGAGATTTTACAGCAGATTTCAAAGTTAGTTTATATGCGGTATATAATTTACTGGTCCGAGATGAAGTTCATAATTTTAAATGTATTACAGCGTAGCCAGACAATCGGCATTCAATGTTGAATATTTTACGTTTTTTCACGGGATTGGCCTTATGCCAAGAACCCCGCGCAGTTTAAACTGGGATTGTTCAGAGGTGTCTTCAAACCGTGGGTTATTTCATGAAACCTGATTATTATTATTATTTTCTTTTTTAAATCTTACCACTTATTGCTAACATTGAAATGTGTGATTGTGTATACACTTCAAAGCTATGAAGTTGCACACATATTTTTGTATAGAAGCTGATCGCAGGAAACTGTTTTATACTATTGCAAATTCTGAAAAAATAACAGTGCAAGCATTGGGTTTGAGTAAAAGGTCATTTCGTTGACGGGTGCAAGAATCTGGAATTAAACCACCACGCAATAACCAAACGGTAGGTAGAAAGGTTATTGTAGACAGCTTTGACAAAGATGTCATAAGGCGAGCTATTATAAAAATGCTTTGAAAAGTCGCTTAAAAGTCGACAGGGTCGACTTAATTGCACCGGGTTCTATCCCATATGGCTCAGTCTCTTTCCACAGCGCGGAAAGCATTGCACAAAGCACGAACTCCGCAGCTCTAGCGACGTCCCACAGGAGTCTCCAAAATATTTAACTCGTGAACCGAAAGATGCGGCCCTGAATCGAACCCATAACCTTTGGAGCCCGAGTCAAAAAGCTTGACCACTTCGCCACGGAGACTCCTAAAATTATACAAATTTAGATTTTATATCCAGGATTATCCAGCATTATGAAAATTCTGGATGCCAAAGAAACAGTGACTGTAAGAAAACTTAGGGTTTGGTTGAGAAAGAACAATAACATAGAGCTATCCAAAACAACTTTGTGGAAAATTATAAGGACATTATCTTCACTATTTGAAAGTACAAGGGCGGTCGAAATAATCTTTGCGAGCAACCGCATTTAGGAGCCATGAGAAGCAGATACCTACGTGAAATAAGGGAAATGCGCAAAGAAAATTATGGCATAGTTTATTTGGATGAAATGTGGATCAATGCGCACCACACAAGTGATAAGGAATGGCAATCAGTGGATGGACAGATAAAGCGATATGTGCCCAGTAGTAAAGGACAGCTTTTGGTCATGGCCCATGCTGGTAATACGCATAATGGCTTACAACAGAATGCTGGGCTTGTGTTCGTATCAAAGCATACAGACAATATGGATTATCATAATAAGATGAATGGTAATGTATTTAGAGATTGGCTCGAGAATACTGTGCTTCCATCCCTAGATAGACCGCCGTGTCCAATTATGGACAATGCATGATATCAATGTTGTTGCCCAAGAAGACAAAATACCTACAGCATCGAGCACAAAGGGAGTAATAAAGATATGGCTCTGAATGGAAAACATACCATTTCCAGAAAGGTATTTCTAGCTAGAATTGTAGTCCCTTGTAAAACAGAAGCCAAAAAAGCAAGAAATATCAAATCGACAAGTTGATAGAAGAGCATCGTCATGGTTGCTTGAGATTTCCGCCGTACCACTCTCATTTTAACTCTATAGAACTTGTGTGGGCTAAAATTAAAGGACAGGTGGCAGCTGACAATACTATATTCAAATTGTCTGACGTCAAGATATTAATCCAGTCCGCACTATTAAATATTGATAAAAGTTACTGGGAAAATATGAGGACCATGTGTTGAAAGAGGAAGAGGACTATTGGAGAAAGGATGGATTGAATTTTATGCAACCGAGAGCAGTCATCAACCTACTGGAATCGTCCACCACAGATTAAGGTCTGAGCAGATCGCAGACCTTAATCAGCGTGCACGCTTTCTGGGATATTTTGCTCCAACCATTCAGACGAATTAAAGGCCCTAAACATTACAGCATCAGCACAATGTCAATGGCAACAGTTTGTATTCCACAGAGATGCATTTTCAATTCCGCAAGCCATCAGTGGTGGCAAACCACTGGTATTGAAAAAAAAAAAAACAAACACACTATGTGCATTGAATACCAACAGAAGAGTAATATTGCGGTGGAAATGACATATTGTGGCATAACAAGAAACGTGAGAGCAAACACGTTGTCAAATTAGGGGACAACACACGTGCATACGAATCAATCTATAAACTACAATGAAAAGAGGGCCAACATCTTGGTCGTTAAGAAAGCCCACTACAGAGACACTGATAACTATTTTCATAGTGCAAAACAGGTAATCATGTTCCGTCTCTGAACAGTAAACAGCAGAGTAGACAATCTTTCACGAAGACTCAAAGCGGGTCTGTCACCCATGTGTACATACTACACAAACAGCTGAACAGATCCTTAAGAATGGACACACGATGAATAAATTGTGGTATCATTTCTGGTCACTCCATACGCACATTAACACACAGCTATTTGGAAGCTTTCACAAACTCAATATAAAAAGCTAAATGCATCCTAGTAACATGAATACTTGTATACAATTATTAACCAGCAGCTGAAGAAACAAGAAGGAAATGAAAAATAAGGTAAGAAATATATTCCTTCTACTTTTCTGTCAATTTACACATTATTTACCCCATGCCTCTGTAAATTCTCTGTCTTTACTAATATTACACATTGCACCCCTCTCGGGAGTCTCCGTGGTGAAGTGGTCAAGCCGTCTGACTCGGGCTCCGAAGGTTGTATGTTCGATTCCTTCATTTCACAAGTGCATTTTTTCGGAGACTTCCGAGGGTCGTCGCTGGAGCTACGGAGTTCGTGCTTTGAGCGACGCTTTCTGCCCTGCGGAAAGAGACTGGGCCATATGGGATAAAAACCCGGTGCAATGCAGTCGACCCTGTCGACTTTTAAGCTACTTTTTTTATTGCACCCACTCCCATACGAATCTGGCTACGCCTTGTACTTGTGTCCTTACCAGAAATAACGTGGTTTACTGTAAGACTAGTTTGTTAGCGTGAATTCACGACATTTCCCCCAAAACATCAAAGAAATGTTGCAGCTTTCGATGATTTAAGTTGCTTTTGGACCTATCAAAGACATTCCTTGGGTGGGGGTAAATATAAGACGGCAGGAAAAATTTCATAACGATGCAACAGACAGTTTTCAAAATAATTGATCGTGAATGACGTCATTCATTTCTGGACATACTATAGTGATCATCTCTAGTTTATATCAGCGCTATATGGCATGGCACGGCACGACAATGATGATTGGGGCCACAGTGGCCACAAGATCAGGACCTATGCTGATCAACACCCTAGAACATCTCTATGTGGTGTGGCCTATCCAGACTGGATCCCCTCGGCCATGTTCCAATGATCACCATGCCTCGCCCCAGATGTGAAACTCAATGACAGGTCTAACACTCTTTACTAGTTCACATACTTGGAGAGGTGAGCGAGAGCTCAGCAAAAGTCCCCACGGAGATGGTACTTTGGGACCAGGCTAAGAGGAACGTATCTACATTTCAGGCTTCATGTGACGGCGGCCTTCGTTGTCCGCTAAAGTCCGGCCACCTATTTCTCTGTGCTCTCAAGCCTACAAAATGTAAGGTCCTATCATATCATAGACCCAAAGCAGATACCTCTTTGGGACCACAACAAGAGAAACAAAACAATACTGGCACCTGGCCGCCTTGACAGACGATAGTTATTGTGCTTAGAAAACAAAAGGCATAACCTCTCCATAACACAAAGCCTGGGCTGAACTGTAGAGTCCCTTGTTGCCCATGCAGCATGATCCCTATCTTGGCCTGCCTAGTTTACTCCAGAGGAAAAGTAACACTAATACGTCTGGAACAAGACCAGCTGTAGAGGCTATCGGATCAGCAAAGGATTGCTCTAACTGTCCGCCTGCCAGAGCTTCCATCCTAGACCAGTAGCCGACCAAGGCTTAGAGCTTGGTCTGCCCTGCCATGACATTTAGTCTAGATGACATTTCCTTGCACCAGGATAAGGCTTATATCCTTCCAAATGCGCTGTCTGTTGGCACAATGTGGGAAGTCTGGTTTGTTGAGTGCTGCTCAACATTTGCGCTAACAGAAAGCAGGTAGTACCGTCTACTGTCATACAGTAGCTCAGTCATATCTGAATAAGACCTGACACCAGAAACAGAACAATGGACTGCTTCTTCTTCTGCACGGTGTCCCAAATGGAAGCATTGGCCCTTAACCAACTCATGCCAAGCTGTTCAATCCTTTGCAATCTCTTTTACTTCCCTCCATCATCATCATCAAGTGCCATGCTAGCTGGTGTCAGCATTCACGTCTCTCCATTATCTCGGTCTTTGGTGTTCTGGATCAACTCGCTGATATTTCTCCACGCCACCATCTCAATCCATCCAGCATCAATTCTCTTGGTTGGCCTCTGCCTCTCTTCCCTTCGATCTTTCTAGTCACCACGATGTTCTCCAATGCCTTATCACATGACCAAAGAGAGCCGTTTGTCTCTTTCTTATTGTTGTATATAATGTTCTAGTTTCATTAGTCTCTTTCAGGCAAACGTCGTTAGTTACTCTGACAGTCCAAGGAATTCGCAATATTCCTCTTAGGAACCAAGTTCTCTTCCCTCCATGCCTTCCACATCTCTACTGCTTCTAAGTTCTCTTCCCTCCATGCCTTCCACATCTCTACTGCTTCCAAGTTCTCTTCCCTCCATGCCTTCTTTTGTTAATTCTCTTATTTGTGTGTTTTCAGTCTCCCTCTATTTCATTAGCCTGTGGGTTATAGACAATAGTTCAGTAATTTGCCACTGCTATCTGAATGACCAGAACTCATACCACTGTATGAAAACCAACGCATGGTAGTCTGCTGCCAAATCACCCACAGCTGTGTTTCTACTGCGGTATGCGGGATTACAAACTGCATCCTTAACTCTTCACCACAGAGCCAGTAATAGAAAGCAATAACAAAAGTGGGGGGGGGGGGGGGGGGGGGAAGAGAACAAAAACGAGAGATGAAGAATGCTGGGAGGACATCGGCGAAGCTGAAACTGCCTTCCCTTGTTCTTGTCCCCTTAATCTTGCCAGTTGTCACCAAGTTCTCTAGTTCATGTCTTCTTTTTTTTTTTTTTTTTTTGCATATCCCTTACTGGACTTTGCAGTCAACATCAGCATTTTTCAGCTGCTGTTGATGTACTAGGCAAGATTACGCTCAGTAGTTTGCCATTGCTTTCTGAACGACCGGCACCCATTCCATTTAATCAAAAACAACAACGCAAGGTGGTCTGCTGCCAAATCGCCCGCAGCTGTGTTTCGAAGGCAGTATGCGGGATTATAAACTGTGTCCATAACTCCTATGCCATGGAGCCGGCACGACATACCACTGCTGGTGGTTACTAAACCAACAGACCTACCATTACCCAATATAACACCTTTCAAAGCAGCCAAAATGCCACAAGCAAATCATCACAAATCTGACGTAGACTGATCATACCTGTGTAGTTGCTGCAGCTGATTTTTGACTGTCCTGGTGCTTCAGCGAATGTGAACTGTCCTGGTGCTTCAGCGTATGTGAACTGTCCTGGTGCTTCAGCGTATGTGAACTGTCCTGGTGCTTCAGCGTATGTGAACTGTCCTGGTGCTTCAGCGAATGTGAACTGTCCTGGTGCTTCAGCGAATGTGAACTGTCCTGGTGCTTCAGTGTATGTGAACTGTCTTGGTGCTTCAGATTATGTGAACTGTCCTTGTCCTTAGAATATCCATTATCCAGGGTCACTGCACCTGATGATTCTGGCGTGGGTGTGCTGTCTTTCTGTGCAGGTGTGCTGTCTTTCTGTGCAGGTGTGCTGTCTTTCTGTGAGGGAGTGCTGTCTTTCTGCGTGGGTGTGCCATCTTTCTGCAAGGGATTGCTGTCTTTCTGCGAGGGTGTGCTGTCTTTCTGTGTGACGTCAGAATCTTTGCTGGTGTCTGTGTCTTGCTTTGTGCCACTTTCTTCCTCTGAAGCCTGTCTCGGAGGCAGCCCCTCAGACCCGTTCACAGCGGTATCAGTTTCCTGGAGATGGTGTGCACCGAGCTGTCCGTTCTCAGGCTCACCGTTGGTCTCATCCACATTCTGGATAACATGAAGAAATCAAAAAATTAGTCAGCTGCTATTTTAACTTAGTGATGGTTGACCACAAGTAGTCTATGAAAGTCATGGCAGTAAGTAAAGTATGGCTTGAGACTCAGACCTTCACTCAGGCATATGTCCTTAGTGATTCAACGAGTATGCTCAGGAAAATAGCTGGCTGGCAAAGTCATGGCTGGCAAAGATTAGTTTTTTGTGTGTGTTAAGACATGTAGGTGTACAAAGGAATGAGCAGGCTGACAAGCTTGCGGATAAGGCTACTGTGGAGAGCTATGGGCCAGGCTGATATATTGAATTCTCTACAAGAAGTAAGACTTTTGCGAGAACTGTGAATCTACAACAATGGTCAGGCTGTGAGAACAGCAAGTTAAAAGAGGTGTGGCCAAACAAGAACACTATGCAGGAAGCCAAAGAGCTGGCGTCGTGAGCCGCTACACGCTACAGGATTTACTGAGGAGGGGATCCGAGCACTTATGGACTAAATGGTTCGATGTGCAATGAGGATGATATGTCGACTAACTAACTAACTTACTTAGCTATATCTTGGAGTATCTCCCTTGCCCTTTGGACATATCCATAGGTGCTCAGATCCTCCCACCAACATATGCAGCAGCGTCCGGCGGCTAATAGTGCCAGTTCTGTGTTGGTTGATCAGGCCCCTGACCTGATTCTCCCAATGTTCCTCTCATGTCTGGCCATGCCAACTCTTACTCCCGAGTCTCTCATTCTAGACAACGATATGGATTCACTAGTGTCAAATTCGTCCGCTCCCCACATCTCAATAAGGGCATTATTAATGTTGGCATGATCCATCAGCTGACTTTCTGCAAAGGATGCAGAGCCAGCAAGTTTATCAGCTTGCTCCTTTCCCTCAATTCCTGTATGTCGTGGGATGAAGATGAAGGTGACTACGAACAGAAGTATGATTAACTTAATACACTCACAATACACATGCTTAATGTCATCTAAATGAACAAAGACACATCACAATGAATGGTAAAACATCACCACAATGAATGATAGCACATCACCACAATGAATGATAGCACATCACCACAATGAATGGTAGCACATCACCACGATGAATGGTAGCACATCACCACAATGAATGGTAGCACATCACCACGATGAATGGTAATACATCACCACAATGAATGGTAAAACATCACCACAATGAATGGTAGCACATCACCACAATGAATGGTAACACATCACCACAATGAATGGTAGCACATCACCACAATGAATGGTAACACATCACTACAAGGCATAGCAACATGTCATAAGACGCAAGTTACACATCATCTCAATGAACAATAACGTCACCTCACATATAGAAACACGTCACCACAAGGCACATAACACGCCCCCACACAGCACAGGAACATGTCACAAGGCACAGAAACATACAAGAAGCACCTTTACACATCACCTCAATGAACAATAACACGTCACCACAATTAACAGAGAATCTTTGTGCAAGTCACAAGAAGAGGAAAGCTAGAGTATGTCGTCACAATGGGAAAGTTGGAGGGAAAGAGAGGCAGAGGGAAACCAGGAGAGAAGATGCTGGACAGTTTGACACCATGGCATGAAGAATCATTGGTATCAGACATGACTGGCAGTATATGAGCCAGAAGGCTGTGGCCAGACACGATCACCAATGCCATATGCAATGAAATACAGGGTGTTTGTAAAGTCTCACTACACTTTATATGTAGAACACTTTTGAAGCCAATTGTGTGGGCGTCATCAAATGTGGAAAAAAGCGCACTAGTGATATGAAATGGAATATTGCTTGGACAGAAAGTCCATTACGTAGAAAGTCCGAATCGAAAGCTCATTGTGTGGGCGTCATCCTGAAGCAATATGCAGTGAATGGCTGTCATCTGCTGCAGTAATTCTTTGCACTCCAAACAGAATGGTGTTATCAACGGAAGTAAGAATTGTTTTGGTTGAACAAATGTTTTGAAATGGCAGTCGATACACACGGATGGTTGTTCAAAGATTTATAGCAAGATTTCCTGATAAACAACTACGCACTACGGTTACAAATTTGTTGAATAAGTTATAATGAATACTTCATTGGTACTTTCCAGCTTCCCCAAAACAGTGTTAGACCATAGCAGTGACTACTATAACTAATTTAATGAATTTTTAGCACATTTTCTGATGATGTCATGTACATAATTTTTCAAAATTGTTCAACATACTTCTTCTTCTTCTTCTGCGATCATCCGGAGTTTTTTTTTCGGATGTGATTGCGTTGTGCCTGTTTACAGCAGAGCTGCGTTCTTGCGCCGTTAGGCCGACACATCCGACTTCTGCGGGTATTTGTTGACCAGGTTAACCTTCCCGGGGGTTTCTTAGGACGTTTGACTCTCACTGTTGTGGTGTTATCCCCCATCCCAGCTGGCCCATATAGAACAGCCAAAGATCCTGGTCAGCCCTCAAGGGAAGGCAGGGGCAGACCATGGGCATTCCCCGCCATCCAAGGAGGCTTCCATACTTGCAGAGCCGATACATAGCGCTCTGGTACTGGGCTCACCCAAGGAATCGTCACGTCCTGCACATGGCTGCTTAGCCTCACTTCCGTATATTGGGCCTTTCGTTCACCATAGGCTGTTCTTCCGGAAACCAGAAGT
The DNA here is from genome assembly GCA_963921405.1 of Cepaea hortensis. Lineage (NCBI taxonomy): Eukaryota > Metazoa > Mollusca > Gastropoda > Stylommatophora > Helicidae > Cepaea > Cepaea hortensis. The sequence goes on from OY992876.1 coordinate 235,872,642, forward strand.
ATGCAGTCTGCAGATGACATCCACACAGTGAGCTTTCGATTCGGACTTTCCATGTAATGGATTTGCTATCCAAGCAATATTCCATTTCGTGCCACTAGGACACTTTTCCACCTTTTATGAAGCCCACACAGTGGGCTTTTGATTCAGACTTTCCACGTAATGGATTTGCTATCCAAGCAATATTCCATTTCATGCCACTAGGACACTTTTCCACCTTTTATGAAGCCCACACAATGGGCTTTTGATTCGGACTTTCCACGTAATGGATTTGCTATCCAAGCAATATTCCATTTCGTGCCACTAGGACACTTTTCCACCTTTTATGAAGCCCACACAGCGAGCTTTCGATTTGGACTTTCCACATAATGGATTTGCTATCCAAGCAATATTCCATTTCATGCCTCTGGGTCTTCATGCACCTTTAAATGTCAACCTGTATGTAGTTAAAGTAAGCTGCGGTCAACTTGAGCTTGTTGATATCTCCATAGAGCTTGTCCTCAAATGAAGCAGGTGTGGGCCAAAATATCTTTCTCTGTTCTGCATACGTTGGGCAATCCTGCAGCAAATGTTTTGCTGTCATTTTTCCAGTTCTACAATTACATTCATCGGTATCTCCTATCTTTAGTTTATTGAACAAGTGGTATTTCAGCCTGTTATGTCCTGTGCGGAGTCTGAAGATTGCTACTTGTTCTCTTCGGTCGAGTTTGTAATATGCATCATCCTTCTGATGGCCTGGATGCTCTGATTCCCATTTGGTTCTATAAGTGCTTTTTATCAACCTCTTTGCCTCATTATAGGTTATGTTTATGTCAGGCTGTGGTAGTCGTCCGCCCTCTTTTGCCAGTCTGTCAGCCTCTTCGTTTCCAGGTATACTGCAATGTGATGGGATCCACTGTATTACAACTTTTTTGGATTTCTGGCATAGACCATGAAGTGTTGCTCTTAGGTCAGCTAGTTCTGTGCTGTTATTGCTCTTCAGTATTGAGACAGCTGACTTTGCATCTGTGAAGATAGCTATTTGCTTCTCTTTATTTTCCTCCATCAGGAGCATTTCTGCTGCAGTTTTCAGAGCCTCTACCTCCGCTTTGAAGTTACTTGAAAATTTTCCAGTTGCCATTGAATGTGTTTTTTTCACTCCATTTTTTAAATTTAGGAGAATTCCTCCTCCTCCATTCTCTATTGAATTTTTGGCTGATCCATCTGTATATGCATGGGTCCAATTCCTGCTTGGGTAATGTTCTTTTATGTAGTTTAGGGTTATTTCTCTTCTTTCGGTTTCATGCTGAGTGTTCTTTTTCTCAATACCAGGAATGTTTTCTATCATCTCAGGCAGTTGCTGCTGTCTCCAAGCTGGGAACTTGTGTGCATTGTAAATGGGCTTGACTGTTGATATGTTAAGTATAGGATCTGCCCTAATCCTTCGTTTTGCAGTTTCTACAAAGTTGCTACGCTTCAGTCTTCCCTTTCCAAAACCATTAAATCTGTTGTACATAGGGTGGTCTGTCAATCTTCTAAATTTTTCTGCTTGTTGCTGGGCTCTGCTATCTCTTCTATCCTGCATTGGTTGTAAACAAGTGATCTTTTCTAGTTCATTAATAGGCGTTGTCTTCAGGCTTCCAGTTATGATTCGCATTCCTTGGTTTTGGACTCTACTTATTTTGTTAAAGTTTGACTTAGCTGCTGTTGCCCAAGCTGCAATGCCATATTCCAGTACTGGCCTCACCCGTCCAGTATATAACTTCTTGAGAACTTTCTCATCTGCTCCCCATGTTGTACCAGCAAGCTTTTTCATGATTGCCATTCTCTGCCTTGCTCTTGTTCGATTTTTCTCAACCTGTGTCTTCCATGTCAGGCGACGATCAAAGGTGACTCCTAGATAGTTTGGATTTTCTTCATGGCGCAATATTTTCCCATTCAATACCAGCTTAGGTTGCTGAGTTTTATTTGAGAGGGAGAACACTGTGCATGTTGTCTTCTCCTCACTTATCTTCACTAGCCATGATTTTGACCAGTCCTCTAGCGCTAATAAGGCTTGCTGTATTCTGCTGTTAGCTGTACTAATATATTCTTCAGATGTCCATATGGCTAGGTCATCTGCAAAGGAGGATGTGTGTACTCTGGCTGGAAAATTTTCTGTGATGTCATTTATATATGCTAGGAATAATGTTGGTGAAAGAACTCCTCCTTGGGGGACACCTTGCTCCAACAGCATCATTTTGCTTGTTTGTCCTTGTACTTTTGTCCTGTTCTCAAGGTAGTGGCTGATCCATTTATACATTTTCCCACAAACATGCATGTTTTGCAGTTTTACTTTCAGTCCTTCCTTCCATACTTTATCAAATGCTTTTTCTAGATCTATCCAGACTGCTAGTGTGTGCTTTTTCTCTTGGAAGGCATCCTCTATTTCCTGAGCTATATAGGTTATTTGATCTTCAGTGGATCTGTACTTTCTGAATCCTGCTTGGTGTGGTGTTAAGAGTTTGTTTTCTTCCAGATGCCATGTTAGCCTGCCATTGATAATGCGTTCCATTAATTTTCCTACACAGCTAAGTAGACTGATAGGTCGATAGCCATTTGGTTCTTCCAGGTCTTTTCCTTTCTTTGGGACTGGTATTAGTATAGCTTCCTTCCATGCCTGTGGGACTATTCCTCTCATCCAGCTGTTATTTAGGACTGCTAGTAGTTTCTTCTTTGCCTTGGTGCCTAGTCCTATTAGCATTTCGTTTGTGATTCCATCCTTTCCTGGTGATTTCTTCTTTTTTAGGGTATTCATTGCCTGTTCCATTTCTTCCATTGTTAGATTTGCCATCATATATTCTGCTGCTGTCTCTGTATTTCTATGATGTATCTGTTTGTCTTTGATTGCTTTCGTCTGTTCGGTTGTAATATCAATGTGGTTTGCATTTGCATAGTGTTCCATTAGTGCATTTGCAGCCTTTTTTCCTGTAAGCAAGGCATTTCCTTGTTTAATTGTTATTTGTTTGTTTCTAGGTCCTTCATTGTTCATGGCTTTCACTAGTTTCCATAGTTTGTTTCCATCCCTGTCAAAATTCAGGTTTTCTGTTTTTTCCCTCCAACAATCTCTTGTTGTTTGATTTACTGTTCTTTTATATTTTGCTGAGATGGCTTTGAGAGAGATGTTCGCTTCAATTGTTTGTTCTCTCTCTGCTGTCTTCCTGGCATCTTCAACTTTGTCCTCCAAACTTTGTAGTTCTTCAGTCCAGTATGGTTTGTAATTTTTCCTCGCTCCTCTAGGAATGGACTCAGTGGCTGCCTGTATTATCGCTCTGTTTAGACTTTCCACCATTTGCTTTATGTTGCCATATCGTGTATTTATGTTTTCACAATATTTGTCTGTTAGTATGGCAAATCTGTCCCAATCTGCTCATTTGTAATTCCAGCGGGGCAAGGGCTTTTGCTCCTGTGGAACATACTCCATATTCATTTCAAGCTTGATTGGTCTGTGGTCACTACCTGCTAATTGGTCCAGCACATGGCGATCGATTTTGTGGAGGATGTCTCCTGTGCAGAAAGCTAAGTCTGGAGTAGAAGTGGTAAGCCATCTTCTGGAGTAGAAGCTCGGTGTGTCATCCGCTTTGTTGAGTAGATGGAGATTTGAGTCTATTTCCCAGTCCTCCAATTCATCTCCTCTTTTGTCAGTATCTGGGTATCCCCATCTTTCTGAACGGCTATTAAAGTCTCCGACAATAATGCAGTTAGTGTCAGTTATTTTCATGTTTGAGAGTGTAAGGTCCTTATCTGCTGGGCTATACAGATTGTAGATTCTTATTTTCACGTCCTTTATCATTATATCAACACCTATAATTTCCGTTTGGTTGTCAGAGATCACAGATACTTCGCTGCAAGGTATTGTATTTCGTGTAAGTATTAGAACTCCTCCTTTGTGTCCTTCGCGGTCGAAACGTGTGGCCTGATATCCTCTGACTGAGAATTTGCGATTGGCATTGAGGTGTGTCTCTTGAATGCATGCCACATCTATTTTATCTTTATGAAGACGCTGTGTTAGGGACTCTTTCTTCTTGTAAACTCCTTCGGCATTCCACTGTAGTATGTTGAGTGTCCGGGGTATTTGGTCAATAGCTCTTAACCTACTCCTCTGTGCCTTGACTCCACAGCACAGGGGAAGGTGACCACCAGTAGTCATGGGTGGACCCCCTCGAGGCAGGAGGCCCGGCACTATCGCCGCCTGATGGGACTTCGCGGGATTAGCACCATAACGATTAAGTTCAACATACAAAGTGTAGTGAGACTTTACAAACACACTGTATAAGAAGAAGACAAATATGATGGAAAATTGTCACCAATTTCTGCTGGAGAACTAATCTACTTAACTGCATCCAGATTTACTGCTGATAGCATTAAACTGATAGGGAGGTCAATCTTACATTGATTTTAGTTGGAGGAATAGGCAAATACCAGGCGCATAAAACAAGTGATAATAAAACTTTATGCAGAGACAGAATCAAACTAAGAACACATTTATTGATATGTCGCAAGGATTTTTGGTGGTTTTATTTTTTGCGCTCACTCGCTGTGAACTCAAGTATAGTCCATACACACTACTTCTAATAGTGCTGGACTGGATTTTGTGTGGATGTGTGCTTTCCCTATTAACAGTGTCCCTCGCCATCAGACGAATCCACTGCACTTGTAATTTATGTCCTCAAGTCAAGGGTGATAGATCAACATTTTAGTCCAACTGTCAGGTGTATGGGTTGAACCCCTTACCTCGACATCAGCACACCGGACGTTTAAGAACACGCATTCTTATCCATTGGCCATGCTGACCTACTTTTTGGTGGTTTATGAGGAGCGGCTGGCCAAGTGGCTAGAATGCCGGTTCTCTTCAGGAGACCTCAGGTGGATTTTTTTCTGTCTAAGGCAAAAAGAAAACCCCAACCTGCACAGTTCGCAGCAGCTGCACTAGCCAGGTGGTCTTAATTCCTCAGGCTCAAGACACCCCCCCCCCCCTCTCCACAAGACAATGGCATGGTTATTGTAATTTCTATTACACTGTTAAGATTTTCATTTGAAGCCACGATTGTCACTTAAATTGTTGTCTTTGTCTCTCAAATTCCATGCATAATGTTACAGTAAGTAAAGATCTCTTTAACACACTTCAAGAAGAAGAAGTCTTCTCACTCTTCTCACTAAACAATTTGACTCCTAGGGTAGGTTAAGTAAAATATGAATACTACATTAAAATAACATTTTTTAAACAAAAATAAGTACCGAATCTGATAGAAGACATGCTAAAGTGTGTAAAAATTAACTATTCCAAAAAATAGCCGACCCGATCCAAATTTCTTATTTTTCCTGCCGCACATCACCTTAATGTGATTTAGATATATGGTGCTATACACACATTTTACAGACCAATGTGCACTTGGTGAGTAATGCGGTCAGTATCTACCAACCGATTAACACATTCACAATTCCACCAGTATTGACACCACACCCACACATTCACAATTACACTATCCACATCTACCAGTATTCACCCCATACCTACCAGCACTCACACCCACCAATCAATGGACACATATACAATTCCATTACCCACATCTACCATCACCCACACCCACCAATAAATGGGACACATTCACAATTCCACTACCCACATCTACCATCACCCACCAATAAATGGGACACATTCACAATTCCACTACCCACATCTACCATCCCCCACCAATAAATGGACACATTCACAATTCCACTACCCACATCTACCATCACCCACACCCACCAATAAATGGACACATTCACAATTCCACTACCCACATCTACCATCACCCACACCTACCAATAAATGGACACATTCACTATTCCACTCCCACATCTATCATCACCCATCAATCAATGGACACATTCACAATTCCACTACCCACATCTACCATCACCCACACCCACCAATAAATGGACACATTCACAATTCCTCTACCCACAACTACTATCACCCACTAATCAATGGATACATTCACAATTCCACTACTCACATCAATGAAAGCGTCCATGTCCGAGCCGCTAACTTCCTTGCGATTAAGGCCCTTCAAACTCTTCTTGCCCTTACGGACATCCTTGACCCCTTGTGCTCCTTTTGAAGAGAAACAAAATGTATCGGGAGTTAGCAAACCTGAACATAACGAGGACACATCAATCGCATACAATTTATAACAGGGGCAAGAAACACCCTGCCTGTGGGATGTATATCAACTGTGCTCATCACACAACCAGTGTCGTTCATATAAAGTTGTAAAAATGAATGTAAAAGGGGCATTCATTTGAAATTCGTTCATGCCGTACCGCGCGTAATTGCGTACGTTGAACATGATCATGTCATAGTCATGTGATAAGTACTGACCAATAAATAAAAAGAGCAAGTGCTTATCGTACCATGATGCATAGGTTCTGTTTCTGACCATTGAGAAAATGACCGGGTTAATCCAAATCCGCTCAAAGAGCGGTGATTCAATTTCTTTCATTTGAAGGATGTTGACCAATGGACATTCATCGAAGAATGCAGGCAGCATACGGTAACAAATGTATGTCGAAGACAATAGTGACAGACTGGGCACGACTGTTTTGGAAAGGACGTCAGTTCACGACTGATCTTCAACGGCCAGGTCAAACGCATATTGTTGCAACAGAAAAAAACAACGCCAAAATTGATGCAGCTGTACAGATGAACTGTTGTCTAAGAATACATTCGCTAGCGAAAGAATTTGATGTGTCAATTGGGACAATTCAAAAGGTCGTTCGTAAGAAACTGCAATATCGGAAGGTGTGTTCACTGTGGGTACCACGAATGTTGACCGACCACCAAAAAGAGGAACATGGGATGGTGTTTGAACCACTTGCTGCGTTACAGAGTGGAGGGTGATGCATTTCTCTTCCACATAGTGGCAGGCGATGAATTATGGTGTCACCAATTTGAGCCAAGCAGCAAAAGAGAGAGCATGCAATGGAAGTATGCAGGATCACCAAAAGCCAAAAAATTCAAGTTAGGGGTTTCCGCTGGTAAGGTTATGCTGAGCGCATTTTGTGACCATGAAGGGCTATTGTTGGCCGACTTTAAAGAACCTGGTGTCAACATCAACTCTACCCACTACTTGCAAACACTAGACAAGCTGCAAAAAGCCATCAAGAATAAACGACCTGGCAAGCTTTCTCATGGTGTGATTTTGTTCCACGATAATGCTCGTCCGCATGTCGCAACGATTGTGCAGGAAGCATTAGCAAGGAAGAAGTGGGAAATTCTGCAACATCCAGCCTATAGTCCTGATTTGTCACCATGTGATTTTCATTTGTTCGGATTTCTAAAAGCAGCTCTCAAGGGGCAATGATTTCACATAGATGCAGACGTAATGAACGCGGTAAACACTTGGTTCAGTGAGCAACCACAATCCTTTTTTGTGGACGTCATTCGCCGCCTACCTAAGCAATGAGATGCTTGCTTGAATGCCTATGGCGACTTCTTCTGACCAACCCACGGTGCATAATTCATTCAAAACGAATGCTTTGTTTAATTCTACCACACCCGTTAATATTTCTTTCATGCTTTTGTAATAAAGCCATTGGAACGGGTTTCAAATGAACGCCCCTAATACTATTCATGTACAGTTGTGAAAGAAACCGAACATACAATTCACAGAATCATAACATAGTTGAGATGCCTTAGAAGAGTTGCGGAAGTAACCATGAGAGATAGAATTAGAAATGAGGAAATTAGAAGAAGACTAGGTCTGAAGCCAGTCATGCATTTCATTACCAAAAAAAACAAAAACAGATTAAGTGGTGAAAGCGTCCAAGAACGCCCTGGTACCATCTGCCTCAAGGAGCCACAAATAAGACATATTATGGAAACAGAGCAAGGGAAAGACCACGTAAAAGAGAGACCACGTAAAAGATGTGATGGTATCAAGAACAACCATAGAGAAATGAATACCAACTTATAAAGAGCATTTGAAAGAGCACATAAAGGATCTCCCCCTAACACGTCACTGATGTAAATGAAGGAGGAGGGGGAAAAGGAGGAGGAGAAGTAAGAAGAAGAAATAAGGAGGAGGAGGAGAAGAAGAATTGAAGGAAAAATCTGACAACTATTGTTTTACCTGTCATCTTAAGACGATCTCTATACTCTTTCATTGCCGGCATGTTCACACTCTCAAAGCTACGAAACAGCCTCCACCAACAGCTGTGGGAACTAATAAAGTCTACCTGCACAGATTTTAAGATCTTAAGCAAATCTAAACCTGGATCACCAGCTGTCAGTGTTAAGTGACATCCCTGTCTTCCCCCCCCCCCCCCCCCCCCCCCCCCCCCCCCCCCCCCCCAGCTACAGATTTAAAAAAAATTCCCGAGACACGCAAATTACAGACTAAAGGTGTTGTCTTGATTTATTTGTGTAGGTTTGACTTGCTCTAAGCATGTAAATGAGCAGGTTCAGTCTTCATCTTACTCTTCTGCCTTCCATCTCCACATGGAGTACAGGGCCTCAAACCAAGCCCTTTGCAGACCTGTTTGTGATTGATCAGATTTTGCAGCTAAAATATTTTATAGGGTGAGGTAGCCAGTGGCGTGCCAACCCACCTCAGTTGCCTGGTAGGTTAGTGTTACTATTCTTGGCTTCCCTCACTGGTCTCGGTCAGTCAATCAATCAATCAGGTGCCGTCTCCGCAATGAAGGTTGGCTGCAATGGATCTCCAACACTGTCTGTCTCTCACCTTGACTGTACATTCTGTCAGACTGCTGTTCGTCCATCTCTTTATGTTATCCTCACACTTGTATCGTTATCTACTTTTTGCTCGCATGCCCTCAACCTTGCCTTCCAGTATGGTTTTTATTTCTTCTTCTTCTTTCGTTCGCTTGAAATATGTCTATAACTGCAATGCTGTCTCTTGTATGAACTGAACTGTCTGTCTTTTTCAGTTCAAACAGCGGTATGGTTTTTATAAGAGTTTCATGTCGTTTAACGTGGCCGAAATATTTCACTTGTCTTCTCTTTATTTCTTTCATCATCTCTCTCTCTTTATTCCCAGTTTTTCTAGGACCTCTGCATTTGATTGTTTTTGTTTCCATGAAATACGACCTATTCATCTGTATATCCACATCTCCAGGGCTTCTATGTGACTTTCTAGTTGCTTGTGGACAATGAGCAGAATATGCAGAATGTCTCGGTCATATGCGGTTAAATCTACCTGTGGTTAAATCTACTTGTGGCTGAATCTACCTGTTTAGTCTACTATTCTGTCATAGCATTTAGTCCACTATTCTGTCATAGCATTTAGTCCACTATTCTGTCATAGCATTTAGTCCACTATTCTGTCATAGCATTTAGTCCACTATTCTGTCATAGCATTTAGTCCACTATTCCGTCATAGCATTTAGTCCACTATTCTGTCATAGCATTTAGCCCACTACTCTGTCATAGCATTTAGTCCACTATTCTGTCATAGCATTTAGTCCACTATTCTGTCATAGCATTTAGTCCACTAATATGTCATAGCATTTAGTCCACTATTCTGTCACAGCATTTAGTCTACTAATATTTCATAGCATTTAGTCCACTAATATTTCATAGCATTTAGTCCACTATTCTGTCATTGCAATTTAGTCCACTATTCTGTCACAGCATTTAGTCCACTAGTCTGTGCCACCACCACCGGGTAATGAATATATCAAGTTGTCCAGTAATTCTTTCTGTTATCCTCTAAACATGGGGGTTCGGCCCATATTTCTATAGACCAATCAGCACTTGGCGGGCATTCCCCGGTCCCCACTTAAGCCTGGTTGACCTCAGAGCTCAGGTCAATGTTTAAAAATCTGACACAATGCAGATTCGTCCTATGGCCACCTGGCCAGCAGTTGAGCGCAGTTTGTTGCAGCTGGTCCAGAGATCTGTTGAGTAAGGTGGTGATTGTGAAGATTTTTTTTTTGGTGTGTTGCCATTCACTCTCTTTGAACTCCCGAGTAGTCTATACACGTGCTACTACATCTAGTGCACTGGACTGATTTTTGCATGTGGATTAGCTTTCCTTATTACCAGTGTATTACCACAACACTGGTCAAGACGCCATAAGCAAGATCAGAAGAAGAAAACTAACTTCCTCCCGCAGGAGACAAGAAAGATGGTTGCAGCCACCATGGTGGAATGGAGAGGTCGAGAAGGCATGGCTGGGAAAGAGGCAGGCTGTCAAAGACTGGCAAAAGGCCAGAAAGGCTAACATGCCACAGGTTGAGTTGGCGAACCTGAAGACTGAGGTCGATGGGACGACGACTTTATTCAAATCCTGCGCCAAACATGCCAAGGCAGAGAAATGGGACGAGTTCTGCAGGAAGGTGTGCTCCGAGCGATCTCTTACGACATTCTGGCGCCTCCACAAGAGCATGAACGGTGCTGCACAACGTAGGGGTATTCCAGACTTTCAAGGCACAGACCTGGCATGGAAAAAGTCGGATGCGGATAAAGGTAAGGCCCTTCTTGCACGCTACATAGAACAGACTGACCAGAAAGACGAGCCCGCCAGACAGAGGACCACAACGACACTCTCTCAGTTGTGCGAGGGGGTCGGGACAGACGAAGAATGGACAATCACAGCTGAGAAATTGCGTGCGATGCTCAAGAAATCACCTAACGGCATCCGATATGGTGACCTACTGGTGATATCAGATGATGACATGGAAGAACTGGCCAGAGAATTCAACACCAGTATCCAGAGGGGTCAGGTCAAAGAAGAATGGCTACACAGCTACTTGATGCCGCTGCCAAAACCGAACAAAGACCATTCCAAGATAAGCGGCTACAGAATCATTACGATGCAGAATACTGTTGGCAAGCTACTGGAGAAAATTGTAGCACACAGACTTGCTTGTGGCTTGGAACAGCTCGGCTGCTTCCCGCCCACACTTGGAGGATACAGACGCAACAAAGAGTCATGGCTGAATGCAGCGGTCTTTGCTCAAGATGTTTACGAAGGATTTCAGGTCAGAGAAGAGACATGTGCGGCCGCCATAGACTTAGAGGACGCATATAACAGAGTATCTTTCGAGCACTTGATGCAAACCCTCCTCAGACTGAAAGTGCACCCTCACCTTGTACGGTGGATAGCTGCAGTTCTGCTCCAAAGGAAGGTGGTGCTAAGATGCGGGAGTTGGTCTTCTGAGCCGATAACGATATGTCCAGGATTGCCGCAGGGTTCACCACTGTCACCAGTACTATTCAACGTGTATACGGTGCCGATCACTGAACAACAGTTGGACGGGAGGGGTAGGACTCTGTCTTTCGTTGACGACATCCTCGTGTATCGACAGGGTCGAGTTAGACAGGCGGTTGCCAATGATATGCAGGGCGAACTAGATCGAATTTCCTCATGGTGTGCTGATGCCGTTGCCCTTGTCAACCCTGCCAAGGCAACGGTTACATGGTTCTCACTAAACAACCATATTGTGAAAACAGACCTGCCGGCAGTAAGAATGGATGGGAGCAGTTTGAGTAGAACCCAGTCAATGACATATCTTGGCGTGAGGCTTGATCGTAGCCTGTCCTTCAGAGATCATGTCGACTATGTCATAACGAAGGCTCGAAAAGGTTTGTCAGCAATGAGAGTCATGGCGACTGCCAATATCGAGCAAAGACTGCTAATACTTCTGTTCCAAGGACTTGTGCTTTCACGCATCGAGTATGCCCTGGCCATCCTCACTGTCAGCCCTACACAGATTGGAAGACTTGAAAAGGTACAAAACGAAGCCATGCGCATCATTTTGGGCTGCACGAGAGACACCAGCTGTGTAGCAATGAGATACCTCCTTGACTTCCCGACAATGGAACACAGGATCAAGATCTGGAGAGCTCGTGCATACTTAAAAATAAGTGCAGATGAGCAGCACCCTCTGTATGACGCTATATTCAGAGAAAAGGGTGACAGGCTAAAGAGGGGCAAATCATGGATGGGTCGGGCGGAAGATGTCGTCAGACAGGTCTGCAGTATTACCAGTATCAACCCCGGCAAGGAATGGGTGCCGGTGCCTCCAGCTTTTAAGTGCACTTTCTCCTGCATTATCACACTCGACAGACGGTGCAGAGAGCAGAACCCTGCCGCTGTCAATGCAGAGGTTAACGCGCTCATCTATGAACACTCAGATAGCCCCGAAGTGCTCATCTATACAGATGGATCTGTTGTAAAGCAGCAGAGAAGTGCGTGGGCATTTACAGCCCGTTCAGCGGGCCGAACCGTTCAAGAATCCTGTGGTGCCCACTCTATGACCACGAGCAGCTTGACGATGGAGGTGATGGCAGTTACACAGGCTTTCATATGGCTGGAATCACAGTATTATACCAACGTGTGTGTACTAAGTGATTCAATGAGCATGATTCAGAAGGTCGAAGCTGGATCTGTACGTAGACAGTGGACTGAATCGCTGCGGAAGTCTGTTGTCCGTAAAGTCACCTTCATCTTCGTCCCGGGACATGCGGGAGTCGAGGGAAATGAACGAGCTGACAAACTGGCTGGCTCTGCACCCCCTGTAGATGGCCAGCCCATGGATCGTGCCGATGTTATTAACGTCCTTAAAGATATGGCGAGAACAGAGGACTTTGACGTCAGTGAATCCACATCGCTGTCCAGGATGAAAGACCTGGTAGTAGTAATAGGCACAGCCAGACGCGAGAGGTACATCGGGAAAACAAAGCGCCTCGTCAACCAACACAGAACTGGCACTATTAGCCACCGGACGCTGATGAATATGCTGGGGGGAGGATCTGAGCACCTATGGACATGTCCGGAGTGCAACGAAGATACCCCAACTGATAACTGATTACCAGTGTCCCTCGCCTTCAGGTGAACCTACTCCAACTTCTGAGGTACTTGTAATTTACACCCCCAAGTCGAGGACGACAAGATAACATTTTAATCCAACTGGCCAGTGTAGGGGTTGAACCGCTTACCTCGGCATCAGCACACTGGAAGTTTAATATCGAGCGCTCATATGCATTTGGCCATGCTGATCTGTTAAAAATTGTGACGACTAGGCTACAGGGCACTGCCCTGGCAAAATTACTTTGGAAAATAAATCAGCCCCAGTTAGATTTATCCACAGGTAGATTTAACAACAGATAGATTCAACCACAGGTAAATTCAAAGATTCAACCACAGGTAGATTTAACCACAAGTAGATTCACAGGTGGGCGTTCTGCTGCCAAATCGCCTGCAGCAGTGTTTTTGAATGCCGTATGCGGGATTACGAATTGCGTATGTAACCCGTTCGCCAGAATGCGTCAGAATGTGTAAAAAAAGTACTTAAGGATCAAAATTCATTTTCAAAGCGTCACAAATTGGGCACGCAGTCCTGTCTTACATTCCGGGCCCTTCCAACCATTTATCTTTTGTACATGCATGTTACATTCACACAGAAAAAAACACTGTCAAATGAATGCTGTGAAAATAAATTGTCTGAAGTCATATTTGACCCCATGTCCTCTTTTGTGGAACAGAACACCCACCCTTTGCTCATAGGAAGGTTAAAAACCTGGCGCCGTAGACCACTCAATCATAAACAGCATCTTCTCATGAATGACTTTGGGCTGCTAAGAGTAGAAGCAACAGCAAAACACATTTAAGGACCCACAGAGGAAATGTTTAGTTGTCGATTCAAGAAGATGTATGAGAAGACCCAATATGTGGAACTAGCTGGTTGGTAGTTTTACTGATGCCTACCTTGTGAGAATTCCTCTTTGTTGCTGTCCTCAGCCGTGTCAAGCACCTGCTCTTCTCTGAAGGCTGCTAGTGTCTGTGTGGGAGGTGGTGATGCAACTTCACCTGCTTGCTCGAACTGAACAGGAGCTGGGGACAGTTCTTTGACTGGAGGTGCAGTCTTGGTGACTGGAGATGCTGGTGATCCAGGTAGTCTGGCAGGAATGTTATTTTGAGGGAAGGCTTCCACTTGTTTTGGCTTCTCTACATCAAACTGATTAAATAGATGTGCAGCAGGGTTGACCAGCATGCTGGGTGCTACCTGCGGCCCAGAAGGGTTGATGCCCAGGATGGTCGAAGGGTTGTGCTGTGCAGCAGGATGGACACCCATGCTGGCAGAGGACATCTGTTGGTGAGCAGGGTTGGCAGGCATGCTGGAAGAAGACATCTGACTGTATGGTGGGGACTGGTTCTGGCGAGCATGTGAAGGGACCTGGTTGAGAAGAGTTTGGTGCGAAGGGAGATTGTGTGGAGGCTGCTGTGACTGCAGCTGAACCTGCATGGCTGGAGGCATGTGTTGTCTGACTGGCTGCTGCTGTTGCGGCGGTGTCTGTGGGAGGTGGGGAACTGAATGACCAGTATGCTGGGGCTGCTGTGATGCTGCGTTGTAGCCTGTCTGGTTGTTCGGCCTACCTAGGAGGTGAGGCGGGGGCATGCTCAAGTTGACACCCAAAATCTGGTGCTGAATCTCCTGGGGCGGTGTCACAGATGTAGGAGGCTGCTGGTTCGAACCTGGCCGAACTGGCATCATTGGGTGCGCCATGGCCGGGGGAGGTCCATTCATTGGTGTTCTCATCAAAGGAGCTGGCCCTTTAGCTGCAGACTGCTGTTGCTGCATCTGATGTTGGGGAGGCAGCTGTTGGTATTGACTAGCGGGACTGGCACCTCCTCCAAGAGCACCCGGAGAGTCTGATAATTGCCCGCTGAGGCTCGGCTCGTCCGGAGATTTCAACCGATCTGCCACCAGACGGGTAAAGGTCTGGCGAATCTCTATGTTGTTCTGATTAACCTATTGAAGATTCACAATTGTTTCAAATTTGACTCAAATACTTTACTCATTCAATATGGCATTAAAAATTACATGGTGTGCATTAATTTACATTTCTCAGCCGGATGTGTCTACGATGTAGTTTATTTGACTGTCATATCTACAACTGGTAGGTAGGTCAGCATGGGCGAATGGATAAGAATGCATGTTCTTAAACATCCGGTGTGCTGATTCCGAGGAAGGGGTTAAACTTCTATACCCGACAGCTGGACTAAAATGTTGGCCTATCGTCCTTGGCTTGTGTGTGTACCTCTGAAGTCGGAGTGGGTTCACCTGATGGCGAGGGACACTTAATAGGGAAAGCTAATCCATACGCAAAATTAAGTCCAGCACTATTAGAATTAGTGTGCAAGGACTACGCTTGAGTTATAAGCGAGCTAGTACACACACAAACAAATATCTACAACTGTAGTGTGTCTATTGTCGACGACTGCAGGGTTTTTGGCTGTCTTCTTATTCTTTCACCCTTTATCCCCCATCGAGGTACAAGTTCTAAACCAACTCACCCCAAGCCATGCTATCCTTACCTATTCCATGCAGTTCTGTCAATGTCTTCCCCATATTATTCATTTCTGCCTCCACTTTTCTTCTCCCTGTGTTCTTATGTCTTCCTCTATTTCTTTTGCCCTATTGATCCAAACAAAACTTTCCAATTACACTATTCTCAATCAAAACAATGTTTTCCCGTAGTGAATTTGAATAACGAAGACACAAACCATAGATTGTACGATTTATTGCCTGGCATATTTCGCTGCAGCTCGTCAGGTACATACTGCAGAAGTCACACAACATAGAGTAAAATAACTAGATACATCGTTCAAGCTGAAATATACACATGTTCGCACAGTAATATCAATTGTTTACCATGGTAATTTTAAATTGACTACCATGTCCTTCTGTTTGCACAAAATTGGCCTATGAAGATGAATCATTAGGACTTCTGCAAACTTTAACAAACGACTATTTTCTGTATGATATCAATTACATGACCGGTTTCCAAGACATGATGTGCAATGGACGCCGGAAGTTTATAACTGTGGTGTGTCAGTCTTCCCATGATCCCATCGCCCGTGTGTAATATCTTGTCAATCCAATTTGGTATATGTTCAACAACCCTGCTATGTAGCTACCGCTCTATTCTGCCGATGTAGGTAGACTCGCACCTGCATGTGAATTGGTAAATGCAATTGAATGTGGCGTACAGAGTGGTAGATTATTTTACTGCTGGGGTGGGATCGGTGTGGTTCTGTACCTAATAACTGGAGTTGCAGCACAGAATGTTCGGCCGACTGCTGTAATGAGCCGGTCCTGTAGATGTTGCATTACGTTATCCCTTGAAAGGTTAGCTGGATAAATACCATGAGCTTAGGGACTGTAGTTACGTCTGATTTTGGTTTCAGCTGTTAGCAGTGGGGCTTTATAAATCCTGTGGAGTACCCATTCAGGTGTAAGACATTCTTCAGGGTTTCAATTTCCTCTGTCAGTGTGTCCTGGGTGCATATCTTCCTACCACGGTCAAACAGGATCCTTACTAAGTCCTGTTTGTACTGGACAGGTGCAAAGCTATGAAAATGTAAGTATTGGCCAGTCCATGTGTCTTTGTGACGTCTCATTGGTGTCAAAGTGTTGTGTAACTGATATAAGTAGGACAACGACAGAAGTAAGGAAAGGACAGAGACAGGACATAGATAAGGACCGGTATAAGAGAATAGATAGAGAGAGACAGGACATAGATAAGGACTGTTATCAGAGAATAGACAGATAGAGACAGTAGAAGGACGTAGACCTTCAACCAGCTATAAGACAGGACAGTTAGGACACAGACGTGTCATAACCAGGACATAACGGGAATCTACCACACGGATAGGACAAGGGACGTTAACCACGGGGAACTACCCGTAAACAGACTGAACGATAGTACGACTGTAGGTTAACGAGTACGAGACTCTAGACTACGTGACAAGTGACCAGCACGCAGTGCTGCAGACCGCACGGGGAATTGAGGGGCAAAGAGTAGCGAGACCTGTAAACTCAGGCAGACCGGACTTGACTGGTGGAGCGTGCAGATGTATGATTTTCCCTAGCGACTGTGTAGATTAGGAAGGACATAGTTAGACATAGCGAGCGAATGTATTTGAGTTGTGAGAGCGATTGATGCGAGTGATATATGTATCTGTGTAGGCATTATCGCTTGATAGAAAACTGTGTGAGAGAATTACTGAAAATAAATATTACTATGGATACCATTTTTATACTCGTGTTTGTGATCGTAAGGTACGAATGAAGTGGCTAGCATGCCTGTGTGAATCCAGGTTCTTAACAATTAGGATATCCAGGAATGGCAACGCTTCATGTTCCATAGACAGAGAGATGTTTTTATGCGCCATGTTCATTATGGTTGATGAATAGGGAGGCTATATCCATGGATGCCATGCCACCAACTCCAAGATCCCCCGAGAGTTTGCTTCAGGTCTACAATGGTCATTTATCCATGGTATAAAATGAAGATGCTCTGTGACGAAGGGGTTATGGGCGCAACTCGTAATCCTGCATACCATGTATGAAACACAGCTGCAGGCAATTTGGCAGCAGACCGCCTTGCATCAGTTTTCATACAAAGGTATGAGTGCCGGTTGTTCAGAAAGCAAAGGCAAACTACTGAACGTAAAACTTGCCAAGAAATCACAACCAGCCAAAAAAATGCTGGGGCTGACTAACATCCTGTAAAGGATATGCAACTAACGTTTTTTTTTAACAGTGGGGAAATGGCAAAAGTCTTGCATGGGGTTTAGAGAAACCACAGCCCACTGGAACAGGAGATGTAGTACAGGGTGCCCCTTTAATCGCAACACAGCGGTCTTAACTTTACCCCATGTCCGTCACCAAATTTACCTTGTGTCATCACCAAATTCACCCCCAGACCTTCTATGGTATTCTAAGGAAAATTCTGCAACATAAAATGCAACTTACAGGGGGTGCTTGCTCATAAGGATCATCAGGGTGTGTGGGATGGGTTCTGTTGCTGAAGATCTCCTCTGTGATGTTGCGTCCCGTATCCGGGTCGGTAATACTTATAATAGTCTTCTCCCGAACCGGTGGGCGAACATAAGGCCCTCCAGCAGGGCCCATGTTGGGGTTTCTCCACTGGGCTCCGTTTTGGTAGCACATGACGCTGGCCTGGTATGCAGGGTTCTGCATATAGGGGGCTTGCTGGTACATGGGAACTGTTGGAGCCGGACCTGCGAACTGGATGGAGAGAAAGCCAAGAGGTGGTCATTTGAATTTCATCCAATGCCTCTTTTAGCTTTCTTTAACACATTTCATGAAACAAAAGCAAATACACGTAGACTACAGGAAGACGCTGGGAATGAAGAGAGCTGGTGTAGAAATAAAGACAAATCATATAATTTGGCCACATTAACTCTAGAAGCCAGTACTTGTGATATCAGGATGACTGACACACATGTAGATTAGCCAATCACACATCTCTTGCTGACACACATTCAGATTAGCCAATCACACAAGTCTTGCTGACTGGCACACATTCAGATTAGCCAATCACACAAGTCTTACTGACTGGCATACATTCAGATTAGCCAATTATACTTTATGCTAACTGGTGTGATTAGCCAATCACACACGGGGAAAGTTCAGTGGGACAGCCTTGGCTGAGAGGTTATAGTCTCCATGTCAGGCTCACAAGGTTCCGGGTTTGATCTCAGCGTAGGACTGGCAATTTTTCCAAGAGTCAATGACATCTAACGATATCACATGTTCCCCTGATCTCTTGGGTGGCAAGATTTCATACCTAGCCTTACTGGATAAGGGCAAAAACAGGAGTTCCTTGCACATGGTGTGCATGTGTAAAAACCCCACGGCTGATGGAAATTGCAAACAGCAAGCAGTATGCCACTACCCTGGAAAACCTAAGGAAACAAAACCCACCGTAAGGTAGATCAAGCCCGTGGCCTTGGATGGAATCTGTCTAGAGGAAGCAAACCGTACACAAATGCATGCTCTAGTCACAAACATCAGAAAGAAGCAGTCGTCGTTTTTTGGCCACATTATGAGAAGACTAAAACTGGAACATGTTGCGACAACCGGAAAGATATGTAGAAAGAAAGTGCGAGAAAATTCTTGACAGTCTTTGTGTCATGGCGCGGAAGGGAGTCAACATACGAATTGATCCATGCTGTTGGAGATCGCAATTTGTGGAGAGGCATGATCGCCCACGTCAGCTGGTAAGGCACTGGATGATGATGATGATGCCGAAGTCTGACACACTGACGAGAGGTGGATAACCAGGTGTGACGTGTGCATAACCCCCCCCCCCCCCCCCCCCCCCATAGGACAGTCACAGAAGTCTCTGTATGGCCTCCACCTCTGGCTCACCAGGTGTTGGATTCGATCTCAGCACAGGGCTGGCAATCTTTCCATCTCTTTAATGCCTGGTTTAACCATGTTAAGATTTCACGTATATTGGCACCTTTCCGTCTTGACAGACGCTAGTTTGTTACATTGTGCTTCAAAAGGGCATAATAACTACAACCCATGGTGGTAGCAAATGTGACTGATCAGGCTAATTCGCACTGTAAATGTTAGTCCACAATGGATGCATGTGAAGACATGGGCAGATTCCGAGACTGGTTAAGACCAGGGATGGAGTTATATAGCACAAAGCCTGGGTTGAAATATAGAGACCATGTGTTGCCCATGCAGTATATTTTATGACATGATATAGATTTAGTGTATAGTTTGACACTAAATCATCTGTTTCTGCCCTTATACAAGAAGGCTAGTTATTCAAAGCAGGTTTCATCAGAGCATCAACCATACAGTGCCAGCATGGATCTCAATCCATGCATAACAGAATATGGGGGTAGATTTTCCCAGTTTACAATTTTACCAGAGCGGTGCAGTATACAGCCTGCGCTTCACAATTATCAACTGCCAAGGAACTTTTAGATGCAAAGTGTGCACTTGTGACTTTTTAAATCATCGTCCATGAAGGTGAGCCTCTGTTCCACAATGCTATGACTGAAAACTTAAAATTAAAAAAAAAATATTAAAAAACAGGTTGAGAGAGGGGGTGTGTGCGCACAAGCATGTTTTTATAAAAGTGTACGGTTTCCACACATGCTCCGTCCCTTTCTATGACAGCCAATGAAGACTTCCCAAGCTGATGCAGCCAGTGGCAGGCAGATTAAATTAGTAGTACGTAATAAGCAAGAATTCTTTTCTAAATTACAGTAACAAAGATTTATTGCATAAGATTGTTCATTTTATAAAATGCAGTTTTAGCTTACACTATTCTGTTCTTTATCTCTGATGCATCTTCCATCTAAAAATGCAGTTTTTCTTTATTCTAATCTGTTCTATATCTCTGTGATGTATCTTTCATTTAAAAACGTAGTTTTGGCTTGTCCTATTCTGTTCTTTATATCTGTTATGCCTCTTTGTATCACAGTTTTTGTCTGTCTTATTCTGTTCATCTGTGATGCATCCCCAATTAAAAAATGTGGCTTTTCTTTTACGATTCTGTTTTTTATCTCTGTTATGCATCTTCCATCTAATGTCACCCAAATGAATGGATATTCTGAATTTCTGCATTCGCCCCGAACACCATTTACTGTAATTGTGCATTTACGCACGACCAGGTGACAGACAGACATTCAAGCCCTACCATATTTGCCATGTTTGCAGGTATCGTGTAGACATTGCTCGCAGATGGAAAGTTTGGATAGTACAGCATCTGCTGCGACGAAGGCTGAGCAGGTCTTGGTTGACAATATGCCCCAGGAGTTTGGGGGCCGATGTAGTACTGCAAGGGTAACAATGTAAAGTCTGATTCATCTTAGCATTTGTCTTTTAACAATGGGCATTGTTACATAGAACCAATTTTAACATACGGCTGCGAATCCTGGACAATTAGTAAACAAGGGGAAAAAATCCCTGGAAGCCTTGGAGATGTGGTTTTATAGAAGAATGCTGAAAATTAACTGGACAGCCAAAATGAGCAATCTGGACATTTTGAGGGAAGCTAAGTTGCAAAGACAACTTATCACACACATCAGAAAGAGGCAGTCATCATTTTTGGCCACGTTATGAGAAGACAAACACTGGAACATGTTACAACCAGAAAGGTTTGCAGAAAGAAAGGTAGAGGAAGACAGCGTGAGAAGATTCTTGACAGTCTTGTGTCTTGGCATGGAAGGGAGTCCACACACGAACTGATCCATGACGTTGGAGATCGCAATTTGTGGAGAGGCATGATCGCCCACGCCAACCGGCAAGGCAATCACTGGATGATGATGATGATTTTAGCATGTAAAAGCACGCAACATAAGACATTTCAGCTACTTAAAAACTAGACATTAAATGCCGGCCGATCAAACTGGATATTAAATCATAACATGATTAAGTTAGGCATAAAATAGATGATAACACTAGACATCAGATGATCATAATAGACATTATTTCCGGCCAATGAGACTGGATATTTAATCATAACTTGATTGAGTTGGGCATTAAAACAGATGATATCACTAGACATCAGATGATCAAACGTGACATTAAATGCCAGCCAACCAAACTCGATATCTTCTTCTTCCGCATTCGTCCTGAATGTTGTTTTAAACGTAATTGTGTTGTGCCTGTTTACAGCAGAGCTGTAATATTTGCAACTTTTGGCCGACACTACAGACTTCTTCATGCATTTATTGGCCGGGTTACCTTCCCGGGTAAACTGGATATTAAATTTAACAAAATTAGGCAGTAAACACACGATAAAGCCAGACATCAGATGCCAGATGATCAAACCAGAAATTAAATGCCGGCTGAACAAACTAGACATTAAATCTTCACATGGAGAAAAGCACCAGTCATCTGGACTAAAATGTGATCTCTCGTTCTTGACATAGGGGAATTACAAGTGCCTCTGAAGTCGGAGTGGGTTTGTCTGATGGTGAGGGACACTTGTAATAGGGAAAGTGAATACACTCTCAAAATTCAGTCCAGTGCTACTAGAAGTAGACTAAGCTTCAAAGCGAGCAAGCGCCAAAAAATATTTGAGGTAAAATAACTAATAAAACTAGACATAAAATATTACCTGATCAAACAAGACATTAACATAGCAGACTAAATTAGACAATACACAAAGTGACAATCAAACCCTGAGGTAAAATGTCAGCTGATAAAACTAGACACACAATCAAACTAGACATTAAGATAGCAGAATAAATTAGACAGTACATACAGTGAGATCATCAAACCCTGAGATACAAATTCAGCTGATACAACTAGACATTAACATGACTAAATTAGACAGTAAACAAAATTACCTTACCAAAATAAGGTAATGTCAGCTGATAAAACTATACATACAGTATTACCTGAACAAACTAGACATTAACATGACTAAATTAGACAGTAAACAAAGTTACCTTATCAAATTGAGGTAAAATGTCAGCTGATAAAACTAGACATACAATATTACCTGATCAAACTAGACATTAACATGACTAAATTAGACAGTAAACAAAATTACCTTATCAAACTGAGGTAATACGTCAGCTGATAAAACTAGACATACATTACCTGATCAAACTAGGCATTAACATAACTAAATTAAATAGTAAACAAAATTACCTTATCGAACTGAAGTAATATGATAAAACTAGACATACAATATTACCTGATCAAACTAGACATTAAGATAGCAGGCTAAATTAGACAGTACATACAGTGAGATAATCAAACCCAGAGGGACAAATTCAGCTAATAAAACTAGACATGCAATATTACCTGATCAAACAAGACACTAACATGACTAAATTAGATAGTAAACAAAATTACCTTATCAAACTGAGGTAATCTGTCAGCTGATAAAACTATTCATAGAATATTACCTGATCAACTAGACATTTACTTAGCAGAATAAATTAGAAAGTAGATTACTGTAAGATAATCAAATGCTGAGGTACAAATTCAGCTGATAAAACTAGACATACAAATGAAGGTGTCCTTTGAGCGCCAATCAATACCTGAAGCTGTTTGTGAATACTTGAATACTTAATGTGTATGTGTGTGTGTGTGCGCGTATGGGTGGGTGGTATGGATGCATGTATGAGAAGAAGTGTATGTGTGTACCTTGCTGTATGTATGAATGTGGTGTGTGTGTGTGTATATATATATATATATATATATATATATATATATATATATATATATATATATATATATATATATATTAGAGAGAGGGGGGGGGGAGAGAGAGAGAGAGAGAGAGAGAGAGAGAGAGAGAGAGAGAGAGAGAGAGAGAGGGGGGGGGGAGAGAGAGAGAGAGAGAGAGAGAGAGAGAGAGAGAGAGAGAGAGAGAGAGAGAGAGACAGACAGACAGACAGAGATGGAGAAAAGGAGAGAGAATGTATGTATGTATGTATAAACTTGTGTTAGTGAGTTTGTGATTGTGAGAGAGTATATGTGTATGTGAGGAAGTGTGCATCTGTGTTATGTGTGGATGCATAGCTGAGAGTTTGTGTAAATGTGTAAGTATGTATGCAGGTATGTAAATATGTATGTGTGTGTCTGCTGGCTTCCTGGCCTAGAGGTTAGCGACTTTTCTCCGTAATCTCGTAGGTAATGTGACGATGATGAGAATCAGCAGTGGTTCGAATCGTGTCGGTAACTTACGGGGTATGTGAGCCGGCCGCTCAGAAAGCAATGGCAAACTACTGCGCGTAAGTAATCTTGCCAAGAAATCAACAATCAGCTGGAAGATGCTGATGTTGACAGCAATGTCCTGTAAAGGATATGCAAACAAAACAATGTGTGTGTCTTACTACCTGCCCGTCTCATAACACAGCAATATGCACTGTTTATGTTCACAACTTTCATTTCACAATGTCTTTTTCCTATGTGAATGTAACATGCACAACAGATAATTGATGGACGAAAGATGAGTGATTGGAAGGGCCGAATGTAAGACAGGCCTGTGTGCCAAATTTGTGACCCTTTGAAGTACAGTTCTTTCGTTACTTACACTGGCAGCAGGGGCCTGCTGGATCTGTTGGGGTCTCATGTTGGGGCCATGCTGCTGATAATAGTTCCCTCCTTGAGAGAGGGTCTGCTGGAGGGGTCCGGCCCTCCCACTGTTTCCAGGCTGTCCTCGGATGTCATTTATGGCACTGCCATAAGCCTGGACAGTCTAAGGATAAAGAAGCGGATCAAAAACATGAGTCATACAAGGTTAGTTAGTTGCATTATCCTTTACAGGGCATCACAGTCAACATTTTTTGGCTGATTGTGATTTCTTGGCAAGTTTACATTCCGCAGCTTGCCATTGCTTTCTTAGCTCCCGGCACTCATACCTTTGTATGAAACAAACGCAAGGTGGTCTGCTGCCAAATCGCCTGCAGCTGTGTTTCGAATACGGTTTGTGGGATTACAAATTGCACCTGTAACCACTTTGCAACAGAGATGGCTATACAAGGTAATGTGATAAAATTTAGGGCATGGAAATAAATTTCTTTAACTCTCAGGTCTATTTCTTTTCAAGACAAATCAATCAATCAGGTGCTGTCTCCACAATGAAGGTTGGCTACAATGGATCTCCAACACTGTCTGTACATTCTGTCAGATTGATGTTCGTCCATCTCTTGACGTTATCTTCCTACTTGTATTGTCTACCTCTTGCTCGCTTGCCCTCAACCTTGCCCTCCAGTATGGCTTTTATAAAAGTATCGTGTCTTTTAACATGACCGAAATATTTCACTTGCCTACTCTTTATTTCTTTCTCTTCATTCCCAGTTTTTCTAGAACCTCAGCCTACGATTGTTTTTGTTTCCATGAAATATGACATAATCGTCTGTATATCCACATCTCCAGGGTCTCTATTCGAGTTTCTCATCTTCAAATGCAGATACCATTTTTTAAGACAATACAAAGAAAAGCATGATAAATAACTCAGTATCTTCCCATAGGTCATAAAAGGAAGTCCCCAACAGAGCTCACCAAACCCCTACATGAACGATAAGTATCCCAATATCATGCCCTTGCTGATTACTATCTCTGCGCCTGGTTGGCCATCTCACACAATTACCAGACTCTTTGATCAGGTCTCTGCGTGTCCTTGTTCCCAATTATGCCACCTGACTAAGCCATCCAGAAATTTATCTCTCTGCATTTCCCTTGCTCTTTTCCCATCAATCTAGCCAGTTTTCACTAATTTTTTCAGTTTATTTCTCCTCACAACGAGTTGAAAAAATATAGATTGTCCATACGTACCTTCTTGAATCAATTTACGGTTTTCATGTTTTTTGTCAGACTTGCTTATTGGTTTTTCTGTCTATTCATGGCATTCTTTACATTTTCCTCAGAAACCACATTTCCACTGCCAGAAGATATCCTTTAGAGGACGTCGCAGTCAACACCAGCATTTATTTGCTGTTTGTGATTTCTTGGCAAGTTTACATTCAGTAGTTTGCCATTGGCTTCTGGACGACCGGCACCCATACATTTTGTTTGGGAAACCAATACAAGTCGGTGTGCTTTCAAATGGCCCACAGCTGTGTTTTGAACACGGTAGGCAGGATTACGAATGGTCTTAGTAACCCCTTCGCAACAGAGGCTGTGGAAAATAAAGGCATGATATATTGTAAATGAGATACAATATATTCGAGATCTTATGGTGTCTTTTCGGTGTGTCCTCTGATCTCTACTGATCTGAGCTCCAATAAATACTTGTCCATTTGTTTATGTACCTAAACAAGTATGATTTTACCACTTCAAGTGACATTTACTGGCTTATCATTCACTGGGTTTATTCGTTATCTCCGTCTTCTCATTTATTCATCCATTCATTCAGTAGCATGCCCTTTGCAGAACCTAGCTTCCATAACAACCTTCTGGAAAACTTCTCGGTCACAAGAAAGATGTCCAGTGTCTGATACACCCATCTGGAGATCATCAGTCACATCCTGCACTCATTGTCTCTTTGGCCTTCCTCTTCCTCTCTTCCCGGGCATTTACCCATCCATGACTGTTCTCTCCAAACTTTCATGACGTTTCAAGTGACCAAAATATTTCAATTTTCTGTGTTTAATCGTCTTTAGTAGCCAACTTTCTTCAGTATTAAGATCTTGTTGCATGGATACATTTGTTCTTTTCTGTATCCAAGATATTCTTAGAACCTGTCTATAACATTTATATTCAATAGCATTTATGTGCTGTTCAGCTTGTTTAGTAAGCGTCCATGTCTCACAGGCGTATGTTGCAATGGTAAAGATGCAAAGATTACTCTCTTAAAAATCTAATTTTTGTAGGTCTATCTGTCCCACGCCACAATTTATTAAGTTGTTTTAGTTTTCGAAGAATAGATGTCTTTTAATTTCTTTCAATGTGTCACCATTGTTGGTAATTAATGGCCCAAGATATTCAAAATTTTCCACCAGCACCTCCAATTTTTCCTCATTAACATATAATTCTTTCTCCATATTAGTTTTATCTGTATGCATTATCTCCGTCTTCTGCCATTCCCTTGATCCCTTTCCTAAACCTAAGTTGACCCCAGAGTCATACTGGCTGGGAAAACCCCATGCCAGTGTGAAGGAGGGCCTGCCCTAACCACCATGCCTCTAATCTTTACTGAGAGACAAATACAGGTGTGACATACATACTGACAAATTACCTGGTAAGGCAAGTAGGCTTGGTTCTGTGCCTGAGGCACGTACTCATACGGACCTTGAGACAGTCCAGCTGAAAGAGTATACAATGCATTAAGTCTCAGAACATTAAACCTAAACTAATGTCATTCTCCCAGAAAGCAGCTAGTCTGCAGTGATGGAGAATGGTTAGAGATGGTTTCCCCAGGTATCAAAAAATGCAGGCCCATCGGTGAGACGTCTGTTTCATTTGAGAGTAATGTGTGCAGAGAGGTGCATTTTGGACTGAGATTCAGTTTACTTGAATATTGGAGGTCAGCATGGCCGAATGGATATAGAGCTGACACTTAAACTTCCTGTGTGCTGATGGTGTGATAGCGGGTTCAACACCTACACCGGTCAGTTGGACTAAGATGTTGGGTCCTCATCTTTGACTTGGGGATATAAATTACAAGCACCTCAGAAAGTGCAGTGGTTTTACCTAATGACAAGGAACACTGGTAATAGGGCAAGCTAGCCCACACACTAAATATCAGTGCAGTGTGGAATATACCCGAGTTCAAATTGGGGGAAAAAAACTTGACTATTTATTCCTGTGTTTCCAGTTGGAATCCGAAAAATGAGGTTTTGGTAGTGTTTAAATTGGGTGGGGTGGTGGTGGTGGGGGGGGGGGAGGGGGGGAGAGGGGGGAGAGAGAGAGAGAGAGAGAGAGAGAGAGAGAGAGAGAGAGAGAGAGAGAGAGAGAGAGAGAGAGAGAGAGAGAGAGAGAGAGAGAGAGAGAGAGAGAGAGAGAGAAAGAGAGAGAGAGAGAGAGAGAGAGAGAGAGAGAGAGAGAGAGAGAGAGAGAGAGAGAGAGAGAGAGAGAGGTTCTGCTGAATCTGAGGAGTTGATAGCTTGCTTAAGAGTGGGGAATTTTTAAAGAGTGAATACAAGCCTGAAACATCCAACTGTGTCTTTGACCCATCTTCACAAAGTCTTATTCTGTGTTGCATTTGAGAGTGCTGCTGTTTGCTCTCATGCTGCAGTGTCTGTTCTGTAGATTTGCAGCCACCTATTCTCACAGGCTTACTTACTTTCCAATAGGGCACTGTAACTGCGGATATTACTATATCTGTGTTACACTACATTATACTAAACATTACATACGGTATGCAGGTTTTAGTCAGATATGATTAAATTACCATATGACAGTAGACGGTACTACCTGCTTTCTGCTAGCTTCAAATGTTTGGCGGCGTTCACCAAACCTGACATCCCACATTGTGCCAGCAGCTTCGGTCGGAGGAGCGCAACTGGGAGGGTACAAGCCTTTTTCTAGTGCAAGGAAATGCAACCTAAAGACTAAATGTCATGGCAGGGCAGACCAGGCCCTAAGTCTTGGTCGCACTACTTTTCTGATCCAGCAGCTTCTGCCTGATGTATTGGTCTTACCTTCCTTTAGAGTAAACTAGGCAAGTCGAAAGAGGGATCACACTGCATGGGCGACATATTTTCTCTACAATTCAGCCCAGGCTTTGTGCTATGGAGAGGTATAACATGTCTTTATTTAGCACAATATATCAAATTATCGTCTGTCAAGACAGCAAGGTGCCAGTGACACACAGTATGTCAGAAATACGATTCAAACATAAAATATAAGAAGACTGAGGATCAGTTGCTCTGTCCAGACTTTCTCGACCAAACAGCACTCCAAGGCTGATATAGCCAGTATTATATAATTACTGAACAAATGAAAAAAGCTGCCCCATTGCCAGATACCATCATCTCTAAGAAACAAAGCTCCTCTCTTGAGATTCTTCATCTTCTTCTTTGTTCCTCTCTCGAGAGGAATGCGTCAACCAAATTTAAGCATCTCAAAGGACAGTGTGTAATTTTAGCACATATTTGAGTCAGATCTGCTTCCTCTAGACAGATTCCATCCAAGATAACAGGCTCCATCTACCCGAGGGTAGGTTTTCTTTCCTAACAGTACTGCCAGGGAAGTGTCTTTACAGCCTACTTTTAGTAATTGCCAACTACCATGGAATTTTTAACAGGCACTATTTTCACATTGGGCCTCTTGTTTTTAGACCTCCAAGAAAGCCAGGTGTCTAATCTCCCTAACTGAAAGATCATAGGGACGTGTGATATTAGATACTCATGGTTCTTGGAAACACTCCCAGCCTTGAGGTGGCATCATAACCTCTCAGTCAGTCTGCCATTCTTCTTCTCTCTCTCACTCACAGTCTCTCACACACTTTCTCTCACTCACACACACTATTGTTCACTCACACTCTCACATGATCTCTCACACTCACCCACTCTCTCTCTCTCACTATTCTTCTTCTTCTTCTGCATTCATCCAGAGTGGGTTTTTTTTTTTTTGGACGTAATTGCGTTGTGCCCATTTACAGCAGAGCTGCGATACCTGCACCTTTTGGCCGACACATCCGACTTCTGCGGGCATGTGTTGACCGGGTTAATCTTCCCAGGCTCTCTCTCTCTCTCTCTCTCTCTCACGCACGCACACACAGATATAAATATATTGCAACCCTTAACAAACACGGCTGGATGACCAGAACAAGGTGCCATCCCCCACAAGCCTAGTGCTGATTCTGGAAAAGGCCCTTAGCTGTTACAATGTTTAGAACGTGCTGAAGAGGAGGGTTTATGGTCACATAAACCGTCCTCTTCAGCACGTTCTAAATCATTGTAAATCATTATTCAGTGAAATAACGTTTTTTATGCGCAGAACTGTTTAACATACAATAAATGTTCACCATCCAACTAGTCATGTACCCCTATACATGTTAGTAGAGGCATTTTAGCTTATGACAGATTTCACATTACAACACCCACAAGGTCAGCATGGCCAATTTGAATAGAGCACTTGCCCTAAAACTTCCAGTGTGCTGATGCTGAGGTAGCGGGTTCAAACCTCTACACCGGTCAGCTGGACTAAATGTTATCCTCTCGTCCTCGACTTGGGGACGTAAATTACAAGTACCTAAGAAGTCAAAGTGGGTTCGCCTGATGAGGGACACTGGTATCAGGAAAAACTAACAAAAATCAATCCAGTGCACTAGATGTAGTATATGTGTATGGATGGCGCTTGAGTTCAAAGTGAGTAAAGCAACAACAACAAATATTACAACACCAACACAAAAAATGAAACTCTGTGGTAACTTTGAAACTTCTTGCAGTTGGCAAGCTAATGTCTTTCTTGTTCCACTTCTATCTTCTGGTGTTTGTCCAAGAATGATGATGACCATTTATTTCATCCTGTGGGGTTGAAAGTTTGGAGCTGAGAGTTCTATGATGGCTGGTAATGCCTATTTTGGCTCAAAATATTTTTTGGACAATGTGGGCAAAGAATGCAGGATCTCCTGCAGTGGCAAATCTTTCTGGTTGTCACAACATGTTCCAGTCGCTGTCCTCTCATAACATGACCAAATAATGATGACTGCTTCTTTCTGTTTGTGATAAGTTGTCTTTGCGACTCAGCTTTCCTCAAAACGTCCAGATTGCTCATTTCAGCATTCTTCTTTAAAACCACGGATTGTTTCACCTGTATACTAATTGTCCAGGAATCACAGCCGTTTGTTAAAATTGGTTCTAAGTAACATGCAAGAACTCTTTTTCTAACTTTCAAGGACTATTACTTATTGCACAAAACATTCTTCACATATGTATTAACCCTTTACAGGGCACAGTGGCCGAAAACGTCTTTACTACCAAACGGGCAAAATGTCTGAAAACGTTCGTGACAACTAAGGGTTGAAATCACGCGATCTCGAGACATCCCACTGTTTACATCCGGTTTTGCTGATAACTTGATAACGTGGGCGCCATTTGAACATTGTTTTTTTTATTTGATTGGATTTGTTTTCAGGGTTTTTATGCTTTGTTTTTCAAAATGGATTTTGACGATTCTTCAACTGATAGCAGAGTTTTCGATGGGTTCAATTTAAGTGACATTGAAGTGCATGAAGTTGACTATGAATCGGGGCTAGATATCAGTTATATCAGCGTAAGCAGTGTACACACTTCGGATCTCTCGGACTTTGAGGAAAGTGATTCTGATTCTGAAAATGTGTTTGTAAATAGTGTATAGATGACTGACAATCACAAACAATATGTTGTATTTTGTAAAGATTTGTGTTCATATGTGGATTACTGGCAACATTGAATTATTTGTTTCACATGTGAGTAAAATAATCTGCGTTCATTTTCCTTAATTTTGTTTTTTATTTCACAAAAATCTGTTCACTACCATGTTTTTACTAACCTAACCCTAAATCTGAAAAATCTTGCCCGTTCAGAGAGAAAAAATGGAAAAACGTGTGCACTGTAGAGGGTTTTAGCAATTAAATGTAGAAACGCCCAAGCAAAAACAGCATTTCACAAGACGAAAAATATTTCTGCAATTTATCTTTATCAATATAGAACCTATTTTACTGTATGGCACTGAATCTTGGAATGTAAATGAACAAATTAGGAAGAGATTGGAAGCAGCAGAAATGTGATTCCTGAGATGAATGTTGCAAATTCCTTGGACTGCCAGAGTAACTAACAATGATTGCCTGAAAGAGGCTAAAGAAACTAGAAAATTATATACAACAATAAGAAAGAGACAAACAGCTTTCTTTGGTCATGTAATGAGAAGAGTGGCATTGGAGAACATTGTGACAACTGGAAAGATCAAGGGGAAGAGAGGCAGACCAAAAGAAATAAGGCTGGATGGAAAGACAGTAGCATGTAGGAATTATCATCAGCAGAGTTGATCCAGAACACCAAAGACCAAGATCTGTGGAGAGACATGAACGCCTACACCAGCTGGCAGTGCACTTGATAATGGTGATGATGATGAATATATCTTTATCAATCCAGGTGACAAAAAGAGTTCTAAAGAGCTGGACAATGAATGACAGTGGGTTAGTTACTTTATTATACATGAGACCCCTGGACAGCAAATGACAGTCTCCACAAGTTTATGACAGTCAGTCAGTTGGATATTTAGCCTGTGAGACCTCTAAATTGCAAGAGACAGTCCCCCTAAATAGCGTAAGAGACTCCAGAAGATTATGATAGTCAATTGGCTATTTAATCTGCAAGACTTCTGAATAGCGAGAGACTGTCTCCAGAAGTTTATGACAGTCAGCCAGTTGGCTTTATTACACAAGAGATCCCTAAATAGCAAGAGACAGTTTCCAGAAGTTTATGGGAGTCAGTCAGTTGACTTTATTACCTGTGAAATATCTAAATAGCGAGAGGCATTACCCCAAATAATGAAAGTCAGTCGCCAGAAGTTTTGCAGTCAGTCAGTTGACTTTATTACCTGTGAAATCCCTACAGTCCTCCTAAATAGCGAGAGACAGTTCTCCCTAAATAGCGAGAGACAGTCCCCCTAAATAGAGAGAGACAGTTCTCCCTAAATGGCGAAAGAGTCCCCCTAAATAGCGAGAGACAGTCCCCCTAAATAGCGAGACAGTCCCTCTAAATAGCGAGAGACAGTCCCCCTAAATAGCGAGAGACAGTTCCCCCTAAATAGCGAGAGGCAGTCCCCCTAAATAGCGAGAGTCCCCCTAAATAGCGAGAGACAGCCTCCCCCCCCCCCCAATAGTGAGAGACAGTCAGCCTAGATAGCGAGAGACAGTCCCCCCTAAATAGCGAGAGACAGTCCTAAATCGTGAGAGACAGTTCCCCTTAATAGCGAGAGACAAGTTCCCCTCCCCCTAAATAGCGAAAAAGTCCCCCTAAATAGCGAGAGACAGTCCCCCTAAATAGCGAGGACCAGTCCCCCTAAATAGCGAGGAACAGTTCCCCTAAATAGCAAGAGACAGTCCCCCTAAATAGCGAGAGAGTCCCCCTAAATAAAGGGAGACAGTCCCCCTAAATAGAGGGAGACAGTCCCCCTAAATAGAGAGAGAGACAGTCCCCCTAAATAGCGAGAGGCAGTCCCCCTAAATAGCGAGAGGCAGTCCCCCTAAATAGCGAGAGACAGTCCCCCTAAATAGCGAGAGACAGTCCCCCTAAATAGCGATAGAGTCCCCCTAAATAGTGAGAGGCAGTCCCCCTAAATAGCGAGAGGCAGTCCCCCTAAATAGCGAGTGACAGTCCTCCTAAATAGCAAGAGGCAGTCCCCCTAAATAGAGAGAAACAGTCTTCAAAAGTTTATGACAATCAGCCGGCTTTACTCTTTTACCTGTAGTTATTTTTTTTGCGCTCGCGCGCTTTGAACTCAAGTGCAGTCCATACACACTATTTATAGTAATGATGGACTGAATTTTGCATGTGGATTAGCTTTCCCTATTAACGGTGTCCCTCGCCATCAGGTGAACCCACTCCAACATCAGAGGTACTTGTAAATTTACGTCCCCAAGTCAAGGACAACAGGTCAACAGTTTAGTCCAACTGTCCGGTGTAGGCGCTGAACCGCTTACCTCGGGATCAGCACAATGTATGTTTAAGAACACATGTTCTTACCCATTCGGCCATGCTGACCCGCCTGTAGTTATTTCATGTTATCATAGACAAATACAGGCGTAACATATGGGCGACTTACGTGATGATCCTTGGTAATACGGCTGTGTGGGTGGTGGGGTGCCTGATGAAAGTAAGCTGTTCAATGTGGTTAAGGGTTCCAATCCCAATATTGTTCATAAGCATGATGATGATTATTTTTTTAAACAAAGAATGTAAATGAGGTTAAGTACATTATCATAATATGAGTTGTCATGCATTGTTTCATCAAGCCTGTGGCTCAGTACATCCGACTTCAACAAGCAAATTTTCGGGTTAGTTTTCCCCAGCCTTTGACTCTCCCCAGTCTACCAACAAGACACTAGAATTGTTTTTGGCTTTTGTGTGTGTGGCTGTGATTTGTTTGGCAAGTTTACGTTCAGTGGTTTGCCATTGCTTCCTGAACGACCAACACTCATAACATTTTGTAAAAACAAACGCAAGATGTCTGCATCTTAGTCGCCTGAAGCTGTGTTTTTAACACGGTTTGCGGAATTACGAGCTGCATCCATAACTCCTTCACCACAGAACTGGCTATAGTCCACTACTAATCCCTATTTTACCATTCGCTCACATAAGCGCCTCCCCTTCCCCATAGTAGGTGTTCTCCGCTCCGGTGGCTAGACCAATCCTTGGGCTTGTAATGTTTTTGATCTTTAGTCCACTGACCCGCCTTAACCACACATCCGGTTCATTCAATCCATTGAGAGCCATCAAACACGATCGTTAAGACGTATTCAGCCACAAGGATGCAGATAAGTAACCTTTACATTTTCATGTAGTGTTCTTCATGTAGTTGTGTTGGTTTGTGTCTTTGTTCTGTACTGACGAAGGCTTTAGCAGCTACATCCATTTTGTTTCCTGTATCGTGTTCTAGAAAAGCTTACAATCTACTTCTCGTTTTTTGGTGACTCATTCATTACCTACATGACAGCAGGTTTATATATTGCTCTGTCTGGTCCTTATCCCTTGACCTGTTAATGAGTTAACTAAGGCCCTATGCCTCAATGGCTAGAGGAAGAGCAAAAGAAGAAACACCGTTTAAGGTAAACCATACCTTGTAACATGGCAACCAGATAAGTCAGGTATCAGTCAGATATGACTAAGCTACTGTATGACTGCAGGCGGTACTGCCTGCTTCCTGTTAGCGCCGGATGTTGGATGGAGCTCACCAAAACCCGACATCCCACATTGTGTCAACGAATGTGCTAATGAAACAGAGGTCGCAAACAATTGAAGGTGTCGAACAGTTATTATTAATTTGGATAAATCAAAAATGGTTAGATGGTGATTCTGTTTCAGAGGCAATCATATGTGAAAAGGTTAGTTTGTTGTATGCCGATTTCATTGAGAAAATGACTGGGACTTAGTGATTTAAAGACCAGAAGACTATGGTTTGAAAAATTCAAAAGGCGCACTGGCATACATTGTGTTACTAGGCACAACAAAGGTGCGAGTTCGGACAGGTCTGGGGCCGAAAAATAGTATTAAACACTATATTTATTCTCTATAAAATGAGTTTTTGGTATGTTAATGTATTCCGGAGTGTCCAGAACGAATTAATTGGATTTACATTGATTCATATGGAAATAATTGCCTCGGTTTTCATCAGTTTCGGATTTCGTTGATTGTTTTCGGACGGATTATCAACGAAAGCCGAAGGTTGACTGTACCTTGAACTGCCGGAGGAACTAACGATATGTCTGAAAGAGGCTAACGAAACTAAAACATTATTATATACTTGTACAACTATAAGAAATAGATAAACATCATTCTTTGGTCATGTAATGAGAAGAGAGGCACTGAAAACACTGTAACGAATGGAAAGATCAATAGAAGAGGCAGAGAACAAGAGAAATGATTGATCTCTGTATGGACTGAGGCGGTGGCAAGGATGAAAAAATGAATATCATCAGCAGAGTTGATTCAACGACCAAGATCTTGCAGAGACATTAAAGCTAACGATAGTTAACAGGTAATATAATGATAATGATTTCACCAAAAATTACGGTGAGGTTGTCATCAGATGACCAGTCCAGTCGTATATATCCAACAAATAATATGAATTCACATGTGACATAGGAAGGCTTGGCATCAGCTGGCTGAGGATAATGCTCCTTTAAGGTATAAACGGAAGGCGTTGAAGATGAAGAACGTCAGACACAGTTTGAAGAAAGGTTAGTTTGTGGTAATTATTAATTAACTGAAAGTTAAGGCGTATTTAGTGACCCTTCAAGGCCACGTACCAATCCATGCCAAAGGAAAAAAATGGCACCCCTTCTACAATTATTTCTCCTCTTCCCGATTTCGAAAGTCGTAGTAAACTTTATATCACAAAATAACTAATTTACTTTAGTTCTGACGACGGTATTACCATCGCCTTCACCATAAAAAAGGATACTTTACGCTTCTCTGTTGAGATATGTGAGCAGGAGGTGATACAGATTGGTTTCCTCTTGATGTCATTTCATAGATTTCTTAGTCCTGTACTTGGGACGAGGTTAGTCGCATCGTTTAGACAACATTCTCCTGTTATTAATAGAAAAATAGATTTTCTGTCGTACTATATATTAACATAAAATAAGATATGTCTGACAAACCCATTACAAAATATATATTTAAACATCAGATGGCTAAGGATTTGCGGCTTATTTTTCGACGCAGCCATTTCTCTTTACCTGATGGAGATATTTCTCTCATATTTTGTTATACACTTTGCTTCCGGGTCATAAGGAGTCACATAGCACATAAAACAGACATGGCCAACTCATTTATTATATATAGAAAACGACCAGGTATTCATGATAAACTTTCACACACCACAACTAATTGGAAGAAATTATTAGCATCTGTTAATGTCAGACACTATAACACACTTAATGAAGACAGGAAAGGCATTCTCAACGCTTGAGTTAATTAAGTATAAACAACACTTTACTGCGTTTCAAACGTCGTGTCTTATGTGTCACAGAATGAGATAATTGGCACATCTAACTTCCACACAGATTTAACCTTTGCCCTAATATAAGCCACGGTCATACAATTAAGTTGAGTATTAGTGGGATGACACTACTTGTAGTCTGTGTTTTGTTGTTTTGTCAATGACTGTGTCAGAAACACAAACACCGGGGGTTCCTTTGTGTATTGTAAGTGAATGCAGAAGAGGGTGGTGGGATGTAAACATGACACATAGACGTCAGTGTGTATGTAACTGGGCCTCAGATTGGAAGTAAAGAATGGTGACACAGTAGACCGCCTCGGCTTGGAGTAAAAGGAAACCAAAAAGGTTAACAATTCGAAACAATGTATTTCCATGGTGAATTTCAACACATAAATCATAAACACTATATTGCTCGATTTCTTGCCTGGTATATTTATCTGCGTCTCATCGGGTGCATACTGCACAGTTGTATAACATTTGAAGTGAATGAATTAATAATACTTTGGCTGAAATACTAAATACTTAGTCACTGATATTATTCGAATCGTTATACGTAAGGAATTCTAAGAATTAACAGGAAGTCCCTTTGTTTGCGTAGCAACGGCTCGAATCGTTTAATCTATAAACTAAAAACTGTCATTTACTGCCAATATAGTACCTTGCGATGTATGGCAGAGGGGTCTTTGAGCCTGAGGAATTAAGGCCGCCTGGCTAGTGCAGTCGCCGCGAACAGTGCAGGTTAGGACTTTCTTTATGCCCCCGACAGAAAAAAATCCCACACCTTACCGAGGGATCGAATCCGGGTTTCCTGAAGGAGAGTCCGGCCTTCTAGCCACTCGGCCAGCCGCTCCTCCGTTTAATCTATAATACTTCTATATATTTGAGAAATTGAGAGGTTGGTCACAGACTGGTTATCTCACACCGCTAAAAGAATTCAACCCAACATCCAACCAACCATGAAGTGTCCTACAAAGATATTGGCATGCGTGGTTGTGTGTTTATATTCCACTTCACTAATTTACCGGTGGTCTTCACTGAACCGTTACCATCTCCCACCCCGGTCCCCATGACCCACAGACTCCCATGGCTGTCTATATAAGAGTATCCAGGTGAAATTCCTGTTAGTGCCACAACCTGGGATTCTGAGATAAGTAGCAAAACAATAGTTTTTTTTTCTTTCAAATTTTCATTTTCTCTTCATTGTTCTAATTTTTAATCTTGTTATTCTTCACATCCCGTTCTTATGCCTTAATGTAGACACTGGAGGGTCTCCGTGATTATATGTTGTCTTTTGTGTATGTATTTGTTTGTTGATGAAGGCTAATGGCTAATGGCCGCAACGTCCTTGTATTGTTCGTAATTATCTTCTGTAAAGCTGCATTACTTTGTGTTATTTTATAATGGTATACTCCACCAGGAATATCAGCGACATTCAGCTGGATGGAGTACAAACAGCCCGACATATAGACATAGTGGTTGTAGCCTATCGCATAATGTGAAAGAACAGATAAACACTATCATGGCCTCTGGAGAATGTCAACTGGGAAACCCTATGAGATCACTTGTCATAAGGCCAATCCCATGTCCCACGAGAAAATTAACTATTCAACGCTAATGTTTCCGTGTGAGGACGTAATACATTTATAATGTGCACTTCATCTCTGACCCGTAAATTATATACCGCATGTAAAGAAACTTTGAAATCTGCTTTACAATCTCCAGAACCAAAATCTTTTTGTTGGGTGGACATAATGATAAGGATATATGCTAAATCTCATTTTCCCTCAGTTGGTTACTGAGATATGGAATTTTATATTGGGGTCAGACAAAAGTAAACAGACTATAACTAGAGAATGGTGTGGTAGGCAGTGACCAGAGAATCTGGCCGACACTCGGTATTCCAATGAAAGGCCAAGCGGACACAATTAATTTTAACTGCAACTGGTACCATTAGAATTTTGGGATTCTTCGCTGGCTGTTGCAGATGGAGGGCGGAGCATGTATGGGGATGTTCTGAGTGCTGTGGTGTTGTTTCTTGATTCATCTCAACTCAAATCTCAAGAATAGAGACGGAAAAGGGGGCGGCTGAGTAGATTTTCTGTAGAAACTCGACATACTAGATCTCACAGCGAAATTATCATTATCATCATTAAGTGCCTTGCCAGCTGGCGTAGGCGTTCATGTCTCTCCACAGACCTGTCTTCGGTTTTCTCCATGCCACTGTCTCAATCTATCCAGCCTCTTGGTCGGCAAATCCTCTCTTCTCCTCGATATTTCCAGTCTGTCACAATCCCCTGCAACAGGCAGACATTGGCTGTTGCCTAAGGTCCAGATATTTTGCAGATACAGCTACGTAGTGCAGGATGGATCAGCCACTTTTATCACCGATCGTTCACTATGATCAACAACTATGAGGCACTAAAGAACTCCGGTTTTGCACACACATAGAAGCTTTACTCAATCAATCAATCATGTGCCATGCCGAAAAGCGTGGGCGGTCATGACTCGCCATTTCACTCGATAACCAGAGTCGTGGATCCGCTCAGTGTTCCTGCCTCGACCATGCCATGTGGCCAAGCCATCCAGGTACTTACTTCTCGGTCTTCCCCTTGGTCTGTTCCCTTCGATCTTGCCAGTTGTCACCAAATTCTCCAATTCATCTCTTCTCATAACATGTCAAAAAATTTTTGACTGTCTACGTCTTCTTCTTCTTCTGCGTTCATCCGGAGGTTTTTTTTTCGGACGTGATTGCGTTATGCCTGTTTACAGCAGAACTGCGTTCTTGCGCCGTTAGGCCGACACATCCGACTTCTGCGAGCATTTGTTGACCGGGTTAACCTTCCCGGGGGTCTACGTCTAATTTCTCTAATCAATTTACGATTTTCATTTGTCTCCTGTAGTACTTAGTCATTGGTTTTTCTGTCTGTCCATGGTATTCTTTGCATTCTCCTAAGAAACCACATTTCTGCAGCCATCAGATGTTTTTCAGCTTGACTGCTCATTGTCCAAGTTTCACATCCATACAAAAGAATAGGCTCTATTTAGCACCTCAACACTCTTTTTCTCGTTTCAATTGACATCTTTTTATTAGTCAGTATGTGATGTGGCTCATTATACTAATTGTTCGATGTTGATCACATTCCAAGGCTTCTGATTTCTTCGGGATTGCAATAAATGTAGAATTGCATAATTCAGGAGGTATATCTCCAGTATCATATATTGCATTCAGATCAGCAGTCTGGTGACTTGGTCTATTCCAAAGCATTATTACTGATGAATATACATGATGAATGTGCGCCATCCCATGAAAAACATAACACAGATAAATACAAAATACTGCCTTCTACTGGCCTTGTAACATAACTTGTCGCGCCGGACTCTTCCCAGTGTCCGAACGAACCAACACAGTTCCACGGAGTCTATCGTTGGGGGACAAGTTTTCCTCTAACATGCCCACACTGAATGCCCGGGTGAGGTTTTCCTAACCTTCCCAAAATTCCAAAATTCCAATTTTCCCCGACCCATCAATTTCTTCTCTTTTTATCCGTTTCCTCGGGACCACCCATGACACTCCATTTCACCCTTGATACCAATTACAAATTCCCATGAACATTACCTTTCTGGGTTGTCACGAGATCGCCATGAGTTAACCAGATAATGATAATACAGAAAGTTTGCTTAGTGCATATGTTCGAGGCCACAGGTTGTTTCAACAAATCCAGGAAATGTAACTGCACGTGTTTACATCTGGTCGACGGATTGGGAACACTCGGTGGTGAGGGAGACGGGTCCCGGCATCGCTTTGACAGTTTATCAACATTCGAATACAGATAGAACCCGTCGGATCCTGGTTGCAACCGGATGTCTGCCATCACAGGTCGGGCAGAGTTAACAGCTGCAGGTGTGTAGGGGAAGTGAGTGAGCTGAATCATACATTACTTTGACAGTTCATAAACAGGTTGGATTGAGAGCGGAGGTACTCAGCTCGGAAGAAAACAGTCCGTCTGTCATTAGAGTTTCCGGACATCACGCAGATTGGCAGCTTGCTATTGACAACTGTTGTTGGGATCATACAGTAACTCGCTAGCTTGGTGGGGGATGTCTAAACAAGTGATGACAACTCTGACAGTGACTAAGCCAGGGAGGATAGATTCTTGACAATGGATGATATGTCCAAATAACACCTGCAGGATATCAATACCGTCACAATACCGTGACCAATTTTAGGTTTTGACATAAACCATGATTGGGAGAAACAGTGTTGACCAAAACCGTGGATTATGATGGACGTGTTTGTGGGAGAGCTCTACAGTGTTAGATTAATTTAATATTAACTAGCATGGGTCGTTATGGCAAAGTGTAGTAGCCATCCCGGAATGAGGCGGTTTTGCATAAGGTAGTCAATATAGTCTATCTAGGCCTAATTAATATAGGCAGTGGTCTTGTTAAAACTAGAGTGTGATGATTAGCACTGTTAGTTGAAAATAGATTAGTGAAGTGTTGATAAGCTTTACTAGTTGAGAATTGAGTAATGAGGGATAATTGGGATATTCCAGTGGGTGCTCCCTGGTGAGGGGGGGGGGGGGGGGGTTCCGCACGCTGTTGGTTGTTTTTTTCTTCTTCTTGTCTTGGCCTGATGTAAACCTCTGTGTTCAGTTCATCTGTCCCTGACAGTTTAGGTTCACTGTATTTTCTGAGCGAGGCCGATGGCCACGATCATCTAATAGAGATCAGTGACGGGGAGGCTATCACCAGTTGTATGATTTATTTTACAGGTTCCCTCTGGTTGGAATGAAGAACCCGGAACCAATGAAAAAATCCGATCCCGGATAAATTATGATGCAGAAAGATTGGCCAGCCACCTTCTAAATACGTCGGTGCTAGAAGAAGCTGATACCCATGGCTCGGTGGAGCTGAATGGTATAAGTATCCTACATGAGTGCATACCAGTCTTTAACACACCTGAAGTGATGGATGTTCAGCCCACGTGGAACTAGATCAGTAGGAACTGATGGTCACATTAGATGAAACCAAACATTGAAATGTAGTTGTTCCACGTATCAAGGAAATCAGAACTGTCAGACAATATCTAGTAAATAAAGCAAGCCATTTTAGTCTAGACTATGACTGTTTAAGAGTGAAAATATAGAACATTTCGCTAGAAGAAACCGTCATGTTCATGAGACAGCGTTCCATTATTTTTCACTGTGCAGAATTATGAGATCGTGGTTTCTCTAAAACTATTAGGAACCATTGTGTTAGGAACAATAATAGTATTTTTTCATGGATATATTTACATGGGATTCAGATCTCATGGTCATCAGAGCTCCTGGAGGAGGACATGTCTGGAGAGAAGGACACAACTTCGGTGAGGTCCCTTGTGATGAGTCTTGTGATGTCGTGTGACCCTTGCCATGATGAGTGGACTCTGAACATGAACTCTGTGGTCTGACCTATACATTTACATTAAAATACACGACACACATTTTCTTCGCATACACGTCTCATATACGTTACACGTTTCTTTTTTTAATAAATTAATCTTTATTAATTTTTAGAAGCAAGAGTTGTTGAGTATGTTGCGTTGGGGAAGTATGAGAGGGGGCATAGTACGACAGTGAGAGAGTGATAGGAAAAGGTGTCCACGGGCTGATGGAGTGTGTTGGACGGAAGCTGGTGGATTCTCCAGGATATTGATAGGAAAAAACAATATTATAATGTGGGTGTTGACTCTCCTCACTCCAGGGACGACACTTTAAAGGAGGACACGACATTATTGGGG
Source organism: Cepaea hortensis (assembly GCA_963921405.1). Lineage (NCBI taxonomy): Eukaryota > Metazoa > Mollusca > Gastropoda > Stylommatophora > Helicidae > Cepaea > Cepaea hortensis. The sequence goes on from OY992876.1 coordinate 235,914,343, forward strand.
GCTCGTCCGGGATCTTTGGACAGCGGGATCTATCATAAAAGTGATCTTTGGACAGCGGGATCTCTCGGAATCGTGATCCTTGGACAGTGGGATCCTCTGACTACGGGGTCTTTTGACATGGGATCCTTAGTTATAAAACGGAAATATCATATTGAAGAATCCAGCTAGAGTGAATGTGGATAGGGATTGGGACTAATATCTTACCTGTTCACACTTCACACGTCTGCATAGGTCTGTGGTCCTGATTCTACTCTTGTCACTGAGTGAATGTGCTGTGTGTGGTAATATCTAGATTTATAGTACTTGTTCATATATTATAACAAAGCACACTCAGAAAGGACTAACGAGTTTTGTTAGTTGAATATAAATGGAGTTTTATTTCCAATTGATGACCACTACAACAATCCTATTGCAATTCCATAATCATGGTGACTTCTCTCCTCTAGTCCTAGATGTTTACTGACTGCCCTAACAACAAACTACGTCACGACTTGAGCATCTTTCGCCTCATTCCATCCTGATGCTCAAGCGTGCTGTAGCTTTGCACACCTAACTAATACATTCTGCTACAATATCTGTATAGTAATTTGCAGTTATATTGTACTCGACCTGCTAGCTTACCTCTCTGTGAAATGGCCACCCCTAAACTAAGCACAGCAGAATTAAAGGCAAAGGGGGAAGAAATGGGATTGGCGGGTTCTGCTCTAACGGATTACATACAGGAAGTGGAGAGAGAGTATCGTCAAGCAGAACGGGAAGATCGAAAGGCCGAGTTGGAATTGAGAAGGATGGAGTTGGAACAAGAAGCTAGGAAATTGGAAGCAGAACAAGCTGCGAGGAAATTGGAAGCTGAGCAAGCAGCTAAGAAATTGGAAGCTGAGCAAGCAGCTAAGAAATTGGAAGCTGAGCAAGCAGCTAAGAAATTTGAAGCTGAGCAAGCAGCTAAGAAATTTGAAGCTGAGCAAGCAGCTAGGAAACTGGAAGCTGAACAAGAAGCTCAGAAAAGGGAGCACGAGTACCGGATGAGGGAACTCGAGTTGAAGAGTCAATCTAATGGAGAAACTGAGGGAGCAGTTGGAGGTTCCTCCATCCCAGGCTCAACACCAGTAGGTGGACATGGGTACCATGCTATAAAGTTTCCGTTAGCGGTCTACGAGGAGGACAAAGAGAAGATTGACCAGTACCTCCAACGCTTCGAGGCAATGTCTGTGGCTATGGGTCTGGAGCGTAACAAATGGAATCTCAAGCTATCCCAGGGATTACGCAGGACCGGCTACGAGGTTTATTCTCGCCTGCCACCAGGATATGAGAACAATTATGACGAATTAAAGACGGCTCTGCTGAAACGATTCGAGGTTACGTCACATACCTACCGGAAAAAATTTCGAGCAGCGAAACGAGAACCGGGGGAGTTGTTTGCCGCCTACAGTTTGCGTCTAAAATCTTATCTCCATAAGTGGATGGATTTGGCTGGGTACGCACATGCCTATGAGAGTCTGGAAGAGCTCATGGTGGTCGACCAGCTGAAGAAGCAAATGTCTAAACCTCCCAGGACGTTCCTGGGAGAACAAGGAGCGGAACGTACTGACCTCGTGACAAAATTAGCAGAACGGTTCGTCGAGGTACATGGGGAGGCAGGGGAAAACCTTTCCACCAACTCCAAAAGTCAAGAGAAACATGACAAGAAGAAAGCCAAAAACTCAGGAACCAAAAAGTGGGAACCTTATGTGCAAAAATCAGAGGATAGTTCAGAGAAGAAGAAGGAGGGAAGCAAGAGCACTTCAAGCTCTACACCAAAACGACCATGGTCGGAGAAGTGGTGTTCAATTTGTAAGTCACCCTCTCACAATACGAGGGACTGCAAATCGAAGGCTAAGAACCCTCACTTCGCAGCATGTCAAGTGACTTCCAAGGAGGTTGTCACGGAAAATGCCAAGGTCAACAAGGAAGCTCGCTACCAGGAGAGCTCACTCAAGTCCGGCAATAGAAAATCTAGGACAGGGAAATGGTGCAACCAAGGCAAGTCAAACTCGCACAATGCTATTGACTGCAGGGGAAAGTCAGGAGACACTCAATTCGTCGTGTGCCCCGGGAAACCTAAGGTGGAGCCCACCGAACAGGTCGAGACCGAGGAAGAGACTCCAGACCAGGAAAAACCACCTGTAGTAGAATTGGTAGAGGTTAACGGTCGTCAAGTAGAGTGTTTGTACGACACAGGACTGGACGGGGAGGCCGTGATTTCTGCGGATCTGGTACATCCAGAACAATTCACAGGTGAGTCCTTGGATATACAGCCTGCACAGAAGAGTGCTGTAGCCTTGAAGTTGCCCATTGCTAATGTGGAGATTCGGTCAAGGTATGTCACCGGCACAATCAAAGCTGCTGTATTGACCGATCCCATTTTCCCAGTAATCCTCGGTTGCCGGTATGTCTTTCTGGGAATGCCCAGGGAGCCAATCCATATGGGAGCAATACAGACTCGCTCTCAGACGAGAACGGAAGAGGCAGAATCAATTGTGACTAACCCAATGCCGGGGGAGCTACGAACTTCCCAGAGTGAGGATGCTACTTTACGTCCTTGCTACAAAAAGCTGCAGAAAAGTGCTGATCCACTAGGACGGGGGCAGTACTACATGAAGAATAGGATACTCTACAGGAGAGCAGGAAGGGGAGACAACCTATACGGCCAGTTGGTCGTCCCGAAAGCTCACCGGTCCCAGATTCTTCATATGGGGCATACCATCTCCTTTAGTGGACACATGGGTATTGCCGCCACCATGCAGCGGATTTCCTGCCATTACTATTGGCCGGGAATGACAGATGATGTGCGTCGGTATGTGAAGTCATGCCCTGAGTGCCAGAGGGTGGCACCGAAACACTGGACAGCACCGGTGGTGTTGGGTGAGATGCCCATCATGAACTCTCCTTTCGAGAGGGTAGCCATCGATATCGTGGGTCCACTTCCCAGGACTAGGAAGAGGAACATGTATATACTCACAATGGTGGATTGCTGTACAATGTGGGGTGAGGCCATACCGTTGACCACGATTGACTCGAAAAGAGTGGTGGACGCACTGATGGAGGCCTTTACCAGATTAGGCTTTCCGGATCAAATTCTGACGGACAATGGGTCTCAGTTTTGTGGAAAACTCATGGAGGAGGTATTTAGGGTGTTCCATTCTAACCACATACATACCAGCCCTTACCACCCTCAAGCCAATGGACAAGTAGAGCGTTTCAACGGCACGTTGATGACAATGCTCAGGAAACTAGCGCAGGAAAAACCTGATAGGTGGGATGAATATATCCCAGCGGCCCTCTTTGCCTATCGGGAAGTTCCTCATGGCTCAACAGGACTACCACCCGCTACGTTGCTGTTTGGTCGTCCAATCAAAGGACCGTTGGAAGCCATGTTGAGGAGTTGGACTGAAGAGGGGACGTCAGAAGAAGTGATCTCATCCTATAAATACGTGGAGGAACTGAAAGAAAAACTCCACAAGGGATGGACTCTGGCAAATCAAAACTTGAAAAAGGCCAGCAAAAGACATGCGGCTTACTACAACCGTAGGTCTAAAGAAAGATCTCTAGAGGTGGGAGATAAAGTCTTGTTGCTACTCCCAACGGGAAACAACAAACTGGAGATAGGTTGGCAAGGACCATTTCCCATGGAAAGGGTGATATCCAGAACCAACTATCAGATCCGGATCCGGGGAAAGTCGAAGATTTTCCATATCAATCTCTTGCGGAAATACGAAGAGAGACCCGGAGACAAGGCAGCTCACCTCATGGCAATGGCAGTTGCAGTGGAGACGGAAGTGGGAACCAACGAGGGCAGGGAATATCCCTTAGTACACCAGGAAACCTATAGGGATGTGCAAGTGAACCCTGATCTGACCTCCCAGGAGAGGGAAAGGATAACCCAGGTTCTCAAGTCTCATAAGGAGATACTGACTGATAAACCAGGACGAACGAGGTTGGTGGAGTTCGAGATGACTTTGACCACGCAGGAACCTGTTCGTCAAAAGGTTTACCCAGTGCCATTCTCTAAAGAAAAGAACCTGGAGGAGGAAATACAGAAACTGCTGGAGGATGTCGTGATTGCGCCATCCACATCCCCATACAATGCGGGGGTAGTTTTGTTACGCAAACCAAGTGGAGAACACCGGTTATGTATAGATTACCGACTTCTGAACAGTCATACACAATTTCAGGTGGAACCTTTGCAGAATCCAACTCAGTTATTCGCTAGGCTCCATAAAGCTCGGTACTTTTCAAAGGTGGATCTGAGTCGGGGGTACTATCAGATACCAGTCAAACCGGAGATTCGACCACTGTTGGCTTTCAGTACACCCAGTGGACACTACGAATTCAAGGTCATGCCCTTTGGACTCAGCAATGCACCTAGTGTGTTTACACGCATGATGAGGACTTTACTTGATCCTTTACAGGATCCGTCCATCATCTCATTCATGGATGATATTCTGATTTCCGGTGACAGCTGGGATGACCACTTACAATCCTTGGAGAGAGTGTTTAATAGGCTCAAGGAAGCAGGGCTTACTGCTCGTCCAACCAAGTGCATGATTGGTTACCAGACTCTTGAATTTCTAGGTCACACCATCACTCCAGGACACATAGTCCCAGAAGAAAAGAACCTGGAGAAAATCAGAAATGCACCAAGGCCAAAAACGAAGAAGGATGTGCGATCTTTTCTCTCATTGTGTGGGTTCTACCACAAATTTATCCCACATTTCACTGAACTGGGAGCTCCATTGACGGAAACCTTGAAAAAGGGATTCCCGGACCAAATCATTTGGACACCAGAATGTGAGAATGCCTATAGTCAGTTAAAGGAGGCCTTGGTCAGCAAACCTGTATTACAGCTCCCTGACCTTTCCAAACCATTTGTGTTGAGAACGGATGCGAGTGCGATTGGAATTGGGGCAGCTCTGTTACAGGAAGGAAAAGACGATGCTTCGGTTTTGAAACCTGTAGCATACGCAAGTAAGAAACTACCCACGGCGGAGAGGAATTATTCAACCGTTGAGAGAGAGAGTGCTTGTCCCTCGTATGGGCAGTGCAAAAATTCCAGCCATATTTGTATGGAGTTAAGTTTCGAGTCCAGTCGGATCATCAGCCCCTGATGTTCCTGGCTACTTCTCAGAAGCTCAACGCCCGTTTGATGCGGTGGTCGTTGTTACTTCAACCCTATAATTTCACAGTGGAGTACATTCCTGGGAAGGAAAATGTTGGAGCGGATTTCTTATCAAGACACCCAGCTCCTGAAGAAGAAGAATGAATCATCTGGATTGAACTCATGGTGGAGAAGAGTGAGATGGACTACTCTCTTAAGAGGGAGCCTATGTCACGAGATCGCCATGAGTTAACCAGATAATGATAATACAGAAAGTTTGCTTAGTGCATATGTTCGAGGCCACAGGTTGTTTCAACAAATCCAGGAAATGTAACTGCACGTGTTTACATCTGGTCGACGGATTGGGAACACTCGGTGGTGAGGGAGACGGGTCCCGGCATCGCTTTGACAGTTTATCAACATTCGAATACAGATAGAATCCGTCGGATCCTGGTTGCAACCGGATGTCTTCCATCACAGGTCGGGCAGAGTTAACAGCTGCAGATGTGTAGGGGAAGTGAGTGAGCTGAATCATACATTACTTTGACAGTTCATAAACAGGTTGGATTGAGAGCGGAATTACTCAGCTCGGAAGAAAACAGTCCGTCTGTCATTAGAGTTTCCGGACATCACGCAGATTGGCAGCTTGCTATTGACAACTGTTGTTGGGATCATACAGTAACTCGCTAGCTTGGTGGGGGATGTCTAAACAAGTGATGACAACTCTAACAGTGACTAAGCCAGGGAGGATAGATTCTTGACAATGGATGATATGTCCAAATAACACCTGCAGGACATCAATACCGTCACGTGACCAATTTTAGGTTTTGCCATAAACCATGATTGGGAGAAACAGTGTTGACCAAAACCGTGGATTATGATGGACGTGTTTGTGGGAGAGCTCTACAGTGTTAGATTAATTTAATATTAACTAGCATGGGTCGTTATGGCAAAGTGTAGTAGCCATCCCGGAATGAGGCGGTTTTGCATAAGGTAGTCAATATAGTCTATCTAGGCCTAATTAATATAGGCAGGGGTCTTGTTAAAACTAGAGTGTGATGATTAGCACTGTTAGTTGAAAATAGATTAGTGAAGTGTTGATAAGCTTTACTAGTTGAGAATTGAGTAATGAGGGATAATTGGGATATTCCAGTGGGTGCTCCCTGGTGGGGGGGGGGGGGGGGGGGGTTCCGCACGCTGTTGGTTGTTTTTTTTTTCTTCTTGTCTTGGCCTGATGTAAACCTCTGTGTTCAGTTCATCTGTCCCTGACAGTTTAGGTTCACTGTATTTTCTGAGCGAGGCCGATGGCCACGATCATCTAATAGAGATCAGTGACGGGGAGGCTATCACCAGTTGTATGATTTATTTTACAGGTTCCCTCTGGTTGGAATGAAGAACCCGGAACCAATGAAAAAATCCGATCCCGGATAAATTATGATGCAGAAAGATTGGCCAGCCACCTTCTAAATACGTCGGTGCTAGAAGAAGCTGATACCCATGGCTCGGTGGAGCTGAATGGTATAAGTATCCTACATGAGTGCATACCAGTCTTTAACACACCTGAAGTGATGGATGTTCAGCCCACGTGGAACTAGATCAGTAGGAACTGATGGTCACATTAGATGAAACCAAACATTGAAGTGTAGTTGTTCCACGTATCAAGGAAATCAGAACTGTCAGACAATATCTAGTAAATAAAGCAAGCCATTTTAGTCTAGACTATGACTGTTTAAGAGTGAAAATATAGAATATTTCGCTAGAAGAAACCGTCATGTTCATGAGACAGCGTTCCATTATTTTTCACTGTGCAGAATTATGAGATCGTGGTTTCTCTAAAACTATTAGGAACCATTGTGTTAGGAACAATAATAGTATTTTTTCACGGATTATATTTACATGGGATTCAGATCTCATGGTCATCAGAGCTCCTGGAGGAGGACATGTCTGAAGAGAAGGACACGACTTCGGTGAGGTCCCTTGTGATGAGTCTTGTGATGTCGTGTGATCCTTGCCATGATGAGTGGACTCTGAACATGAACTCTGTGGTCTGACCTATACATTTATATTAAAATACACGACACACATTTTCTTCGCATACACGTCTCATATACGTTACACGTTTCTTTTTTTAATAAATTATTCTTTATTAATTTTTAGAAGCAAGAGTTGTTGAGTATGTTGCGTTGGGGAAGTATGAGAGGGGGCATAGTACGACAGTGAGAGAGTGATAGGAAAAGGTGTCCACGGGCTGATGGAGTGTGTTGGACGGAAGCTGGTGGATTCTCCAGGATATTGATAGGAAAAAAAAATATTATAATGTGGGTGTTGACTCTCCTCACTCCAGGGACGACACTTTAAAGGAGGACACGACATGGGTTTCCCTTTGTCTATCCGTTTACTAGCACGTTTTCTGTCTCTTATCTACCATCATGTGCCATGCCGATAAGCGTGGGCGGTCATGTTTTGCCATCTCACTCGATCACCAGAGTCATGGATCAGCTCCGTGTTTCTGTCTCGACCATGTCACGTTTCCAAGCCATTCAGGTATTTACTTCTTGGTCTTCCCCCTTGGTCTCTTCCCTTCGATCTTGCCTGTTGGTCACCAAGTTCTCCAAGTCATTTCTTCTCATAACATGCCCAAAACATTTTGACTGTCTACGTTTAATTACTCTAATCAGTTTACGTTCTTCATTTGTTTCTTGAAGGACTTGTTCATTGGTTTTTCTGTCTGTCCATAGTATTCTTTGCATTTTCCTCAGAAACCACATTTCCACAGCCATCAGATGTTTTTCAGCTTGACTGCTCATTGTCCACGCTTCACATCTATACAAAAGTACATGTTATATGTAGCAAGCCAACACTCTTTTTCTCGTTTCAATTGATATAATTTTATTGGTCAGTATGTTTTTCATCCTGCAAAAGGCTACCTTCGCAATGGCAATTCTTGTTCTAATCTCTACAAGGCATCTCCCATCAGATGCTATGACTGTTTCGATATAACTGTACCGATTAACTTGCTTAAGAACATGCCCATTTACTCGTATATTACATTGTGGTATTTCCTTCTTCCCAGTGACGGCCATATTCTGTGTCTTCTTACTATTCAATTCTAATTCTAGTTGCTCACAGTGTACAACAACCGCATCTACTAAATGTCTTAGATCCTGTTCATTGTCTGCCATCAAGAGTGTATCATCTGCATATCTAATGTTATTGATGTATTCCCCTCCCTCCCCCCCCCCCCCCCATATTGATTCCTTCCATATCTACTGTATTTCTGAAAATATTTTAACTGTAAGGGAAAAAAAGTTCTGGAGACATTACACTTTCTTGTCCCCCCCCCCCCCCCCTGGGTGTCTCCATCTTGCCGCGGTGGGGGGGGGGGGGCCTTGCGTGTCCCAGTGACCCCAAGAGCATTGTCGACGGAATCAAAACTACATGTCCGACAGCCCTTGGGTTTGGGACCAGACCAAGAGAGACATAACCTGCTGCTCTGCAGGTAGACTGAGGATAGCAGTCCAAATATCAAATCAGGCGCACGAAGCCACAGATGCTTGGTCCAGACACATACTCAAAGGCTCCACCTGAGGGAGATGGCTGAACGCTTCTAAGCCATTAACCCTTGGATGTGAGAGCCAGGCCGATACTCACGTACTGCAAAACGGAAGTGAGATGCTGAGCACGCTACATGCTTAGTTCGGATACGTGTACGAAGGCTCTCAGCTGGGGGATATGAGGGATCCCCGGATGAGAAGGCCTGGCCGTTTTCTCGCTCAGATACACGGAGGTAAGGTGCTGAGCAGGCGGCACGTGTAGCATACCTCATGAGCGAGATCCAAGGGAAAAAATTTCCCCAGTCGCACGAAATGATTACGAAAAATATCTATATATATACTCACATCTGTATCTATACTCACAGAGAGTGTTGTCAAAGGTGGAAAAACGTCTCAATGACACGAAATGGAACGCTTGGCCGACGAATCCATTGCGGGGACCGAAGTCCGAAACGAAAGCTTACCTAGTGGATGTCGCCCTAGTCTGTCCGTTCCTGGTTTGTTCTTGAGCGACCAGTGGCAAGCGAAATACCCAATACATGGAAGTGAGGAACCAAAGCAGCCATGAGCAGGACGTGGAAATTCCTCGGGTGAGCCCAGTCACAGAGCAATATGTGCCGGCTCTGCAATTATGGAAGCCTCCTTGGATAGCGGGGAATGCCCATGGTCTGCCCCTCCTTCCTTTGAGGGTCGACCGTGATGTCTTTGACCGTTCTACCCTGACCAGCTGAGATGTGGGCGACACAACTAGAAAAAGTCTAACGTGCCCCGAAACCCGAGGAAGGCTAACCTCATTAAAAATGCCCACCAAAGTCGGAAGTGCCGGCCTACGGGTGGCAAAATAAACATTGGCACTACGCAATTACGTCCGAGTGAAATGTCTTTCGTGCTAGGAACCGCTCTGACTACTAGTTTCCGAACGCCGCTCATGTCCGGAACAGCTCTGACTAAATAGTTTTCCGAATGTCCGTCGTGCCCGGAACTATAGAGTCCCCGGGGCACAACGACAGGTGCATGTCCGAATCGAAAACTCTCTGAGTGGATACCGTCTGCAAACCGGTCTGGTTTGTGCGGGAATGGACCGGGGCGAACGAAACGCCCAATACAGTGTATATTGAAGTGAGAAATTAAAGCAGCCATGAGGAGGACGTGACGATTCCCTCGGTGAGCCTAGCACCAGCGCGCTATGTATCGGCCCTGCAACTATGGAAGCCGCCCTGGATGGCGGAAAATCCATGGACTGTCCCTACCTACCCTTGAGGATGATCGTGAAGTCTTCGATTGTTGCAGCTTGACCAGCTGGCATGTGGACGGTACGACAAAAGTGAGAGTCTCCCAGGAATGCTAACCTGGTCAAAATTGCACGCTAAAAATCGGATGTGTTGGCCTAAGGGTTTCGGCCCTAGGGTGCCTAACGAGACACACCGCAATCAGATCTGAAAAAAAACAAAAAAAAACACCCCGGATGAATGCAAAGAAGAAAAAGACACATCCTTGCCCTACACCTCTTTTAATAGGCTGATATTGAACTACATCATTATCAATTCTGATGGCAGCTTGTTGTTTCCGATATATGGTTTTTACAAGTCTAAGGTCTTTTCCATCAATTTTTAGATCTTCAAGCATCCTTATCATGTCGACATGTCTCACTTTATCGGAAGCCTTTGTGTAGTCAATAAAGCAAAGATTTAGATCTTTGTTTACTTCTATAGAATGTTCATTTACTTTTCTCAGTATATACACAGCATTTACTGTACCCTTGCCTTCTACAAACCCACATTGTTCTTCTACTATTTCGGGTTGTATTTTCTTCCTAAATCTGTGCATGATAATTCTCAGCAGAATCTTCGTGATGTGGCTCATTATACTAATTGTTCGATGTTGATGACATTCCAAGGCCCCTGCTTTCTTCGGGATTGCAATACATGTAGAATTACATAATTCAGGAGTTATATATCCAGTATCATATATTGCGTTCAGCAGCCTGGTGATTTCTTCTTCTTCTTCTTCTTCGTTCATCCGGAGATTTTTTTCGGATGTGATTGCGTTGTGCCTGTTTACAGCAGAGCTGCGTTCTTGCGCCGTTAGGCCGACACATCCGACTTCTGCGGGCATTTGTTGACCGGGTTAACCTTCCCGGGGTTTCTTAGGACGTTTGGCTCTCACTGTTGTGGTGTTATCTCCCATCCTAGCTGGCCCATATAGAACAGCCAAGGACATCCTGGTCAACCCTCAAGGGAAGGCAGGGGCAGACCATGGGCATTCCCCGCCATCCAAGGAGGCTTCCATACTTGCAGAGCCAACACACAGCGCTCTGGTACTGGGCTCACCCAAGGAATCGTCACGTCCTGCACATGGCTGCTTAGCCTCACTTCCGTATATTGGGCCTTCCGTTCACCATAGGCTGTTCTTCCGGAAACTAGAAGTATGCAGTCTGCAGATGACATCCACACAGTGAGCTTTCGATTCGGACTTTCCGCACAATGGATTTGCTATCCGAGCAATATTCCATTTCGTACCACTAGGACACTTTTTCCACCTTTTTTGAAGCCCACACAGTGAGCTTTTGATTCGGACTTTCCACATAATGGATTTGCTATCCAAGCAATATTCCATTTCGTGCCACTAGGACACTTTTCCCACCTTTTTTGAAGCTCACATTGAGCTTTTGATTCGGACTTTCCACGTAATGGATCTGCTATCCAGCAATATTACATTTCATGACTCTGGGAGGCTTTTGTAACCGACATACTTGTGGTATGAAGTGTGGCAGTCTGAATACTTCTTCATACACCTTTAAATGTCAACCTGTATGTAGTTAAAGTAAGCTACGGTCAACTTGAGCTTGTTGATATCTCCATAGAGCTTGTCCTCAAATGAAGCAGGTGTGGGCCAAAATATCTTTCTCTGTTCTGCATATATTGGGCAATCCTGAAGCAAATGTTTTGCTGTCATTTTTCCAGTTCGACAATTACATTCATCAGTATCTCCTATCTTTAGTTTATTGAACAAGTCGTATTTCAGCCTGTTATGTCCTGTGCGGAATCTGAAGATTGCTACTTGTTCTCTTCGGTCGAGTTTGTAATATGCATCATCCTTGTGGTGGCCTGGATGCTCTGATTCCCATTTGGTTATATAGGTGCTTTTTATCAACCTCTTTGCCTCATTATAGGTTATGTCTATGTCAGGCTGTGGTAGTCGTCCGCCCTCTTTTGCCAGTCTGTCAGCCTCTTCATTTCCAGGTATACTGCAATGTGATGGGATCCACTGTATTACAACATTTTTGGATTTCTGGCATAGACCATGGAGTGCTGCTCTTAGGTCAGCTATTTCTGTGCTGTTATTGCTCTTCAGTATTGAGACAGCTGACTTTGCATCTGTGAAGATAGCTATTTGCTTCTCCTTATTTTCCTCCATCAGGAGCATTTCTGATGCAGTTTTCAGAGTCTCTACCTCCGCTTTGAAGTTACTTGAAAACTTTCCAGTTGCCACTGAATGTGTTTTTTTCACTCCATTTTTTAAATTTAGGAGAATTCCTCCTCCTCCATTCTCTATTGAATTTTTGGCTGATCCATCTGTATATGCATGAGTCCAATTGCTGCTTGGGTAATGTTCTTTTATGTAGTTTAGGATTATTTCTCTTCTTTCGGTTTCATGCTAAGTGTTATTTTTCTCAATACCAGGAATGTTTTCTATCATCTCAGGCAGTTGCTGCTGTCTCCAAGCTGGGAACTTGTCTGCATTGTAAATGGGTTTGACTGTTGATATGTTAAGTATGGGATCTGCCCTAATCTTTCGTTTTGCAGTTTCTACAAAGTTGCTACGCTTCAGTCTTCCCTTTCCAAAACCACTAAACCTTTTATACATAGAGTGGTCTGTCAATTTTCTAAATGTTTCTGCTTGTTGCTGGGCTCTGCTATCTCTTCTATCCTGCATTGGTTGTAAACAAGTGATCTTTTCTAGTTCATTAATAGGCGTTGTCTTCAGGCTTCCAGTTATGATTCGCATTCCTTGATTTTGGACTCTACTTATTTTGTTAAAGTTTGACTTAGCTGCTGTTGCCCAAGCTGCAATGCCATATTCCAGTACTGGCCTCACCCGTCCAGTATATAACTTCTTGAGAACTTTCTCATCTGCTCCCCACGTTGTACCAGCAAGCTTTTTCATGATTGCCATTCTTTGCCTTGCTCTTGTTTGATTTTTCTCAACCTGTGTTTTCCATGTCAGGCGACGATCAAAGGTGACTCCGAGATAGTTTGGATTTTCTTCATGGCGCAATATTTTTCCATTCAATACCAGCTTAGGTTGCTGAGTTTTATTTGAGAGGGAGAACACTGTGCATGTTGTTTTCTCCTCACTTATCTTCACTAGCCATGATTTTGACCAGTCCTCTAGTGCTAATAAGGCTTGCTGTATTCTGCTGTTAGCTGTACTAATATATTCTTCAGATGTCCATATGGCTAGGTCATCTGCAAAGGATGATGTGTGTACTCTGGCTGGAAAATTTTCTGTGATGTCGTTTATATATGCTAGGAATAATGTTGGTGAAAGAACTCCTCCTTGGGGGACACCTTGCTCCAACAGCATCATTTTGCTGGTTTGTCCTTGTACTTTTCTCCTGGCAGTTCTGTTCTCAAGGTAGTGGCTGATCCATTTGTACATTTTCCCACAAACATGCATTTTTTGCTGTTTTACTTTCAGTCCTTCCTTCCATACTTTATCAAATGCTTTTTCTAAATCTATCCAGACCGCTAGAGTGTACTTTTTCTCTTGGAAGGCATCCTCTATTTCCTGAGCTATATAGGTTATTTGATCTTCAGTGGATCTGTACTTTCTGAATCCTGCTTGGTGTGGTGTTAAGAGTTTGTTTTCTTCCAGATGCCATGTTAGCCTGCCATTGATAATGCGTTCCATTAATTTTCCTACGCAGCTAAGTAGACTGATAGGTCGATAGCCATTTGGTTCTTCCAGGTCTTTTCCTTTCTTTGGGACTGGTATTAGTATAGCTTCCTTCCATGCCTGTGGGACTATTCCCCTCTTCCAGCTGTAATTTAGGACTGCTAGTAGTTTCTTTTTTGCCTTAGTGCCTAGTCCTATTAGCATTTCATTTGTGATTCCATCCTTTCCTGGTGATTTCTTCTTTTTTAGGGTATTCATTGCCTGTTCCATTTCTTCCATTGTTAGATTTGCCATCATATATTCTGCTGCTGTCTCTGTATTTCTATGATGTATCTGTTTGTCTTTGATTGCTTTCTTCTGTTCGGTTGTAATATCAATGTGGTTTGCATTTGCATAGTGTTCCATTAGTGCATTTGCAGCCTTTTTTCCTGTAAGCAAGGCATTTCTTTGTTTAATTGTTATTTGTTTGTTTCTAGGTCCTTCATTGTTCATGGCTTTCACTAGTTTCCATAGTTTGTTTCCATCCCTGTCAAAATTCAGGTTTTCTGTTTTTTTCCCTCCAACAATCTCTTGTTGTTTGATTTACTGTTCTTTTATATTTTGCTGAGATGGCTTTGAGAGAGATGTTCGCTTCAATTGTTCGTTCTCTCTCTGCTGTCTTCCTGGCATCTTCAACTTTGTCCTCCAAACTTTGTAGTTCTTCAGTCCAGTATGGTTTGTAATTTTTCCTCGCTCCTCTTGGAATGGACTCAGTGGCTGCCTGTATTATCGCTCTGTTTAGACTTTCCACCATTTGTTTTATGTTGCCATATCGTGTATTTATGTTTTCACAATATTTGTCTGTTAGTATGGCAAATCTGTCCCAATCTGCTCGTTTGTAATTCCAGCGGGGCAAGGGCTTTTGCTCCTGTGGAATATACTCCATATTCATTACAAGCTTGATTGGTCTGTGGTCACTACCTGCTAATTGGTCCAGCACATGGCGATCGATTTTGTGGAGGATGTCTCCTGTGCAGAAAGCTAAGTATGGAGTAGAAGTGGTAAGCCATCTTCTGGAGTAGAAGCTCGGTGTGTCATCCGCTTTGTTGAGTAGATGGAGATTTGAGTCTATTTCCCAGTCCTCCAATTCATCTCCTCTTTTGTCAGTATCTGGGTATCCCCATCTTTCTGAACGGCTATTAAAGTCTCCGACAACAATGCAGTTTGTGTCAGTTATTTTCATGTTTGAGAGTGTAAGGTCCTTATCTGCTGGGCTATACAGATTGTAGATTCTTATTTTCACGTTATTTATCATTATATCAACACCTATAATTTCCGTTTGGTTGTCAGAGATCACAGATACTTCGCTGCAAGGTATTGTATTTTGTGTAAGTATTAGAACTCCTCCTTTGTGTCCTTCGCCGTCGAAACGTGTGGCCTGATATCCTCTGACTGAGAATTTGTGATTGGCGTTGAGGTGTGTCTCTTGAATGCATGCCACATCTATTCTATCTTTATGAAGACGCTGTGTTAGGGAGTCTTTCTTCTTGTAAACTCCTTCGGCATTCCACTGTAGTATGTTGAGTGTCCGGGGTATTTGGTCAATAGCTCTTAACCTACTCCTCTGTGCCTTGACTCCACAGCACAGGGGAAGGTGACCACCAGTAGTCATGGTGGACCCCCTCGAGGCAGGGGGCCCGGCACTATCGCCGCCTGATGGGACTTCACGGGATTAGCACCATAACGATTAATTTTGATTTGTGGCATCATGAATTAAGTTACGTTGCACTGCTTTGTCAAGCCTGTGGCTCAGTACATCCGATTTCGACAAGCATTTATTCGGGATGCTTTCCCTAGCCTTTGACTGTCCCCAGTCTACCTACAAGGCAGCAGGTTTGTGTGTCTCTTCGTCTGGTCCCTCTCCCTTGATCTGTCCGCCATGGGTGGCCCTACCAGTAGCTGTGCTACCGTCGGCATAGCTCTTGGGGTCATTGGGACGCGCAAGCCCCTCTACCTCGTCACGGTGGACACACAGCAGAGGGGGTGATTTGGTCTATTCCATATTCTTCTAAGGCATTGATTATTTCTATTGAGACGTTATCTGTACTCGGGGTCTTGCCAGTTTTCATATGGTTAAAAGCATTCTGAACTTCCATCTTGAGAATTGATGTTCCTTCATTATTATTCTGATGATCATATTATTCTTTTCTTGTATCATCATAAAGGTCTTTCACATAATCTGACTACGCATGTAAAATCTGATCTTTTTCTACTATGATTTTGCCATCTTTGGTTTTTAGGCAACCCGTTGATTAGTGTGTTCTTTTGTTAGTGATGTCATTAATTCTTTTATGCATTAATTTGGTATTCCGGGTGTTGTGTTGGTTTTCAATTTCCTTCATTCTTTCTCAAGCCATGTTTCTTTTACCTCTTTGCAAAGCTTCTTAATTTTCCTGTGAATCTCTTCATATTTTTCCTTGTTATTTTTGTTATTTCTTCTTATTTCCATGAGTTTTAAGATGTCTTCCGCCATCCATTTCTTGCGTCTTTTTATGTTTATTTTTGGGATGGTTGTTTCTGCAGCTCGGTTGATTGATTTCTTTAATATTGCCCATTGGTCGTTGCCATATGACGGCACACGCCACCAAAAGGTAAATGGGGTTTTCCAGTTATGCACGAAAATGGACAAACCGAAAAAGGAGAAACCATTGGGAACGTAAAGAATGTCACAAGACAACAAAGGACAGTCTGTGTGTGATTCTGATAAGGAGAGGACGTATCTTCGAAGGAGCCCGTGTTGGTTAAGCGCTGTATGCGGTTATTTCCGAGCTTCGGCAAATAGATAACAGCAGGAACGATCGATTGGCAAGGATATACAATGCAGGACGAAAGCCTAGACATGTCTGAACTCAGAACAGCGAAATAGCGGGTTTACGCCTCAAGGTGAACATTTGAATAGAATAGGGAGTTTCGTAAAATGCTAGATGATAAACGCCGCTCCTACATCCAGGGGCAGTTTTATAGTATGCGATAATATCCATATTGTTTTCACTCAACACGATAATAAAGTGTGAGTTAGTTCATTGGATTGGCGTCAGTCTATTTGTCACACTTGTGACTGTTCAAGGTGAGTTCAACGTACTTTCTTAACGAGTTTATAATTGATGTTCATTCCACCTTTAAATGGAGGGAGTAACCTCATGCCAGAAGATTGTATCGTCTTGATAAAATATTATTGTCTAAGACAAATTTCCAATTACCACGTTTAGCTTATTTAGACGGTTCTTTCACGTTTTTAAAACATGTTTGTAATTTTGGATCTTGTTTTTGTTCACTCGGTAAATCAGTTGTCAGTCTGATATTGTTCTGTATATTGTCAATGTCTGTCTGAGAAGGTTGATCAATGTTCCTTCGATCTTGAGCTCTTGTAACTGCATTCGCTCGCGCGTGTTCAATCTCCTATTGCATTGCCTCTTCATGAGTGAACTGATTTGCATTGGGTATATTCCCAATTAGTAGACCAGCACAAGGGTTAGGTAATACTGCTGCATTTATTGTGCCTTCAAAGTATGGTGATTGTATTGTAATTGTGGCAACTTTATATCTTTCGATTGTTCCTCCAAAAGTTCTGCAGGCAATTGTTTCACCTGTATAGTCCTCTGTTTTTATCAATCTTTTATCAACTTCAACAATTGAAGCTCCTGAATCACGGATACAGGTAGTAGGTTCACCATTCACCCATGCCTGGTGAACTTTTAGTTTGCCATTTTGAATATTATATTAAACCTGGCGAGGAGTGGGTGCAAGTGCCAACAGACTTCTGCACATCCTTTTCAGTTTGCATCCAACTAGATAGAAAATGCAGACAAGAAAATCCGGCTGCTGTTGAGGCTGAAGTACAAGCGTTGATTTTCGAGAATCCGCTAGACGGTGACGCGGTCATCTACACAGATGGGTCGGGCGTCCGACATGTGAGAAGCTCATGTGCCTTTACAGCTCAGGACGGAGGGAGAATTGTGAAGGAGGACTCTGGTGCTTTCACTGAAACCACAAGTAGCCTGACCATGGAAGTCATGGCAGTAAGTAAAGCAATAACATGGCTCGAGACACAGACATTCACTAGGGCTTGTTTCCTTAGCGACTCAATGAACATGATCAAGAGGATAGAGGAGGGGTCGATCCGAAGAGAATGGTTGCTGCCTCTGAAGCGGTCTACGCTGGCAAAGATTAGTTTCATCTTCGTGCCAGGTCATGCGGGAGTACAAGGAAATGAGCGGGCTGACAAGCTCGCAGGTGAGGCTACTGTGGAGGGCGGACGCGCCATGGACCAGGCTGACATTCTGAATGCTCTACGAGAAGTGAGACTTTTGCGAGAACCAAGTGATGACTTTGAATCTACAACAATGGCCAGACTGCGGGAGCAGCAAATTAAAAGAGGAGTGGCCAAACAAGAACACTACGCAGGAAGCCAAAGAAGATTGATAAACCAACACAGAACTGGCGTCGTTAGCCGCTACACGCTGCGGGATTTGCTGAGGAGGGGATCCGAGCACTTATGGACTGAATGGTTCGATGTGCAACGAGGATGATCTGTCGACTAACTAACTAACTAACTATTTTGAATATTAACGGCATTAGCTTCATGAATTGTTTCGACAGATTCGTCAATAGGACTGTCTGTTAAAGTCTTGTCAGTCTTGTCATCATACTGTTGTATGATAGCTGCGTGTGTCTCTTCTAAGTCATCAGAGTCACTACTCGAAAATACGT
This sequence comes from Cepaea hortensis, assembly GCA_963921405.1. Taxonomy (NCBI): domain Eukaryota; kingdom Metazoa; phylum Mollusca; class Gastropoda; order Stylommatophora; family Helicidae; genus Cepaea; species Cepaea hortensis. The sequence continues at coordinate 235,932,679 of OY992876.1, forward strand.
ATGCGGTACTCGCTTCCTTCCAAGAATTTTTCATCGGACAAGACCTGCTAGTATGACCGTACGCCCGACACGAGAAACATTTGATGCTCCTCTTGTAGGAATTATACTTACTTCTTTTCTTCGCTGTGATGTCACGAAGATAATCTGTATATCCAGGGTGTCGATCACACATTTCCAAATGTCCATGTGACAATTTGCAATATTGACATCTGGATAGGTGTCCTTTCCTTGGTCTGTCTCCTTCTCTATTAGAATACTGGTATGGACTATTTCTATTCTTATTACCACTAAATTTTCTAAACTTACCATTGCCTTTCTGGAATCTAGCACTTGCACCTATTACAAGTTCTGGCTGTGTACAATTTGCGAATATGTCTCGATGTGCATTGAAATATGATTCTCCTCTCGTTTCCATTTCCTTAAGATCTTTGCATTTATTCTGTACTAGAAATATAGAAATGACCTCTGGTACTGCAGATAGTAGTCTATCTCTAATTATTAAGTCTCGAATTTTATCGTAATCAGACCCAATATCAGCGGCTTTAGTCCATTTATCAAAAGATGAGGATAATTCAGAAACAAAATCAAGGAAAGTTTTGTTAGATTTAGGAGTGAGTGTTTTAAACTTAGTACGTAAACCCGACTCATGTAAACTGAAGTGTGCCAAAACACGATCTCTCATGTATTTGTAGTTGGTATGTAAGTCCTCAGGTATTAACTCGATTACCTTTAAAGGCTCTAACGCGAGATGCCTGTGGAACAGAATCGGTACGGCCTGTTCATGTACCTTGTAGAACTTTACGAGCACTTAAAAATTAGTAATCCAGGAACTTACCGAATCGCCTTGTTGAAAGTTGTATATCCTTGCCAATCGATCGTTCCTGCTGTTATCTATTTGCCGAAGCTCGGAAATAACCGCATATAGCGCTTCACTAACACGGGCGGGTTCCAAATGTTGCTGTATGTAGCCGAGGCGCGGTGTTGGGGTGAGCGCCCAACATTGCTCAAATACCTCAATGGCTCGTGAATACATAACCTATGCAGCAAAAGTCCAACTCCTGGCCTTCACGTGGCGGGCCTGTTTAAACTAACAGGAGAAGGGGCGACGGCGAGTCTCTGGCGCCGGAAAATAACCAGTATGCTCTAGATGTGTATGCACGGACATGCATGCGCAGACAGGCGTGTGCGCGCGTACACATCTACACTCGAGTGAGACCACAGTCTGCTCTAGCAAAGAAAGGTGCTGAAGACGGAGGCAACCAGCCAAGAGGCGCACCACAGAAATCAGGATGCCACGCAATCACGCAAAATGGAATATGTCGACTACTGCTAATCGTTATGGTGCTCGCCCTGCTTTGGACCCCCAGGCAGGTGCAGTGCCGGGCCCTATGTCTCGAAAGGGTCCAACCCCAACTACTGGAGGTCCTTCTCAGATGTCCTGTGGAGCCAGGGGACATGAGAATAGGACGACTGGCCATACTAAACTAAGACTTAAAATAATGCACTGGAATGCGGAGGGAGTCAGCAACAAAAAAGTTGAATTAGAAAACATCCTGGACAAAGAGAAAGTAAGCATATGTTGCTTGCAAGAAACTCACCTCAATGAAAATATAGCCTTCAAAATCAGAGGCTACCAGTGTTACCGATCTGACCGAAAGAACAGGCGAAAAGGTGGGATACTGACCCTTGTAAGAAATAACATCATGGCTTCCCAAATCAAAGTCTACATGGAAGGGGCTGAGTATCAGACACTTAAACTTAAGACAGGTAATACAGATCTACATCTGATCAATTACTACTGTCCAAGTGACCGCCCACAGGCACTGGACACTCTACCACTAAAAGAAAAAATGATTGTGTGTGGCGATTTCAACAGCCACTCGCAGAGCTGGGGCTATGATCACATGGACCAGAGAGGAGAGAGACTGGAAGACTGGCAAGATGAGAATAGATTCATGTTGATTAACAAGCCGTCCGACCCACATACTTTCTACTCGAGATCATGGCACTCTTCAACTACACCTGACCTGGCTTTTCATTCACCAGACCTGGAGTGGAACATTACACGAACTGTTGGGAAACAACTTGGTGGCAGTGACCATCGGCCAGTCTTTCTAACCGTAGAAAATGAGCTTGTAAGTGAAAGCAGCACCCTCTCGAGGTGGAACTACAAGAAAGCAGACTGGGCAATGTACAAGCATCGCACCAGCATACTGGTTAGAAACCTGAACACTGAGAAAGACATAAATAAAGCAGTTGAAGAGTTTGGGAAATGCATACTACAGGCAGCGCGAGAAACAGTACCAAGAGGAGCCCGTAAACAATATAAACCCTACTGGAGTAGTGAACTGGAACAGTTGCATAATGATGTTGAAGTGTGTAGAAAGCAAGCAGAGGCCACACCCAGCCAAGAGCACCACAATAAATTCCAGCATGCAAAAGCCAAATTTCAAAGGGCCAAGCTGCAGGCTAGACGGAAAAGCTGGCAGGAGAAAACGGAGTCTCTGAACTTTGAAAGAGACACAAGGAAATTGTGGAAGCTAATAAAACAGCTTAATGACGAGGGCACAGGGAGAAACTCAAAAATTGCACTACATAAAGATGGAAAAATCTTAACAAGAAAGCAAGCAGCTGACCATTTTGCGGACTCGTTCGCACAAGATAGCAATATCAAAATTAGTCCAGAGAATCAACAAGAGATTCGAGAGAAACGACAACATACAGGACAGAAGGAAATAGTACATGAGGTTCTGGAGGCACCCATCACAATCAGCGAACTGGAGCTAGCCATATCAAAACTGAAAATGAGAAAGTCACCAGGAGCTGATGGTATCTCCAATGAAATGATCAGGAACCTAGGAACAGAGGCCAAAACAAAGCTGTTACAGATCTTCAATAACAGCTGGACCTTAGGCAGTGTTCCACAAGCCTGGAGAGAAGCAATCATGATACCCCTCCTAAAATCAGGGAAAGATGGTTCCATTGCCTCTAGCTACAGACCAATTAGCCTCACCAGCTGTCTCTGCAAAACACTGGAGCGCATCATCAATCACAGACTGCAGTGGTACATTGAAAGTAAAAACATCCTTGTGCCACAGCAGGCTGGCTTTAGGCAGTGCTACTCTACGGAAGATCAGACAACCTACCTCTCTCAAGAAATTGAGGATGCATTCCAAGAGAAGAAGCTGGTGCTTGCGGCATGGATAGATCTGAAGAAAGCCTTTGACAAAGTCTGGAAAGAAGGTCTGATGAAGAAACTGAGAAACTGCAAAGTCAATGGAAGAATGTACAAATGGGTGAAAGCATACTTGCACAACAGAAGAGCCCGAGTACAGATAGACGGACTCAAGAGCAAGAAAGTACTACTGCGTCACGGTGTCCCCCAGGGCGGAGTCTTGTCCCCCACACTTTTTCTAATCTTCATCAATGATCTTGTTGCTCACCTACCGCATGGAATTAAAGCGGCAATGTACGCAGATGACCTGGTTCTATGGAGCACAAATGAATATGCATCAGTGGCCACCAGATTGCTACAAAGAGCTGTAGATACATTTGCTGCATGGGCAAATAGATGGTGTGTCAGCATAAACACTGACAAGTGCAGCACCACCCTATTTACCCTCTCTCCAAAACAAAAGGCAGGGATCATCCAGATAAATGGAACACCCCTAAGAGAAGATAAAGAACCAACATACCTTGGAGTAACATTTGATGGCAAGCTGACATGGAGAAAGCACATCAACAAAGCAGTAGCAAAAGCCAGAAGGAAAATAGCCATCCTGAGAAAGCTAAGTGGAACCACATGGGGAGCCAATACGAAAATACTTAGCAAAGTTTACCAACAGAGCATACGACCACACCTGGAATATGGGTCAACTGCGTGGTGTTCAGCATCAAATACCACACTACAAGAGCTGGACAAGGTGCAAAATCAAGCACTTAGAGTCACCACAGGAGGGATGAGATCAACCCCTATAGTGGAAATGGAGAAGATGGGGAGGACACAGGCACTGAGTGAGCGCAGAGATACGAAAACGTTAATACAAGCAGAAAAGTTCCTCAGCTTGCCAGGCCACCCTATGAAGAACAGATTTGAAAACCTAGCTATGGGGCGGTTGAAAAGAAGTAGTTTTATCCACCAGGCCAAACGACTCTGCAGAGAAACCACTGATCTGCCCACAGTTGGTATCCCCCTAACAACTATTCCAGAGCGAACTCCATGGAAAGATGAGCATAGACTATCATTACAAATCCAGACAAAAGTGAGAGGAATATTTGACAAGGAAGAACAGAACAGTGTGCAGCGCAGAACAGCCACTCTCAGCTTCCTTGATGAAGAATACCCACAGGACCTCTGGATCCGAGTCTACACAGATGGGTCAGCACAAAATGCTGTTCGAAATGGAGGAGCGGGAGTGTACATAGAATACCCAAATAATACTAGGGACACAGCCAGAGTACCGACAGGAAAGTACTGCCATAACTATGATGCCGAAATTGAGGCAATCAAGATAGCAACAGAGAAATTACTAAATAACAGCAATGGTACACAACCTGTGGTGCTACTAACAGATGCAAAATCAGTACTCGAGGCGCTCCTCTCTGGGAAATTGCCAGTACTAAGGACACTACTTTCTGAACTTAGCAGTCAGCATAAAGTCACCATACAGTGGATACCATCCCACTGTGGAGTACCCGGAAACGACAGAGCTGATCAATTGGCTAAGGAAGGAGCCAAAGAGGAACAGCCTGATGTGCCCGTTACATACCACCAAAAGAAAAGAATGATCAAATCAGTCAGAAAGCCACCAAAACCTGCTCAAGATGACTACCACATTATGGACAGACCAGAACAAGTCATTATTCTGCGCCTCAGAACAGGACACAATAGATTACGCAACCACATGTATACAAAATTCAAGATTGGTGAAACAGCCATGTGCACATGTGGATTGGCGTCGCAGACAGCAGAGCACATACTCCAAGACTGCCCAAAATATAACATATCTAGGCAAACCTTCTGGCCTAGAGAGACGACGGTGGAAGATAAACTCTATGGACCACTGTGTGAACTGAAAAAAACAGTTCAATTCATGCAAGAGACGACATTGCAGATATAGACATATTTCAAGCGAACGAAAGAAGAAGAAGAACTAACACGGGCTCCTTCGAAGATATGTCCTCTCCTTATCAGAATCACACACAGACTGTCCTTTGTTGTCTTGTGACGTTCTTTACGTTCCCAGTGGTTTCTCCTTTTTCTGTTTGTCCATTTTCGTGCATAACTGGAAACCCCCATTTACCTTTTGGTGGCGTGTGCCGTCATATGGCAGTCGTTGACATCTTGAAATAATATTTACACATCGGACAATGCATCAAATCTGTCCTTTACCTCTACGTTAAATTTATCTTTTATCTCCTCACTCTTCAGTGCCCGTAGATCAAATTTTGTGTTTCTTGGTGTATATTTGATTTTCTTTAATTTTATATGTATATTGCTTAAGATTAATCTATGGTCGCTGTAGCAGTCTGCGCTTGGTACAGTTTTTGCGACTTTTAAGGCATTTCTTCTTCTTCTTCTTCTTCTTCTTCTTCTTCTTCTTCTTCTTCTTCTTCTTCTTCTTCTTCTTCTTCTTCTTCTTCTTCTTCTTCTTCTTCTTCTTCTTCTTCTGCTGCTGCTGCGTTCATCCGGAGTTTTTTTCCGGATGTGATTGCGTTGTGCCTGTTTACAGCAGAGCCGCGTTCTTGCGCCGTTAGGCCGACACATCCGACTTCTGCGGGCATTTGTTGACCGGGTTAACCTTCCCGGGTGTTAAGGCATTTCGAAAACTTCTATTGATGAGAATGTAATAAATCTTATTTTTGATCTTATGATCATGACTCCCCCATGTCCATAATCTCTTAATCTCATAATCTTCTGTCTCTCACTGGTGATTTAATCTCCTTGTGCGTGCTCTACAATACCATTGTCTTGGAGCCCCCCCCCCCCCTAAGCTGAAGCTTCTAATTAATCTTCCTGGCCTCACATCTGCCTTACTTTAATCTCACATCTGTAACCTTGTATTGCTACTTTCAGATTCTTAACCCCCACATCCGCCGTACTTTGGACGTAATCACGCATGTTTCATTACCCCCTTCTCAAAAGAAAACATAGTTTTCAACTAATGAGTGAGTAATGCGTCTCTAAGTTCGAGAACGAGCAAAGTGACGATGCGTTAGTAGCACCTAGTTTAAATTCCACATACTCTCTACTCCATCCCTTGCTAATTTCAACTCCAACACTAAATAATAAAGCAGGTCACAGCAAGCAACCTAACACATTATTCACACATTTTTAAAAATCCAACCTATACATAAAATAATACATTAGATTTTCACATATTGACCCATAAAAGTATGTCCATAGAAACGAGAAAAACAAATGTTGTTGTGTTACACAGAACCTGTACCCCTGTGTGGCTGTGAAGCTTGGACAATGAGCAGTGTCACATTTCACCACACAACATTTACATCATAAACTATCTAGTAAAAAATAAACACAGATCATTGTCTTCGTTGATCCGTGCCCTTGATGGTTTCTGGAGAATAAGTCTTCCATGGTGTTGCCTTTCCCACGTATAGGCATCGGCACAAACGAGTATTCCTGCAGCACGATACTCCATCGATGAACATGTGCGTTCTTCATTGACGCTGTATGAATGAAAGTTAATGGTCTGTGATCAGTTTGCATAACGAATTATTTTTTTTTCATTAGACAACTTGACAGTTTATGTGCCGACCACACAATAGTCATGACCTCACGTTGCCACGTTGAACATTTTGTCTCTGGTGGTGAGAGTCTCTCGGTAAGGTATGGATTTCTGTTGGGCGCAAAAAGAAAATGCTAACCTGCACAGTTCGCGGCGACTGCACTAGCTAGGCGGTCTGAATTCCTCAGGCTCAAAGACACCCCCCAACTCCCCCCCCCCCCCCCGCAATACATCGCTAGGTACTTCTTCTTCTTCTGCGTTCATTCAGAGAGTTTTTTTTTTTTTTTTGGACGTGATTGCGTTGTGCCAGTTTACAGCAGAGCTGCGTTCTTGCGCCGTTAGGCCGCCAATCCGACTTCTGCGAACATTTGTTGACCGGGTTAACCTACCCGGGGCACCGCAAGGTACTATATTGGCAGTAAATGACAGTTGACAGATTTTGACAGTCTAATTTCTTCTCGGGCGTCAGCTTGCTCTCGTCGCAGATGATCTTTGATGTAGGACAGTGCTTATAGATGATGGTATCTAACGAGACGGTATGATCTTCTGTCTTTCAATATATGTGGCACAAGGTGTAGATTCCACTGTCTGTATGATAGCATCATTTCTTACTAGATCTTGGATAGTTAAGTTGGCAACCCTTCTCAAGCACCTCATCTTGCAAGTGTTGATGTAGCGTAATTGTGATTTGGATAATGTCCAAGTTTGACATTGATAGCATAGGATTGGTGTGACTATGCTTTTTATTATCTGTCGTTTTGCGGGCATAGGTACATATGGACGTTTCAGTATGGGTGATAGTTGATATATAAGCGCACTTGCTTTTTGACATGTGATTTCAATGTCTCTGTATATTCTGCCATCTTCTGTGATCACCACTGGAACATAGCCGTCTTGACAGACGATAGTTTGTTAAATGGAGGAGCTGAGTGGTCTCGATGTATGGTGTCCGCCTCGAGTGGTGGAGGTTCCGGATTTAAGCCCCGGTGAGAGCCGGGATGTTTTCACGTGGACTTCTAGTAACAAAAATGTACCCTGGTCTCTGGGTAATGAGATCGGACGCCAGTGTGTATTGTTACGCACGTAAAAAATCCCTTGGCAGTTGAAAATCGAAAAAGAGTAGCCTAACGGCGCTGCCCGGGCAAAAGTTCGAGTTAAAAATCGACCCAAAGTATTTCAGGATCCTCGCCGGCGCTACGGAGTTCGTGCACTGAGCTGAGATTCTCCGGTCTCAGGCTTGTGTTAGGAGTAGAACGGAGCACTCCGGGAAGGATAACCCGGTCAACAAATGCCAGCAGAAGTCGGATGTGTCGGCCTAACGGCGCAAGAACGCAGCTCTGCTGTAAACAGGCACAACGCAATCACATCCGAGAAAAAAAACTCCGGATGAATGAAGAAGAACGGAGCACTTATGGGTTACACCCGTGTGACGTAATGTTGATCCGTCGACTAAACTAAACTGTTAAATGGAGTTATGCACCCCCCCCCCCCCCCGCTCCCCCACACATCTGGGGCTGAATTTAGAGACCTTGTCTTGCCCATGCAATATGATCACTCTCTCGGCCTGCCTAGTTTACTACAGAGGAAAGGTAACACCAATACAACTGAAACAAGACAAGCTGCAGAAGCTGCCAGATCAGCAAAGCAATACTCTAATGTCCGCCTGTCGGAGCTTCCACTCTAAACCAGTCGACTAAGGTTAAGGGCCTTGTCTGCCCTGCCATGGCATTTAGCTGCATTTCCTTGCACTAGGGTAAGGTTTGTACCCTCCCAATTGCGCTCCTCATCTCGAAGCCGTTGACACAATGCGGGGGTCGGGTTTGGTTAGCGAATGAATGATTCGTGATGCTACTGAATGAATGAATATTGCATCTGCTGTATTTTGAACTCAGCTTAGTAATATAATTTGGATGTTTCAGTATGGGCGATAGTTGTATTGATTGTATTGTTAACATTACTAGACGAACGGGTATGGAGAGAAACACATTAACAAGATGGCTGGTTACTGGTTAGCTGATACTGGACTTCACTTGGTAAAAAAAAAAAAAAAAGTGGTAATCTGGTGCAAGAGTTGTTTTGTTTTGCATATCCTTTACAGGACATCGCTGTCAACACCAGCATCTTTCAGCTATATGTTGATTTCTTGGCAAGATTACGCTCAGTAGTTTGCCATTGATTTCTGAGCGGCCGGCTCACATACCCCGTAAGTTACCGATGCGATTCGAATCACTGATGATTCTCACCGTCATCACGTTACCTACGAGAGTATACAAGATTACGGAGAGAAGTCGCAAACCTCTAAGCCACGAAGCCGGCTTGGGGCAAGAGTAGGAGTCGAAAATGTCACTCTTATCGACAGCGGTTAACGATACTGGAAGAGGAAGCTGGGAAGACTATCAACGACGAGACACAGGCTGTGGAGATCAATTATTCCCTGTAATTACTCTTAAAATGTAACCATTAGAGAACTGTTTGCGGACGACCAAGCACTAATAGCAAAATCAGAAGCTGAATTACAAGACCACATGAATTGTCTAAATGAAATGCGTAGGGAACATAACATGAAAATTAGCACAAGCAAAACAGAGGTAATGACTGTAACTAAAGAAGAAAAAGCAACAACGATTCACGTAAACGAACATCCCCTTGAAACAAGTAAAGAGTTTCAAGTACCTAGGAAATATAATATTATCAAATGGCAAATCAGAAGACGAGATCGAAAATAGATGCAATTTCAATTAGGCGAACCAACTCATTGGACAAATGGCATCAATATCAAAGAACAAACATGTATCAATAACTAAACTACTAAGAAAGCACTTTACAACACAATCTTCCTACCAACTCATGTTACCAATGCCAAACCTGGACAATGACAGAGAAAAAGAAAACAAAAAGAAAAATCACAACAGAAATGAGATTCTTGAGAAGAATACTCAATGTATCAAGAAGAGATAAGATCAGAAATGAAGAAATCAGGACTAAAGTGGGGGTTATGGCTGCACTAGATTTCATTCGAAGGCAGCAAATCAAATGGTTTGGCCATGCCATGTAACTATAGAAGTATAGAATAGATTACCAACTAACAGTATACCACAACAAGCAATGATGAATAATTGTGATGTACAGACCAGAGGGAAGCAGAGGAAGAGGCCGACCACGTAAACGATGGGCGCATGGAATAACAGAGTCCACGGGAATATCGATACATGAAGCCCATAAGCGGGCATTCTCCCGCTGTTTATACTTCACCTCGACACCGTAAAGTACAAGAGGAACATGATGAGATAAAATCAGATGAAGTACTGTTAATCATTATTTGTATTTGGGAAATAGCTTAAAAATGTCTTAACTTATAAGCGGGCCTGTGGCGCAACGGATAACGCGTCTGACTACGGATCAGAAGATTCCAGGTTCGAATCCTGGCAGGCTCGAAGAATTTTTTTTTTTTAAATTTCAGTCGCAATTTATCTGTTTCTCCATTGTATGCTTTTACTTTTATCAAGTCAAAAGTGGGACGCAGAGGTGTTTCCAAGGCACCAGGACCGGCTTATATACTGGCCAAGGCCTATTGACACGTCCTCGTCGAGCGTCCTGGGCAACAGGTCCCTTCGGGGTCCTGGCTAAAGTCAGTAGGATCCCCGATTCCTCCGAACTCGGAGAGTGTCTGTCTGTACGGCGAGGAACCACCAGTCTGCACACCAATAAGCCAGACATGGGACAACGGATACTCATGCAAACCTCAGGTCCTGTATGACATCACACTGATGTTGGACAACAGGATGTGGTACTTCAATTTTAATTCACCGCAAACAAAGGGAATTCCAGGGCATATCCTGGAGTCCCCTTATTCGCGCTTTATCTCGGTGTGCATGACCTTGACCGGAATAACGTTGTCGGTGTGCAGCAAATGGTTTAGTTATGTGTGTGAGTTGACCTGAATATTTCAGTGGTTGTATACTCTTGTGCACATTTAGGGGCTGTTATTTTGTGCTAATTTGTGACCCTGAAAAGGGTCCGTTCCGGTTAGGGTTAGGGTTAGGGTTACACACACTATGTTTCCGTTCGTCGCGCCTTTTTCGCGCCATGTCGTGCCATGACACGCACTAAAAAAAACTTTAATTGAATGGAGATCCCCCGCCAGTGCTATATATAGCTGCTAACTACGCTAAAAATAGCTGCTAAAGCTAAATATAGCCTCGTGACGTCTGTTGCGGTGAATTAAAATTGAAGTACCCAGGATGTCTTCATCCGACATACAGGACTTCGCGTTGGAGCTCAAGCCAACGAACACAAGCAAGCAAGTCAAAAGTCGTGCGCTTGTGGGACCAGGTGGAGAAGGCGGAAAAACAGATTGAGAACCCATATGTGGAAAGAATGAGATTGCGGGGGATTGGCAGGGGTTCTGGGAGAATCTCAAAACTGAGAGGGAAGACCAGGAGAACCTTTAATCATATAGTGGTGGGAACGATTAGTAGTATGACTCTTCGCTGGCTGTTGAACGAGGGGACGGAGCACGTATGAGAATGTCCTGAGTGCAGTGATGCCGGTTCTTAACTCAACTAACTCAATCAAGTCAAAATTGTAATCTTCTCCTTCTTCTTTCGTTCGCTTGAAATATATCTATAACTGCAATGCTGTCTCTTGTATGAATCTAACAGTCTTTTTTAGTTCACTCATATTTGTTATAAAAGTACTTCCCATTTAGATTTCTTTACTTCTTGACCATTAGTTTATGGTCAGAAAAGGTCAACTGAAATGTTATACAGGTCCTGTTCTGCTTTACGGCAGTGAATCATGGAAGGTGATCGAGCAAATAAGAAAGAGTTTAGAAGCAGTAGGGGTGCGGTTCTTGAGACGAATGTTGCGAACCCCTTGGGCTGCCAGAGTAACTAACAACGACTGCCTGGAAGAGGCTAGTGAAACTAGAATATACAACATTGACAAGTGATGACTGTGAATCTGCAACCATGGTCAGGCTGCGAGAATAGCAAGGTGTGAGAATAGCAAGGCTATAGCAAGAGGTGTGGCCAAGCAAGAACACTACGCAGGAAGCCAAAGAAGATTGATAAACCAACACAGAACTGGTGTCTTGAGCCGCCATACGCTGCGGGATGTGCTGAGTTGATCCGAGTACTTGTGGACTGAATGGTTCGATGTGCAATGAGGATATCTGTCGACCAACTTACTATATCTAAGGGGGATAAATTTAAAAAGAATTAACTGTTTCTTAATCTTTCGCATTATTTCCCTTCTTCTTCTCTCGTCTCCATTACCCTATCCCGTTTAACCGCAAAAGAGAGGTTATAATTAGGACCCAATCCAGCCTCAGACTAATAATCCTACCATCGAATCAGCCACATTTCGGATATTAATCTGAAAGAGATTCTTGCTCAAAGAGATGAGTAGCTCTTGCTTCCTTTTGGTATGGATGTGACATTACGTTGTTATCAAGAATATTTACTCTTTGTTCGAAACATTATTCTGTTGTTGCTTTCTTCAAAGGAACTTTGTAATTTGTTATTATTCTGTCTATTTATATTCAATTAATACAAAATGAAAATAGGTAAATGTGATTCTTGCAAAAAAGAGCGAGATAACACACACACACACACACACACACACACACACACACACACACGCACGCACGCACACACGCACGCACGCACGCACGCACGCACACACACACACACACACACGCACACACACACGCACGCACGAACGAACGAACCGAGGCCGACAAAGCGTCTGCCATCGTGTTACCTTAGTTGTAAATGATGATGTCTAGTATGTCTTGGATGGCAGGTGCAAATCTCTGTGACTATTCTTATCACTTGGCACGCTTACACCTTTCTTCTCGCAGATGCGATCAATGGAGTAGACACGACACCCAGTGGCAACCCGAGAATTTTATTGTTCTATGGTGCATCCCTGTAGATCCAGCAGAGCTCTTCGCACGTTTATGGTCTGGCGCTCATCTTCTGTCCACTTAAGACAATACGTTTGATGAGCATCATTCTGTTGTACTTCAATGTCACACCTGTGGTGTTTTCAATTAGTACACTTACTCATTGTGCTATCGCACACTTATACGAGACCAGTTGTGAAACACTGCTCTTCTTGCAACCAGTTTATATAGAATTTACTTTGTTGCAGCCTTGTGTTGGTTGTAGCTGTTACGTGAAGTCGATGTCAATCTTGACGTTGAAAAAATCTTGAGTATCCAAGGTGTAAAACTTGTGTAGAATTGCTGACTGAAGTCTGTGTGTTAGTGCGTGTGTGTGTGTGTGTGTGTGCGCGCGCGTGTGTGTGTGTGTTTAGTCACTAAGCTGTCCCGCGCCCGAATGCCAAGTCCAACCAGTCTCCCCTTTAACTAGTTACCTGTGACCATTGCGTTTCCCGTGAAACGCTGAGCTCACTGAGTATCACTGACCCTGATTTTCTTCCAGTGTTAACCCTTGCTGTTCCTGTCTCTCGGGTTGTAGTGTGTGGTTAATAGTCTGCTAAACTGGGTCTGCATTAACTCCCTTCTGCCCATGACAGGATTTATAATCTTACTTGTTTGCAGGAGTCACGTCTACCTAACTGTTTTCATTTTTTATTGTTATACCCTGCTGCGGCCGTTACCTCTCGTATCTGTTATATTCAATGAAGATTGCTGGTTCTTAAGATAGAAAGGAGCTACTGATGGCTGTAACTGTAGAAGTAATAAAATGAGGCCTAAAAATGTGCTGTAGTAGTGTCCAATATGTGTAGAACAGAGTGTTCTTAGGATGGATTGACCGACCTTGGCGACACACCCGGCCTTGAAACTAACCCGAGACAAAAGAGAGATATTCATTGTTGTAGTTGGTGTTGTTTTAAATATTGTAGTTTCATATTTAAAAGAGATTGAAATACGAACACAAGAGAAAGCTAAAATAAAACATACACGCACTAATACACAACTACATCATATATTCACAATATATACATGAAATGGGTTAAAATGCAATAAAGGCAGTAGCACTTACTACCTTTTCTTGTTTTTTCCTCGTTCATCTCTCTCTCTCTCTCTCTCTCTCTCTCTCTCTCTCTCTCTCTCTCTCTCTCTCTCTCTCTCTCTCTCTCTCTCTCTCTCTCTCTCTCTCTCTCTCTCTCTCCATCTTTTTCCTTTCTTTGTGTGTGTGTGTATAACAGAGTGTTACCGTGTATAAGAGATGTCAACACGATACAAATGCTTGCAGACATACAAATTGATGGAAAATAAGCTGCCATAAAGGTTGATAATGAAGTTGGTCAATACCAGCCTATTAAGAGAGGTGTGCGACAACGATGTGTAATGTCCCCATATCTTTTACCCTGTACAGTGAAAATATTTTTAGAAATTTAAAAGTTTTAAGCGGAATCACCTTTCAGGGACGTAACATCAATAACATTAGATATGCAAGTGATACGGTATTTATTGCAGACAATGAACATGATCTGCAACATTTATTAGATGCTGTTGATGCAGACAGTGAACAATACGGGCTAGAATTAAATTTTTAAGAAGACAGATTATGGTCGTCACGAGGAAGAAAGAAATACCACATTGTAATATACAGGTGAATGGGAATATTCTTAAACAAGTGAATTGGCACAACTATCTCGGAACAGTTACAACATCTGATGGGAGATGCCTTGAAGAGATTAGAACAAGAATTATCATGACGAAGGTAGTCTTTTGCAAGATGGAAAACATACTGACCAATAAAAAGATATCAACTGCATTGAGAAAAAGAGTGTTGAAGTGATACATAGTACCTGAACTTTTGCATGACTGTGAGGCGTGGACAATGAGCAGACAGGCTGAAAAAACATCTGATTTCTGTAGAAATGTGGTTTCTGAGGAAAGTGCAAAGAATACCATGGACAGACAGAAAAACCAATGAGCAAGTCCTACAAGAAAGAAATGAAAACCGTAAACTGATTAGAGAAATTAGACGTAGACGGTCACAATTTTTTTGGACACGTTATGAGAGGAAATAAATTAGAGAACTTAGTGACAACTGACAAGAATGATGGTGAAAAGAACAATTAGAAGGCAGAGAAGTAAATACCTGGATGGCTTGGCCACGTGATATGGTCGAGACAAGAACACATAACTTTTATTTTGGCCATGGTCATACTTCCCACTTCTCGGCTGACAAAGACCTTGACCTATAAGGTAGTCTCCCTGCATGTCCTTTACTAGACGTCGCAGTCAACACCAGCATTTTTTTTTCTTTTCTTGTTGCTGTTGTGATCTCTTGGCAAGTTTACGTTCAGTGTCCTCTTAGTAGAGATAGTAAATTTAAGTACAGTCAAATCTCGGTTTTCGTTGCCTTCGGGTTTCGTCGGTTTCGGTTTTCGACGAATTTTTCTCGAATTTGTTTTGTCGGTTATCTTGGATTTCGTTGGCGTGCCAACATGACCTCGTTGCTAATTTTGCGAAAACAAACGGACCCACGCGTTCTTCTGCTCAGTTTGGCATTGTTTTTCGTTGTGCTAATAATAAAATACGAGAGCGGCATTAAGGTTGCTGAAATCGGCCGAAGTTACGGGCAGTCGCCATCCACAATAAGTTCCATTGTAGTAACAAAGGAAGCAATAAAGGAAGCTAATTTAGCAAAAGGCATAATGTGCTAACGAAACAGAAATCACAAACAATTGGAAATATCGAACAGTTATTAATTGGGATAAATGAAAACCAGTTAGATGGCGAATCTGTTTCGGAGGCAATCATATGTGAAAAGGCCAGACTGTTGTATGCCGAGCTCACTAAGAAAATGCTTGGGACGAGTGCTAGTGTACTTTGTGATTTTAAGGCCAGCAGAGGATGGCTTGAAAAATTCAAGTTTCGCACTGGCATGCACAGTGTTACTAGGTACAGCGAAGGAGTGAGTTCGGACAAGTTTGGGGACAAAATATAGTATTAAACACTATATTTATTCTCTTCGAAATGTGTTTTTTGGTATGTATTTTGGAGTATCTAGAACTAATTAATTGGATTTACATTGATTAATATGGGAATGATTGCCTCGGTTTTCGCATTTCTTAAAACGGTTCTGGAAAAAGATGACAAAGACGTTAAAGCTATGCCACTAAATAACAATACTGTTAGCAGAAGAATAGACGAAATGAGTGAGGATATTGAAATACAACTTGTTGAAAAGCTGAAAACAAGAAATTTCTCGGTGCAAACGGATGAATCAACTTTGAGAGACAGTGAGGCCGTACTTAGAACATATGTAAGATATATTGATAAAGGTGATTTTGCTGAAGAAATGTTGTCCTGTAAATCAGTAGAAAGCACCACTACCTCCAAGGATATATAGTAAGCTAAACAAAATTACTAAGATGTCAATAATATACCAATGAAAAATATAACATCTTATGCTGCAGATGGTGCTTCTAATATGATGGGGAAGAAAAATGGTTGCTTAAAATTGATGAAAGATGAGAATTCATAAATGCTTCTTGTGCATTGTATTATTCACAGGGAAAACCTGGTAGCTGAAAGCATTTCGCCTGTTCTAAATGAAGTACTAAATTTAGTTATGAAGTGTATCAATGCTATTAAAGCTAGTGCCAAATGTGAACGTCTCTTCAAGTTATTTTGTGAAGAACAAAATTAAGACCATGTGAGACTTATACTTCACACTGAAGTAAGAGGGCTCTCGAAAGGGAACTGCTTGATTTATGGAACTATTTGATAATCTTAGTGATTTTTTAAGCGACAAACCTGAAATGAAAAATCTGTTAACGGTCGATGGTAAGGCATTTGGGAGTTATTTAGCCGATATCTTTGAAAAACTAAATATATTAAATAAACAACTCCCGGGGGTTTCGTAAGACGTTTGACTCTCACTGTTGTGGTGTTATTCCACCATCCCAGCTGGCCCATTTAGAACAGCCGAAGACCAATCAACCCACAAGGGAAGGCAGGGGCAGACCATGGGCATTCCCCGCCATCCAAGAAGGCTTCCATAATTGCAGAGCCGACACATAGCGCTCTGGTACTGGGCTTACCCAGGGAATCGTCATGTCCTGCAGATGGCTGCATAGCCTCACTTCCGTATATTGGGCCTTCAGTTCACAACAGGCTGTTCCTCCGGAAACCTGAAGAATGCAGTCTGCGGATAACATCCACACAGTGAGCTTTCGATTCGGACTTTCCCCGTAATGGATTTGCTATCCAAGCAATATTCCATTTCGTGCCACTAGGACACTTGTTCCACCTTTGATGACGCCCACACAATAAGCTTTTGATTTGGACTTTCCACGTAATGGATTTGCTAGCAAAGCAATATTCAATTTCATGCCTCTGGGATGCTTTTGTAACTGACATACCTGTGGTATAAAGTGTGGCAGTCTAAGTACTTCTTCACGCACCTTTAGATGTCAACCTGAATGTAGTTAAAGTAAGCTGCGGTTAACTTGAGCTTGTTGATATCTCCATAGAGCTTGTCCTCAAATGAAGCAGGTGTGGGCCAGAATATCTTTCTCTGTTCTGGCTTGAAATGTTGGAGCGCATACAGAATCCGGCCATGCTGGTGATGCGGGGTGCACAAAAGACACACCAATTATATGCATGATGCATATCCTGACACTACCAACAATGATGGACAGGTATAGGGTCCTTCAAGCCAAAGGATACCTTAAAGTTGCAGATCGGGATTACCCCTGCACGAAGCCATGGGTATTGTCAAGGGTCATAGAATGAGACGGGGAAGGTCCTAGGCGGCAGAGGCGGAAACATCTATACGCCAGGTGTGGGATCTAGAGGCCATCAATCGTGAAAAAAGAATGGGCTAAAGTACCGGAAGACATTATGGGTTGGCACAATGTAATAGTAACACTGGGTCGTGATAGCAGAGAATGGGCAGCGGGCCGCAAAGAGTTTGAGGTACAACAACTGATCCAGAGCAACACACATCAAGGTGACATAGTGAACTATACTGATGGGTCAGTGGTGAGAAACAGATGTAGTGGTTGGGGTTTTATCGTGAAGGCTAATGAACGATGCTTAAAAATGAAGAGTCTGGCATATGAGACTACGACTTCCAGAGAATGAGGATGGAAGCAGTAACAGCAGCCTTCCGATGGTTAGAGAGGTGAGTGGCACCTTACAGTCTTGACAGACCAAGTTATGTGAGTTGGAATTTCGCCAAAATTCCATCACAATGCCTGGGCAGAGCTTCAGAGACCATGTGGTGCCCAAACGACATGTTCCCTCTCTCGGCCTTGCCTTTTTTGATCCAGAGGAATGGGTAACCAATACGTCTGGAACAAGGTAGGCTGCAGACGCTGGCGGCTCAGCGTCAAACCTCCGAGACCTCGCCTCCACGAGCAGGAGATGAGCGATGGCCAGACCCTAAACCCTTGGGATTTGACTTAGAGGTGTTCAGCAGGTAAGGGTTGTATACGTGCTCGGACCTTTGGGTGCGTACACCTGTCAAACGTAAGTGTCTGAGAACAACTGCAACAAACATTGTATTCATTACGGACTCCAGGAGTATGCTTAGTAAGGCAGAGAAAGGAATGTTTCGGGTGGAATGGCTTTCCTCGCTTCAGAGGTCACAGAGTGTGAGAATTGTATGGATTTTCTGGCCTGGATATACAGAAGTACGGGGGGGGGGGGATGAACAGGCTGATAGGCTGGCAGGGTATGCGCCTCTTGCTGGTAGATTACCTATGGGCAAGGGAGAGGTGGTCGAGCGCTGGTAGGACCAGGTAGAGAAGACGGGGGAACAGATTGAGAACCCGTATGTGGAAAGAATGATATGGCGGAGGATAGGGAGGTTTACTGGAGGAATCTCAAAACTGAGAGGCAAGACCAGGAGAACCTTCAATCAGATAGCAGTTGGAACGATTAGTAGTATGACTCTTCGCTGACCGTTGAACGAGGGGACGGAGCGCGTATGGGAATGTCCTCAGTGAAGTGATGTCGGTTTTTAGCCTAGCCCAACTCAACTCAACTAGTGGTACACATTAGGAAAATTTAACTACGTCTGAAAATACGTGTGTGTGTGAATATGTATAATATAAACCAGGCGGATTAACCGATTCGGCGTCAAACCAATCGGTGAACTAGGGTATGCCTACCCAGCGCGGAAGAAATCATTGATGATTCAACGGGCAAGACGGCGTTTACCCGCAAAGCATTGTGGAACGAAATGAGAACGGCAAGGCACGTAGAGCGCCCTGGTCGTCCACTTCACCTGTATTCGTCTCCAGTCGTCTTGACTTGTCTTACCACTGGATTCAGATGGACTCCTGCGAGAGATTTTGGTCGACGAATTGCACTGTGATCGAATTCATCACGCAAGTCATTCTTCATCCAACTTCATCTATGAATTGTAAACTGAAGGGAGTGGCATTTTTTAAAGTTTAAAACGTTTATTTCGTACAAAACAGAGTTTATTTACAAGGTGTGTTGTGTGTGTTTTTTACATTTGCGAATACACCATATATTAGGGGCGTTCATTTGAAACCCGTTCCAATGGCTTTGTTACAAAAGCATGAAAGAAACATTAACAGGTGTGGTAGAATTAAACAAAACTTTCATTTTGAATGAATTATGCATCATGGGTTAGTCATAAGAAGTCGCCGTAGACATTCAGGCAACATCTCATTGCTTAGGTAGGCAGCGAAAGCCGTCAGAAAAAAAAAAGATTGTGGTTACTCACTGAACCAAATGTTTACCGCGTTCATTACGTCTGCATCTGTGTGAAATAGTTGCCCCTTGAGAGCTTTTTTTAAGAGGTCCGAACAAATGAAAATCACATGGTGACAAATCAGGACTATAGGCTGGATGTTGCAGAATTTCCCACTTCTTCCTTGCTAATGCTTCCTGCACAATCTTTGCGACATGCGGACGAGCATTATCGTGCAACAAAATCACACCGCGAGAAAGCATGCCTGGTCGTTTATTCTTGATGGCTTTTTGCAGCTTGTCTAGTGTTTGCAAGTAGTGGGTAGAGTTGATGTTGACACCAGGTTCTTTAAAGTCGGCCAACAATAGCACTTCATGGTCAAAAATGCGCTCAGCATAACCTTACAAGCGGAAACCTGAATTTTTTGGCTTTTGGTGATCCAGCATGCTTCCATTGCATGCTCTCTCGTTTGCTGCTCGGCTCAAAGTGGTGACACCTTGATTCATTGCCTGCCACTAGGAGGAAGAGAAATGCATCACCTCCACTCTGTAACGCAGCAAATCCCATGCGTTTGTCTTTTTGGTGGTCGGTCAACATCCATGGTACCCACTGTGAACACACCTACGGATATTGCAGTTTCTTACGAACGACCTTTTGAATTGTCCCAGTTGACACATCAAATTCTTTCGCTAGCGAACGTATGCTTCGACAACGGTTCATCTGTACTGCTGCATCAATTTTGGCGATGGTTTTTTCTGTTGCAACAATATGCGCTTGACCCGGCCGTCGAAGATCTTTCGTGAACTGACGTCCTTTCCGAAACATTCGTGCCCAGTCTGTCACTGTTGTCTCCGACACACACTTGTCACCGTACGATGCCTGCATTCTTCGATAAATGTCCACTGGTTGACATCCTTCAAATGAAAGAAACTGAATGCATTCTTTGAGTTTCTTTGGACGGATTTTGGATCAACCCGGCCATTTTCTCAAAGGTCAGAAACAGAACCTATGCAACATGGAACGATAAGCATGTGCTCTATTATTCATTGGTCAGTACTTATCACATGACTATGACATGACCATGTTCAACGTACACAATTACTCGTGTGTGCCACGAACGGATTTCAAATGAACGCCTCTTATACATTCATATGTTTTTTTTTTTGGCTGCATATCCTGTCCATAGGATTCGCTGACAACACCAGCACCGCTGTTGTTGATGTCTTGGCTACCAGGGACACAGCTAGAGTACCGACAGGAAAGTACTGCCATAACTACGATGCTGAAATTGAGGCAATCAAGATAGCAACAGAGAAATTACTAAATACCAGCAATGGTACACAACCTGTGGTGCTATTGACAGATGCAAAATCAGTACTCGAGGCGCTCCTCTCTGGGAAATTGCCAGTACTAAGGACACTACTTTCTGAACTTAGCAGTCAGCATAAGGTCACAATACAGTGGATACCATCCCACTGTGGAGTACCCGGGAACGACAGAGCTGATCAATTGGCTAAGGAAGGAGCCAAAGAAGAACAGCCTGATGTGCCTGTAACATACCACCAAAAGAAAAGAATGATCAAATCAGTCAGAAAGCCACCAAAACCTGCTCAAGATGACTACCACGTTATGGATAGACCAGAACAAGTCATTATTCTGCGCCTCAGAACAGGGCACAATAGATTACGCAACCACATGTATACAAAATTCAAGATTGGTGAAACAGCCATGTGTACATGTGGATTGGCGTCACAGACAGCAGAGCACATACTCCAAGACTGCCCAAAATATAACATATCTAGGCAAACCTTCTGGCCTAGAGAGACGACAGTGGAAGATAAACTCTATGGACCGCTGTGTGAACTGAAAAAGACAGTTCAATTCATACAAGAGACAGCACTGCAGTTATAGACATATTTCAAGCGAACGAAAGAAGAAGAAGATGTCTTGGCAAGTTTACGTTCAGTAGTTTGCCATAGCTTTCTGTACGACCGACTTCCATACCAACACGTTAAAACCCAACGCGACACGATCTGCTGCCAAATCGGTCTCAGCTGTGTGTCGAACACAGATCAGCGGCATTACGAAACGCATCCGTAACGGCTTTGCCACGTAGAGCGGCATACATTCATATACATGTGATAATATTGCATTCATGGCATGGTGTAATTACCTATAGGGTGTATTTTTAATGACCGTGTAGTTTAAAAAAAAATTGCCGTTCCAAGTTTTGTAATTACCTACTGTGGAGTTTATGCAACATAATTTATATTACTTGTTGATAATGACGGTAGCGTAATCATTTACTCTCATCCATACTAAAATCTTTCACTAGAGATACTTACATATTACATGTACTCTTATCCACACTAAGTTTTATTTAAACAAGTTTGATGGTATCGCTGCATCTTTCATACTTCAAATATTCTCACTCACTTCTGCTTTCATGTATGTACCAACAAAATCTTTCATACATTATCTCAACAAGCATCCCATTTTACAAAGTAAATTGCAAAACGTGTATCTATGGCGTTAGATTGGGCTCGAACACGACAGATTTTATTTCATCTGTTTGTAATCTTAACGAGTACAACGGAATGTACTCCTCAAATATTTTAAAACTATGAGTTTCAAAACTACCACTGTGTAATGTAAAGGTTAACTATCCTGGGAATATACGACCATTACTAAGAATTTAAATGCTTTAATATATTATCAATGCAGAAAAACTTCCAAGTACGTCGCCTCAAATAAAAAAAATATTTTAAAAGCATTTATATTCTACCTGTATCAATTACATCTACTGTTAATTCTGCAGAAAAATTTATTTCTAATAAAAATAAAAGGAAATACGTTTCTTATATTATTATAATCGTTTAAATTTAAATTATTTCCCTTACTTTAAATAAATGTTACCTCCCCTATCTTTATATTTATTTTCACCAAATTTTTCTACACAAATTGTCACGGAGGAGCGCAACTGGATCCTGGTGCGAGGAATGCAACCTAAAGACTAAATGTCCTGACGGGGCACACCAGGCACTGAGCCTTGGTTGGCAACTGGTCTAGGATTGAAGCCCCGATTATTGCTTTGCTGCTGCTGCTGCTGCTGCTGCTGCTGCTGCTGCTCCTCCTCCTCCTCCTCCTCCTCCCCCTCCTCCTCCTCCTCTGTAAATAGTTATTTTGACGTCCTTTATTATTATACCAACACCTATAATTTCCCTTTGGTTGTCAGAAGTCACAGATACTTCGCTGCAAGGTATTGTGTTTCGTGTAAGTATTAGACATCCTCCTTTGTGTCCTTCGCGGTCGAAACGTGTGGCCTGATATCATGTGACTGAGAATCTGCTATTTGCGTTGAGGTGTGTCTCTTGACTCCATGCCACATCTATTCTATCTTTATGAAGACATTGTGTTAAGGGGACTTTCTTATTAGAAACTCCTTCAGCATTCCACTGTAGTATGTTGAGTGTCCGGGGTGTTTGGTCAATAGCTCTTAACCAACTCTGTGCCTTGACTCCACAGCACAGGGGAAGGTGACCACCAGTAGTCATGGGTGGACCCCTCGAGGCAGGGGGCCCGGCACTATCACCGCCTGATGGGACTTCGCAGGATTAGCACCATAACGATTAATTTTAAACTGTGGCATCATGAATGATTAAGTTACGTTGCACTACTTTGTCAAGCCTATGGCTCAGTACATCCGATTTCGACAAGCATTTTTCAGGTGTGCTTTCCCTAGCCTTTGACTGTCCCGAGTCTACCTACAAGGCAGCAGGTATGTATGTCTCTTGGTCTGGTTCCTCTCCTTTGACCTGTCCGTTATGGGAGTCCCTACCAGTAGCTGTGCTACCGTCGGCATAGTTCCTGGGGTCATTGGAACACACAAGCCCTTCTACCTCGTCAAGGTGAACATACGGCAGAAGGGATTGCTTTGCTTATCCGGCAGCTTCTGCATCTTGTCTCGATCCAGATGTATTGGTATTACCTTTCCTCAAGAGTTAACTTGGCAGACCGAGAGAGGGATAATGCTGCGTGAGCAACACATGGTCAGTATAATTCTGCCCAGAGTTTGTGCTACGGTGAGGTATAACTCCATCCCTGATCTTAACAGCCATGGGTTATAATTATTATGCCTTATTTTTAAGTACAACAAACTATCGCCTGTCAAGACGACCAGGTGCCAGAGAGAGAGGGAAAGAGAGAGAGAGACAGAGAGAGACAGAGAGAGAGAGAGAGAGAGAGAGAGAGAGAGAGAGAGAGAGAGAGAGAGAGAGAACGTGCAGCTTTTGATTGTCTCGCTGTGATGTATTTTCGATCAGACATTTCAGCTGTGATGTAGTCTAGATCAGACATTTCATCTGTGAAGTAGTCTAGATCAGACATTTCAGCTGTTCTGTAGTCTAGATCAGACATTTCATCTGTGATGAAGTCTAGATCAGACATTTCATCTGTGAAGTAGTCTAGATCAGACATTTCAGCTGTTCTGTAGTCTAGATCATGGACCATTTCAGTTGTTCTGTAGTCTAGATCAGACATTTCAGCTGTGCTGTAGTCTAGATCAGACATTTCATCTGTGAAGTAGTCTAGATCAGACATTTCATCTGTGAAGTAGTCTAGATCAGACATTTCATCTGTGAAGTAGTCTAGATCAGACATTTCAGCTGTTCTGTAGTCTAGATCAGACATTTCATCTGTGATGAAGTCTAGATCAGACATTTCAGCTGTGATGTATTCTAGATCAGGGACCATTTTAGGTGTGATGTTGTCTCGATATGTGATCATTCTAGAATTTCTATAGCTTAGATCATTTTCCCCACATTAAAAAATTTGTGAATATAGCGATGGTTCGTGTAAAATTTAAGAAGAATTATCTTTATACAACATGTTTCTGCTACGCAACTTCCGTCTGAAGACGTTCCTCCACGACACCACTCAGCCCATTCAGATATGTATTTGTGACAAAGGAGTAGCCAAACCTGCACACCACGATCTGCATCACCTGCAGGTGATTTCGAAGAAGACCGCTTTAAAAAAAAAAAAAAAATTTAAGAATGGTATGAACGTTGTTCGTTTAGAAATCAATGGCAAACTAGAGAACGTAAGTTTGCCTTATAAACGACAAACAGGCAATAATTGCTGGCGTTGATTGCAACATCATTGAAAGGACATGCAACTAACTTTTATTTCAATTTAATAACTTTAATTGAAGACCGTGTCGCGCTGGGTTTTAACGTGTTGGTATGGCAGCCGGTCATTCATAAAGCAATAGCAAACTACTGAACGTAAACTTGCCAAGACATCAACAACAGCAGTAAAATGCTGGTGTTGACAGCGATGTCCTGTAAATGGGATATGCAAATAAACAAAAATTTCAATTTAATAACTTTTATTTCAGTTTAATAAATGTGACTTTCGTTTTATAACTGTTATTTCAATTTAACAACTTTGATTTCAATTTAATAACTTTCATGTCAATTTAATATCCTTTAATTCAATGTAATAACTTTTGTTTAAATTTAATAACTTTTATTTCAATTAATAACTTAGTTAATTTTATAATTCACCGACACACCGAGTCGGGGGCTTGAAATCTGCTGCCGGCGGTTTGGAAGTAGACCGTTTTGCGTTAATTTTGATGTTATGATGCGTTGGCCGTTCAGAAAACAATGGCAATTACTGAACTAACTAATAAATCACAAACAGTCAATAAATGGTGGGGTTGACTGTAACGGCCTGTAAATGACATTGGTCTACCTTTTTTTTTTTTTTTTAGAAACTTGGTTAAACATTTCACTTTCTATTATTATCAAACATTTTGGCGGCTGGTCGGCTGGTCGCTAAACTAACTGGGTTGCCTTATGCAGTAATGTGTGGCTGCTGGTTTTCTAATGACTTCCGCTTCAAACGACGATATATTTCGTGGCGGACTTTTATGATGACATTCTGGCAGCGGCATTATGCATAGAATACCTGTGCAGGCTGTTGGTGTGTCGAGACTCTGTTCCACTGTTTACAGGGGCGGTGAAGGGCATTTTGTGTGATATTCACTGGCACAAGAACGGAGCATTATGAAGCGAGCCTTTGTCGTGAAGTTGGAACCGTGACTAAATAACTATTTGAATAATGAAGACACAAACAATAGATTGCACGATTTATTGCCTGGTGTATTTCGCTACATCTCGTCAGGTACATATCTTATACAACAGAAATCAAACAACATGAACTAAAATAATTAAATGAATAATTCAAGCTGAAATATTCAGCACACACATGTTCACATAGTAATTTGAATTGTCTACCACGGTAATTTTAAACTGACTACCATGTCTTTTTGTTTAAACAAAGTAGGTTTCTATAAATGAATGGCAATTGCCGCTGTCAAATTTAACTTTCAGCCATTTTGTGTGTTAAACAACATGCGAAACACATTGTCCCTATTAATAACGTGACATGAGCCGTCCAATCAATGACGTAGGAGAATTGCGATGTGTAGGCTTTCCAGGTTCCAAGAGTCTTTGTTTATAAATCTGTCAATCCAATTGGGAATGTGTTCTACAATACTATTATTCAAAAAGTCTCTCTGTTCTGCCGATGTAGGTAGACTGGCACCTGCATGTAAATTGATAAATACAATTGGATTTGGCGTACAGAGGGACTTGTGCCTTTACTGCTGGGGTGGGAATAGGTGTGGTTCTGTATCTAGTAAATGGAGTTACAGCCCGGAATGCTCGGCCGACCGTTGTAGTGAGTTGGTCCTGTAGGCGTTACATTACGTCTACTAGCTGGATAAAAACCTTGGACTTGGGGAGTGATGTTTCACTCTGGATTAACTTCACAACGTAATTACCCTCCTTGGACAACAACCATCTTCAAATTAATATCCTTTTTCTGGCTGAACTTAAAATTGCCTTATAAATGACAAACAGGCAATAATTGCTGGTGTTGATTGCAACGTCCTTGAAACGACATGCAACTAACTTTTATTTCAGTTTAATTGAAGAACACGTTGCGCTGAGTTTTAACGTGTTGGTATGGAAGCCGGTCGTTCAGAAAACAATAGCAAACTACTGAACGTAAACTTGTCAAGACATCAACAACAGCAGTAAAATGCTGCTGTTGGCAGCGATGTCCTGTAAATAATATATGCAAATTTAAAAAAAAATAATTCAATTTAATAATTTTTATTTCAGTTTAACAACTGTTATTAAAATTTAATGACTTTGTTCTCAATGTAATAACTTTGATTTTAATGTAATAACTTTGATTTCAATGTAATAACTTTGATTTCAATTGAATAACTTTGATTTCAATGCAATAACTTTGATTTCAATGTAATGACATTGATTTCAGTTTAATAACTTTTATTTCAGTTTAATAACTTTTATTTCAATGTAATAACATTTATTTCAGTTTAATCACTTTTATTTCATTTTAATAAATTTTAATTCAATTTATTAACTTTTATTTCAAATTAGTAACTTTTATTTCATTGTAATAACTTTTATTTCAAATTAATAACTTTTATTTCAATGTAATACCTTTTATTTCGTTTTAATAACTTTTATTTCAATGTAATAACTTTTATTTCAGTTTTATAACTTTTATTTCAAAGTAATAACTTTCATTTCAATTTAATAACTTTTATTTCATCGTAATAACTTTTATTTCAATTAATAACTTAGTTAATGTTATAATTCACCGACACACCGAGTCGAGAGCTTGAAATCTACTGCCGACGATTTAGAAGTAGACCACTTTGCGTTGATTTTGATGGTATGAGACGTTGGTCGTCTAGAAAGCATTGGCAAACTACTGAACTTACATCGACTAATAAATCACATACAGATACTAAATGCTGGGGCTAACTGTAACGGCCTGTAAATTATTCTGAGAAATTTGGTTAAACAGTGGTTGATTCTGTTCACGGCATTTTTTCTTGCATTTGTCGCACTGAGAATATGATATCAATGGTAGACCGGTTCTGTCGAAAGCCACACTGTGATTCGGAGTAGACTTGATCTCCTAGGACTTGAAGTCTACGCAGAACAATTCTGGCGAATACTTTTCCAACAATACACAGAAGGGAGATACCCCTAAAGTTGTTTCAGTCGCTCCGATCGCACTTGTTCTTGTACAGTGTTATGATGCTTGAATCTTTGAAATCCTGTGGGACTTTTCCTTCTCGCCAGCATAGCTCTATTAGCTGGTGGATCTGTAGAGTGAGTGTGTCTCGCCCACCCCTGATAACCTCTATTGGAATCCCATCCTTACCTGGAGCCTTGCCAGATGCAAGTTCATTTATAGCACACTTAACTTCTGTTATGGTGTGTCATGAACCCAATATTAACGAACCTAATATACAACTCCTGCAAGACATGAGTTAACGGAGGACAGCTCACGACAGGCGATCAGGACAGGCAGCCTGGTGTTACCGAGTACAGGTCAACTACGCACTAGTTGAAGCCCTGTGGTCATCGTGTCACGTTACCCGGCACGGGCGACACGAGCTGTGAGAAGTGAAGGACTGACCAAACATACCTGTGTCAGGCAGACGGGTTTAGGACTTCGAGAGGGACGGACAGAGAGGGTTATGCTTGTGTTTCATGATCGATGTGAGATGACTGTAATGAGGAAAGGCATAACTGACTAGTATATTGAGATGTGCCTGTGCTGAAACAGTGAGAGAGCTATTTTTGTATTATTCCATTATAAGATGTATGATGAATGTATATACTGCTCTGATAATGTACGAGTCGCGCATAGTTATGAGCGCAACTATTCACGAATGTACTCACCGTAAATAGAGAACGTGAATAAACGGGTTTTCTTCACGGTACTGTGTGTGAGAGCGTAATCATTGAGTGTGTGTTATTGTTTCGCCCTGTTCTGGAGAGCGAGCCGAATGTTAATATAATTGAGTCCATGACAGGGACGAACGTGGGTATCTCGTCCGGGTTTTAAGCCGCATGTATAATAGAGGGACGAACGTGGGTATCTCGTCCGGCTTTGAACAACACGTGTGAGATAGGGACGAACGTGGGTATCTCGTCCGGTTTTTGAGCCGCATGTATAATAGAGGGACGAACGTGGGTATCTCGTCCGGCTTTGAACAACAGGTGTGAGATAGGGACGAACGTGCAGATCTCGTCCGGTTGTCGAACCATACATTAAAACGTGGACTTTTCGTCCAGGTTTCAATAACATATTTGAACGTGTGTTGACAATATACATGTAAAATTCACATCACTGTCATTTAAATGTTGAATTGTATGCAAAATGGAATGCTAGTACATATGTAATTCTGAGTGTACACTGAAAGAGAGTGACCAAAAGCAGCCCAGATCTGAAAGTCTAGCTCACACGAGAACTTGAAATTATTACGATCTACTACTCTATTAACTGACGACGATGACAATACAGACTCACATCCATACTTGACTGCATACAAACCTATACACAAGTAACCGACCTCGCATACACCACAGAATCGAACATCTACTAACATTTTTCTTTCCCCAGCAAACAGATTTGTCTCCGGGTTTACAGACAAAGCGAATTTGTCTTCCAGTCCATAAAGTACCGACCTACCTCCGGGTGCAGATATCGAACTACATCACAAGCTCCGAACGTTATCGGCAGCTAAGTATTTCTTTACATATTTGTGTAAGATTTCAGGCCCTTCCTGTAATTTTTTCACAGTGTACACATTATATATGTAATACATTTGTTTGCGTATTTTATTGATTGAATTTGATCAGTTACTGTAATTTTTGTGGGTGCTATTGTTAACGTAATTTTCAAACTATTATGGCCACTCTACACGACTTCATAGAGTCAGGCCTAAAATTAGGTTTAACTGGAGAAGATTTATCTAAATGGAGTGAGACGAAATATGCAGAGCAGGATCAATTAGAAGAAAAAGCTAAAGAAAGGGAGGAAAGGGCAGCAGAGAGAGAATTTAAGAAAGCTGAACTAGATATGAAGAAGGCTGAGCTTGATGCTAAAAATAAACAAGCTGATTCTGAATTGAAGAAGGCTGAGCTCGAAGCCAAGATTAGAGAGACAGAATTCAATGCACAAAGTAAGAGAGAAGAAATTGAAATGCAATTCAAATTAAAACAACTAGAAATCGAAGCTGATACTAAGAAAGAAACTAGAAAATTAGAAACTAAAGAAAAAGAAAACCAGTATAAGAAATACCAAGGTATTGTCAGGAATTTCACTACTGGTGACTGCATATCAGCCTGGTCCAAGAATTTTGAAACCATCATGGAACATTACCAGGTACCAGTTTCAGACTGGAACATCATATACATGAGAAGTCTTTCTGGAGAACCTCTTAAAGTCATAGAAACCATTCCAATCGAGTTAAGGAAAGACTATCATTACATCAAAGCCAAAATCAAGGCCCATTTTTTGTTAGATGAAGCAGGATATAGAGAACAATTTTCTTAATTATCCCTAAAATCATCACAATCGTTCTCAGATTATACCTCATTAGTTCAAGACATTTTTAGTAAATGGCTATCAGCAGCTAAAGTTAACAATGATTTTGAACGTCTGAAGGACCTCATTTTGAGAGATAAGATCATCTCATCATTACCATTACCCTTTTCACGTTTTTTGCAAGAGTGTGAGTGTGAGACAGTACAACAAATAGAGAAACGTGGATCGGCTTACTTCACAGCCAATAAAGATTGTTTTGTCAATAGTTTAAAAGATACAGAATTTGTAGCAGCCGCTACATATGACAGATCCAAACCAACCACGTACAATAAATCCAAAACCTTTAGTAAATACAGAAACTACCATGTACACACTGCAGTTACAATCACAATGAGAACGAGATGTGTGATAAAAATCCACAATATCATACTTACTTGCAAAACTTCATAGATAAGCAAGAAAGTGAACGAAAGAACTGTAAAAGATTAACTAAATGCTTCCTTTGCAAAGTGTACGGGCATTGGCGCCATGCTTGCAGAGCCAAACAAATGGCAAAAGAAGCAAATGCAGCAGTATTTGAAAGTTCATCTTCTGAAGAATAACAAGAAGAAGAACCAGAACCTGTAAACGCAATCCAAAATATTGATGTTTTTCATATAGATAAGTGTACCACTTGCAACCGTTTTCATAATGATGGAATTCTAGCCTGTGGTCACACCGTGCAAATAAAAAATGACAAAGGAAACGCAGTGTGCCATTCAGAAGGTAAACTTGATATTCATCATGGGTATGTCAACGGTAAACTAGCTAGTGTTTTGAGGGATAGTGGATGTACCCTCATTGGTTTAAGAAAAGAGTTTCTAAAGCCCTCAGACTATACAGGAAAGTTTGTCACCTGTAAAACATTCTCAGGAAACATTGAGAATTATCCAATCGCATGGGCACATATCAAAACACCCTTTCTAACAGGCAAAGTAAAATGTGCCGTATTAGAAACACCATTTTGTAATTTGATCATTGGAAATCTTCCTAAAGTGTCAGACATTACACAAGAACAAATTACAACTTGGTATAAACACTTCTTACCAACAAATATAGTTGCCAGAGCCTCCGTAAAGAAACAGTCTGAGACTAACATTATACAACAAGCAAACAGTATTACAGACCTCCCCAACACATGGGAAGAGAATGTCACTAAACCACAAAAGGTTAACATATCTGTTTATCATTTTACCAAATCCAAAGAACAGAAACAATAACACAAAACCAGTGAAAGAAATTCAACACCACAAAC
This sequence comes from Cepaea hortensis, assembly GCA_963921405.1. Classification (NCBI taxonomy): domain Eukaryota; kingdom Metazoa; phylum Mollusca; class Gastropoda; order Stylommatophora; family Helicidae; genus Cepaea; species Cepaea hortensis. Next base: position 235,963,830 of record OY992876.1, read on the forward strand.
CAAACAGTAAGCAAAGCCATGTAATGCAAATCAATACACTACAATATGTCTAACAGCATTCCTTTGTTGCTTAACGATACTATCAGAATCCAATCTCATTGCTTGTACACCATGTTACTGCAAATGTATGCCTAACAATAATCAATGTCCAGATTCAAATGTACAACCATGTGACAAAAACAGACCACTCAATATTCACAACAGAACGATGAATTCATTCTGCATTACTGAACGGATACAACAGCAGACAGACGTAATGCATAGAGACTTCACCAATAGAAACACCAAACCACTGACATTGACACCAAAACAAAACAAAACAACACCAGAAAGGACATCAATCAATCACACGGAAACTGACGCAACACAGAGTGAAACAAACTTCAAACACGACAGCACACTGACCCAAAAGGGAGATAACCTTTCTACACGACAGTACAGCATCATACTATACACACAGGCAACGCCAGACTGTAACAACGTCAATAGACACAGGACAGAAACATCACCGACAAAGCAAAGCACAACTAATACTGACATGCAATCAGCGATTACAAATGACTCAATACAGTTAATATCACCTACTATACCATTGAATTTCCGTCAATGGATATGGATTACATTGACATCAACCCAAACTCAATCATCTCATCTGACAATAACAAGGCTGCTCTTAGAAGACGTACCTCAGGTACTTACATACATACACGACATCTGCATACATAGTAGCAGTATGACACAACACATAGCGACATTACGACAAACTTTTCAACGTATCAGGCAACACGGCCTGACTGTTAAACCAGCAAAAGTAGAAATTGCTTTTCATGAAATATGTTTTTTAGGCTATAACATTTGTGATGGTAATATCACTACTGACGATAAAATTGTATTAAAATTTTTGGAAATTATCGCTTCCTACAACAATGAAAGAAGTAAGAAGCATGATAGGATTGGTGAACTACTATAGAAAGTTCATACCAAACTTTTCAGACCTAACAGAACTTTTCACCAATCTGTTGACAAAACACCAACCAACTAAAATTGTACACAGTGAGGGCCTGACAGAAGCTCTTACAAAAATACAACAGTATTTCTCATCTCAGCCTATATTACAACTCCCCAACATTAATCTTTGTTTCACAGTTAGGACTGACGCGAGCAGTGTGGGCGTGGCTGGGGTCCTCCTACAGACCTACGACAACGTGTTGCATCCAGTGGCATATGTCAGTCGCAAGTTAACATCAAGTGAACGTAATTACAGCGCACCGGAATTGGAATGTTTAGCTCTGATATATTCATTATCTAGGCTATCCAGGTATTTGTTAGGCAAACACTTCATTGTTGAATCTGACAATAGCCCACATAAGATAGTAATGCAAGGAACCCCATCAAATCATAGAATTGCCACATGGGCGTTACTGATACAAAATTACAGCTTTGAAGTACGCCACATAAAATCATAGAATTGCCAGATGGGCGTTACTGCTACAAAATTACAGCTTTGAAGTACGCCACATAAGTGGTACTGAGAACACAATTGCGGACCTCCTGTCAAGGATTCGTCTCGACGAGTCCACCAGCGGTCTAACTACGCTGGAGAGCAAAGATTAAAATGAAGCTAATACCAGCGCTTAGACCGAAATATCACATTGCAGCGCAAAACAGTACCCCGTCACAGAGAACGCTGCCTAAACAAATTTAGTGTGATATGGCCTAGGTCCAATTATAGTTACAAATAACATTTTTAAATTGTGAATGTGCGTATAAACGAAGGGTGCCGAAAGTGCAAGTGTACTGAAACATTAACTGTTGTAAATATTTTCACATTTAAGTGCAGAACGAACAATATTACACAGCTACAATAACTTACCGAACTTACAACACTTAGCAATATCCATTAAGACCAGCACTGAACAATACTGTGTAATAACTGCACCGAAATGGGCAAACGTTTTAATTAATTTAAGGACTATGTTAATTAAACGACACCGTTGCCCAGAACAGTTCACTTCAACATTTTGTACAAACGAAATGTTCTTTTCCGCCCAGCGTGTTCCGAATTTTTGTGAACACAATAAATTTAGTTTCGTTTCTTTTCCTAATTTGTTTCTAAATTGTTATTATAGCAGACTATGCGTAATTAGTTAAGGATAAATGAGCGAGTGAATGAATTTTATAACTTTTGAATTTGCATATAAGAGATTGAGAGAAAGGATTTATATAATTGTAATCTAAGGATCATCGATTGACTTTATCGTTCAATAATGCCAAAAATGACATTATGTTGAATAAAGTGAGGTCAAACGTTTGACACTTAGACAAACAACAAATATATTATTTTATTTTTATTTTGAAAGTATCTAAAAATTACCTTACATAATTATTTATGATTGTACCTAAAGGGAAGCAATCTGATATTGACAAAATTGGTACATGCATATGTTTTTTTAAGTGGTCAAATGACTACAAAGTACCAAGCTACGTCAACTAGAGGTGGACTAGGGTTACTAAAATTTGATAGGACCGGGATTAGACTATCTGGCCATAGGTGTTAGTATTCTGGTCCTGAAGTCATCATACAGCGTGATGACTTGACGCTTGGCAGATGATCTCCGGATGGGTGTATCGGATGCGAGACATCTTGCTTATGACCTAGAAGTTTTCCGGGATGTTGTTATGGGAGCGAGGTTCTGCAAGGACATGCTACTAAATGAATGGATGAATGAGTTTGCCATTGCATTCCGAATGAGAAGTGAAGGTTTAAATCCTATTGACCTCTGTGTGGAATAAACCTACTAGCCCATTCTCGGCGCCAGGAAGTTTAATCGCCAGCAAGATAAACACATCGGACCACGCTGACGTGCTGTGACATTTAGGATGTCTTTCTCCTCCAGCAACATTTGAATGCAGAATGCAAACCGCTTCAGCTGTTCACAATGTTAAAACAGGACACTCCTACGATTTTTAAATATAACATTAAACCACCCCCCCCCCTTCTCTTCTGGAAATTGGCACACCAGAATCGCGAATAGCGGCTTAAAATAGACATCACCCACACCGACACGTAAACAACATCTGCAGTCTGATGTCATCTTTGGGCTCGGAGAAAATCTAGCCCAGAGCTATATGATTAGTGCGGGCAGAAGAATTGAGTAGGCGTATTTAAATTAGGCAAAGTTTTCAGATTGCTACGTTTGGGGCAGTCCTCAAAATGATTCTATAGGAGACAGTTGTGTTTTCCTGTTAGGATAATATGTGTCCTTTATTGACTAAGATTAATGTATATTTGATAATAACCTGGTTGTGTCGAAGGGCGATATTATAAGAAAGATTTAAACAGTAGTTAGAAATCTCTTTCTGTATGATAAGAGAAATAGAGATGTAGATCTTGAGAGATTCTTAGATGATAGGTGATTTTTCTCTGACTTAGAGAATATCTTTCTGTGTTGTTCATGTGTAGCTCATGATGTTTGGGAGAGCTGCTACCAAGATTCTTGTTCTCAACTATCACTCATGATCTCTTTATGAATGATATTTTGTTTGAAATATCACTCATGATTTCTTAATGCATGATATTTTTCAGAACTATCATTTATGATCTCATGATACATTACAAGGAGAATATGTTTCTTTATGTATGCATTAATGTATGGGGTGATTAATAATGATCTTCTCTATAAATATAAGTATGTGACATACATATGATGAGATGTTATGCAATCATTTATCCTGGAGAAGAGAGACAATACTAGGACCATGACATGGTGTCATTTATTGCTTTTAGTCAACCAGTTAATATTGGCGCTAGGGCCTTGAGCACACGAAGATGATCCACCGGTACAGCGCAGGAGTGAAAGAGACATATTTTGTCAAAATACGAGGTGTTTCAGTCGGACGATGGTGTGCGAAGAAGAGACACATCCAAACGTTGGAGGATTATAACCAACCGGGTCGGGACTGGCAAGCCCGCCCCTATATAATAATTCCCTCACCTTCCCTCTTTCTCTCTCTTTCTCTCTCTCTTTCTCTATCTTTATCTCTATCTTTTTTCTTTCTTCCCCCCCCCCCCCCTTTATTTTCTGGGAGTATGACTATATCTTTGAGTACATGTTTTCACAGTTGTCTTTGTTTGGCTGAAACTGGGGTATAATCATGAATGCTGAAGAATGTCATCAGGAGGGCCAAAGTGCTCAAGGCAGGATGAGAACATTGCCTTACCACTGCGGGAAGCGCGAAAACTCCAGTAATCATCATTGACCCATCCGATGTCAGAAAGAAAACAGCATGGCGAAAGACGCTAAGTATCTTATGAATATTCACCACCATAATATAGCCAACACCAACAGGTCCCGACCACAGTAGTGTTTTGATTTCAGGGACTCCTTTAGAGAAATGGACATTTTAAATCTTGTGTTTCAGGCATGGACAATTCAGTGATGCTTAGAGTTAACAAAATTGACATTTCTAGTCTTGTGTTTTAGATGGACTCATGAACTTATTAATACCATCTGATGTGATCGAGAGAACCGTTAACATCTCACTATATAGTAAAGGGGTGATGTACAATGGCAAGATTGAATGAGCCGCCGCTGTGACGAAGGGGTTCGCAATCCCGCATACCGCGTTCGAAACACAGCTGCGGGCGATTTGGCAACAGAACTCCTTGCGTTGGTTATTTTCATAAATTGGCATGAGTGCTGGTCTTTTCATAAACAAATGGTAAACTACTGAACGTAAAAGTGCCAAGAAATCACACAGGGATTCAATAATGTTGGGGTTAACCGCGACGTCCTATAAAGGATATGCGACTACATTTTGAAGGGAAAAAGATTGAATGAAAAAGATCAAGAGGAAGGTAGAGAAGTAAATATCTGGATGGCGTGGCCACGTGGTATGATCAAGGTGTTTTCACTGAAACTACAAGTAGCCTGACTATGGAAGTCATGGCAGTAAGTAAAGCAATAACATGGCTCGAGACACAGACATTCACTCCTCCGAAGTCGGAGAGTGTCTGCCTGCACGGCGAGGAACCACCAGTCTGCACACCAATAAGTCAGACATGGGACAACGGATACTCACGCAAACCTCAGGTCCGGTATGACATCACACTGATGTTGGACAACAGGATGTATTCATCCGACATACAGGACTTCACGCTGGAGTTCACAGCCAGTGAACACAAGCAAGCAAGCACAGACATTCACTAGGGCATGTTTCCTTAGCGACTCAATGAACATGATCAAGAAGATAGAGGTGGGGTTGATCCGAAGAGAATAGTTGCTGTCTCTGGAGCGGTCTCGGCTGGCAAAGATTAGTTTCATCTTCGTGCCAGGTCATGCGGGAGTACAAGGAAATGAGCGGGCTGACAAGCTCGCAGGTGACGCTACGGTGGAGGGCGGACGCGCCATGGACCAGGCTGACATTCTGAATGCTCTACGAGAAGTAAGACTTTTGCGTGAACCAAGTAATGACTGTGAATCTACAACCATGGCCAGACTGCGAGAACAGCAAATTAAAAGAGGGGTGGCCAAACAAGAACACATCGCAGGAAGCCAAAGAAGATTGATAAACCAACACAGAACTGGTGTCGTTAGCCGATACACGCTGCGGGATTTGCTGAGGATGGGATCCGAGCACTTATGGACTGAATGGTTCGATGTGCAATGAGGATGATCTGTCGACTAACTAACTAAAGAACACATAACTGATCCAGGACTCTATTGATCGCGTGAGATGACGAAACATGACGAAACGCACGCACGCACGCACGCACGCACGCACACACACACACACACACACATAATGTATGTGGTTTTGTAGGTGTGTGTCTGTGTTATATGTATGGTTATATGTATGTGTCTATATGTCTATATTCTCCCCTCTCTCTTTCTCTCTCGACCCACCTCTTTTTCTCTTTCCCTCTCTTTTTCTCTTTCTCCCTCTCTTTATCTCACTCTTCCCCCTCCCTTTCTCTCTTTACTCTCTGTTCCCTCTATCTTTCTCCTTATTTCCTTCTTTCTTCCCCTCTATCTCCCCATTATCTCCCTCCATCCCTCTTTATTTATCTCTCTCCCTATCTCTTTTTCCCTATCTCCCTCTCTCTTTCTCAGTCTCTAACTATCCCTCTCCTCCCTCTCTTGCTCTCACGTTCTCTCTTGCCCACGCTCTTTCTTTCTATCTCTCTTTGATCTCTTTCTCTTTTGGACACACCCTCGCTATCACACTCTCTCTCTCCTTTCCTCTCTCTACTTCCCTCTCCCTCCCTCTCCCTCTCTTTCCCTCAACCACTTCCTGTCAATCTCTCTCCCTCTCTCTTTCTCCCATTCTGTTCCTTCCTCTCTCTCACCGCCACCATCACAGAAGAGGTGGGAGAGGAGTGTGTGTGTGTGTGTGTGGGTGAATGTGAGCGAGTTTGCGCGTGTGTGGGTATGTGTGAATGTGTGTGTGTCTATACATGTAAGTAGTTTTGTACGTGTGGCAATGTGTTATGCGTTTGGGGTTATATGCGCGTGTGAGTATATTGCTCTCTTCCTCTCTTTCCCCTAATCCTCCTATTTTCCTCTTCCCTCTCTCTCTCTCTCTGTCTCTCTCTGTCTCTCTCTCCCTCTCTCTCTCTCTCCCTCTCTCTTTTTCTCTATTTCTATCCCCTCTCTCTTTGCCCCTATCTTTCTCATTCTCTCCCTCCCTCCCCTTTCCTCTCTACCTTCTCCCTCTCCCCTTTCTCTTTCCCTCGCTCTTTCTCACTCTCCTTCTCTCCCAATCTCTTTTTCCCTCTCTCCCCTCTTTCTCACGCTCTAACTCTCTTTCTGTCCCTCCTTCCTTCTCTCACTCCTCCCACTTTCTCTCTCTCTCGCTCACTCTCTTTCTTTATCTCCCTCTCTCTCTCCCTCTCTCTCTCTCTTTCTCTATTTCTATCCCCTCTCTCTTTTCCCCTATCTTTCTCATTCTCTCCCTCTCTCTCTCGCCTTTCCTCTCTGTACTTTCTCCCTCTCCCCTTTCTCTTTCCCTCGCTCTTTCCCACTTTCCTTCTCTCCCAATCTCTTTTTCCCTCTCTCCTCTCTTTCTCACGCTCTAACTCTCTTTCTGTCCCTCCTTCCTTCTCTCACTCCTCCGACTTTCTCTCTCGCTCACTCTATTCTCTCTCTCTCTCTCTCTCTCTCTCTCTCTCTCTCTCTCTCTCTCTCTCTCTCTCTTTCTTTCTTTCTGTCTATCTCTAGATCCCACTTTCACACTCTCTCTCTCTCTCCCTCCCTCCCTCTCTCGGCACCCTTCTCTTCTTCCTTATTGTCTGTCTCTTCTTGTCTTTCTTCGTCTCTCCCTCCCTATCCCTCTCCTCTCTCCCTCTTTCTATCTTTCTCTCCGTCCCTCACCTCATCCTCCCCTTCTTTCCCTCTCTTTTAGCAAGACATGGAAAACACCGCCAATATCTAAGAACTGGCTCCGCGCGCATGCGCACCTTGCCCGCATATTTAAACCAGACACCGACATGTGAAAGTTCTCTAGTTCAGAAAACCTGTGGTTTAAACTTACAGTGAGTACAGGAAAACAACTTACATCTTTCACGTGTCTTAAAGTTACAGTACCTATAGAGAAACCACTTTTATCTTTCACGTGTCTTAAAGTTACATTATCTACAAGAAAACCGCTTTTATCTTTCACGTGTCTTAAAGTTACATTATCTACAAAACAAAAAGCACTTTTATCTTTCACGCGTCTTAAAGTTACATTATCTACAAGAAAACCGCTTTTATCTTTCACGTGTCTTAAAGTTACATTATCTACAAAACAAAAAGCACTTTTATCTTTCTCGCGTCTTAAAGTTACATTATCTACAAGAAAACCGCTTTTATCTTTCACGTGTCTTAAAGTTACATTATCTACAAAACAAAAAGCACTTTTATCTTTCACGCGTCTTAAAGTTACATTATGTACAAGAAAACCGCTTTTATCTTTCATGTGTCTTAAAGTTACAGTATCTGCCGGAAAACCACTTGTATCTTTCAGCTAGAAATACTGTTCACCAATTAGTAGTTGTAAATTTTTTTTTATTATCGATTTCAGTGTTGTATTGTTAACGCTTCAGAGAGACAGTTAAAAGAGCATTGATTTGTTAACAGGAGTTACATTTTAGAAAGCAAAAACAAACAACAGGCAGTATAAAATATACCTCATATGAGTGTTGTGTCCACGAAGAAGCGAAACTTTAGCTATTATAAAGTCGGCATTTTCTATGAGGTAAGTTGATTAAAAAGTGTTGCTGTTTTGAAACAATACATTTTTGTTTTCGCGCTCGCTCATTTTGAACTGAAGCATCGTCCATATACACAACTCCTAGTAGCACTGGAAAGAATTTTGCTTGTGGGTTAGCCTCCCCTATTACCAGTGTCCCACGCCATCAGGCGAACCCACTCCGACTTCAATGGTATTTGTAATTTACGTCCGAAATTCAAGGACGAGAAGTCAACATTTTAGCCCCACTGACCGGTGTAGGGGTTGAACCCGCTACCTCAGCATCAGCACACTGGATGTTTAAGATCGAATGCTGCTATCCATTCAATTATGCTGACCTCCCAATACATTTATGATTTGGGGACATAAATATGAAGGCGACGTTGTGGCGGAGTGGTTAGAGCGCTTGTCTGTTAAAGCAGCGGTACTGTTTCAATTCCCGATTTTGGTAGGTTTATTTGTGTCAATGTGTAAGTCTGAGAGCAAGGACGAATAGGTGGTCAATATTTTTTACTCACTTTCGCAAGCAACGGGTCCAGGCATTGAATGCCCGGGGCATGGTTGCCTAGCATATCATGTCTGTGCGCACATTGACAGATATGATCACCAACGCCACACGGCATGGACTATAAGAAGATTGGCAGTACACGAGACAGAAGGCTGTGGACAGGTATGATCACCAACGCTATACGGCATGGACTATAAGAAGATTGGCAGCACACGAGACAGAAGGCTGTGGACAGGTATGATCACCAACGCTATACGGCATGGACTATAAGAAGATTGGCAGCACACGAGACAGAAGGCTGTGGACAGGTATGATCACCAACGCCACACGGCATGGACTATAAGAAGATTGACAGCACACGAGACAGAAGGCTGTGGACAGGTATGATCACCAACGCCACACGGCATGGACTATAAGAAGATTGGCAGCACACGAGACAGAAAGCTGTGCACAGGTATGATCACCAACGCCACACGGCATGGACTATAAGAAGATTGGCAGCACACGAGACAGAAGGCTGTGGACAGGTATGATCACCAACGCCACACGGCATGGACTATAAGAAGATTGACAGCACACGAGACAGAAGGCTGTGGACAGGTATGATCACCAACGCCACACGGCATGGACTATAAGAAGATTGACAGCACACGAGACGGAAGGCTGTGGACAGGTATGATCACCAACGCCACACGGCATGGACTATAAGAAGATTGGCAGCACACGAGACAGAAGGCTGTGGACAGGTATGATCACCAACGCCACACGGCATGGACTATAAGAAGATTGGCAGCACACGAGACAGAAGGCTGTGGACAGGTATGATCACCAACGCCACACGGCATGGACTATAAGAAGATTGGCAGCACACGAGACAGAAAGCTGTGCACAGGTATGATCACCAACGCCACACGGCATGGACTATAAGAAGATTGGCAGCACACGAGACAGAAGGCTGTGGACAGGTATGATCACCAACGCCACACGGCATGGACTATAAGAAGATTGACAGCACACGAGACAGAAGGCTGTGGACAAGTATGATCACCAACGCCACACGGCATGGACTATAAGAAGATTGACAGCACACGAGACGGAAGGCTGTGGACAGGTATGATCACCAACGCCACACGGCATGGACTATAAGAAGATTGGCAGCACACGAGACAGAAGGCTGTGGACAGGTATGATCACCAACGCCACACGGCATGGACTATAAGAAGATTGGCAGCACACGAGACAGAAGGCTGTGGACAGGTATGATCACCAACGCCACACGGCATGGACTATAAGAAGATTGACAGCACACGAGACAGAAGGCTGTGGACAGGTATGATCACCAACGCCACACGTCGTGGACTATAAGAAGATTGGCAGCACACGAGACAGAAGGCTGTGGACAGGTATGATCACCAACGCCACACGGCATGGACTATAAGAAGATTGGCAGCACACGAGACAGAAGGCTGTGGACAGGTATGATCACCAACGCCACACGGCATGGACTATAAGAAGATTGACAGCACACGAGACAGAAGGCTGTGGACAGGTATGATCACCAACGCCACACGGCATGGACTATAAGAAGATTGACAGCACACGAGACAGAAGGCTGTGGACAGGTATGATCACCAACGCCACACGGCATGGACTATAAGAAGATTGGCAGCACACGAGACAGAAAACTGTGGACAGGCATGATCACCAAGAAGATTGGCAGCACACGAGACAAAAGGCTGTGGAAAGATATATAAGACTATGAGAAGATTAGCAGCACACGAGACAGAAGGCTATGGACAGACATGATCACCAAGCCACACCGTTCATTATGTTCAGACCAAATATAAAATATATTATAATACCAAAAAAATAATTGCTGTTATCATTCGGTCTGCTTCTTAGGATAAAAAGTGTTAGTGGCTGACTTTTATGTTGTTGTTGCATATCCTATTTACAGGACATTGCAGTCAACCAGCATTTTTCAGCTGCTGTTGATGTCTTGGCATGTTTTACGTTCAGTAGTTTGCCATTGCTTTCTGAACTACCGGCTCACATACCTTTCTGTAAGAAACCAACACGACGCTATCCGCTGCCGAATCACGCGCAGCTGTTTCGTAAATGAGTATACGGGATTACGAAGAATGTCCTAAACACCTTCGCCAGGGAGCCCAAGCAAGATGCTTACTAACTTTGTCAATTTAGTAGGGAGTACGTACGGAAGACATCGTTTCCTCATGATTTGCGAGTGTGCTGATGAGTGACAGGTGAGAATCTGATCACTGCATGTCTAGGTACTACCAGCTCCGAGGTCCCCTGCCAGTTCGGTTTAGGCCAGCAATGGCCGTTTATCCCTGTACCATGCGGTAGATTTTCTCAGTATGATGCAAGTCTTCAAAATGCCGCCCCTTACATGTTTATTTTTCTTTAAAAATGCCACCCCCGTATAAAGCCCCCTTACGGTGCCGCCTAATTCGGCCGCCTTTTTGTATCATAGCACAGCACAGCTCTGGTTTATCCGTGGTGTACGACGCGGGCGTATGGCAGAAGTCTGGCAATGGGTTCCGTGAAACCAGCAAAGAGATGGTTGGCGCCCGAAGTGTGGTACATGGTACACCTTTATACTCATCACAACAGCCTAAATAGATTCATTGTCGAAGGATAGTATATAGCCAAATTTGATTTCCAATTTGGACAGAAGGACGATATACCGCCATACTAGGGTCATCGTTTGATTTGTTTCTTGCTATCTCTCTCTTTTTCTCTCTTTCTATCTCTCTATCTCTCTGTCTCTATATCTCTACTTCTATCTTTCGCACTCCCTCCCTCCCTCCCCCTCTCTCTTCTTCTCTCTCTTCGTTCTTTCTCTCTATTCCTCTCTCTCTCTCTCTCTCTCTCCCTCTCTCCGGAATGCATGGAGGAATAGTTGGCCAGTCATTGCCTCACACAGTGAGACGATGAACCAGACGGCGAAATGTCGTCTGGCAGCACTCCTGACATTATCAGTGGAGTATCCTATAAGTTCAACTAAAGCGCCCTCTCTTTGGGTATACATATCGTAAGAGGCGACTAGGGAATGTTGGTATGAGACATACTATCTAATCCAGTAGAAAACTTGAGAGCTGTAAGATCCAACATTCCCCACTGACCTGTCTCACCTCGCCGTGATAGAGGGGCCTGCGTGTTCCAATGACCTCCAAGAGCTATGCCGACGGTAGCACAGCTACTGGTAGGGTCTGCCATATCTGACAGGTCAAGGGAGGGGAACCAGACCAAGAGACACACACCTGCTACCTTACAGGTAGACTGGGGACAGTCAAAGGCTAGGGATAAGCAAGTACATTGAACTCAAAGTCCTAATCATCTGCACGATACCACTACATTCTTGGTCAGACAGTTATTCTACGGCTCTCAGCTGAGGGATATGGCTGAACGCCGCTAAGTCAATATCCCCCGGATGTTAGGGCCGGACCGATACTCACCCACTGCTAAATGGAGGTGAGATGGTGAGCCTGCTAGATGCTTGGTCCAAACATTTGTTCTATGGCTCTCAACTGAAGGATATGGCTGAACGCCTCTAAGCCAATATCCCCAGGATGTGAGGGACTGGCCGTTACTCGCTCTCTGCTGCAAGGAGGTAAGATGATGAGGCGGAAGCTCATGCAGCCTACCTCGTGAGCGTGAACAAGCGTCCCAATAGCACGCAATAGTTACGATGTAAATCTGTATCAGAAACTCATTGAGTGAGCGTAATCAAAGGTGGACAAACTTCTCAATAACATGAAATGGAACGCTTGACTAGCGAATCCAGTACGTGGAAGTCCGAAGTGAAAGCTTCCTGAGTGGATGTCTCATTAACACGAAATGGAACGCTTGGCTAGCGAATCCAGTACGTGGAAGTCCGAAGCGAAAGCTTGCTGAGTGGGTGTCTCATTAACACGAAATGGAACGCTTGGCTAGCGAATCCAGTACGTGGAAGTCCGAAGTGAAAGCTTCCTGGGTGGATGTCTCATTAACACGAAATGGAACGCTTTGCTAGCAAATCCAGCACGTGAAAGTCCGAAGCGAAGGCTTGCTGAGTGGATGTCGTCTGCAAACTGACCGTTCCTGGTTTACGTGGGGAGCGGCCAGTGGCGAACGAAATACCCAATAATGGAAGTGAGGAATTAAAGCAGCCACGAGCAGGACATGGCGATTCCTTGGGTGAGCCCAGTACCAGAGCGCTATGTACCGGCTCTGCAATTGTGGAAGCCTCCCTGGATGGCGGGGAATGCCCACGGTCTGCCCCTGCCTTTCCTTGAGGGTTGACCGTGATGTCTTTGGCCGTTCTACCTTGACCAGCTGAGATGTGGACGACAACACAACAGTCAAATGTCCCTCGAAACCTCCAGAAAGGCTGACCTGAACAAAAACGCCAGCAGAAGTCGGATGTGCCGTCCTAAGGGTGCAAATAAAATTGGCACAATGCAAAAATGTCCGAGTGAGAGTGGAATGTCCTTCGTGCCCGGAACAGCTCTAACTATTTTGTCTTCCGGGCACAGCGTCCTGCACATGTCCGAACCAAAAGCTCGCTGATTGGATGTCGTCTGCAGACTGACCGTTCCTGGTTTGTGCGGGGATCGGCCTGTGGCAAACGAAATACCCAATACATGGAAATGAGGAATTAAAGCAGCCATGTGCAGGACGTGGCGATTCCTTGGGTGGTACCAGAGCGTTATGTGTCGGCTCTGCAATTACGGAAGCCTCCTTGGATGGCGGATAATACCCATGGACTGTCCACGCCTTCCCTTGAAGACTGACCGTGAAGTCTTCAGCCGTTCTAACTTGACCAGCTGAGGTGTGGACGGCACCAAAACAGTGAGAGTCCCCCATTAAGGCTAACCTGATTAAAAAACGACCGCTTAAGTCGGATGTGTTGGCCTAAGGGTTTAGGCCCAAGGGTGCATAACGAGACACAAGGCAATTACGTCTGAGAAAACACTCCGGATGAACGCAGAAGAAGAAGAAGAAGAAGAAGAAGAAGAAGAAGAAGCAACATTCATGGTGAGGTCTATAAAAGGCTTGGATTGGATTAGTTGAGGGGTTGTGTTATGCTCTGCGACGAAGGTGAGTGCAATTCGTAATCCCGCAGACAGCGTTCGAAACACAGCTGCGGGCGATTTGGAAGCAGACAGCCTTGCGTCGGTTTCCATACAATGGTATGAGTTCCGGTCATTCAGAAAACAATGGCAAACTACTGAACATAATCTTGCCCAGTAATCACAAACAACCAAAAATGCTGGGGTTGACTACTATGTCCTGAAACAGATATGCTTGCAACTATGTTTTATTGGGAGATGAAGAGCAAAAGCTGCATTGGCAAGCAGAGAAGATGGGGACCACAAGAGAGCGGGAAAAAATATGTTCTTCTTCTTCTTTGCGTTCATCCGGAGTGTTTTTTTCAGATGTGATTGCGGTGTGTCTGGTTAGGCACCCTAGGGTCAAAACCCTTAGGCCAACACATCCGACTTTTAGCGTGCATTTTTGACCATGTTAGCATTCCTGGGAGACTCTCACTTTTGTGGTACTGTCCAACTCCCAGCTGGTCAAATTGGAACAGTCGAAGACTGCACGGTCATCCCTCAAATGAAGGCAGGGACTGTCCATAGCATTTTCCGCCATCCTGGGTGGCTTCCATAATTGCAGAGCCGACACATTACGCTCTGGTGCTGGGCTCACCGAGGGAATCGTCACGTCCTGCGCATGGCTGCTTTAATTCCTCACTTCAATATATTGGGCATTTCGTTCGCCCCGGGCCGTTCCCGCACAAACCAGACAGGTCTGCAGACGATATCCACTCAGCGAGTTTTCGGACATGTGCTTATCGTTGCGCCCGTCAGAGCTGTTCCAGGCACGACAGACATTCGGAAAACTACCTAGTCAGAGCTGTTCCGAACAAGAGCGGCATTCGGAAACTAGGTAGTCAGAGCTGTTCCTAGCACGAGAGACATTCGGACGAGACATTTCACTCGGACGTAAATGCGTAGTGCCAATTTTTAGTTTGCCACCTGTAGGACGGCACTTCCGACTTCGGCGGGCATTTTTTAATGAGGTTAGCCTTCCTCGGAAAATATGTTCTAGAAGAGAGCATAGAAAAGAACTTCAAGACAGCATAGAAGATGGGAACTACAATAGATCCATGGAAGTTAGCGAAATATTAAGAGAAATATCAACTGGGGAATTCTTTGAGACAGTTCATAAACACACACACGTATTATTTGGCGCTCATACTAGTAGAAGAAAGAATTAGAGACTAGACAACATAAAAATTGAAAGCAATAGTTACCGACCGGGACCCGAATATGCCGCCTACAAATGACGACGGCGCCTCACTGCAGAGAAAAGTGTACATCGACATCATTTGTAGATGGCAGGTTCGAATCCCGGTTGGTAACTATAGCTTTCAATGCTGACGATGTCTAGTGCGTCCTCCAGCCACTACTTCTTGCTTCTACTCCCATGACCGCCAAACAACACACGTGTGTTTATTTATAAAAATAGAGACAAATCGAAAGTTTTGGCCGTATAAAAAGACAAGCCATTTTTATCAAAATCGTGAAAAGTCGAAGGTAGGCGAGTAAGATGTCGACGCCGATATAAGTGAAACGACAGCATCAAGAGATGGAGGAACAGCAATATGTCAGAACGTACAACCTGGACGAGAAACAGAGATCTATTGCGGTCAACCTGAATAGCGGAGACGGCATTCTACTGACTGAAGCATAGCCCAAAGAGTAAGTCGCAGTTGTAGCTAATGCACCCGCCTCCCATTTCTGCCCCGCAGAGCTCATCATCATCATCGTCAAGTGCCCTGCCAACTGACGTAGGCGTTCATGTCTCTCCACAGATCTCTGTACTTTGTGTTCTGGATCTATTGATGATATTCCTTCACGCCACCATCTGAATCCATCCAGCATACTTTCTATTTGTGTGCCCCTGCCTCTTTTCCCCTTGATCTTTCCAACTATCACCATGTTCTCCAATGCCTCTCTTCTCATCACTCGACCAAAGAAAGCTGTTTGTCTCTTTCTTATAGTTGTATACAATGTTCTAGTTTAACTAGCCTGAGTCAGAGCTGAGCCAATGAAATAGTCAGATGTTTCTTTTTTCTTTCGGCTTCTATTCCCCCCATTGGGGAATAGATCCTCAACGAATTCACTCCAAGCCCTCCTATCTTTAGCTATCCCGCACAGTTCTTTTCATATCTTTTCTATATTTTTCATTTTTTTTTTTTTTGTCCTGTAAGTTCCAGATTAAGGCTTGTCTAGTTATACTATTCTCGGGTTTTCCCGATTTACCTATCCAGCGCCTGCATCTTTTCTTCTCTTGGTTCATTTGTATTTGTCTAGTTCTCCCCAAGAACCCTACATTGGGGATTTTGATGTACCGTGAAAATGAGATCACTCGTAATTAAATCGCTATCACCAGAAACAAACGTCCATTTCATCCCTAGCTACTCAAAAAAGTACCAGTTAAAGGGGTAAAATAACTAACGAAGTTTGTTACATTTCATTTTCAGCTTTGCCAGTGTTTAGAAAACCCAGTTTTCTGCTCCGGGAGATCTGTTAGAGCTTGGAAAATGTCAAAAGCAGCTGCTATGGTTATCGTCCTTGTCGTTGTCTTTAACTGCATCTCCTCACCAGTGGATGCAAATTGGTTCGGGAAACGAGGTGAGTGATCGGCGCCTGAAAGTACTCACATTGAAATATTGTATTTAAAATTGGTTGTGGGGAGAAGGAAAGGAGAGGGGAATGGGGTCTTCTAGTGCTTTTTGTTGTCTTCTTGTTAATATAATTCTAGCGGTTCTCTTTGTTGTTGATGATGTTTTTGTTGTTGTTGATGTTGTTGATCATCATTATGAATATCATCATCACCATTATCATCATTATCTCCTCCTCCTTTTTCTTTATCCCCCTTCTCCCCCTCTCGCTTCTCTACTTCCCCTTTCCTTTTTATCTTCCTTTTCCTCCCCTACCTCCCACTCCTCTTCATGTCTTCTTCTTCTTCTTCTCCTTCTCCTCCTCCTCCTCCTCCTCCTCCTTCTTCTTCTTCTTCTTCTTCTTCTTCTTCTTCTTCTTCTTCTTCTTCTTCTTCTTCTTCTTCTTCTTCTTCTTTTTCTTCTTCTTCTTCTTCTTCTTCTTCTTCTTCTTCTTCTTCTTCTTCTTCTTCTTCTTCTTCTTCTTCTTCTTCTTCTTCTTGTGAAAACTATTGATGTAATGTGTATTTACAGCCCCCAAAAAGTTAGTTGTATATACTTTACAGGACGTAGTTATTAACCCCAGCATTTTATGGTTGTTCGTGATTCCTGGGCTAGTTTACGTTCAGTAGTTTGCCAATGTTTTCTGAACGACTGACACATCAACGTAAGGCGGTCTGCTGCCAGATCTCCCACAGCTGTGTTTCGTCCGCGGTATGCGTTATTACGAACTGCGTCCGTAACACCTACGCCACAGAACGTGGGTATTTACAAAGCAAACATCTAAAAGATATAAGTTAAATTGACGTTGTCTTGTGCACAAATCACAACACAAACTTTAATGCTATCTTTTAAATGTTTCTTTTGGCAAACTTGTTTGTAAAGAAAACATACACACGGGTGGTTAGAGCTTGTGACCTGGGATAGATCTGTCTAGAGGAGGCAAGCCTTACACAAGTGCAGGACGAAGTTGGAGGCACTGACCTCTGAAATGCACAATTAGATGTGACACATTTGCCTCGAAAGACGAACGAAGAAGACGAACAAAGAAATTGATTAAGAAGACAAACGAAGAAGATGGCGAAGAAGATGAACGCAGAAGATGACAAAGAAGACGAAGGAAGGAGACACAAAGAAGACGACCGAAGAATACAATGGAGATGGATAAGAAGACGAATGAAGAAGAAGAACGAAGAAGAAGAACGAAGAAGACTACAAAGAAGACGAATGAAGAAGAGTATGAAGAAGACGAATGAAGAAGAAGAACGAAGAAGAAGAACGAAGAAGACGAACGAAGAAGATGACGAAGAAGAAGAAAGGCGAAGACGAAGAAGAGGACAAAGAAGACAACGAAGAAGACAACGAAGAAGATGACGAAGAAGACGATGAAGAAGATGACGAAAAATAGGAACGAAGAAGAAGAACGGAGAAGACGAATGAAGAAGACGACGAAGAAGACGAACGAAGAAGACGCTGAAAAAGACGAAGGCGAACGAAGATAGGGACGAAGAAGAAGACGCAGAAGACGAACGAAAAAGACGACAAAGAAAATAAACGAAGATGATGAACGAAGAAGACATATACACCACAAAGCTACAGTATAATCTTCCACAAAACAGGGGGGGGGGGGGGGGGAGGAGAGAGAGAGAGAGAGAGAGAGAGAGAGAGAGAGAGAGAGAGAGAGAGAGAGAGAGAGAGAATCGAATGTCGTTTAAGATTTAAACATTTCTAACTTAGCCGTTAGTTTAGGAACACTTTACACCAATAGAGAAGACCGAAATTCCACAAATTTAAAATCCCCGTAGAGAATGCCTGGTTAAACAGGACATTTCTCGTCTAGGGATATCAGCTGGCTTGTCTTTACGCACTGAAACATCATTTAGGGATATTTTCTCCCGTATTTTCTTATCAATTAACGCCAGAAAGAGAATATTAAATAAACATGGCAGGCTTTTAACTCGCAAATGAAGTGAAATGTTTGTTATTTCTGAGCAGAAGGACTGCTATAGCTGCATATTTTATAGAGCAATTCGAAGCCAGGATTATGTGGTAAATGCCGCGCCAGTCGACTTGACTGCCCAGGGCATCCCCTGCTAACCATTTGAGACTGGGTCGCATTTTGTTGTTGTTGCGTTCACTGGCTTTGAACTCAAGCGTAGTCCATACATGGGCTACTACTTCTAGTGCACTTGACTGATGTTTGCGTGTGGATTAGCTTTCCCTATTACCTGTGTCCCTGACCATCAGGCGAACCCACTCCGACTTCTGAAGAACTTGTAATTTATGTCCTCAAGTCAAGAACCAGAAGTCCACATTGTAGTCCAGCTGACCGGTGTGGGTTTTGAATCCCTAGACATCAGCACATCGGATGTTTAAGAACGGGCGGTCACCAGAATCGTGGATCAGCTCAGTGTTCTTGTCTCGACCTTGCCCCGTGGCCAAGCCATCCAGATGTTTACCTCTCTGCCTCTCCCTTGCCAAGAAATCACAGCCCTGGAAATGTTGGGGTTGACTACGACGTCATGTTAAGGATATGCTACTAACTTAGCTGAAGAGAATTGCGTATATGTTCCTGGCCCAATGTTTCGCGCAGACCAAGCGGAGATGTGGTTTTATAGAGGCATGCGGGAAATTCATTGGACGGTCAAAATGAGCAATCCGGACATTTTGAGGGATGTTAAGTCGCAAAGACAACTTATCACAAGCATCAAATAGAGGATGTAATCATGTTTTTGTGTGTGGCTACATTATGAGAAGACAAAACATTGGAGCATGTAACAAACAGAAATATTTGCGGAAAGATAGTTAGAGGAAGACAGCGATAGAAAATCATTGACAGCTTTGTGAGAGCTTCTTCTTCTTCTTCTTCTTCTTCTTCTTCTTCTTCTTCTTCTTCTTTTTAGACTTGTCAAAGATGGTTGAATTCTTCAGCTAAGGTTTCCTTACAAGCTGAGGTAGTCTGAGGTAGTTCAGGCTGAGGTATTTCATTCATTATAATAGTAAACACACACAATTAAATAACATAATTTTTAAGGTAAACTCATGCAGCCAAATAGCAGAATGTTTAACGTAAACAAATGTAATTAAGATGAGCGACTGGCCGAGTGGCTAGAATGCCGGACTCTCCTTCGGGAGACCCGGATTCGAATCCTCGGTAAGGTGTGGATTTTTTCCTGTCCGGGGCAAAAAGAAAACCCTAACCTGCACAATTCGCGGCGACTGCCCTAGCCAGGCGGCCTTAATTTCTCAGGCTCATGACCCCCCCCCCCCCCCCCCCTCCCCCACTTACCTGCTATACACCGCAAGGTGCTATATAGGCAGTAAATGACAGTTTCTGACATACAATTAAATAATATCACTTTTAAAGTAAACCCACATAATTAAATAACAGAATTCTAAAACATACAAACAAATAACAGAACTCTATAAGTAAATCACATTCAATCAAATAGCTGAACACTATAAATATAAATAAAAGACAGACAGATAAAACAGTGAATTCTAAAACTAAAACATATACAAGCAAACAACGGAACTCTATAAGTAAAAGATGTACAAAACAAATAATAGGAGATAAACAAAGAAATAACAGAATTATGTGAATGAAAGATATACAAACAAATAACAGAATTATGTGAAGGAACGATAGATATACAAACAAATAACAGAATTATGTGATAAAAGATATGCAAACAAATAACATAATTATGTGATAAAAGATATACAAACAAATAACAGAATTATGTGATAAAAGATATGCAAACAAATAACAGAATTATGTGATAAAAGATAAATAAACAAATAACAGAACTCTATAAGTAAAACACACATTTAAACAGCAACCTCACTAGTCCCTTTAAAGCTTTTTAAAGCAAACAAGGCAATAAATTAAATAATTATATATTGACAAATCTCAGCTCACGCCTACACTTTTGCGGCTACGCAAGGTCCCAGCTGTGACAGCCGTTGATTTTCTGTTATTTGTGAATCCTGTTATTTAGAATTACACACCCACGCTTCAATGGCCAAAGATTTGCGAGAAAATGTGAAATATTAGCACATTACGTGAAATAACAATGTCCAAATTAAACATGTAATTGATTCATGTCTAAACGGAGGCAAACATTTACATTTGCCAGTAAAATATTATTGGTTTTGATCTGTTTAAGTTTCATCATCAAGTGCCCTGCCAGCTGGCGTAGGCGTTCATGGCTCTCCATAGATCTCGGTCTTTGGTGTTCTGGGTCAACTCTGCTGATGGTATTCTTCCATGCCACCGTCTCAATCCATCCAGCATCATTTCTCTAGGTCTGCCTCTGCCTCTCTTCCCCTTGATTTTTCGATTTGTCACAATGTTCTCCAATGCCCCTCTTCTCATCACATGGCCAAAGAAAGCTGTTTGTCTCTTTCTTATTGTTGTATATAATGTGCTAGTTTCATTAGCCTCTTTCAGACAATCGTTGTTAGTTACTTTAGTTTAGTTTAGTTTAGTCGATGGATCAACATCACGGCACACGGGTGTAACCCATAAGTGCTCCGTTCTCCTCCTAATTCAAACCTGAGTCTGGAGAAACTCAGCTCAGTGCACGAACTCCGTAGCACCGGCGAGGATCCTGAAATACTTTGGGTAGATTTTTAACTCGAAATTTTGCCCGGGCAGCGCCGTTAGGCTACTCTTTTTCGATTTCCAACTGCCAAGGGATTTTTTTTTACGTGCGCAACAATACACACGGGCGTCCGATCTCACTACCCAGAGACCAGGGGGAATTTTGTTACTAGAAGTCCACGTGAAAAACATCCCGGTCCTCACCGAGGCTTAAACCCGGGACCTCCAGCACTCGAGGCGGACACCATACCTCGAGACCACGCATCCCCCAGTTGTTAGTTACTCTGGCAGTAAAAGGTATTCACAACATTCGTCACAGGGACCACATTACCGTTGATTCCAAGCTTTCCCTAATTTAAGATTACATTTTAGATTTGACGTCGTTGTCATCATCATCATCATCATCATCATCATCATCATCATCATCATCATCATCATCATCATCAAAAACCGTCAAGGGATTAGAACAATTAATGTCTTTGTAAAACCACTGTGAAGATCACCACATTGTTGTACATGTATATATACCAGCGTTTTGGCGCTGGCTGGCTTTGAACTCTAGCCCAGCCCATAAAAGTGCTACAACTTCTAGTAGTTGTAAAACAAACAATAAAATGTCCACAGACAAAAGAAAATGTACACAGACAAAAGGTAATGTCCACAGACAAAAGATAATGTACACAGATAAAAGATAATGTCCACAGACAAAACATAATGTCCACAGACAAAAGAAAATGTCCACAGATAAATGATAATGTCTACAAAACAAAAATCATGCCGCAGATAAAAGATAATGTACAAAGACAAAAGATAATGTCCACAGACAAAACATAATGTCCACAGACAAAACATAATATCAATCCAAAAATTACAGCCAACAATGAAGAAAGTGAACCATCTCTTAGGCCGACATTATGCCGTTACTGTGAAACATGGGGGGGGGGGGGGGGTATGGGGTTTCAGGCATTGGTAGCACCTTTGGTAAGGATGACTCTCATGTCCTTTTCAGGACCCATCCTTCACTGGTCCAAGCCTGACATCCAGCTCCTCGTAGCTGTCAGCATGCGATAGCGGCCACACCGGGCAACAGCTGTAACAGGCTTACTAAACCAGGCGTGGGTAGCCGAAAACTGATAGGTGAATTAGGGTATGCCTACCCAGCATGTGAAGACAGAATTCGGCGGACTGTGCGGATGAAATCACTGATGATTCAAGGGGCAAGACGGCGTTTACCTGCAAAGCGTTGTGGAACGTAATGAGCACGGCAAGGCACGTAGAGCGCCCTGGTCATCCACTGCACCTGTATTCGTCTCCAGTCGTCTTGACTTGTCTTGCCACTGGACTCAGATGGACTCAGGCGAGAGAGTGAGGTCGACGACTTGCGCAACTCTTCCTCACTTTAATCCAATTCATCGCGCAAGTCATTCTTCATCCAACTGTGAAACATGGACTGTTTACCAGCGATATGCTAGGAAATTAAACCACTTCCACACAGTCTGCCTTAGGAAGCTATTGAAGATTAAATGGCAAGACAAGATCCCAGACACTGAAGTTCTAGAAAGAGCATGCATGCCCAGTATCCACACTCTACTAATGAAAAATCAGATTCGCTGGGCTGGTCACTTAACTCGTATGCCAGATCACATGCTCCCTAAAAAATTTTTTTTACGGCGACCTGCGTTGTGGTAAACGCTCCCAAGGCGGCCAGAGGAAACGCTTTAAAGACACTCTGAAAGTCTCACTGAAAGGCTTTGGAATTCACCCAGACACCCGGGAGACTGCTGCTAAAGACCGTAATTCATGGCGTACATCATTACATAAGGGTGCAGTCACTTGTGAAGCAACCAGGACTGCAAGAGCTGTGAAGAAAAGGCTGGACAGAAAAACCACTGCAGGAGATCCTCCGCCTGGAACGTCAAGCATTGTTTGCCCTCATTGTCAAAAAACATTTCGAGCCAAAATAGGCCTTATCAGCCATCTTAGAACTCACGGCTCCATAGTTTCAACCCCACTGGATGAAATGAATGGTCATCATCATTCTTGATGGACAACAACATACTGTGAAACATGGATGCTTACCACAATTTATGACCGCAAATACATAATAGCAGAGATGGTATGCCTTAGAAAAGCTGCGGTAATAACCGTGAGAGACAGAATTAGGAATAAGGAAATTAGAAGACCACTAGGTCTAAAACAGCCATGCACTTCATTATAGAACAACTACTAGCAGTCCTAAATTACAGCTGGAAGAGGGGAATAGTCCCACAGGCATGGAAGGAAGCTATACTAATACCAGTCCCAAAGAAAGGAAAAGACCTGGAAGAACCAAATGGCTATCGACCTATCAGTCTTCTTAGCTGTGTAGGAAAATTAATAGAACGCATTATCAATGGCAGGCTAACATGGCATCTGGAAGAAAACCAACTCTTAACACCACACCAAGCAGGATTCAGAAAGTACAGATCCACTGAAGATCAAATAACCTATATAGCTCAGGAAATAGAGGATGCCTTCCAAGAGAAAAAGCACACACTAGCGGTCTGGATAGATTTAGAAAAAGCATTTGATAAAGTATGGAAGGAAGGACTGAAAGTAAAACTGCAAAAAATGCATGTTTGTGGGAAAATGTACAAATGGATCAGCCACTACCTTGAGAACAGAACTGCCAGGACAAAAGTACAAGGACAAACCAGCAAAATGATGCTGTTGGAGCAAGGTGTCCCCCAAGGAGGAGTTCTTTCACCAACATTATTCCTAGCATATATAAACGACATCACGGAAAATTTTCCAGCCAGAGTACACACATCATCCTTTGCAGATGACCTAGCCATATGGACATCTGAAGAATATATTAGTACAGCTAACAGCAGAATACAGCAAGCCCTATTAGCGCTAGAGGACTGGTCAAAATCATGGCTAGTGAAGATAAGTGAGGAGAAAACAACATGCACAGTATTCTCCCTCTCAACTAAAACTCAGCAACCTAAGTTGGTATTGAATGGAAAAATATTGCGCCATGAAGAAAATCCAAACTATCTAGGAGTCACCTTTGATCGTCGCCTGACATGGAAGACACAGGTTGAGAAAAATCGAACAAGAGCAAGGCAAAGAATGGCAATCATGAAAAAGCTTGCTGGTACAACGTGGGGAGCAGATGAGAAAGTTCTCAAGAAGTTATATACTGGACGGGTGAGGCCAGTACTGGAATATGGCATTGCAGCTTGGGCAACAGCAGCAAAGTCAAACTTTAACAAAATAAGCAGAGTCCAAAATCAAGGAATGCGAATCATAACTGGAAGCCTGAAGACAACGCCTATTAATGAACTAGAAAAGATCACTTGTTTACAACCAATGCAGGATAGAAGAGATAGCAGAGCCCAGCAACAAGCTGAAAAATTTAGAAGATTGACAGACCACCCTATGTATAAAAGGTTTAGTGGTTTTGGAAAGGGAAGACTGAAGCGTAGCAACTTTGTAGAAACTGCAAAACGAAAGATTAGGACAGATCCCATACTTAACATATCAACAGTCAAACCCATTTACAATGCAGACAAGTTCCCAGCTTGGAGACAGCAGCTACTGCCTGAGATGATGGAAAACATTCCTGGTATTGAGAAAAAGAACACTCAGCATGAAACCGAAAGAAGAGAAATAACCCTAAACTACATAAAAGAACATTACCCAAGCAGCAATTGGACCCATGCATATACAGATGGATAAGCCAAAAATTCAGTAGAGAATGGAGGAGGAGGAATTCTCCTAAATTTAAAAAATGGAGTGAAAAAAACACATTCAGTGGCAACTGGAAAGTTTTCAAGTAACTTCAAAGCGGAGGTAGGGGCTCTGAAAACTGCAGCAGAAATGCTCTTGATGGAGGAAAATAAAGAGAAGCAAATAGCTATCTTCACAGATGCAAAGTCAGCTGTCTCAATACTGAAGAGCAATAATAGCACAGAAATAGCTGACCTAAGAGCAGCACTCCATGGTCTATGCCAGAAATCCAAAAAAGTTGTAATACAGTGGATCCCATCACATTGCAGTATACCTGGAAATGAAGAGGCTGACAGACTGGCAAAAGAGGGTGGACGACTACCACAGCCTGACATAGACATAACCTATAACGAGGCAAAGAGGTTGATAAAAAGCACCTATAGAACCAAATGGGAATCAGAGCATCCAGGTCATCAGAAGAATGATGCATATTACAAACTCGACCGAAGAGAACAAGTAGCAATCTTCAGACTCCGCACAGGACATAACAGGCTGAAATACCACTTGTTCAATAAACTAAAGATAGGAGATACCGATGAATGCAATTGTGGAACTGGTAAAATGACAGCTAAACATTTGATGCAGGAGTGCCCAATATATGCAGAACAGAGAAAGATATTTTGGCCCACACCTGCTTCATTCGAGGACAAGCTCTATGGAGATATCAACAAGCTCAAGTTGACTGCAGCTTACTTTAACTACATTCAGGTTGACATTTAAAGATGCATGAAGAAGTATTTAGACTGCCGCACTTCATACCACAGGTATGTCGGTTACAAAAGCGCCCCAGAGGCATGAAATGGAATATTGCTTGGATAGCAAATCCATTACGTGGAAAGTCCGAATCGAAAGCTCACTGTGTGGGCTTCATAAAAGGTGGGAAAAGTGTCCTAGTGGCACGAAATGGAATATTGCTTGGATAGCAAATCCATTACGTGGAAAGTCTGAATCGAAAGCTCACTGTGTGGATGTCATCTGCAGACTGCATACTTCTGGTTTCCGGAAGAACAGCCTATGGTGAATGGAAGGCCCAATATACGGAAGTGAGGCTAAGCAGCCATGTGCAGGACGTGACGATTCCTTGGGTGAGCCCAGTACCAGAGCGCTGTGTGTCGGCTCTGCAAGTATGGAAGCCTCCTTGGATGGCGGGGAATGCCCATGGTCTGCCCCTGCCTTCCCTTGAGGGCTGACCAGGATGTCTTTGGCTGTTCTATATGGGCCAGCTGGGATGGGGGATAACACCACAACAGTGAGAGCCAAACGTCCTAAGAAACCCCCGGGAAGGTTAACCCGGTCAACAAATGCCCGCAGAAGTCGGATGTGTCGGCCTAACGGCGCAAGAATGCAGCTCTGCTGTAAACAGGCACAACGCAATCATGTCCGAAAAAAAACTCCGGATGAACGAAGAAGAAGAAGAAGAAGAACAACAGATTAAATGGTTTGGTCATCTCACAAGAATGCTCTAGTACCAACTGCCACAAAGAGCCGCATTGAAGAAATATATTGATATAGAGTGAAGACAAAAGGGGAAGACCACGTAAAAGATGGAGTGAAGATATCAAGAACAATCTTAGAGAAATGAAGACCAACTTACCAAGCGCATTGGAAAGAGCATATAAGATCATTGCATCTCCCCCCAAAGCTTCACTGATGGAAATGGAGGAAGAGAAGGAAATCAGTGCCTACATCTCTGTCTCAACGAACATCTGGTTTTATTATTTGCATTCTCTGGGCTTACACGTTTAGGTCTCGTTCAGAAAGCAGTGGCAAACCACTAAACGTAAAATGGCCCAGAAAACATTTCATTACATATTTTTAACAAACAGTTATTGTTTTTCTTGCTGGGCGTTCGCTGACTGTGAACTCAAGTCTAGTCCATGCACGTGGTACTACTCTAGTGTACTGAACTGATTTTTGCGTTTGGATTAGCTTTCCCTATTACCAGTGTCCCTCGCCATCAGGCGAACCCACTCCAACTTCTGAGGTACTTGTAATTTACGCCCCCAAGTCAAGGATACGAGGTCAACATTTTAGTTCAACTGACCGGTGTAGGGACTGAACCCTCTGCCTCGGCATCAGCACACTGAATGTCTAAGAACAAGCTCATATCTATTCCGCCATGCTGATCTCCTAAAATAAGTATAATTTTAATCTTTGATTGATAGCTTCTAAAAATTATCGTAGCTTCTATTTTTTCTGATGTTATTCATTCCAGACAAATGAGAAACTAAGAACAAGTGTAGGGATAACACCGATTACTGACTTGACAGAACAGCAGAGAATTAAATTGTTCGGACATTTAGATAAATTGGAACAAGATCAACCAGCGGCTAGAGCGTTCTGTGTGAGAACATCGGGATATAAGGAGAGAAGACGACCCAAGAAGAGTTAGTTAGATGGAGTTAAAGAGACCTTAAATAAATAAAATATGACGTTAGTACAAGCAACGAGCAAGGTGGCAGGATAGGGGTATCCCCTATCAAAGGTGCATACTTCCCTCTGTTAGCCTACGGGACACCCTTGGGCAAGGTGGAGTACCCGTTTAACCCCACATGGGTCAAGTGAAGCCATGGGTGCAGGTGGTGGATGCAGCTGAAGAGCAGCCACAAGATAGTTGTAGGTTATGGTCTCCATTTTAACGACGGTAGGCAGAGGAAATTCTGTTTGGAGACAATGGCTACGGTCATCGACCAGTATGGTCACTGCTGGATGGAAAGCAATGGCTAACTTCCTTCTTTACAAATACAAAGACAGTCTTGTTTTGCTCAATAGAGAATTAGAAGTTGTCATTTAAAAAAAAAAAAAAAAATTCGACACGTTAAAAAAAAATAAATAAATTAGAGAACTTGGTGACAGCTGGCAAGATTTAGGGTAAAAGAACAAGGGGAAGACTGAAGAGTTAGTCGCTTAGCCGTTAGTCAATCGCGGTTCCAACTTCACGGCAAAGAGTTGCCTCATAATGCTCCATTCCTGTGCCAATGAATATCCCATAAAACTATCCCATATCTCACTGTCCCATGTGAAAAGTGGAACATACAGGAGCCTCGACAAACCAACAGCCCGTACATGTATACTCTGCCTAATGCCGCTGCCAGAATGTCAATACAAAAGTCCGCCACGAAAAATACAGTTCATCGTCGATGGAAGCGGCAGTCACTAGAAAACCAGCCGCCACACATTTCTGCATAAGATAAACCAGTTCAGCGGCCTACGGCTGCCATTTTAAGGCAGAGAAGTAAATATCTGGATGGCTTAGCCACATGGCGTGGTCGAGACAAGACCATAGAGCTGATCCACGACTCTGGTGATCATGTGAGATGGCGAAACATGGCCGCCCAGGCTTATCAGCACAGCACATGATGATGACAAGCAACAAGACAAACAAAACATAGAACATTACATCTGCCCCCTTTCTGCGACGCTTCACAGCAACAAGCAGTAGGACAACACACAACAAGAACACAATCAGTTCATTATAGTATCTTTAAATATAGCAAACCAACAATTTAAAAACACTCCTACAATGTAATAGAAACTGGGCGTAGGCGAAACAGGAGAATGACGCTTGAGAATCATGACGAAAGTAGGTCATTCCCTTAAGAAAGCTGGATGAACCAGACAGCAGTTCCAAACGTTACAGATGTTGTTTCTTATTCGTGTAGGCACCACCGTAATGAAATAGCACAGAATGCCACTTAGAGACTGACTCCTGGGATTTCCCAACCTAGTGAAGCGTAGTCTGAGAATTCTTGTTACACTCAGACTGTACACAGGGTCATATGTTTTATCGACTGGACGGGCAATTTTCTAGAGTTGTTTGGTGCAATTTTCTAGAGTTTTCAATTTTATGTACAAACATGCACTTTGGTAGATTTTTTTCAATATATGTGTAAACTAGAGGTTAATATTGGCATAGAAAGGACGGACGGACGGACGGACGGACGGACGGACGGACGGACGGACGGACGGACGGACGGACGGACGGACGGACGGACGGACGGACGGACGGACGGACGGACGGACGGACGGACGGACGGACGGACGGACGGACGGACGGACGGACGGACGGACGGATGGATGGATGGATGGATGGATGGATGGATGGATGGATGGATGGATGGATGGATGGATGGATGGATAGATAGATAGATAGATAGATAGATAGATAGATAGATAGATAGATTAGATAGATAGATAGATAGATAGATAGATTAGATAGATTAGATAGATTAGATAGATAGATAGATAGATAGATAGATAGATAGATAGATAGATAGATAGATAGATAGATAGATAGATAGATAGATAGATAGATAGATAGATAGATAGATAGATAGATAGATAGATAGATAGATAGATAGATAGATAGATAGATAGATAGATAGATAGATAGATAGATAGATAGATAGATAGATAGATAGATAGATAGATAGATAGATAGATAGATAGATAGATAGATAGATAGATAGATAGATAGATAGATAGATAGATAGATAGATAGATAGATAGATAGATAGATAGATAGATAGATAGATAGATAGATAGATAGATAGATAGATAGATAGATAGATAGATAGATAGATAGATAGATAGATAGATAGATAGATAGATAGATAGATAGATAGATAGATAGATAGATAGATAGATAGATAGATATATAGATAGATAGATAGATAGATAGATAGATAGATAGATAGATAGATAGATAGATAGATAGATCTTTTAGAAGATGAAAACCACACGGACCAATAAAAAGATGTCATTTGCAACGAGAAAAAGAGTGTTGAGGTGCTACATAGAATATGTGCTTTTGTATGGATGTGAAGCGTTGACAATGAGCAGACAAGCTGAAAAACATCTGATGGCTGTGGAAATGTGGTTTCTGAGGAAAATACAAAGAATACCATGTGTCACCGACCGTTAGGGTGTTTCTATTGAAATAGACAGAAATCCCTATCCAAGAGTTTGCCGACAGTCTCTAGAAATTATGACTCGTTACAAGAATGTCTAAAGGGATGGTCCCGATAGAAGAGACTGGGATTCACTTGGTAGACAAAGGCAGAAGGTGAAGAACACTCGTGTATGTAGGAAGACCTAACAAGAATGTCTAGTTTATCTGTCGGTGATCCTTCGTCAATTGATGGAGCCCCCTGTTTTAAATACTTTCACGCACTCACGCGCACACCTTGCGTTCAAAATGATCACGAGTGGAGTACGTTGGTGAAAGTATAAAACAATAATACTCTTTAATAGTAAAAGAGATAATGAAAATTGTCGTTCAAGTGGTGAACTATGACAGTTACAATTATGTTACAGGTACAAAAATAAAACAGTTTTCTGATGCTTAGCTAGATCGCATATCATCATTCACACCATCCAGACAGTGACACACTCAGAACACATGTAGACACAGAGTCACCTGAGATAATCTGATCTCGTTTAGGAATAGTGCTGGCTTTCGTTTGGATTATGTCTTGGAGTCGACCCTGGCATTCGACAGGTGTACGACGCTCCTCCGGATTCCAGGTTCCGTCTCCACTAGTTTGTGGCTGTAAGTTTCGGTAACCGGACCAGTTAGGTGTCAGCAGTATCAGCAGCGATGGTCGTTGTGAACCGGACGGAAGTTGTTAGTCACAATTTCCGGTGCAGCCGTACTAATAGCATATCGCCGTATTCCCGTTGCTAGGGAGTGACGGACCTATATCCCCAGTCATTAGACTTGATATTAATAAGGGTTGAAGACAGGGGATTTCCCTTGTGACATCATTTGATGATGACGTGGAAATGTGCTGTCCCCAATAGTACAGTGTGTAGTTTTAGTGCAGCAAATCTGCGTCGCCAATATGACGTCATTATTAGTAATTTAGCTGCCTACTGAATCCAGAATGTAAATAGTAATTCCACTAACGCAGTAGTGGTGGGGTTTGCATAGTGATCTAGACTCATCCCGTCACATATGCCGTCCCTAGAGAAAAGTACGGCTCAGCGAACTTTTAGGGTGGATGAGCCTAGATCGACTATGCATTCTCACCAGATTATATCTGAACCAATTGTTCCCCTCTAGAGAAGGATCTATTAGACTTCTTTCGACTCCGGGGCTGGCTTGGTACTTTGGTATGACCTGGCGTTTCTCCAGATATGTTTAGTGAGGATCCAGTCAGAGGTGGGTATGGAAAGCTAAGAGGTTCTTCTCGCCTTCCTACTTTCTGAAAAACATTTAGAGCTACCAGATGTACTGGTCGTTCTTTTGCTCTGTCATAATATTTGCGGAGCAAGTTAATGTGGTAGATTTTCATCTTACCTTTCATGAAGATTTTATATTTGGTGTTGGACACTTTCTCCTTTATGAGGAATGGTCCTTGCCACTCAGTCTCCTTATTAGTCCCACTAGATCTTAAGAGTAACACTTTGTCCCCTACCGCTAGCGAACGTTTATAGGAAATAAATTTCCCTCTCTGGAGAGTCTTCCTAGCACTAGAAAGTTGGTTACAGCCAGGTGTTAGAGTTGGGACATGGGTCAGTGCACTCCCTACTATCATGGGAGTGGATGGTTCCCCTAAATAAACATATTTACTTCCCAGTATCATGTCATAGATAGGATCAGTCATCACTGCTGCCGATATAGTTCCCTTTACAAATCTAGAGTTAACTAACACTTGGGCTATTGGTAAAGTTAGGGTAGGCAAACTTCTTGTCGCACCCATAACTTCAACCATATTTTGCGTCAACTGACCCGGTTTTACTAAGTGCGATGCTATTATGGCATCATACGTTAAACCCGTATCATGCAGACACTCGACCAACTGTCCATTGACATTGATCTTCTCTACCACTCGATGTCCTCTCATTTTGGGAGGCGGTGGTAGTATAGTGGTTTTCTTCCCTATCGAGAAGCAAGCCGCAATCTGGGGTTTTGCTCTGCGCTTGCAGTCTGCCGTACTGTGGGAATTATTATGACAATTCGTGCAGTATGGTTTTCTAGCCCCAGATGTGGTTTGTTTTTTGTTATGCTGCTGCTGAGGTTGCCTCTGGTCTGCTGGTATATTGCTAAGGGTTTGTCCCTGATTGTTTGGAGGTGGGTTCTGTTGAGGTTGGGGAGGTTGCGTTGGGACCGAGTCCCCATGGGCAGTCAAATATCTTTCAGCCAAGACTATCATTTCCCCCAGTGTTTGTGCCCCTTGTTCAATGATGAAAGTTTCCATTGGCTTCGACATACAGTCCCTCAGCTGCTCACACAAAACCATCTCCCGCAAGCCCGCATAGGAGTGTTCATACTCTCCCAATGTCTCCCATTTACAGAGATAACTCTGCAGACGAGCGGACAATTGTGAGAATGACTCACCCTTCAGACGTCTTGCGGTTCGGAATTTCCGCTGATAAGCAGCTGAGGTTAACTCATATCTCTTCAATAAAGCCGATTTCAAACTTTCATAAGAATGTTCATGGCCTGGAGGTAGTCCCTGAAAGACTACATACGCTTGTCCCCTCAGTGCCTGAGAAAGCTTCAAGTTCCAGTGTTCCCTAGCCAACCCAAATGACTCAGCTAATTTCTCGGATTTCTGAAGGTAACTATCCAATTGTTCCTGAGTTTCCTCGAACGGCATCAAAGGAAAACTCATAGGACCCACATGAGAAGTCGAATGTAGCTGGGTTTCAATGCTGGGTGCTGGAGAGCTGGCGTTAGAACAGGTTGCTGATAGAGCTTGGTTTTCTAGCTCTTTCATCCTAAACTCATGCTGTCGGATTTTTTCGTTTTCCTGTAACTGCCTAAGTTCTTTCTCAGCCTCGATTTTCTTAAGCTCTGTCTCTGCTTCCAGTTTCTTAAGCTCGAGTTCATGCCTACGTATTTTATCTTCTCTGTCTTCTTTCCTTAACTCCCTCTCCATATCATGGACATATTTGGCTGCTTCGGGCTCCGATAACCCCATAGCTACCGCTGCTGCGTGCAAATCTGCTGATGAACTCATGACTGAGTTTTGACTGAGAGGGTGAGTGATCAGTGGACTACAATTTCTATATCAATATTATACTACTTCCCAATTCAAGTTATACTAATACAATTGCAATAATTTACAAATCTTATTAGTACATACACAAAAATGGTTAGTACAAACAATGATACAAAACACACTTTCACTCTCTCAATCGAATGGAAACAACTAATTACAGAGTTTCCTAAACTACTCTACCCTTTACTGGGATGAGAAAAAAAATAATTTTTGTACCAAGTAACATAATTTATTAGAAATATTATTTCTAATTAGCTGGGTAGATCCCGGACCGAGACCACAGTTGTCACCGACCGTTAGGGTGTTTCTATTGAAATAGACAGAAATCCCTATCCAAGAGTTTGCCGACAGTCTCTAGAAATTGTGGCTCGTTACAAGAATGTCTAAAGGGATGGTCCCGATAGAAGAGACTGGGATTCACTTGGTAGACAAAGGCAGAAGGTGAAGAACACTCGTGTATGTAAGAAGACCTCCCAAAATGAGAGGACATCGAGTGGTAGAGAAGATCAATGTCAATGGACAGTTGGTCGAGTGTCTGCATGATACGGGTTTAACGTATGATGCCATAATAGCATCGCACTTAGTAAAACCGGGTCAGTTGACGCAAAATATGGTTGAAGTTATGGGTGCGACAAGAAGTTTGCCTACCCTAACTTTACCAATAGCCCAAGTGTTAGTTAACTCTAGATTTGTAAAGGGAACTATATCGGCAGCAGTGATGACTGATCCTATCTATGACATGATACTGGGAAGTAAATATGTTTATTTAGGGGAACCATCCACTCCCATGATAGTAGGGAGTGCACTGACCCATGTCCCAACTCTAACACCTGGCTGTAACCAACTTCCTAGTGCTAGGAAGACTCTCCAGAGAGGGAAATTTATTTCCTATAAACGTTCGCTAGCGGTAGGGGACAAAGTGTTACTCTTAAGATCTAGTGGGACTAATAAGGAGACTGAGTGGCAAGGACCATTCCTCATAAAGGAGAAAGTGTCCAACACCAAATATAAAATCTTCATGAAAGGTAAGATGAAAATCTACCACATTAACTTGCTCCGCAAATATTATGACAGAGCAAAAGAACGACCAGTACATCTGGTAGCTCTAAATGTTTTTCAGAAAGTAGGAAGGCGGGAAGAACCTCTTAGCTTTCCATACCCACCTCTGACTGGATCCTCACTAAACATATCTGGAGAAACGCCAGGTCATACCAAAGTACCAAGCCAGCCCCGGAGTCGAAAGAAGTCTAATAGATCCTTCTCTAGAGGGGAACAATTGGTTCAGATATAATCTGGTGAGAATGCATAGTCGATCTAGGCTCATCCACCCTAAAAGTTCGCTGAGCCGTACTTTTCTCTAGGGACGGCATATGTGACGGGATGAGTCTAGATCACTATGCAAACCCCACCACTACTGCGTTAGTGGAATTACTATTTACATTCTGGATTCAGTAGGCAGCTAAATTACTAATAATGACGTCATATTGGCGACGCAGATTTGCTGCACTAAAACTACACACTGTACTATTGGGGACAGCACATTTCCACGTCATCATCAAATGATGTCACAAGGGAAATCCCCTGTCTTCAACCCTTATTAATATCAAGTCTAATGACTGGGGATATAGGTCCGTCACTCCCTAGCAACGGGAATACGGCGATATGCTATTAGTACGGCTGCAAAATGGTAGTGTGGTGGTTTTCTTCCCTATCGAGAAGCAAGCCGCAATCTGGGGTTTTGCTCTGCGCTTGCAGTCTGCCGTACTGTGGGAATTATTATGACAATTCGTGCAGTATGGTTTTCTAGCCCCAGATGTGGTTTGTTTTTTGTTATGCTGCTGCTGAGGTTGCCTCTGGTCTGCTGGTATATTGCTAAGGGTTTGTCCCTGATTGTTTGGAGGTGGGTTCTGTTGAGGTTGGGGAGGTTGCGTTGGGACCGAGTCCCCATGGGCAGTCAAATATCTTTCAGCCAAGACTATCATTTCCCCCAGTGTTTGTGCCCCTTGTTCAATGATGAAAGTTTCCATTGGCTTCGACATACAGTCCCTCAGCTGCTCACACAAAACCATCTCCCGCAAGCCCGCATAGGAGTGTTCATACTCTCCCAATGTCTCCCATTTACAGAGATAACTCTGCAGACGAGCGGACAATTGTGAGAATGACTCACCCTTCAGACGTCTTGCGGTTCGGAATTTCCGCTGATAAGCAGCTGAGGTTAACTCATATCTCTTCAATAAAGCCGATTTCAAACTTTCATAAGAATGTTCATGGCCTGGAGGTAGTCCCTGAAAGACTACATACGCTTGTCCCCTCAGTGCCTGAGAAAGCTTCAAGTTCCAGTGTTCCCTAGCCAACCCAAATGACTCAGCTAATTTCTCGAATTTCTGAAGGTAACTATCCAATTGTTCCTGAGTTTCCTCGAACGGCATCAAAGGAAAACTCATAGGACCCACATGAGAAGTCGAATGTAGCTGGGTTTCAATGCTGGGTGCTGGAGAGCTGGCGTTAGAACAGGTTGCTGATAGAGCTTGGTTTTCTAGCTCTTTCATCCTAAACTCATGCTGTCGGATTTTTTCGTTTTCCTGTAACTGCCTAAGTTCTTTCTCAGCCTCGATTTTCTTAAGCTCTGTCTCTGCTTCCAGTTTCTTAAGCTCGAGTTCATGCCTACGTATTTTATCTTCTCTGTCTTCTTTCCTTAACTCCCTCTCCATATCATGGACATATTTGGCTGCTTCGGGCTCCGATAACCCCATAGCTACCGCTGCTGCGTGCAAATCTGCTGATGAACTCATGACTGAGTTTTGACTGAGAGGGTGAGTGATCAGTGGACTACAATTTCTATATCAATATTATACTACTTCCCAATTCAAGTTATACTAATACAATTGCAATAATTTACAAATCTTATTAGTACATACACAAAAATGGTTAGTACAAACAATGATACAAAACACACTTTCACTCTCTCAATCGAATGGAAACAACTAATTACAGAGTTTCCTAAACTACTCTACCCTTTACTGGGATGAGAAAAAAAATAATTTTTGTACCAAGTAACATAATTTATTAGAAATATTATTTCTAATTAGCTGGGTAGATCCCGGACCGAGACCACAGTTGTCACCGACCGTTAGGGTGTTTCTATTGAAATAGACAGAAATCCCTATCCAAGAGTTTGCCGACAGTCTCTAGAAATTATGGCTCGTTACAAGAATGTCTAAAGGGATGGTCCCGATAGAAGAGACTGGGATTCACTTGGTAGACAAAGGCAGAAGGTGAAGAACACTCGTGTATGTAGGAAGACCTAACAAGAATGTCTAGTTTATCTGTCGGTGATCCTTCGTCAATTGATGGAGCCCCCTGTTTTAAATACTTTCACGCACTCACGCGCACACCTTGCGTTCAAAATGATCACGAGTGGAGTACGTTGGTGAAAGTATAAAACAATAATACTCTTTAATAGTAAAAGAGATAATGAAAATTGTCGTTCAAGTGGTGAACTATGACAGTTACAATTATGTTACAGGTACAAAAATAAAACAGTTTTCTGATGCTTAGCTAGATCGCATATCATCATTCACACCATCCAGACAGTGACACACTCAGAACACATGTAGACACAGAGTCACCTGAGATAATCTGATCTCGTTTAGGAATAGTGCTGGCTTTCGTTTGGATTATGTCTTGGAGTCGACCCTGGCATTCGACAGGTGTACGACGCTCCTCCGGATTCCAGGTTCCGTCTCCACTAGTTTGTGGCTGTAAGTTTCGGTAACCGGACCAGTTAGGTGTCAGCAGTATCAGCAGCGATGGTCGTTGTGAACCGGACGGAAGTTGTTAGTCACAATTTCCGGTGCAGCCGTACTAATAGCATATCGCCGTATTCCCGTTGCTAGGGAGTGACGGACCTATATCCCCAGTCATTAGACTTGATATTAATAAGGGTTGAAGACAGGGGATTTCCCTTGTGACATCATTTGATGATGACGTGGAAATGTGCTGTCCCCAATAGTACAGTGTGTAGTTTTAGTGCAGCAAATCTGCGTCGCCAATATGACGTCATTATTAGTAATTTAGCTGCCTACTGAATCCAGAATGTAAATAGTAATTCCACTAACGCAGTAGTGGTGGGGTTTGCATAGTGATCTAGACTCATCCCGTCACACCATGGACAGACAGAAAAACCAATGACCAAGTACTACAAGAAACAAATGAAAACCGTAAACTGATCAGAGAAATTAGACGTAAACAGTCACAAGTTTTTTGGTCACGTTATGAGAAGAAATAAATTGAAGAACTTGATGACAACTGGCGAGGGGAAGAGAACAAGGGGATGGTAAATAGAGAAGTAAATACCTGGATGGCTTTGCCACGTTGTATGATCGAGACAAGAAATTGAGATAATCCAGGATTCTGGTGATCGAGTGGTATGGCAAAACATGAATGCCCACGCTTACCGGCATGGCACAAGATAATGATGATCTACCTACCTACCTACCTACCTCCCTCCCTCCCTAGCTACCTCCCTCCCTCCCAGCCTGCCTGCCTGCATGACTGCCTGCCTGCCTGCCTGTCTGCCTGTCTGTCTGTCTGTCTGTCTGTCTGTCTAGTTTAATTCGCCTTCCTAGAGTGAGGACGTGTTTTCATATCTCTTACTTCTCGGATTATTATTACTGCCAGCTGAATTTACCTATCATGGTGTTTTATATCAATGTGCTCGTTGTGATTCTGTGGATGTGGTTAAAATAGGTTATAAATTATAATATAATAGGTTATAAAAATATATTAATACAAGTGTTGATTATCGCAAAAAATGCGTGTTATATACAATATTCACTTCAAGTGCAGCTCTGCTGTAAACAGTCACAACGTAATCAGGTCTGGAAAAAAAACTCCGGATGAACGCAGAAGAAGAAGACGAAGAATACCCAATGGAACGCCTCCAAAACAACATAGAACCCAACGTTGATGTTGTTGAAGAATTACCTGCCTCAGATAACAATAGCATCTTAACTATCAATGGACATTCGTGCGACTGTCAACAGCGCCATCAAGAAAAGGCTCTCATTGTCACTGTTTCAACCAACATCGAAGCTAACAGCAAGACCAGCAATGATTACAATGTTCTCAAGGCAGAAGTCGAGCTCCTGCGATAGGAAAATTTGCTACTGAGAAAAACAGTTTAAACCCTACAGAATGTGTTCTCCGCCAAACCCAACCGAACAAGCGTGTAATTCCCAAGCAACTATTTCATCGTTGGGGAGTCTTAAACCTCAGTCCCACCCAAAACAGATAACTACTATGAAAACACCTCAACACACAGAGGGATATAAACAACAACAAACACCCCAAGGCGCAGAGGAAGATAAACACCAACAAACATTCTATCCCATTGACGTCAAAATAAGCAACAGGTTCGAAGTGCTTCAAGAAAAATCATCAGAAAACGTACAGTGCTATAACATGCTGCCAACGGACAACACATGCCCACAAGAAACACCGGGAGAACCATATCGAGACATAAAGACTGCTGATAATCGTCAATGGATGAAACAACCGGCGAGGCGTGCTGACAACTAACATGTACATAAAGCACGACCCGACTTTACACACATTATACTAGGCGATTCTTTAATGAAAGGCATGTACAGCGACTGGATGGCCACTTCAGACAAAGACATTGTTTCCATAATCCCACTGCCTGGGGCTGGTGTTGACCGGCTAACAGACAATATTAGCAGGTTGGCTGTAAATCATAAAGTTATAAAGGTAAGCGTACACATTGTATTAACGACACCATGAACAACCAACAAATCACAGGGTCTCAACTACTGGCACTCTTGAACGGATTACGTCACACTTTTCCTAACTTGTCTACTTTCTTCTCCTCCATAATATCACCGAGTTATGGATTCCATGTTGTTTAGCTGACATAAATAACAACATATTGCAGAAGTTATAGAAGTCATAGTAGAAGAAGTCATATATAGTTACGGAAGTCTCACAACAACATACAGTTCCTCAACAACACACCGTTCTTCATTTCACAGGCTAAAAATAATGTTTGCATATCCTTTACAGGACATTGCTGTCAACATCAGCATATTTCAGCTGATTGTTGATTTCTTGGTAAGATTACGCTCAATAGTTTGCCATTGCTTTCTGAGCGGCCGGCTCACATACCCCTAAGTTACCGACGCGATTCTAACCACTGCCGATTCTCACCGTCGTCACGTTACTTATGAGCGTATACGAGATTACGGAGAAAAGTCGCTAAGCTCTAGGCCAGGAAGCCGGCCATTTCACAGGCTGGTGCACCAAAAAGAGTCTTTATAAAGATCAAATGCATTTGTCAACATTGGGCACCAGCTTGCTCGCCAAAAATATCAAATAACTAGAACGGACACAACATACATCCAATACAGGATAGCGTCGGACACTTTTAGCTACTCTACCTGAAACTCAAGCCAGACTACATACTCCCGTCACATCAAGTACCAATAGGCCAGAAGTGCGCAGACCACCCATAACCACTGCACGTGAAATCCAAGCCATACGGAATACTTTCACCACACCAAGTCGGTACAATACGTCCTCTTTCACACAGGAAGGTAATAATTATGAAGATATGTTTCCTCTTCTCCCCAGCAAGGAACCAACTTTCAGCAACAACAACGTGCCACTACAACCTCCTGTTAGCCACGAACCAGAGCCTGTAGTTGGTAGTCATTACACACCCATAAGACATCAACAGTATCAATTTCATTGTAACCCACAATGGTTACACCTCACGCGTTTTAGCCCAGCTACACTTCGTCAAGCTCTTACGATGTCGCTGTACCAACGACCTACACAAGCTGGTATTTACTAGCGATGTAGCATAAAGCTACACTGGATCTCGGTACAAGAAAGAGCATCCCCTAGAACGTGTATCTCCATATGTGTCTATTGCTTGATCTAGTAACGTATTAGGTTATACTTAACTATAACATTGACTTGTTTTGACTGTACATTAATTGATAGTACTTAGCTGTATATCTTTTATAATACATTTAATTGTGTTTTTAGTGTGAGTGAGGGGGTCTTCATTATCCTTCCGTACTGATCTGTGCATGTATTTTTATATATTGACAGAGATATTACTGTTTCTCTGTACTTCAGAGTGTGTATTGTAATACGGGAGTAATCATTTGTATTCGTTTTGTGTTTTATAAACTTATGATTACGCATTCTTGAAATGTCTAATAAGTATGAACACTGGCTCAGTAAAAATGGGCTCAGAGTCGGGCATCTACACATCGGCCATCTATTAAGGAAACTGCCCGAACTATCACTTATACTTAATCAAAATTGTAACATGTTCGGCGTAAGTGAAAGTCGATTAAATGATAACATCTCAGATGATGACATCGCTATCAGAGGTTTTAAAGTTATTAGACGAGATCCTTATCAGAAATAAGAGACGGGTATTGCAGTTTATACTTCTAATTCGCTTAACGTCCACCGCAGGCTAAATTTTGAAACCCGTGAGATTGAGTGTGTATGGCTTGAAGCTAAACTTCAAAATCGCATACCCTTAGTAGTTGGCTATCTTTATCGAAACCCCAGTGCAGAAAACATCTGGTATGAACAATTCACCACTGTGATGGATGTAGTCTTTAGTAATGCCAGGGAAATCGTACTGCTAGGAGACTTCAACATAGACACTAACAAATCAAACAAAACATGGGAAAACGTAATAGAGCCATACAATTTCTAACAGTTGGTCAAACAAGCCACTAGAATAACAAAATCATCTGCAACACGTATAGATCACATTCATACTACATGTGCTGACAACATCACATAATCTACTGTACCTATTAATGTAATGAGCGATCACTACCCACTATGTTGCACGTGGTCGAAAAGAGGTACCAAAACTTCGACAAA
The DNA here is from genome assembly GCA_963921405.1 of Cepaea hortensis. Taxonomy (NCBI): domain Eukaryota; kingdom Metazoa; phylum Mollusca; class Gastropoda; order Stylommatophora; family Helicidae; genus Cepaea; species Cepaea hortensis. Next base: position 236,004,623 of record OY992876.1, read on the forward strand.
CAAACACATAAATATAAAACAGAGAAATTCTAAAAATTTCAATCCAGATATCTTTTTACAAGAAGTGCTCCACTCATCTCTGGATTATTATTACCAGCTTCCTAACCGAGAGGATGCGCTGGACCTCTGGCTGAAGACCTTTCTAAGTGTATTCTTCTTCTTATCCTTCTTCTTTGCGTTCATCCAGAGTGTTTTTTCAGATGTCATTGCGGTGTGTCTGGTTAGGCACCCTTGGGTCGAAACCCTTAGGCCAACACATCCGACTTTTAGCGTGCATTTTTGGCCAGGTTAGCATTCCTGGCTAAGTGTATTCGATAAGCATGTTCCATTTAAGGAAGTTCGAGTTAAACATTACACTAACCCCCCGTGGATCGCCCAGGAGGTAGTTGAAATTAGGAGAGACAGGGACAGGGCACGTAAAAATAGAGGTGTAACCACGTACCGTAGTCTGAGAAACAAAGTTCAATATGTTATTCGAAAGAAAAGGAAATCTATTTTAAGAACTTAATAATAGATCAAACCAACACTAAAGATATATGGAAAGCAATTAATACATTGACAAACAAACACAAGTCACCACAATCATTACCATCAAATCAGGTTACATGTGATCAATTCAGTAATTTCTTTAATCCGACATAAACCAATTGAAGGCTGCAATACCTGATTCTCCTCATGACATATCTTTATTATTATCATTTTGTGAGAACAAATGCTATAGAGACATTCCCTCTAACATACCGCTAATGACGACCACTAAAGTATTTACTTATCTCAGTAACCTAAAAACTCATCAGGACTAGATGGGATCAGTAATTGGATCCTTCGCTATGCTGTACCGGCGATCTGCAAGTCACTAACTTGTTTAAATAATCAATGTCTCACCAAAGGTCACTTCCCATCAGCTTTTAAAATTGCTAAAGTGTATCCTCATTTAAAAGCTGGTTCATTAGACGATCGTCTCACGAGCAACTATATACCATTTCCCATATTATCCTCACTATCCAAACCGCTAGAAAAGCACATTCACAAAACAACATTAGAACACTTAGTTCGCCAGAAACTAATAGTTGACAGTCAGTCAGGGTTTCGGCCAAAATATTCTTGTCATACGGCCCAAATAAACATGATAGAAAACTGGCATCAAATTATTAACAACAATACTCTATATGGATCGGTGTTCATAAACTTTAGAAAAACATTCGATATGATAGAGCGAACTATTCTAATTAAAAAACTAGAAACAATGAACGAAAGGTTTAATATAGTGACATTAATAACATCATTTTTATTAGACAAACAAAACAAGTAATATCACATAATAAATCTATATCTCAAGCCATCGCCATTAATATTTGAGTACCTCAGGGGTCGATACTTAGCCCTCTGTTATTTGCCATTTATATAAATGATCTTCCCTTATATCTTTCGTTGTCCTGCGATCTATTTGCAGACGACTGCACAGTATTTACAATCGCTATTGATTGTAATATGCTAGAATCATTCTTGCAACAGGAAATAAATACTATAGTTGACTTGAGTCATGCAAACCGCATGCAAATTAACATTTCTAAAACAAAATCTATGTTAATAGCAACCAGGCAAAGACTTCACACTCTAAACTCGCAGAGAGCTCTTCAGCTGCACATTGGTAGCATGCCTGTAGAAAGTGTAACCGAGCACAAGGCACTGGGTCTCAGCGTTGATCAAAATCTAATCTTTAACTCCTATGTTCATGCTCTCGTTAAACAAGTAGCCAAAAAAAGTATACAAATCTGCCAAAATTTAAAGTTTCCCTGACGAAAACACAAGAAATATATTCTATGCTTCCCAAATACAAACGCATATTGATTATTGCTCCTCAATCTGAGATGGATGCTCCAAATCAATAACAAAACGCCTTTATTCAATCCAGAAAAGGGCAGTGCGTTTAATTAATAGTGAAAAGCTTACCTACAATTCTAACCTACATAAACGTCTTCAGTTACTGCCACTCCACAAACGCCTACTTTTTAATAAGGCTAAACTAATTCACAAAATCCTATTTCAAAATGCTCCAAGCTATCTCTGGTCATTGTTAAAATATAACGCAAGACATAGCGAACAACTAAATATACTTCATGTCCCTAAACCTAGGACAGACTTATATAAAACAAGCTTAACATACTCTGCCGCTCAGTTGTGGGACAATCTTCGACAAGAAATCAAAGACACCACCAATCATTATACATATATTCGCAACCTGTTTGAACACTACCTCAGTACAGACTACATTCCCCCATAAACAAAACAAAAAAAAAAAAAAAGCAATAATAATGGTGTTGTATTACTTCTATGTGTCGTCCCTGGAGTGAGGGGAATCAACACCGACATCCTTTAAACCCCATATCTCCCAGCTTTCTGTCCACAACACCCCGTCAGTCCCTGGATCTCTCTCTCTCTCTCTCTCTCTCTCTCTCTCTCTCTCTCTCTCTCTCTCTCTCTCTCTCTCTTACTACTGAAAGCCCCCTCTCATTCTTTCCCCAAAACACACTAAACAACACTGGCTCTAACAAAAACAACAAATTAGTTTAATAGATAAAAGTGTCATGTATGTGCAAAGTGTAGGTGTAGAATGTCTGTCGTATAATCTAGTGTGTATGTAGAGTCAGACCGAATATATCAGGAGCAAAGTCTGTTTCCTCACTGTACTGGCCACACAACAGCACCATATACGATGGACAGAAAACCTCACCCAAATGATGTGTCTCTCAGGCCAAGTGCCGACTTTCTCCGATAGCTCTTGGACAATTCAGATGCTTGGTCATCAATAGTGGAAACAGTCCAATATTGATCATCACTCTAACACACACAGTGTAACTACTCTGTTCATAAAATGTTCTGTGATCAGAGAATCCTAAAATAATGTTACTGTCACTTTGAAAACTAAATGTTAGTATTTCACTTTTTGTAGGAATTCCCCACTTGTTAACACACACTGGTACTTGGTAATGATAGGAATTCCCCAATTGTTAATACACACTGGTATTGTTCCAGGTATCTATGTATCTAACAGTGTTCCTGGTACTGGTGTTGTTGTCAGTGTCTTTCTTTTAATGTGATGTAAACTATCACGTAAGAAACACAAGTATATAATAATCGTTTCCTGCTCAGCAGAGGCCAGGTTTCTGCAGACCCTCTGGGTTATGGGCCCAGTGCAAAGGCCTCTCAGTAAACTCTGCCTTCAATACTCGAGCCATGACTTTTCTTCCAGCTGGTGGTAACTATGGTGGAACCATATATTTATTCCTGCTGGTGATTGAGACTATTGAATAACACAATGGTTAAATGTCCGCCTATGCTATCCAACATGAGTCACTATAGTCTCTCTCTCCTTAATCAAGCTAGGAATAGCGCACACGTCCTGGTGGTGTCACAACATTTGGTCAAATCACCCAGAATTGTTTACCTCAACTGGTTTTAATACTGGGTCTGAGTGACGTCACAAAACTGTCTAGACACTAGACAGTCTAGAATCTATTTTTCTCACTCTTTTTTAGACTGGATGGAAACATCCCGCCATCTATTTTGCTTTCATCTGGGGACCTGTCCCGGTACTTCAAAAAGTCCCGCTAGTCTGTAATCTGGAGAATAATTTCCCCGCAACAAAAGATCTTGCCGACCCAATCCAGACAATCCGTCTATCACATCAAAGGATGGCTGCCCGCCTCGAGACGTATGGCGCGACAGTTTTTCCTCGATCAACGACACATTAAAGAATGCCGACTTTTTGTAGACGGAAGACGCGACGTTCTGTCATAGATCGAAAACTCCAAGATTTTGTGACAAATGGTAAATTATCTCAAACAACGACTAGCCAATAAACATTCCCATGTGTATGGCACGTTACAACTTCCTTAGGTATTTATAATGCCTATGTTACACATTGCCTCAGTGAGTCATGTATTATTGATTATTTTTCATGCGTTTTAATGCTTATTGTTCTTTTGTTGTCAAAGATTAGCTTCATAAGTGATGTTGAATGAAAGAATGTATGCGAAAAAATAGAGAAGAAGGGCAGAATGTCAGACGGGCCTGAGTGTCCAATTCTTAACCCTTTGAAAATAAAGATACTTACCCACATACCTACCGGCCTACCATCTATCCTACCGTCTTACCCACCTACCTACTTACCTATCTGTTATTCGTCCTCCATGCCCACGCCGCCGTCCACAATTCCATAAGCTAGTCTGGCTGTCTGTGAACCGCTTCTAATGAAACTAAAGATGAGCGAGTATCACCTTCACCATAGCCATGTTCACATGCTACTCCTGTTATCGTGGGCAGGCAAAAAGGACAGCCTGTACAGCATTCTTATCCAACATCCACGGCTGGGCACATCACGGCTGGACAGATCACAGCTGGAGACATCACAGCTGCACAGATCTACACAAGTTCAAGACGATGACACCGACTCGGAGCAGATCGCCATAGACGGTATGATTGACGTACGTTTTTTGTCGATACATTGGTGATCGTAACGGGCAGTGTAAGCGTGCGTGTTTGTGTGTATCTGACATAGAACAACCAACAGCCTAAGTGTTTGTATGTATCTGCCCAGAGAGATAACATAGGACAGTAAAATCTCTGTTATTTGTATGTAATGTGTCTGCCCTGAAAGATGACACAGGACAACTAAAAGCACAAGGGCTTGTATGCATATGTCATTATAGATGACACAGGACAACTAAAAGCACAAGGGTTTGTAGGTATATGTCATTATAGATGACACAGGACAACTAAAAGCACAAGGGCTTGTATGTATAGTTAGTTAGTTAGTTAGTCGACAGGTCATCCTCATTGCACATCGAACCATTCAGTCCATAAGTGCTCGGATCCCCTCCTCAGCAAATCCCGCAGCGTGTAGCGGCTAACGACACCAGCTCTGTGTTGGTTCATCAATCTTCTTTGGCTTCCTGCGTAGTGTTCTTGTTTGGCCACCCCTCTTTTAATTTGCTGCTCTCGCAGTCTGGCCATTGTTGTAGATTCACAGTCATCACTTGGTTCTCGCAAAAGTCTTACTTCTCGTAGAGCATTCAGAATGTCAGCCTGGTCCATGGCGCGTCCGCCCTCCACAGTAGCCTCACCTGCGAGCTTGTCAGCCCGCTCATTTCCTTGTACTCCCGCATGCCCTGGCACGAAGATGAAACTAATCTTTGCCAGCCGAGACCGCTCTAGAGACAGCAACCATTCTCTTCGGATCCACCCCGCCTCTATCCTCTCGATCATGTTCATTGAGTCGCTAAGGAAACAAGCCCTAGTGAATGTCTGTGTCTCGAGCGATGTTATTGTTTTACTTACTGCCATGACTTCCATAGTCAGGCTACTTGTGGTTTCAGTAAAAGCACCAGAGTCCTCCTTCACAATTCTCCCTCCGGCCTGAGCCGTAAAGGCCCATGAGCTTCTCACATGTCGGACGACCGACCCATCTGTGTAGATGACAGCATCACCGTCTAGCGAATTCTCGAAAATCAACGCGTGTACTTCAGCCTCCACAGCAGCCGGATTTTCTTGTCTGCATTTTTTATCTAGTTGGATGCAAACTTAAAAGGATGTGCAGAAATCTGTTGGCACTTGTACCCACTTCTCGCCAGGTTCTAAGTCCTCAAGTGAACACACCTGTTGAAGAATGTCTTCGGCTTGACCCATCCACGGCCGTCCTCTTTTTAACCTGCTGCCCTTCACCTTCATAATTTTACTATGCAGTGGATGTCGTGTATTTGCGTTAACTCTGAGGTTGGCACGTGCTCTGCAAACTTGTATTCTGTCTTCAATGGTTGGAAAGTCAAGAATGTAGCGCATCTCCCTGCATGATGTATCTCTTGTACATCCAACAATAATGCGCATAGCTTCATTCTGTATCCTTTCCATCCTTTCTATCTGCTTACGGCTGAGAGTCAGGATTGCCATTGCATACTCAAAAACAGACATGACCAGCCCCTCGTACAGAAGACACAGATGGCGCTGCTCACAGTTTGCTGCCACCATCACCCGCAACGCAGCCAAACCCCGTTTGGCCTTTGTTATCACCTGGTCTATGTGCTCATTATAAGCAAGGCTTCGATCAAACCGTATCCCCAGGTAATTCATTGCCTGCATTCTTTCCACCGTCTCTGAACACAGCTTTACAGTTGGTGTTGGAGTGTTGACACTATGATTATTCAACGAGAACCAAGTCACTGTTGCCTTTGATGGGTTAACCACTGCCCCAGCTTCATCACACCAAGTACTTATGCGATTGAGTTTGGTTTGTAGTTCCACAGCAACCTGCCCTCTATCCTTACCCTGTCGATACACTAAAACATCATCGGTATATGACAATGTCCTACCAGGTCCAGTGATCTGCTCACTGGTGATTCTCACTGTGTAGGCGTTGAACAGTACCGGAGATAATGGTGAGCCCTGTGGTAGGCCAGGATATATTGTTGGTTCCGAAGTCCAACTGCCACATCTAAAAACTACTTTCCGTTGGAAGAGGGCCGCAGCGATCCAACTAAGGAGGAATGGACTTATTTTGAGTTCAAGAAGCTGAAGCATTAAAAAATCCAATGATTCTCTGTTGTACGCGTCCTCAAGATCAATCGCTGCAGCAAAGGTTTCAATGCCTTTGTGTGCCGGTCGTTCAGAAAGCAATGGCAAACTACTGGAAGTAAACTTGTCCAGGAATCATGAACAGCCAACAAATGCTGGGGCTGATTGCTACGTCCGTAAAGAATATGCAACTACCTAACCAGCCCAATGGCCATGGGTGTGATCCTCCCCTGGGCAAGTTTGGATTGTTACAATAGACCCAGGTTCACCCTCACTTGGGCGGGATCGGATTGTTACAACATACCCAGGTCCACCCTCACCGGGGTGGGTTCGGATTGTTAGAACAGACCCAGGTCCACCCCCTCAGGGCGGGTTCAGATTGTTAGAACAGATCCAGGTCCACCCTCACCTGAGCGGGTTCGGATCGTTACAATAGACCCAGGTTCACCCTCACCTCGGCGGGTTCGGATTGTTACAACAGACCCAGGTTCACTCTCTCCTGTGCGGGTTCAGATTGTTACAACAGATCCAGGTCCACCCTCATCTGGGCGGATTTGGATTGTTACAACAGATCCAGGTCCACCCTCATCTGGGCGAATTCGGACTGTTACAACAGATCCAGGTCCACTCAGCCTAACATAGGTACCAGGAAATATTTCACGAAGTGAAGGCGATCGCCGCCCGTGATACAGACCCCATCACCCACACATCGCCGCCCGTGATACAGACCCCATCACCCACACATCGCCGCCCGTGATACAGACCCCATCACCCACACATCGCCGACCGGTCTATAGAAATATGAGTCGAGCACTATATGTCCAAAGTCCTTTATTTAACTCCCCTAACTCTTTCAAACTACTGAACGTACACTTGCCAAGACATCAAAAACAGCCAAGACATCAACAACAGCCAAAACATGCTGGTGTTGACTGCATCGTCCTGTAAAAGATAGATATGCAACTAATTTTCATCTCTTTCAATAGCCGCTCTATGGCGAAGGGGTTACGGACGGACTTCGTAATCCCGCATACCCGCGTTCGAAACACAGCTGCGGGCGATTTGGCAGCAGACCGCCTGGCGTTGGTTTTTTTAAATAAAATGGTATGGGTGCCGTCATTCAGAAGGAAGTGGGAAACTAGTGAACGTAAACTTGCCAAGAAATCACAAACAGCCACACAATTATGGGGTTTACTACAACTGCGTTGTCATGTAAAGGATATGCAACTAACGTTTAACTCTGTTATCAGATCTGGAGACAACAGCAGCAGACAGGTGGGCTGACGAGGACCAGGGAAGACTGATGTGAGGTCACGGCGTGGACAGCCTCTATGGCAATGAAGGTACTGTGGGTCAGGTAAGCGAACAGGTGGGTGTCACAGATGATGTTACATAACCGAGTCACCTGTTGTAGTCGGCCTAGAATCTCCGCGTGCTTCTTCTTCTTCTTCTTCTTCTTCTTCTTCTTCTTCTTCTTCTTCTTCTTCTTCTTCTTCCGCCACCGCCGCCGCCGCCGCCGCCGCCGCCGCCGCCGCCGCCACCACCGCCACCACCACCACCACCACCACCACCACCACCACCACCACCACCACCACCACCACCACTACTACTACTACTACTACTACTACTACTACTACTACTACTACTACTACTACTACTGCCGTGAGCAACGTCCAGGTTTACCTTGCCGTAGCAGGGGGGCTTATGTGTCCCAGTGACCCCAAGAGCTCTGCCGACGAAAGCACAGGCCTTGGGATAGGGACCAGACCAAGAGAGATACCCTGCAGCTCTGCAGGTGGACTGGGAATAGCAGTCAAAATTCCAAATCAGGCGCACAATGCGACTAAGTCCTGATACGGATACATAAACTACGGCTCTCTGCTGAGGAATATGGCTGAACGCCTCTAAGCCATTAACCCTCAGACGTAAGGGCCGGGCCGATTCTCCCTCAATGCAGACTGGAGGAGAGATATCAATCCCTCTATATGACCGGCCCAGACACGCAACCCACGGCTCTCAACGGAGGGATAAGGAACCTCGACTGATTTAATGAGCCATTCTCTGTGGCTAAGGGCTTGTGAACGCGGTTTGTGAGCCCGTATACCCGGGTTCGAAATACAGCGGTGCTGGTTTTTTCGAAAAAGGTATAGGAGCCGGTCGTTCAGAAAGCAATGGAAAACTACTGAACGTAAAATTTGCCCAGGAATCACGAACAGCGAAAATGCTGGGGTTGACTGCTACGTCCTGTGAAGGACATGCAACTTAATTCCCCCCCCCCCCCCGGTTTCACCTTGAGACAGTGTGAACTTAGACATGCATGACTTAATCTTTGAGACAAGCATATGATGATGACTGCTGCTGCTGCGGCGGCGGCGGCTGCTGCTGCTGCGACTACCACTACTACTACTTGTAATTTACATCCCCAAGTCAAGCACGAGAAGTTAATATTTTAGTCCAACTGACCAGTGTAGGAGTTGAACATGCTACATCGGCATCAGCACAACGGAAGTTTAAGAGCAAGAACTCTACTCCATTCGGCCACGCTGACCTCCTGTGGGTTTCACGAAGTTGGGTATGACGCGGGCTGATCGATCACGCCATTCCATTTCTCTGGGTCTTAAATGCGACCTTGTGTTTATTGACTCGGGCTCCCAATGTGCGACCTATTTCACCGATGTTTACATCTTAACAAGTGACAATGGAATACACGAAAGGCATCGGAGAACATCGCGAGGACTGGAAGGATGAGCAGTAGAAGTAGAGATAGACAGAGGGAAATGATGCTGGATTGTCTATGACAAGAAAATGGAGAAATATCAGCACTCGTGTAACCGCGACTTTTCATTGGAAAATCAGAAATGATGAAATCAGGACTAAAGTGGGCATTCTAGCAGCGCTAGATTTCATTAGAAAACAGCAAGTGAAATGGTTCCTCCGCATAACTCGACTACCAAATGACAGTATACCACAACAAGCAATGATATACAGACCTATTGTAACCAGAGGAAGAGGCCGACCAGTAAACGATGGACAGAAGGAATAACAGAGTCCATGAAAATCTCGATATATGAAGCCCGTAAATGGACACTCTCCCGCTGTTATGCTTCACCTCGACACCGCAAGGTAAAAGAGGAACAAGATGGGATGACAATGATGTACATTTGTTACATATTCGTCGTAGATTTTCTGCCAAACTGCACAAAGCCGGAAAAATTAATATAGACACTATGAGTTAAAAAATAGATCACATAATCAAACAACCGGCTAAGTCTATAAAGAGCTGAAAAGGTATCCGAAATATGGGCCAGACATTAGTCCGTTGAAAAATTGCACAGAAAACAGGGCAATCTGATTACAACGGCTCAAACCAAAATGAATACAAGATAAAATACCAGAAAAGGGCTAAGAATATGTTGGTTTTTTTTTCTTTCTAGAATGAAAAGATTTTGTTATATATATATATATATTTCCAAAGTTTTTTAGTTTCCAAAGTTTTAGCTTGAAGGATTTATCTGAGTGCTTTTGTTTATGTTGTGTGCACCGGACGAGATGCATCGCAATATGCCAGTCAATAAATCGTACAATCTATTTTTTGTGTCTTCGTTAATCAAACTATTTATTTGCAGACATTATGTTATCAATGTCAAACATTGGCGTTTACTGCAATTTGTTTTTCGCATATCCTATTACAGGACATCGCTGTCAACACCAGCATTTTACCGCTGTCGTTGATTTCTTGGCAAGATTACGCTCAGTAGTTTGCCACTGCTTTCTGAGCGGTCGGCTCGCTTATCCCGTAAGTTACCAACGCGGCGAGAACCGCTTCCAATTCCCGCGCGCTGCGTTACCCTACGTGGATAAACGGGATTACGGAGAAAGTCGTTTAACTTCTAGGCCAGGGAGACCGGCTTACTGCAATTAATGAGCACAAAATTATAACTACAAAGATGAGATGCCCTAGGAGAGCTGTGGGAGTAACTGTGAAAGATAGAATTAGGAATGAGGAAATTAGATGACGACTAGGTCTGAAAGCAGTCATAGAACAACAGATGAAATAGTTTTAGACACCTCATGAGAATGCCGTGATACCATCTACCACAAGTACTCACATTGACGAAATATACCGGATACACAGCAAGGGGAAGATCAAATAAAAGATGAAGTGATGGTATCAAGAACAACCTTAGAGAAATGAATACCAACTTACAAAGAGCATTAGAAAGAGAACATACAAGATTTTTACAACACTCCTTCCACCCCCCCCCCCCCCCCCCCCCATAACACTTTACTGAGATAAATTGAGGGCGAGAAGAAATCGAGGAAGAAGGTCACAAAGAAAGGAGGAGGAGGAAAGGATACAGAAGGAACAATAACTCAACCCCAATCGAAGAAGAATCCAGAAGACGCCTGGTCCTGGATTAATGTCATTCCCTTTTCTCTATATGTGTACTCTCCCCTTTCCTTTCTCGGTGCCCATCCTTCTTGATTCTTCCATGTAAAGATCGACCGTCTCCCCACCTCTATTCCTACTTGAACTACTACGTTACTTCTGGTTAGCCGATCTACGGAGCACACGACCCTCAGTTGAGATTTCGTGGCAAAAGGATTCAGCGTGATTTTCAGATTCCATGACCCCAGCTAAGTTTTTGTTGTTGTTGTGTGTAATGCTGTGCTTTGGGTGCGTGAAGAGTTACGACCATCAAATGTTTCGGCCGGAGGGCACGCAGGAATAGGTGATTAGTCTTTAACCCCTCCTCCCTCCTGTAATGAATCCAGGTACGAACCATCGTCCGACCTTGCTCACTGCAACTTCAAAACCATTCAGCCAAATCAGTCACTTTTTTGCAATGCATTTAATGTCATTGTATCGGCGTCTTCTTGTTTTCTTTGCGAGTGTTTGCGCAGACGCTGCTGAAGGCTTTCTAGCAGCAACGTCCATTCTGTCACTTATTATTGTATTCCTGTCAAGTTGACCAATCCCACTGTCTATTTTTATTGAAGGGATCAAGGACGCACTTTGTAATCCCGCAAACCGCGTTCGAAACACAGCTGCGGGCGATGTGGCAGCAGACCGCCTTGCATTGGTTTTTATACAATGGTATGAGTTCCGAGGTTCAGAAAGCAATGGCAAACTATTGAACGTAAACTTTCCCTGAAATGACAAACAAATCTGAATTTATGACTTGTATGTTTTACAACTTTATTGCAGCCAAGCCCATTACATTTCTCGTCATTACACATGTTTATGTGTATATGCACACATGGCATCTATGACGACTTTCATTCATTCAGTAGCATGTCCTTTGCAGAACCTCGCTCCAATAACAACCTTCCGGAAAACCTCTCGATCATAAGCAAGATGTCCCGCGTCCGATACATCCACCTGGAGATCCACCGCGACATCCTGCACCCATCTTCTCCTTCGCCTTCCTCTTCCTCTCTTCCCTGGCACATATCCCTCCATTATTGTTCTCTCCAAACTTTCGTGACGTTTCAAGTGACCAAAATATTTCAATTGTCTTTCTTTTATCGTCTTTATTAACCATCCTTCTTCAATATTCAGCTCTTGAAGTATGGATGCATTTGTTGTTTTCTTTATCCAAGATATTCTTAGAATCCGTCTATAACATTTATATTCAAAGGCATTTATGCGATGTTCAGCTTGTTTAGTAAGTGTCCAGGTCTCACAGGTGTATGTTGCAATGAGAAAGATGCATGTTCTTACACATCTAATATTTGTAGGTCTATCTGTCCCACTCCATAATTTATTCAGTTGTTTTAGTTTTTGAAGAGCAACAGATATTCCTCTAATTTCTTTCATTGTGTCACCATTGTTGGTAATCAATGACCCAAGATTTTCGAAATTTTCCACCCTCAGATTTCTCTTCACTAACATATATGTCTTTGTGCCTGATTGTCTGGCTGTCTTTGTGCCTGATTGTCTGTCTTTGTGCATGATTGCATTTGTGCCTGATTGTCTGGCTGTCTTTGTGCCTGATTGTCTGGCTGTCTTTGTGCCTGATTGTCTGGCTGTCTTTGTGCCTGATTGTCTGGCTGTCTTTGTGTCTGATTGTCTGGCTGTCTTTGTGCCTGATTGTCTGTCTTTGTGCCTGATTGTCTGGCTGTCTTTGTGCCTGATTGTCTGGCTGTCTTTGTGTCTGATTGTCTGGCTGTCTTTGTGCCTGATTGTCTGTCTTTGTGCCTGATTGTCTGTCTTTGTGCCTGATTGTCTGGCTGTCTTTGTGCCTGATTGTCTGGCTGTCTTTGTGTCTGGCTGTCTTTGTGCCTGCTTGTCTGGCTGTCTTTGTGCCTGATTGTCTGGCTGTCTTTGTGCCTGATTGTCTGGCTGTCTTTGTGTCTGATTGTCTGTCTTTGTGCCTGATTGTCTGGCTGTCTTTGTGCCTGATTGTCTGGCTGTCTTTGTGCCTGATTGTCTGGCTGTCTTTGTGCCTGATTGTATGGCTGTCTTTGTGCCTGATTGTCTTTGTGCATGATTGCATTTGTGCCTGATTGTCTGGCTGTCTTTGTGCCTGATTGTCTGGCTGTCTTTGTGCCTGATTGTCTGTCTTTGTGCCTGATTGTCAGGCTGTCTTTGTGCCTGATTGTCTGGTTGTCTTTGTGCCTGATTGTCTGTCTTTGTGCATGATTGCATTTGTGTCTGATTGTCTGCCTGTCTTTGTGCCTGATTGTCTGTTTTTGTACCTGATTGTCTGGCTGTCTTTGTGCCTGATTGTCTGGCTGTCTTTGTGCCTGATTGTCTGTCTTTGTGCCTGATTGTCTGGCTGTCTTTGTGCCTGATTGTCTGTCTTTGTGCCTGATTGTCTGTCTTTGTGCCTGATTGTCTGGCTGTCTTTGTGCCTGATTGTCTGTCTTTGTGCCTGATTGTCTGTCTTTGTGCCTGATTGTCTGGCTGTCTTTGTGCCTGATTGTCTGTCTTTGTGCCTGATTGTCTGGCTGTCTTTGTGCCTGATTGTCTGTCTTTGTGCCTGATTGTCTGGCTGTCTTTGTGCCTGATTGTCTGTCTTTGTGCCTGATTGTCTGGCTGTCTTTGTGCCTGATTGTCTGTCTTTGTGCATGATTGCATTTGTGTCTGATTGTCTGGCTGTCTTTGTGCCTGATTGTCTGTCTTTGTGCCTGATTGTCTGTCTTTGTGCCTGATTGTCTGTCTTTATGCATGATTGTCTGTCTTTGTGCCTGATTGTCTGGCTGTCTTTGTGCCTGATTGTCTGGCTGTCTTTGTGCCTGATTGTCTGGCTGTCTTTGTGCCTGATTGTCTGGCTGTCTTTGTGCCTGATTGTCTGGCTGTCTTTGTGCCTGATTGTCTGACTGTCTTTGTGCCTGATTGTCTGGCTGTCTTTGTGCCTGATTGTCTGGCTGTCTTTGTGCCTGATTGTCTGGCTGTCTTTGTGCCTGATTGTCTGGCTGTCTTTGTGCCTGATTGTCTGGCTGTCTTTGTGCCTGATTGTCTGGCTGTCTTTGTGCCTGATTGTCTGTCTTTGTGCCTGATTGTCTGTCTTTGTGCCTGATTGTCTGTCTTTGTGCCTGATTGTCTGTCTTTGTGCCTGATTGTCTGTCTTTGTGCCTGATTGTCTGTCTTTGTGCCTGATTGTCTGTCTTTGTGCATGATTGGATTTGTGCCTGATTGTCTGTCTTTGTGTCTGATTGTCTGTCTTTGTGCCTGATTGTCTGTCTTTGTGCCTGATTGTCTGTCTTTGTGCCTGATTGTCTGTCTTTATGCATGCTTGTCTGTCTTTGTGCCTGATTGTCTGTCTTTGTGCCTGATTGTCTGTCTTTGTGCCTGATTGTCTGTCTTTGTGCATGATTGTCTGTCTTTATGCATGATTGTCTGTCTTTGTGCCTGATTGTCTGTCTTTGTGCCTGATTGTCTGTCTTTGTGCCTGATTGTCTGTCTTTGTGCCTGATTGTCTGGCTGTCTTTGTGCCCGATTGTCTGTCTTTGTGCCTGATTGTCTGTCTTTGTGCATGATTGCATTTGTGCCTGATTGTCTGGCTGTCTTTGTGCCTGATTGTCTGGCTGTCTTTGTGCCTGATTGTCTGGCTGTCTTTGTGCCTGATTGTCTGGCTGTCCTTGTGCCTGATTGTCTGGCTGTCTTTGTGCCTGATTGTCTGGCTGTCTTTGTGCCTGATTGTCTGGCTGTCTTTGTGCCTGATTGTCTGGCTGTCTTTGTGCCTGATTGTCTGGCTGTCTTTGTGCCTGATTGTCTGGCTGTCTTTGTGCCTGATTGTCTGTCTTTGTGCCTGATTGTCTGTCTTTGTGCCTGATTGTCTGTCTTTGTGCCTGATTGTCTGTCTTTGTGCCTGATTGTCTGGCTGTCTTTGTGCCTGATTGTCTGTCTTTGTGCCTGATTGTCTGTCTTTGTGCCTGATTGTCTGTCTTTGTGCCTGATTGTCTGTCTTTGTGCCTGATTGTCTGTCTTTGTGCCTGATTGTCTGTCTTTGTGCCTGATTGTCTGTCTTTGTGCATGATTGCATTTGTGCCTGATTGTCTGTCTTTGTGCCTGATTGTCTGTCTTTGTGCCTGATTGTCTGTCTTTGTGCATGATTGTCTGTCTTTATGCATGATTGTCTGTCTTTGTGCATGATTGTCTGTCTTTGTGCCTGATTGTCTGTCTTTGTGCCTGATTGTCTGTCTTTGTGCCCGATTGTCTGGCTGTCTTTGTGCCCGATTGTCTGTCTTTGTGCCTGATTGTCTGTCTTTGTGCATGATTGCATTTGTGCCTGATTGTCTGGCTGTCTTTGTGCCTGATTGTCTGGCTGTCTTTGTGCCTGATTGTCTGACTGTCTGCCTTTGTGCATGATTGCATTTGTGCCTAATTGTCTGTCTTTGTGCCTGATTGTCTGTCTTTGTGCATGATTGCATTTGTGCCTGATTGTCTGTCTTTGTGCATGATTGCATTTGTGCCTGATTTCTGTCTTTGTGCCTGATTTTCTGTCTTTGTGCCTGATTGTCTGTCTTTGTGCCTGATTGTCTGTCTTTGTGCATGAATGCATTTGTGCCTGATTGTCTGTCTTTGTGCCTGATTGTCTGTCTTTGTGCCCGATTGTCTGGCTGTCTTTGTGCCTGATTGTCTGGCTGTCTTTGTGCCCGATTGTCTGGCTGTCTTTGTGCCCGATTGTCTGGCTGTCTTTGTGCCCGATTGTCTGGCTGTCTTTGTGCCTGATTGTCTTTGTACCTGATTGTCTGACTGTCTTTGTGCCCGATTGTCTGTCTTTGTGCATGATTGCATTTGTGCCTGATTGTCTGTCTTTGTGCCTGATTGTCTGTCTTTGTGCCTGATTGTCTGTCTTTGTGCCTGATTGTCTGTCTTTGTGCCTGATTGTCTGTCTTTGTGCCCGATTGTCTGGCTGTCTTTGTGCCCGATTGTCTGGCTGTCTTTGTGCCTGATTGTCTGGCTGTCTTTGTGCCTGATTGTCTGTCTTTGTGCATGATTGCATTTGTGCCTGATTGTCTTTGTGCCTGATTGCATTTGTGCCTGATTGTCTGTCTTTGTGCCTGATTGCATTTGTGCCTGATTGTGTCTTCGTGCATGATTGTCTGTCTTTGTGCATGATTGCATTTGTGCCTGATTGTCTATCTTTGTGCCTGATTGTCTGTCTTTGTGCATGATTGTCTTTGTGCCCGATTGTCTGGCTGTCTTTGTGCCTGATTGTCTTTGTGCCTGATTGTCTGTCTTTGTGCATGATTGCATTTGTGCCTGATTGTCTGTCTTTGTGCCTGATTGTCTGTCTTTGTGCATGATTGTCTGTCTTTGTGCATGATTGTCTGTCTTTGTGCCTGATTGTGTCTTTGTGCATGATTGCATTTGTGCCTGATTGTCTGTCTTTGTGCCTGATTGTCTGGCTATCTTTGTGCCTGATTGTCTGGCTGTCTTTGTGCCTGATTGTCTGTCTATGTGCCTGATTGTCTGTCTTTGTGCCTGATTGTCTGGCTGTCTTTGTGCCTGATTGTCTGGCTGTCTTTGTGCCTGATTGTCTGTCTATGTGCCTGATTGTCTGTCTTTGTGCCTGATTGTCTGTCTATGTGCCTGATTGTCTGTCTTTGTGCCTGATTGTCTGTCTGTCTTTGTGCCTGATTGTCTGTCTATGTGCCTGATTGTCTGTCTTTGTGCCTGATTGTCTGTCTTTGTGCCTGATTGTCTGTCTTTGTGCCTGATTGTCTGGCTGTCTTTGTGCCTGATTGTCTGGCTGTCTTTGTGCCTGATTGTCTGTCTTTGTGCCTGATTGTCTGGCTGTCTTTGTGCCTGATTGTCTGTCTTTGTGCCTGATTGTCTGTCTTTGTGCCTGATTGTCTGTCTTTGTGCCTGATTGTCTGTCTTTGTGCCTGATTGTCTGTCTTTTTGTGCCTGATTGTCTGTCTTTGTGCCTGATTGTCTGTCTTTGTGCCCAATTGTCTGGCTGTCTTTGTGCCTGATTGTCTGGCTGTCTTTGTGCCTGATTGTCTGGCTGTCTTTGTGCCTGATTGTCTGTATTTGTGCCTGATTGTGTCTTTGTGCCTGATTGTCTGTCTTTGTGCCTGATTGTCTGGCTGTCTTTGTGCCTGATTGTCTGTCTTTGTGCCTGATTGTCTGGCTGTCTTTGTGTCCGATTGTCTGGCTGTCTTTGTGCCTGATTGTCTGTCTTTGTATATGACTGTCTGTCTTTGTGCCTGATTGTCTGTCTTTGTGCCTGATTGTCTGGCTGTCTTTGTGCCTGATTGTCTGGCTGTCTTTGTGCCTGATTGTCTGGCTGTCTTTGTGCCTGATTGTCTGGCTGTCTTTGTGCCTGATTGTCTGGCTGTCTTTGTGCCTGATTGTCTGGCTGTCTTTGTGCCTGATTGTCTGTATTTGTATATGACTGTCTGTCTTTGTGCCTGATTGTCTGTCTTTGTGCGTGATTGTCTGGCTGTCTTTGTGCCTGATTGTCGGACTGTCATTATGCCTGATTGTTTGTCAGGCTGTCATTGTGCTTGACTGTCTGGCTCCTCTATGTATGTAGATACATAGCTACCCATCTTCTTACCTACCTAGTAACCTTCCTACGTACCTACCTACCTACTTACGCTCGTTCATAAAGCAATGGAAAATGATTGAACTTAAACTTGCCCAGAAATCACAAACAGCCAAAAACATGTGGAGTTGACTGCTATGCCTTGTAAAGGATAGGCAACTAACTACACACACAAGCCAGTCAATGTAACAAAGTCTCTGTTTTATTCTCTATTCCAGGAGATGTGGTTTCTGAGACGAATGTTGTCAACACCTTGGACGGCCAGATAAACTAACACTGATCACCACTTTATATGTAATACACAGCCCCTTGCCAAAATCTTACTTTTCGTTATTTTTTTCCTGTGTGAGTGTATGGGGAAGAGGTGATTGTGTCCACCTTACATCTCGTGGGGTGTGTGTTCTATTTCTCTGTAAGATATGGAGCTGTTTCTCTATCGGGGTATGAAATACACATCCTGGCCTGTATATGAAATACAGACAATTAGGTGTACGTAGCTCCTGCAAAAAGATCAGACATGCTAAATATGGACACAGTGTACATACGTTACAATAGACTCCATAAAGGTGAAACTAAATCACAGAGTGAAAATCCCCCCAAAAGAAGAGACAATAAAAAATATATAATAATAAAATAAAAATCAATATTCCATACAATGTTTCGATTTTTATAACTGTTCATCTGGGATGGGACAACACAAAAAGATCTACAGAAAATAATAAAATAATATGAAAAAACAACTCCATTGTTAAGAAGGCATAAAAGTTGGGTTCAGTTAGGTTTTGAAAGGTGCTCTTTATCTACAATGGTTGAGTCCAATTCAGCTGTTAAAAGTGCCATATAAGAAATGTGTAGCCAAGAGTATGCACCAGTCAGATATGAATATATAGAGGGAAGTCAGCGGAGTTATACAGCTGCATCCACAACAGTATTGATTCCTGCTGGATGAATGCATCCCAGAGTGTTCATTAACTGGGTTTAATTTTAAGCCTAATGAAGTTGTTGGAGAAGCATGGCTTAAATGCAGTGACCCATACATCGTCAATTCCATTGTGGTCAGAATAACTGAAATGACTAGAGACAGGTTTGTCAGAGTTTTAAATAATATCCCTAATGTGTTCCCTAAAGCGGTGGACTAGGCGTCTACCGGTCTGTTAAATATACTTCATGTTAGACCATTTGCAAATAATAACATATATTAGGTTGTGGGATATGCATGTAAATGAATCTTTCAATGGAAAGGTGTCTAAGGGGAATGTAATCACCAGTGTATGAATAACATGCGGGCATGTCAAGCATGTCTTTCTGTATATGGCATGACGGCTGCTTGGAGTTTTGAAATAGTGCTTGGAAGTCTCATGTGTGATCAGCTTCCTTGAGGTGGTGCTATATTGTAGGAGAGGGGGATTTTTCCTCACAACAAAACTGATAAGTGGAACAGGCTTGAAGTCCTGAACACATCATCATCATCAGTAGGCGCTCTGCCAAGTGGCAAAGATGGTCATGTCTCTCCATAGATCTCAGTCCTTGGTGTTCTGGATCAATCCTATTGATGACACTCCTCCATGCCACCATCTGTCCTTCGAGCATCATTTCTCTCAGTCTGCAGCTTCCTCTTCTACTGATGATCTTGCCAGTCATCACAATGTTTCTTGAAGCCTCTCTTCTCATGACATGATCAAAGGACACCGTCTCGTTCTTATATTTGTGTATATGTAAAGCGTCTCTTCTCATTACAAGACAAAATGACACCGTTTGTCACACTGCATTGGTTTTCATACAATGGTATGAGTGCTGGTCGTTCACAAAGCAATGGCAAACTATTGAATGTAAACTTGCTAAGAAATCACAAACAGCCAAAAATAAATTCTGGAATTGACTGCGACATCCTGTAAGGGATATGCAACTAACTTTACTGTATAGTGTCTCTTTTCATTACATGACCAAAGGATGCTGCTTGTTTCCTTGTTATATTTGTGTATAATATTCTACCATCATTAGCCCCTTCCAGGCAATCGTTAGTTTTTCTGCCAGTCCAAGGTATTCACAACATTCATCTCAGGAACAACATCTCTGTTGCTTTCAATCTCTTCCTAATTTGTTCATCCACGCTTGACGATTCATTGCCATACGTACAGTAAAACAGGTTCTATATAGCACTTCAGCACTCTCTTTCTGACATTCAATGATAGTGACTTATTACATAAAATACTTTTCATTTTCTGAAATACAGATTTTATTTGGTCTGTTCCGCTTTTAATCTTAGTCATGCATATTGAATTTATTAACATAGTTCAGTATTTCCCCTTCTATAAAAGGTACATGATAATGATTCAATTATCATTTTAGAGGTGGTGTAGACATGATCTCTTGCTAACTCATACACATACATACACTCTCTCTCTCTATCTCTACATATACATACACTCACTCTGTCTCACTCTCTGTGTGTCTCAAAAACACTTTCTCTCATTCTCTCTGTGTCTCACACACACACTCTTTCACTGGAGCTGCTGGGAAATATAAAAAGCAAATGATGATTCAATTCTGACTTTACACGAGATGCAGAAATGATCTCTCTTTCCCTCTCTCTGTCTTACATGTACTCTTTTTGTCTCACACACATTTTCTCTCACTCTCTCTCCCACACATGCACACATTAGAGCTGACACTTTCATAAGTACGAGACAACACACAAAAGTTCTGTACCACAGGCAAACGAAACAATCATCATCCTACATTATACAAATCCCAACAACAAAGAACAACAGAGACTCTGTGTGAGAATCAGACCGCAAGCATCAGGGATCTGGCCTCAACACCTTCTGTATGTGGCTTCCGATGTCCTCATCCTGCGGAGACACAACCAAACAACCATGTTTCAGTCACAGATAGGGCAACTGTGGAAACATAATGGCTACAGACCAGACCCAACAACCATGTTTCAGTCACAGATAGGGCAACTGTGGAAACATAATGGCTACAGACCAGACCCAACAACCATGTTTCAGTCACAGATAGGGCAACTGTGGAAACATAATGGTTAGAGACCAGACCCAGCAACCATGTTTCAGTCACAGATAGGGCGGCTGTGGAAACATAATGGTTAGAGACCAGACCCAGCAACCATGTTTCAGTCACAGATAGGGCAACTGTGGAAACATAATGGCTACAGACCAGACCCAACAACCATGTTTCAGTCACAGATAGGGCAACTGTGGAAACATAATGGCTACAGACCAGACCCAACAACCATGTTTCAGTCACAGATAGGGCAACTGTGGAAACATAATGGCTACAGACCAGACCCAACAACCATGTTTCAGTCACAGATAGGGCAACTGTGGAAACATAATGGTTAGAGACCAGACCCAGCAACCATGTTTCAGTCACAGATAGGGCGGCTGTGGAAACATAATGGTTAGAGACCAGACCCAGCAACCATGTTTCAGTCACAGATAGGGCAACTGTGGAAACATAATGGCTACAGACCAGACCCAACAACCATGTTTCAGTCACAGATAGGGCAACTGTGGAAACATAATGGTTAGAGACCAGACCCAGCAACCATGTTTCAGTCACAGATAGGGCAGCTGTGGAAACATAATGGCTACAGACCAGACCCAACAACCATGTTTCAGTCACAGATAGGGCAGCTGTGGAAACATAATGGCTACAGACCAGACCCAACAACCATGTTTCAGTCACAGATAGGGCAGCTGTGGAAACATAATGGCTACAGACCAGACCCAACAACCATGTTTCAGTCACAGATAGGGCAACGGTGGAAACATAATGGTTAGAGACCAGACCCAGCAACCATGTTTCAGTCACAGATAGGGCAGCTGTGGAAACATAATGGCTACAGACCAGACCCAACAACCATGTTTCAGTCACAGATAGGGCAGCTGTGGAAACATAATGGCTACAGACCAGACCCAACAACCATGTTTCAGTCACAGATAGGGCAGCTGTGGAAACATAATGGCTACAGACCAGACCCAACAACCATGTTTCAGTCACAGATAGGGCAACGGTGGAAACATAATGGTTAGAGACCAGACCCAGCAACCATGTTTCAGTCACAGATAGGGCAGCTGTGGAAACATAATGGCTACAGACCAGACCCAACAACCATGGTTCAGTCACAGATAGGGCAGCTGTGGAAACATAATGGCTACAGACCAGACCAAACAGCAATGTTTCAGTCAAAGATAGGGCAACTGTGGAAACATAATGGCTACAGACCAGACCCAACAACAATGTTTCACTCACAGATAGAACAGCTGTGGAAACGTAATGACTAGACACACCTGTCACCATGGAAATATAGTGGCTAGAGACACACCTGTCGCCGTGGAAATATAGTGGCCAGAGACACACCTGTCACCATGGAAACATAGCAGCTAGAGACATACCGATCACCATGGAAATATAGTGGCTAGAGACACACCTGTCACCATGGAAATATAGTGGCTAGAGACACACCTGTCACCATGGAAATATAGTGGCTAGAGACACACCTGTCACCATGGAAATATAGTGGCTAGAGACACACCTGTCGCCGTGGAAATATAGTGGCCAGAGACACACCTGTCACCATGGAAATATAGTGGCTAGAGACACACCTGTCACCATGGAAATATAGTGGCTAGAGACACACCTGACGTCGTGGAAATATATGGCTAGAAACACACCTGTCACCATGGAAATATAGTGGCTAGAGACACACCTGTCACCATGGAAATATAGTGGCTAGAGACACACCTGTCGCCATGGAAATATAGTGGCTAGAGACCCACCTGTCGGCCAGGCAGTCATAGGTTTGAATCCGTATCGAGGTGGATCTTAAAAATTGTACCTGAACCCCCAGTTCAACCCACCTTAAAATGGGTACCAGGAATTGTCTTGAGAAGTAAAGGCGGCCGGCGTGAGACTGAGCATATCACCCACCAAGTGTTGATTGGTCAATAAAGGTATTTTGTGTGTGCTCACTTTGAACTCAAGCTTAGTACATACACACTCCTTCTAGTAGTGTGGACTGAATTTTGCATGCGGTTTAGGTTTCCCTATTAACAGTTTCCCTCGCCATCAGGCGAACCCACTCCAACTTCAGAGGTACTTGTAATTTACTACACCAAGTCAAGGACGATAGGTCAACATTTTAGTCCAACTGACCGGTGTAGGGGTTGAACCCCTTACATCGGCATCAGCACACCGGGTGGTTAAGAACACGCGCTCTTATCCTTTCGGCCAAGCTGACCCACCAATAAAGATATCAGTCTAGCACCTTCAGATGTTAATCTGAATATAGTTAAAGAAAGCAGCAGTCAACTTGAGCTTGTTAACATCTCCATAGAGCCCATCCTCAAATGAAGCTGGTGTGGACCAAAATATCTTTCTCTGTTCTGTATATGTTGGACACTCTTGCAGCAGATGTTTAGCTGTCATTTTACCAATTCAACAATTAACAATATTTTACCAATTCAACAATTAACAATATTTTTGAATAACGAAGACACAAACAATAAATTGCACGGTTTATTGTCCTGGCATATTTCGTTGCATCTTGTCAGGTACATACTGCAGAATTCACACAATATAAAGTAAAATAACTAAATAAATCCTTCAAGCTGAAATATACACATGTTCGCACAGTAATGTCAATTCTCTACCATGGTAATTTTAAACTGACTATTATGTCTTTTTGTTTGCACAAAACTGGCCTACGTAGATTAATCATGATGGCTTCTGCAAACTTTAACAAGTGACTATTTTGTGTATTAATGACCAGATGCACCGAAATATGCAAGGCAATAAATCGTGAAATCTATTGTTTGTGTCTTCGTTATTCAAATTCACTATGGGCAAACAGTTTTAACAAAATTTTACCAATTTAACTAATAGGGCGTCTTCGTGGCAAAGAGGTCATGCCGCCTGTCTCATGGTCCGAAGGTTGTGGGTTCATTTCTGGGCTATGTCACTTGGTTAACGAGTGTAATATTCTCGGAGACTCCTGAGGGTCTTCACTGGAGCTATGGAGTTTGTGCTTTGTATGAGGCTTTTGGCAGGCCGCTCTGGTGGAAAACGACTGAACCATATGGGATAAACCCAGTGCAATGAAGACCATCCTCTCACGTTTACACTCTTTAAGCAATTCCACAGTTACTGTTGCCAGTTTCTCCTATCTTTAGTTCATTGAACAACTTTGCTCTGGAGTAAACTAGGCTGGCAGAGAGAGGGATCATGTTGCATGGGCAACATGTAGTCTCTACAATTCAGCCCTGGCTTTATGCTATGGAGAGGTATAACTCCATCATTGGTCTTCATATTCGTTACCACCATGGGTCGTAGTTATTATGCCTTTTTGAAGCACAATGTAACAAACTAGCGTCTGTGCAGACGGCAAGGTGCCAGTAGTAGTAGTAATAGTAGTAGTAGTAGTAGTAGGGGCAGCAGCAGCAGCAGAAGAAGAAGAAGAAGAAGAAGAAGAAGAAGAAGAAGAAGAAGAAGAAGAAGAAGAAGAAGAAGAAGAAGAAGAAGAAGTGGTAGTATTAGTAGTAGTTGAAAGTAGAAGTATAGTAGCAGTAGTAGTTATTTTTTATGATGACGACGATGAATAGATACGTACCTGATGTGACCAGGAGACTAAAATATTTTTACAGTCGTCATCCCCAGAAACTTTGACCAGCACAGACTCTCCTACGTTGATGGAGCCATCGTTGGAACACTGAATCGGGCAGTGGGGGAACTCTCTGCAATTATTTCCAAACATTAAAGTAAACTATGAAACTCAAGGGAAAACTACCACATTAATTTTCCAAAAACAAGTTAATGAGCAATTTACAAAGTAAGACAGAGTGAGGTTGAACAAACAACAAAACTCTATACCAGTTTTTAGTTTGAGTAAACTAACATTATATCATCCCTATTGTGCAGAAGGTGTTTTGCACAGCTGGAAATGGCTCAGGGACAAGTAAATGTACCTGGTCTTGGTATCCCTACAGAGTGGGAAAGAGAAGCTAGATTGACATATATTGTTTGGGGTGCTTGCTTGCTTTGAACTCAAGCATAGTCCATACACTTGCTACTACTTCTAGTGAACTGGACTGACTTTTACATGTGGATGAGCTTTCCCTATTACCAGTGTCCCTCGCCATCAGGCAAACCCACTCCGCCTTCAGAGGTAGTTGTAATTTACACCCTCCAAGTAAAGGATGAGAAGTCAACATTTTAGTCCAACCGATCGGTGTAGGGGTTGAACCCGCTAACTTAGCATCAGTACATCGGATGTTTAAGAGCACATGCTCTTACCCTTTCAGCCATGCTGACCTCCAATGTGTGTGTGATAAAGATGTTTAAGAACTACAGATCCTACTTCTGTGTAAGATAAGGAACAAGTACACATACACAATTACATATACTTGGAAAATACTCAGATAGAACCATGTGCTAAACAAACTAGCAACCTTGTGCCAGCAACCACTCACCTCAACAGTGTCCTGTAGACCCTCTCTGCTGTGTCAGCAACCACTCACCTCATGTCCTGTAGACCCTCTCTGCTGTGTCAGCAACCACTCACCTCAACAGTGTCCTGTAGACTATCTCTGCTGTGTCAGCAACCACTCACCTCAACAGTGTCCTGTAGACTCTCTCTGCTGTGTCAGCAACCACTCACCTCATGTCCTGTAGACTCTCTCTGCTGTGTCAGCAACCACTCACCTCAACAGTGTCCTGTAGACTCTCTCTGCGGTGTCAGCAACCACTCACCTCAACAGTGTCCTGTAGACCCTCTCTGCTGTGTCAGCAACCACTCACCTCATGTCCTGTAGACTCTCTCTGCTGTGTCAGCAACCACTCACCTCATGTCCTGTAGACTCTCTCTGCTGTGTCAGCAACCACTCACCTCATGTCCTGTAGACTCTCTCTGCTGTGTCAGCAACCACTCACCTCATGTCCTGTAGACTCTCTCTGCTGTGTCAGCAACCACTCACCTCATGTCCTGTAGACTCTCTCTGCTGTGTCAGCAACCACTCACCTCAACAGTGTCCTGTAGACCCTCTCTACTGTGCCAGCAACCACTCACCTCAACAGTGTCCTGTAGACTCTCTCTGCTGTGCCAGCAACCACTCACCTCAACAGTGTCCTGTAGACTCTCTCTGCTGTGTCAGCAACCACTCACCTCAACAGTGTCCTGTAGACCCTCTCTGCTGTGTCAGCAACCACTAACCTCAACAGTGTCCTGTAGACCTTCTCTGCTGTGTCAGCAACCACTCACCTCAACAGTGTCCTGTAGACCCTCTCTGCTGTGCCAGCAACCACTAACCTCAACAGTGTCCTGTAGACCCTCTCTGCTGTGTCAGCAACCACTCACCTCATGTCCTGTAGACCCTCTCTGCTGTGTCAGCAACCACTCACCTCAGCAGTGTCCTGTAGACTCTCTCTGCTGTGTCAGCAACCACTCACCTCATGTCCTGTAGACCCTCTCTGCTGTGTCAGCAACCACTCACCTCATGTCCTGTAGACTCTCTCTGCTGTGTCAGCAACCACTCACCTCATGTCCTGTAGACTCTTTCTGCTGTGTCAGCAATCACTCACCTCATGTCCTGTAGACTCTCTTTGCTGTGTCAGCAACCACTCACCTCAACAGTGTCCTGTAGATCCTCTCTGCTGTGTCAGCAACCACTCACCTCATGTCCTGTAGACTCTCTCTGCTGTGTCAGCAACCACTCACCTCAACAGTGTTTTGTAGATCCTCTCTGCTGTGTCAGCAACCACTCACCTCATGTCCTGTAGACTCTCTCTGCTGTGTCAGCAACCACTCACCCCAACAGTGTCCTGTAGACCCTCTCTGCTGTGTCAGCAACCACTCACCTCATGTCCTGTAGACTCTCTCTGCTGTGTCAGCAACCACTCACCTCATGTCCTGTAGACTCTCTCTGCTGTGTCAGCAACCACTCACCTCAACAGTGTCCTGTAGACTCTCTCTGCTGTGTCAGCAATCACTCACCTCATGTCCTGTAGATCCTCTCTGCTGTGTCAGCAACCACTCACCTCATGTCCTGTAGACTCTCTCTGCTGTGTCAGCAACCACTCACCTCAACAGTGTTCTGTAGACCCTCTCTGCTGTGTCAGCAACCACTCACCTCATGTCCTGTAGACTCTCTCTGCTGTGTCAGCAACCACTCACCTCATGTCCTGTAGACTCTCTCTGCTGTGTCAGCAACCACTCACCTCAACAGTGTCCTGTAGACTCTCTCTGCTGTGTCAGCAATCACTCACCTCATGTCCTGTAGATCCTCTCTGCTGTGTCAGCAACCACTCACCTCATGTCCTGTAGACTCTCTCTGCTGTGTCAGCAACCACTCACCTCAACAGTGTTCTGTAGATCCTCTCTGCTGTGTCAGCAACCACTCACCTCATGTCCTGTAGACCCTCTCTGCTGTGTCAGCAACCACTCACCTCAACAGTGTCCTGTAGACCCTCTCTGCTGTGTCAGCAACCACTCACCTCATGTCCTGTAGACTCTCTCTGCTGTGTCAGCAACCACTCACCTCATGTCCTGTAGATCCTCTCTGCTGTGTCAGCAACCACTCACCTCAACAGTGTCCTGTAGACCCTCTCTGCTGTGTCAGCAACCACTCACCTCAACAGTGTCCTGTAGACCCTCTCTGCTGTGTCAGCAACCACTCAACTCATGTCCTGTAGACCCTCTCTGCTGTGTCAGCGACCACTCACCTCATGTCCTGTAGATCCTCTCTGCTGTGTCAGCAACCACTCACCTCATGTCCTGTAGACTCTCTCTGCTGTGTCAGCAACCACTCACCTCATGTCCTGTAGACTCTCTCTGCTGTGTCAGCAACCACTCACCTCATGTCCTGTAGATCCTCTCTGCTGTGTCAGCAACCACTCACCTCATGTTCTGTAGACTCTCTCTGCTGTGTCAGCAACCACTCACCTCATGTCCTGTAGATCCTCTCTGCTGTGTCAGCAACCACTCACCTCATGTCCTGTAGACTCTCTCTGCTGTGTCAGCAACCACTCACCTCATGTCCTGTAGACTCTCTCTGCTGTGTCAGCAACCACTCACCTCATGTCCTGTAGATCCTCTCTGCTGTGCCAGCAACCACTCACCTCAACAGTGTCCTGTAGATCCTCTCTGCTGTGTCAGCAACCACTCACCTCAGCAGTGTCCTGTAGACTCTCCCTGCTGTGTCAGCAATCACTCACCTCAACAGTGTCCTGTAGACCCTCTCTGCTGTGTCGGAGACTGATCCATCCTCCTCAGTGCTGATGTTGCAGGTGAACCTCAGCTCGTACTCATCGATCCCCAGCTCTCTGAAGGCAGCAGCTGGTTCTATCAGCTGCATTCTCTGTCAGAGAAAGAGAGTTACAGGGAGACAGTCAGAGGGATCTAGAGAGTCATAGGGGAAAAAGCTGTGAGTCAGAGAGTCACATGTGGCCAGAGAGATTTAGAGAGTTATAGGGAAGAACAGTGAGTCAGAGAGTCATAGGGAAGAACTGTGAATCAGCGATACATAATCATTGGGAAGAACTTGAGTCAGAGAGATACAGAGTCATTGAGAAGAACTATGAATCAGAGATACACAGTCAATGGGAAGAACCGTGAGTCAGAGAGATACACAGTCAATGGGAAGAACCGTGAGTCAGAGAGATACAGAGTCATTGAGAAGAACTGTGAGTCAGAGAGATAGTCATTGAGAAGAACTGTGAATCAGAGATACAGAGTCATTGAGAAGAACTGTGAGTCAGAGAGATACAGGGTCATTGAGAAGAAATGTGAATCAGAGATACAGAGTCATTGGGAAGAACTGTGAGTCACAGAGTCAAAGGGAGCCAGATATATATAGGGAGACATAGGCAGGAACTGTGAGTCACAGAGATAATATAGAGGCACAGAGAGGAATAATGAGTCAGAGAGATAGGAAAAGTGAGTCAGAGAGTCACAGGGAGACAAAATAAGAGAGATCCAGACAATCAAAGGGAGGAACAGTGAGTCAGAGAGAGTCAGAACAAACGAACAAACTATTTTCAAAGGGTCACAAAATGGGCACACAGGCCGTCTTACATTCGGCCCTTTCAATCACTCATCTTTCGTTCATCAACTGTGCATGTTACATTCACATAGGAAAAAATAAATTGTCAAATTAATGTTGTAAGTATAAACAATGCGGTTAGTAGATGCGGTTGTTACACACAGTGAACAACGAGGGTTAGAATTAAATTGTAAAAAGACACAGATTATGGTCGTCACTAAGAAGAACGAAATACCACAGTGTAATATACAAGTAAATGGGAATATTCTTCAACAAGTGAATAGGTACAATTACCTCGGAACAGTAATAACATCTGATGGGAGATGCCTTGAAGAGATTAGAACAAGAATCGCCATGGCAAAAGTAGCCTTTAGCAAGATGAAAAACATACTGACCAATAAAAAGATGTCAATTGAAACGAGAAAAAGAGTCTTGAGATGCTACATAGAACCTGTACTTTTATATGGATGTGAAGCTTGGACAATGAGCAGCCAGGCTGAAAAACATCTGATGGCTGTAGAAATGTGGTTTCTGAGGAAAATGCAAAGAATACCATGGACAGCCAGAAAGACCAATGAACAAGTCCTTCAAGAAACAAATGAAGATCGTAAACTGATCAGAGACATTAGACGTAGACAGTCACAATTTTTTGGGCATGTTATGAGAAGAAATGATTTGGAGAACTTGGTGACAACTGGTAAGATCGAGGGGAACAGACCAAGGGGAAGACCTAGAAACAAGTATCTGGATGGCTTGGCCTTGTGGCATGGTCGAGACAAAAACACGGAACTGATCCACGACTCTGTTGATCGAGTGAGATGGCAGAACATGACCGCCCACGCTTACCGGCATGGCACATGATGGATGGATAAACAATGCATATTACCATGTTATGAGACAGACAGGCAGGCAGACACACGTACACACGCATGTTCATAAACACATACATACAATCCTGCGTACATACTTTCATCATTTACACAAACACTCACAGTTATGCATCCATTCAGTAACACACAAATACACAAAGAGAGTTATTGAGAGTGTCCGACAGGACAGTAGGAGTTCAGGGAGAGGTGGAGTCAGAGAAAGAGTGTTGAAGAAACAGTCATTGAGTCATTGAAAGGATAGTGAGAGTCTAGAGGAGGAGAGAGTAACAGAAAGAGTCAAAGAGTGTTATAAAGAGTCATAGAGCATGTCTGAAAGAAAGAGTAAGTATCTAGGGAGGGAGGAAAGGAGTAAAAAAAAGAGAGTATTAAGAAGTTATAGAGAGTATCTGAATGAGATAAGAGGAAACATCAAGGCATGTGGAGAGTATTTGAAACAGTTAGAATTTTGTTAAAGAGACAGCTAGAATAAAGATTTAGCTAAAATAAAGAGACATCTAGAATAAAGATTTAGTTAGAATAAAGATTTAGGAAGAATAAAGATTTAGCTAAAATAAAGATTTAGCTAGAATAAACAGACAGCTAGAATAACGATTTAGCTAGAATAAACAGACAGGGTTTTGAGGGAGAGCCTAAGAAGTTCAGAAAGAGACAGGGAGAAAGGTTGAGACAGGGAAAATCTGAGAATCAGCGAGAATGAATAAAGGTTGAGACAGGGACAATCTGAGAATCAGTGAGAATGAACAAAGGTTGAGACAGGGAAAATCTGAGAATCAGTGAGAATGAACAAAGGTTGAGACAGGGACAATCTGAGAATCAGTGAGAATGAACAAACGAACAAATAAAGATTTTTGTTGGTTGTTGTTGCAGACTCTGGCTTTGAACTCAAGCATAGTCCATGCACTTCTAGTGCACTGGGCTGATTTGTGTGTGGATTAGTTTTCCCTAAGTCAAAGTGGGGTTACAAAGAGATTCAGAAAGTGTTAGTGGGAGAATTAGAAAGATAGAGTAAGAGAGAGAGAGAGAGAGTGTGTGTGTTAGTAAGAGAATTAGAGAGAGAGAGTTTGTGAGAGAATTAGAAAGGGAGAGTCAGAGTGAGTCTGACAGAAAGCTAGAGAAAGAATAAGAGACAGAGTTAAAGAGAGAATTGGAGAGAGAGAGAGAGAGAGAGAGAGAGAGAGAGAGAGAGAGAGAGAGAGAGAGAGAGAGAGAGAGAGAGTCAGAATGAGTCACAAAGAGGGTCAAAGAAAGAATCAAACAGAGAGAGAGAGAGAGAGAGAGAGAGAGAGAGAGAGAGAGAGAGAGAGAGAGAGAGAGAGAGAGAGAGAGAGAGAGAGACAGACAGACAGACAGACAGACAGAGACAGAGTCAGAATGAGTCACAAAGAGGGTCAAAGAAAGAATCAAACAGAGAGAGTCAGAATGAGTAACAAAGTGGGTTAAAGAAACATTGAAACAGTGAGACAGATAGAGAGAAAGTTAGTTATTTGTTTAGCTGAGTTGAGCTAAGAACCGACATCACTGCACTCAGAACATTCTCATACGCACTCTGCCCCCTTGTTCAACAGCCAGCAAAGAGTCATATTACTAATCGTTCTGACTGCTATCTGATTGAAAGTTCTCCTGGTCTTCCCACTCAGTTTTGAGATTCTTCCAGAACCCCTGCCGATCTCCCGCCATCTCATTCTTTCCACATACATATTCTCAATCTGTTCCCCCGCTTTCTCCACCTGGTCCCACAGGTGCATGACCACCTCTCCCTTGTCCATAGGTAATCTACCACGAAGAGGTGCATTCCCCGCCAGCCTATCAGCCTGTTCATTCCCCTGCACTCCCGTATGGCCAGGGCAAAATATCCATACAATTCTCACA
This sequence comes from Cepaea hortensis, assembly GCA_963921405.1. NCBI lineage: Eukaryota > Metazoa > Mollusca > Gastropoda > Stylommatophora > Helicidae > Cepaea > Cepaea hortensis. Next base: position 236,036,015 of record OY992876.1, read on the forward strand.
ATCTGTGATCTCAAGTACTAAAACACAACATCTCCACCATACATTTGAGAGCACAAGAGCACAAGTACTCACACTTCCCCTCATCAGCAGCGCCCCGTGCAAAACCTTCAGGTGTTTCGGATCCGGCTCCTCAGTTTCTGGTCACAAAGGGAAGAAAACACAAGAGGCGACTCAATATAAATATAATGGGCAGCTCAACACAAGAGACGACTCAACATAAGAGATGACTCAACACAAGAGGCGACTCAATACAAGAGGCGACTCAATACAAGAGGCGACTCAACACAAGAGGCGACTCAACACAAGAGACGACTCAACACAAGAGGTGACTCAACACAAGAGAAGATTCAACACAAGAAGCGACTCCACAAATAGCCTTGGGTAGAATGAACAGACAGATCGGGTGACCAACTGGGCAGGCCGACCTAGCTTACATCCTGCCCTATGTAACAGTCTTGCTGTTAGCATCAAAACTACTTCTTAAGTCAGTGGGTTCACCTGATGGCGAGGGACATTGGTAATAGGGAAAGCTAATCCACATGCAAACAATCAGTCCAGTGCTACTAGAAACTGGTTTGTCACTTCATAGCAATGGTTTGCACTTCATGGCAATGGTTTGCACTCTGTGGCAATGGTTTGTTACATTATGGCAATGGCTTATCACTTTGTGGCAATGGTTTATCATTTCCGAGCAATGGTTTCACTTCACAGCATTGGAATCTCACAACATGGCAATGATTTATCATCCCATTGCAAGGGTTTGTCACATCATTGCAATGGTTTGTCACTTCATGGCAATGGGTAATCACTTCATCGCAATGATTTATCATGTAATTTCAATAGATTGTCATGATATGGTAATGGTTTGTCATCTCACATCGATAGTTTGTCACCTGAGAGAAATGTTTATCACCTCATGATAATAGTTTGTCACCTAAGAGCAATAGTTTGTCACTTAATGGCAATTGCTTGTCACATCACAGCAACAGCTTTCAAAAGCTGTTATCACAGACAGCACTGAGAAGTCTGCTGAGGCCGACAGTTACATGAACAAATCTACTATATATATATATAAAAGAAAATGTTTGTTTGTGTGTGTGTCCTTTATGCGTTCCCGAACGGTCCATCCAAATGAGATGAAATTTTGTACAGATGTTGTTCTCACTCCCGCAGATCCAACTGAAATAGTTAGTTTAAAATCAACAATTATTCCTCAAGCACAAAAGAAAAAGGCATTACGAGCTTCAGAAACAGATGAGCAACGGGAAGCAAGACTGGAAACCAATCGAGTACGCACTGCTCAAGCATGTTCATCTGAAACAGATGAGCAACGGGAAGCAAGACTGGAAACCAATCAAGTATGAGACACTCCCCGCCAGGGGCTAGGCTAGTACATCATAAATGAACACCCTACCTTCAGCTGTTATCACAGACAGCACTGAGAAGTGTACTCAGGCGGACAGTTACATGAAAAAATACATCATAAATGAACACCCTACCTTCAGCTGTTATCACAGACATCACTGAGAAGTGTACTCAGGGTGACAGTTACATGAAAAAATACATCATAAATGAACACCCTACCTTCAGCTGTTATCACAGACATCACTGAGAAGTGTACTCAGGCGGACAGTTACATGAAAAAATACATCATAAATGAACACCCTACCTTCAGCTGTTATCACAGACATCACTGAGAAGTGTACTCAGGCGGACAGTTACATGAAAAAATACATCATAAATGAACACCCTACCTTCAGCTGTTATCACAGACATCACTGAGAAGTGTACTCAGGCGGAGAGTTACATGAAAAAATACATCATAAATGAACACCCTACCTTCAGCTGTTATCACAGACATCACTGAGAAGTGTACTCAGGCGGACAGTTACATGAAAAAATACATCACAAATGAACACCCTACCTTCAGCTGTTATCACAGACATCACTGAGAAGTGTACTCAGGCAGACAGTTACATGAAAAAATACATCATAAATGAACACCCTACCTTCAGCTGTTATCACAGACATCACTGAGAAGTGTACTCAGGCGGACAGTTACATGAAAAAATACATCATAAATGAACACCCTACCTTCAGCTGTTATCACAGACAGCACTGAGAAGTGTGCTCAGGCCAACAGTTACACAAACAAATACATCCTAAATGAACATCCTACCTGCAGCCATTATGACAGACAGCACTCAGGCCGACAGTTACATGAACAAATAAATCATAAATGAACACCCTACCTTCGGCTGTTATCACAGAGAGTACTGAGAAGTGTACTCAGGCCAACAGTTACATGAACAAATACATCATAAATGAATGCCCTACCTTCAGCCGGGACCAGTTGTCTTTTCAGCAGGTTCAGCGACGTGTCCAAGGGAATGTTGTGAACAGTCTTGATGTAGCTGGTTTCCCCGTTCTCCGGCATGAAGCAGTCGATACCTGCAACAAGCCACAGTGAAAGCTGTTCATGCCACCCTTCACTGAACACTGCTATGGTGGCAACATTACTGAGATCAATCAGGTGCCATCTCCACAATGAAGGTTGGCTGCAAGAGATCTCCAACACTCTCTGTCTCTCGCCTTGATTGCACAGTGTGTCAGACTACTGTTCATCCACCTCTTGATTTTATCTTCCCACTTGTATCATTGTCAACCTATTTGCCCTCAACCTTACCCTAAAGTATGGTTTTATAAGAGTGTCATGTCTTTTAACGTGGCTGAAATATTTCACTTGCCCCTTCTTTATTCCTTTCATTAACTCTCTTTTCTCTTTTACTGAGAGCTACAGCATTAACTCTCTGATCCCCAATATCAATATTTCAGCCTTATGTTGCAGTGCTCAATGTCACCATTCACTTATCATTCCTATGGTGGCAATATTTCTGAGAGCTACGACATTATCCCTCTGTCCCTGCCCGAAGAGAATGGTGCTACAGGGAGTGACCAGAGAATCTGGCCGACGATTAGGACTCCGAGGAAAGACCAGATGGACACTTAATCAGACTGCTACTGGTACCAATAGTATTGGGACTCTTCACTGGCTAATGAAGCACATATGGGAATGTCACAAGTGTTGTGATACTGGTTCCCGACTCAACTCAACTCTCTGACCCCAGGATCAATATTTTAGCCTTATGTTGTAGAACTCTTCAATGGATATGTTGGTCAGCACAGCAGATGTCAATTTCTTGAAAGAATTTGTGAAAATTATCATATAACGTACATAAATGTGACATGAAAGGGATAAATTATTCTTTTATTTACATGAGTTCAATTTCCTTCTTCGTCTTCTTTTCCATTCGTCCGGAATGTTTCTTTTCGACGTAATTGCGCTGTGTCTGTTTACAGCAGAGCTGTGATATTTGAGCCTTTCGGCCAACACATCCGATTTCTTCAGGCATTTGTTGAATGGGTTAACACCTTCTCGGGTCAATGTTATTCCTTAATCTCTTTCTGTGTTGTATCCTCTATTGAAGTGTTTGCCATCAAGAATGATGATAATCATTCATTTCATCCAGTGGGGTTGAAAGTATGCAGCCGTTAAGTTCTAAGATGGCTGATAAGGCCTATTTTGGCTTGAAATGTTCTTTGATAATGTGGGCAAAGAATGCTTGACGTTCCAGGATGAGGATTTCCTGCATTGGTTTTTCTGTCCAGCCTTTTCTTCACAGCTCTTGCAGTCCTGCTTGCTTCACAAGTAACTGCATCCTTGCGTAGGATCAAGAATGACTTGCACGATGAATTGGATTAAAGTGAGGAAGAGTTGCGCAATTCGTCAACCTCACTCTCTCACCCAAGTCCATCTGTCTATTGAAGTACCGACCCTGCACCAACTCTCGCCAAGCTGTCATATCTTTTTCTATCTCTTTCTGCCTGGTATCCTCTATTGAAGTACCGACCCTGCACCAACTCTCGCCAAGCTGTCATATCTTTTTCTATCTCTTTCTGCCTGGTATCCTCTATTGAAGTACCGACCCTGTACCAACTCTCGCCAAGCTGTCATACCTTTTTCTATCTCTTTCTGCCTGGTATCCTCTATTGAATCACCAACCCTGAAACAACTCTCGCCAAGCTGTCATATCTTTTTCTATCTCTTTCTGCCTTGTATCCTCTAATGAAGCACCGACCCTGAAACAACTCTCGCTAAGCTGTCATATCTTTTTCTATCTCTTTCTGCCTGGTATCCTCTATTGAATCACCAACCCTGAAACAACTCTCGCTAAGCTGTCATATCTTTTTCTATCTCTTTCTGCCTTGTATCCTCTAATGAAGCACCGACCCTGAAACAACTCTCGCTAAGCTGTCATATCTTTTTCTATCTCTTTCTGCCTTGTATCCTCTAATGAAGCATCGACCCTGAAACAACTCTCGCCAAGCTGTCATATCTTTTTTCTATCTCTTCCAACTCCCTCCATGAGCTCCCAATATTATTCAGTTCTGTTTCACTTACTTATATAGAGATCAGCATGGCGGTATGGATCGTGTGTGCTAATGCTGAGGTAGAGGGTAAACCCTACTCCGGTCAGTTGAACTAAAATGTTGACTTCTCATTCTTGACTAGGTGACATAAAGTACAAGTAACTCAGAAGTTGGAGTGAGTTTGCCGATGGCGAGGGACACTGGTAATAGAGAAAGCTAACCCACATGAAAAAATCAGTCCAGTGCACTAGAAGAATCAGCATGTATGTAGACTACGCTTGAGTTCAAAGCGAGCGAATGAAACAAAACAAGGGCTTGGCATGAGTTGGTTGTCGGCCTCTGCTCTACAGCGGCTGAAACTTAAAAGGCAGAAATAGGTGATCATCTACACAAGGTTAGCAAAGACGGACATACACGAGCTCAACATGGCGAAGAATGTCATTCGGTCACCTACCAAACTCTTGCTGTATTTTGTTCTTCAGAAACTCCATCTTATCGGCCTCGCCGTGCACCAGCAGCACGTTCCTGGGCTCGCAGTGGGAGATGAGCTGCATGATTCCCTTGGCATCTGCGTGGGCACTGAAGGACATGTACTCCACGGCCATCTTGACTTCCAGCTGCAACAGTTTAGACAAACAGTTAAGGCTGGAACATTTGAGACAAACAGATATGGCTGCAACATTTGAGATAAACAGATATGGCTGGAACATTTGAGACAAACAGATATGGCTGGAACATTTGAGACAAACAGATATGGCTGCAACATTTGAGACAAACAGATATGGCTGGAACATTTGAGACAAACAGATATGGCTGCAACATTTGAGACAAACAGATATGGCTGCAACATTTGAGACAAACAGATATGGCTGGAACATTTGAGACAAACAGATATGGCTGCAACATTTGAGACAAACAGATATGGCTGGAACATTTGAGACAAACAGATATGGCTGCAACATTTGAGACAAACAGATATGGCTGCAACATTTGAGACAAACAGGTATGGCTGGAACATTTGAGACAAACAGATACTGCTGGAACATTTGAGACAAACAGATATGGCTGGAACATCTGCGCTCAAGAACATAAATCTACACACACTTGGCGAATCATTCATGTGCACATGTGGATTGGCGTCGCAGACAGCAGATCATATACTCCAAGATTGTCCAAAATGCGACATATGGAGGCAAAACTCCTGGCCTAGAGAAACAACAGTGGAAGATAAACTTTATGGACATCTGAGTGGACTAAAAAAGACAATGAAGTTTATACAAGAGACAACATTGCAGATATAGACAAATTTCAAGTGACTGAAAGAAGAAGAATGTAAACACAGACGTGACATTTCATGTCCTGTAGAGAAACAAACACACATAGATGGGACATTTCATGTCCTATAGAGAAACACACACACACAGATAGGATATTTCATGTCCTGTAGAGAAACAAACACACATAGATGGGACATTTCATGTCCTATAGAGAAACACACCCACAGATGGGACATTTCATGTCCTGTAGAGAAACAAACACACACAGATGGGACATTTAATGCCCCGTAGAGAAAAACACACAGATGGAACATTACAAGTACCTCAAGTTGGAGTGGGTCTGTCTTGAAGCAAAATATAACAAACCATCGACTGTCAAAACCCCATGACCAGCATCTGTATCTTACACTTGCTGAAGGAGACTCCACAATCGGTAGCTTGGTCATTGTTCTACGATATTGATTCTTCAAACCAACAGCCAAGATTGTTTGTCTGAGATTTGAAAATATGACTTCAGATCTGCTCTACCTCCAAGGTCAGCATGGTCGAATGGGTAAGAACACGTGTTCTTAAACATCCGGTGTGCTGATGCTGAGGTGTTGACCTGTCGACATTGACTTGGGGACGTAAATTACAAGTATCTCTGAAGTCGGAATGGGTTCGCCTGCTGGCAAGAGACACTGTTAATAGGGAAAGCTATTCCACATGCAAAATTCAGTCCATCATAACTATAATTAGAGTGTATGGACTACGCTTGAAGTCAAAGCGAGCGAGCAAAAAATAAAAAATAATACTAACACCATGCTCAAATCGCTAATAACTCACTCTCACTGTATAGGTCTCTAGCCAGGATAAAGATTTACATTGATGATGGCAAACCGAGAAACATACCATCTGCTTAGATTTGAACACAGGACTTCAGATCTGCTTTAGCCCATACTACGAGGGGGCGTCAAATAAAAACCTTAAAAGTGTGGTAGATATTACAACAACCATGTCAAGATTGTTGTTAAAGATGTAAAGAGCGTTCAGCACCTGACATCATAATGTAGACAAACACTGCAATGTTATAAGTTTAAAGATGGCCGTACCCCTTTTGACATGCACCAAAGAGGAGCAGTGTTCTGTTATCTTTTTTTTTGATCAGTGAAGGGGTAAAACCTAAAGAAATTCATCGGCGAAAGAAGATCCAGTATGATAATGCATGCCTGTTAAGTCTAGAAAATGCATGAGTGGAGTAGGAAGTTTCAAAATGGTGTGACTTCTGTGACAGACTTCACGACTGGGCCAGGCACACCGAGTAGTGACCCCAGAGAATTTGTTTCTATAGGAATCCAAGCACTTTATCGGCGCTGGAGGACTTGCATTCAAAGCGGTGATGACTACACTGAAAAATGATACATTTGTTCTTTACTTTTTTTTCTCCAAAATATATTCACACACACAAATAATTTAAGGTTTTCATTTGAAGCCCCCTCGTAATACCATGCATGCATTGCAAATAACCCACCCTCACTGTATAAACGACGTCCTTCACACCTGGTCTCTAACCAGGATAAAGCTTAACATAGATGATGACAGACTGAGAAACATACCATCTGCTTGTTCTCCAGTTCAATCTTTCGGGCTCCGTTAAGGATCCTGTGCCCTACTGTTCCTGCCACACAATATCCAGGCATGATGACCTAAGGATGTATATAACATTTGTTGAACTTGGGTACCAGGAAATGTCTTGAGGAGTAAAGGCGGTTAGCATATTATTGACCTGAACAGAATGTGTCATTTGTTACTGACAAGAACAGAATATGTCATTTTTTACTGACAAGAACATAATGTGTCATTTGCTACAAAGAACAGAATGTGTCATTTGTTACTGACAAGAACAGAATGTGTCATTTGTTACTGACAAGAACAGAATGTGTCATTTGTTACTGACAAGAACAGAATGTGTCATTTGCTACAAAGAACAGAATGTGTCATTTGTTTCTGACAAGAATAGAATATATCATTTGTTACTGACAAGAACAGAATGTGTCATTTGTTACTGAGAAGAACAGAATGTCATTTGTTACAGACAAGAACAGAATGTGTCATTTGATGCTGACAAGAACAGAATGTGTCATTTGTTACTGACAAGAACAGGATGTGTCATTTATTACTGAGAAGAACAGAATGTGTCATTTGTTATTGACAACAACAGAATGTGTCATTTGTTACTGAGAAGAACAGAATGTGTCATTTGTTACTGACAACAACAGAATGTGTCATTTGCTACAAACAAGAACAGAATGTATCATTAGTTACTGACAAGAACAGAATGTGTCATTTGATACTGTCAAGAACATAATGTGTCATTTGTTACTGACAAGAACAGAATGTGTAATTTCATACTGTCAAGAACATAATGTGTCATTTGTTACTGACAAGAACAGAATGTGTCATTTGCTACAAACAAGAATAGAATGTGTCATTGGTTACTGACAAGAACAGAATGTGTCATTTGATACTGTCAAGAACAGAATATGTCATTTGTATCCATCAACAATTTCAAAATATTGACACACGGAGGATAACCTGGTCAATAAATGTTGGGATTTGCCAGCCAAAGAGCATAAATATTGCAACAGGCAGAGCAATAACATCTTAAGCAAACAAACATTATTTTCAACAAAATAAGAAAAAGAAGACTGGGGAACAGTAGAAAGAGGAGGAACAGGGGGGAAAAAAAAGAATGTGGAAGAGGAGAAGGAGGAGGAGGATCAGCAGAAGCTGTATAAGAAGATAAAGAAGAAGGACGAGGAGGAGAAGGAGAAAGAGGAAACGAAACAGCAGCAGAAGAGAAAGAAGGTGAAGATGAAGAAGAACAAGAAGGAGATGAAAGAGGAAGAGAGTAGTAGGAGAAAAAGAACAACAACAACTACTTGCCATTGCTGTCGCAATATTCTGCTAGGTGTAAGATAATTTCCCTCAGACAGATCAAATCTTCTGTCCTATTGGGGCAGAGAAGATCAATTCCTTTCATCATTATCACCTACCATGTCAGGCAACACAGGTTATTATTTTCTCCCCAACCATGTTTTGTGTGTGTTCTTGGTAAGTTCGACTACTTAAAGTCTACCTGGCCACATCTCCAGATGTCAGAAATGAAATGTTCTAACTCTTGGCCACTTATTTCTTTCCACAAACTCACTCCATAAAACTCTCTCTCTCTCTCTCTCTCTCTCTCTCTCTCTCTCTCTCTCTCTCAGAAATGAATGTTCTAACTCATGGCCACTCATTTCTTCCCACAAACTCACACGCCCCCAAATGACTCTCTGGGAGACAAAAGGATCAAGCACAAATCATTACCATATTATTTTCACTAGAAGCCCACCGCTTGAAGATCTGAAGAGACAGGCCGGCATGCAGCATTCCTGGTGTAGCAAACACGACCATGGGGCCAGGGTTTTCGATGTAAGCTCTGTCGAAGGGCTGTGGACAAACAGGCAGCAACTGTCACAAACTGGCACCATGAGATGAAAGTACTGACATTCTGTCAGATGTGAGAAAGAAAGTAAAGTTAAAGAACTATTTTGCTCATCACATTACCAGCCAAGTTCACTATCGGCTTCACTAGGACCTGTTGTACCGAGATCTAACAGCACCTTATGGTCTTGCCGATTTTTTTTTCCCATTCAACTTCAAAGTGCAGAGGTGTCTTACACCATTGTTTAGTCTTTCCTCTTCTACCCTTGGGTGTATAGGTGTCTTACACTCTTGTTATCTTGTCTTCTATCCTGGGATAAAAACATATCCTACAGTTTTGTTTAGTCTTTCTTAATATATCCTAGGATGTAGTTACCTTACAAGTTTTCCACGTATTCCATTTCTACCCTCAGGTCTAGTTAGCTTACACGTTTGTCAAGTGTTCCATTTCTACCCTCAGGTCTACAGTTACCTTACACATTTGTCAAGTGTTCCATTTCTACCTCAGGTCTACAGTTACCTTACACGTTGTCAAGTGTTCCATTTCTACCCTCAGGTCTACAGTTACCTTACACATTTGTCAAGTGTTCCATTTCTACCCTCAGGTCTACAGTTACCTTACACGTTTGTCAAGTGTTCCATTTCTACCCTCAGGTCTACAGTTACCTTACACATTTGTCAAGTGTTCCATTTCTACCCTCAGGTCTACAGTTATCTTACATGTTTGTCAAGTGTTCCATTTCTACCCTCAGGTCTACAGTTACCTTACACGTTGTCAAGTGTTCCATTTCTACCCTCAGGTCTACAGTTACCTTACACGTTGCCAAGTGTTCCATTTCTACCCTCAGGTCTACAATTACCTTACACGTTTGTCAAGTGTTCCATTTCTACCCTCAGGTCTACAGTTACCTTACACATTGCCAAGTGTTCCATTTCTACCCTCAGGTCTACAGTTACCTTACACGTTGCCAAGTGTTCCATTTCTACCCTCAGGTCTACAGTTACCTTACACGTTGTCAAGTGTTCCATTTCTACCCTCAGGTCTACAGTTACCTTACACATTGCCAGGTGTTCCATTTCTACCCTCAGGTCTACAGTTACCTTACACGTTGCCAAGTGTTCCATTTCTACCCTCAGGTCTACAGTTACCTTACACGTTGCCAAGTGTTCCATTTCTACCCTCAGGTCTACAGTTACCTTACACGTTGCCAAGTGTTCCATTTCTACCGTCAGGTCTACAGTTACCTTACACATTGCCAAGTGTTCCATTTCTACCCTCAGGTCTACAGTTACCTTACACGTTGCCAAGTGTTCCATTTCTACCCTCAGGTCTTCAGTTACCTTACACATTTGCTAAGTATTCCACTTCTACGCTGAGGTGTAGAGGTGCCTTACAATCTACACTATCAACAGATGTCAACTCTATCTGGGAGAAACTGTTCAGACAGAAAGACAGACAAATAGATTAGATTACATATATTATGTTGTTTGTCCATCAAGAATGATGATGACCATTCATTTCATCCAGTGGGGTTGAAAGTATGGAACTGTGAGTTCTAAGTGTCTCGAAATGTTCTTTGACAATGTAGGCAAAGAATGCTTGACGTTCCAAGAGGAGAATCTCCTGCAGTCATTTTTCTTTCCAGCCTTTTCTTCACAGCTCTTGCAGTCCTGGTTGCTTCACAAGTGACTGCACCCTTGCGTAATGATGTACGCCACAAATTTCGGTATTTGGCAGCAGTCTCCCAGTTGTCATGATAAATTCCAAAAGCTTTCAGTGAGATTTTCAGAGCGTCTTTAAAGGGTTTCTCTTGGTCGCCATGGGAGCGTTTAACACAATGCAGCTTACCGTAAAAAAACCGCACTATTTGGACAACCTTTCGTGGACAGTCATATTTCGCAATAATCTTCCACAGTTCTCTGCTGACTGTATCAAAAGCCTTGGTAAGGTCAATGAAAGTGGAGAACATTTTGGAGTTCCGTTCCTGACATTTCTCTTGCAGCTGCCTTGCAGCAAAAATCACGTCAACAGTTCCTTGTTCTTTAGATTAGATAAACAGGCAGATAAATAGACAGACAGACAGCCAGATGGACAGATAGACCGATAAATAGATTGATCAACAGACAGAGAGACAGAAAGCTTAGATGCACAGACAGAAAGACAGACAAATAGATTAGATTAGATAGACAAAGAAGAAGACAGACAGTCAAACGGACGTTTGGACAAACAGACAGATAAATAGATTGATCAACAGACAGAGCGACTTTATTTTCAAAGGGTCACAAATTGGGCACGCAGGCCTGTCTTACATTCAGCTCTTCTGACGACTCATCTTTCGCACATCAGAATTGATAGACAAACAGAGGGATGGATGGATGGACAGATAGAAAAAAGATAGGCATCATCTAGACAAGGACTTACACTTCAATCAGCAATGACCATATGGGACCCTATGAATCAGATAAACAACAAGGAACACCGTCTGATGTCCCTCTCCAGAGACGACATGTGCCAGGTAAAACTCACCTTAATATGCTTGAAATCAAACATGTTTCGCTGGACGAACGTCTTCTTGATCTTCTCACTGGTCCATGTGATGTACAGCTTGTAGTAGTGGTTAGCCTGTGTGACGATGTATTCACAGTTCCAATCACAACACAGTCAAGTCATATGTTTCAGTCATAAACAAAAGTATCATTATGCCAAGTTGTACTATTGCTTTGCAGTGGAGTGACTCACAGGCGAAGAACCCATCTTTAACTCGGGCAGACCTTGTTCTTTTTCTTTGTTCGTCAAATATTTTTTTTGTTTTAACTTTATTAAAATATGTCTGTTTACAGCACTTCTGTGGCATTTGTGGCTTTTGGCTGATACATCCGACTTCTCCTGATATTATCTCAAATAACAACTATTATAATAAACATCCCTTAACTGTGGTATGTTATACCTACCTTAGGTAATTATAATTGCCATGTCAAAAATTTGTTTTAGTGTGTCAATTATTGATTATTGCAGATTTTCCATGCGTTTTAATGCATATTGTTCTGATATTGTCATTCTTGTCTAAGATTAGCTTCATAAGTGTTGTGTGAATGAAATAATGTATGAGAGCAGAGAGTTCAGAAGGGCAGAATATCGGATGGGCCTGCGTGCCCAATTCTTAACCCTTTGAAAATAAAGTTTGTTTGTTCGTCCGTTGTTTGTTCCCCGCATTTACCGAATGAGTTAATTCTCCATGGTAGTGTTGTAGAACATTCCACTGCCGTGGAGTGGTGATATAATCTCCGTAGTGACATCCACAAGTGGCTCTCCCCAACAGGCCCGTTCAGCCCAGCAGCATGCATGCAGGCCAGCCCTTAAGAATGGGGAGAAGCAAACCACGAGCATTCCCAGCCATCCAAGGAAGGATCCATAAATGCGGAGCTAACACATGATGCTCTGGTACTGGGCTCACACAAGGAATCGCCACGTCATGCACATGCCTGACCTTGTTTGACTCAAGGTTTGTGGACATCATGGAGTTTTACCAAACATGAAACGAATGGTGGATACACCTTCTTTCTTCTTCTTCCTTTGTTCGCTAGAATTTTGTCTATAACTACAATGTTGTCTCTTGTATGAATTTCACTGTCTTTTTAAGTTCACTCAGTGGTCCATAGAGTTTATCTTCTACTGTTGATTCTCCAGGCCAGAAGGTTTGCCTAGATATGTTGTATTCTGGGCAGTCTTGGATTAGAGACCCACCCTTGATCCTGAGATAATGGATTGATGTTTAGCTTTCTCAGATTTAAAACATGAGTTATTTGTATGTCTTGTAAAGGACATCACAATCAAGCCCAGCATTTATTAGCTGATTGCAATTTCCTAGGCAATTCCACCACTGAGTTTAACCCACTCCAACTTCTGAGGTACTTGTAATTTACGTCCCCAAGTCAAGGACTAGAGGTCAACATTTTAGTCCAAGTGACCAATGTAGGGGTTGAACCCACTACCTCGGGATCAACACTAAGGAAGTGTAAGAGTTTGTGCTCTTATCCATTCAGCCATGCTGACTTCCATTTGCAGGAGTTAGAACTCAGTTTTTCCAGGGAACTCACAAACAACAACAGCAACAACAACAACAACATGTAATGTCAAGAAATCATAGACCAAACCTTTTCCGTCAGCCCCAAGGAAAAATAGATAGGAACTTTGATGTTCATCCTTTCCCAGTAGGACTCCAGAAGTATGCACAGTTCCTGAGCTCTGCCTAAGGCAAAAACTGGGATGAGAATCTGCAGCGAGAAACAAAATATTAGTTAGCCAGTTAGTCGCAGTTCCAACTTCATGGCAATGGGTCACCCCATAATGCTCCGTTCCTGTGTCAGTGAATATTACACAAAACGCTCCTCACTGTCCCGTGTGAAAACTGGAACAAACAGCAGTCCCAACAAACCAACAGCACGCACAGGTATACAAGCATAAGGCCACTGCCAGTATGCCAACAAAACAGCCAGCCACTAAAATTCGAGTTCATCGTTGATGAAAGCGGCAGTCACTAGAAAACCAGCAGCTGCACAGTGCATTACTTTAAAAGCAAAACCAGCTAGTTCAGCAACCGACCATCCAGCATTTTTCTGAACATGCAGTTCACAATACAAACTACCGCAGACAGATGTAAAAGCATTCCACATGAAATCCATAGCTCATAGTGTCACTCCACACACTTAACTCAGTAGCTGGGCAACAGAACCGTCTACTACCAGTTGAACATGAGAAAACTGCATAAACAAACCGTAGCCAGAAGCTAAAACACCTCAGAGGCCATACCATCCTATCCGCCATATTTGACAGGAAGTCCCCCTCCAAACAAAAAAATAAATGTATTTATTTTCAGCTGGTGTTAACTCATTCATCTCTTTCTTTTTTATACTTTTTTCTACGTTAACAGGTACTGAAACATAAATGAGGTGATCACTGCCAAGCTGGTACTGGAATCTAATCAACACAAAATACCACTGGAAAGCCAAGACTGCCCACAATATGACATATCTAGGCAAACCTTCTGGCCTAGAGAAACAACAGCGGAAGATAAACTCTATGGACCACTGAGTGAACTTAAAAAACAAAAGACGGTGAGGTTCATATAAGAGAGAACATGGCAGAGAGAGACAAATATGAAGCAAACAAAACACGAAGAAGTAACTGGAAAGCATACACACACACAAAAACATTGCACGCACGCACACGCGCGCACGCACGCACACGCGCGCACGCACACACACATGTTTTTACACGACTTAATTAATGACGCGAAAAAACTTCTTTTTCCCTTTTTTTGTTGTTGAAAAAACAATTTGTTCGAAATGCTTGCTTGCATCTGCGTATTTTTCCTTTTATCCAACTTGCCAGTTGTATTCTGTGTTCATCCGAATCCTCTTCTATGTTAGGGTGCCAACGAGTCAGTTTCCGCCAAAAAACACAGTCATTAATACTGACCCCACTTGTCCTTCAAAGTGATCCCACATGTCATTAGCACTGCTGATCCCACATGTCATTAGCACCAGTCTTAAATATCATTAACACTGATTCCACATGTCATTAAAATTGATGCCACATGACATTAAGACTGACATCACATTTCATTAGCACTGGTGATCCCACGTGTCATTGGCACTGATCAACCATATCACTAACAGTCTGAAATATATAAAAAAGTTGCTTAAAATTCAACAGGGTCGACTTCATTGCACCGGGTTTTTATCTCTTTCTACAGCACGGAAAGCATCGCACAAAGCACGAACTCTGTAGCTCCAGCAAAGACCCCCAGGAATCTCCAAAAAAATGCACTCGTGAACCGAAGGACGCGGCTTGGAATCGAACCCACAACCTTTACAGCCTGAGTCAGACTACTTGACCACTGAAATATATATGTCATGTATATAGTTGTGTGAGATGACAAGAAAGTCATCAATTATGTATGTTGATTTATTTAGTTTTGTCTGGGATCCCAGAAAAAAAAAAAAAATCAATTTGATTATTGCTCGCTGGACTTTGGGCGGCCTAGTGTGCCTTGCCAGTCAAGAAGACCTGATCAGTCGGGGTCACATTGATTGACGAATGTCGGCCGCAGCGATCGGGCAAATTTTGAGCTAAAGCTTACGATGGGTAACGTTGTGATATTTCAGAGTGATAATTTGGTCGTGTCTAGCATGTGCCGCATGGTTTAGTGGTTACACACACGCCTCACACGCCAGTGATCCAGGTTTGATCCCAGGTCCAGTCAAGGATATGCACTACTGACAAGCTCAAACGAGAGCGAAACTCGAGTCAAGTGATTCCAAACTGACATGGACAAGGCCCAAGGTTCATACCGGAATACAATCAGCATTGCCAGTAGTGGGTTGTGCTCAATTTTTAAATTATGTATGTGTGAGATGGCAAAAGCAATTATATATATGTGAAATGGCAAGAACGACATCAAGTAGGCATCTGTGTAATGACCAAAAAGACATCTTGTAGGCATCTGTGAGATGACATGACCATGACAATTTCAAATTTAAAATGACTTCTTTCTGTTTGCACAAAACTGGCTGAAAGCCCCCAATTGCTAAGGTCTCACTATATTTTTTTGGGCATTCGCTTACTTTGAACTCAAGCATAGCCCATACTCGCTACTTCTAGTAACAATGGACTGAATTTTGTGTGTCAATTAGCTTTCCCTATTACCAGCGTTCCTCACCATCCGGCGAACCCTTTTTGACTTCAGGGGTACTTGTGATTTACACGCCCCCAAGTCCCACTATATTTGAGCAATCATTTATTGTTCGTCGAATACAGTATGTGAAATGCTTTTTCTTTATTCGCACTACAGCTATATTTTATTAGATATTGATAAATTGACGAGGACAGCGTTTTATAGCCTTTCGGCTGCACAGGGATCCTGAAGACCTATTAACTCTAATGTAAAGAAAGAATTCAACTGTTTGTGTGTGATGATGCAAAGGATGCAGTTAGGACACACAGCTCTGATTCCCATTTGGTTCTATAAGTGCTTTTTATAAACCTCTTTGCCTCATTATAGGTTATGTCTATGTCAGGCTGAGGTAGTCGTCCACCCTCTTTTGCTAGTCTGTCAGCCTCTTCATTTCCAGGTATACTGCAATATGATGGGATCCACTGTATTACAACTTTTCCATGGAGTGCTGCTCTTAGGCCTGCTAGTTCTGTGCTGTTTTTGCTCTTCAGTATTGAGACAGCTGACTTTGCATCTGTGAAGATAGCTATTTGCTTCTCTTTATTTTCCTCCATCAAGAGCATTTCTGCTAGTTTTCAAAGCCTTTACCTCTGCTTTGAAGTTACTTGAAATTTTTACAGTTGCCACTGTCTGTGTTTTTTTCACTCAATTTTTTTTAATTTAGGAGAATTCCTCCTCCTACATTTTCTATTGAATTTTTGGCTGATCGATCAGTATATGCATGGGTCCAATTGCGACTTGGGTAATGTTCTTTTATGTAGTTTAGGGCTATTTTTCTTCTTTCTGTTTCATTCTGAGTGTTATTTTTCTCAATACCAGGAATGTTTTCTATCATCTCAGGCAGTTGCTGCTGTCTCCAAGCTGGGAACTTGTGTGCATTATAAATGGGTTTGACTGTTGATATGTTAAATATATGATCTGCCCTAATCTTTCGTTTTGTGGTTTCTACAAAGTTGCTACGCTTCAGTCTTCCCTTTCCAAAACCATTAAAGCTTTTATACATGGAGTGGCCTGTCAATCTTCTATATTTTTCTGCTTGTTGTTGGGCTCTACTATCTCTTCTATCCTTCGGGTAGCGGGGTAGGGGTATCCCCTATCAAAGGAGAAGGCGCCTCCTTCCCTCCGCTAGCCTACGGGACACCCTTGGGCAAGGTGGAGTACCCGTTTAGCCCCCCTGATCAGGGTTACGCTCCCAGGTAGGTGGAACCCATTAGCTTTGGACAGCAATCCATCTAGGAGATGGAAAACTCCAAATATAAACCCCCAAGTTCAAGGTGGACCAGCGTGCTGAGGAACTGGATGGCCATGGGTTAACTAGTCGTGAACGTTGGACGTCTGACAGGCGTGCGGGGCGGCACCAGGCGTATGGACTCCTGCGGGACATCCCTTGCCTCTTCCCTAGCAAGCAGGCAATGCTAGGGTGACCGTTTATTTCCTCAATATCCAAACTTTGCCTATGGATTTATTTAAACATGGGAATCGTCGCCGGAGCTACGGAGCACATGCTCTGCGCTTGACACATCCCTCAGAGGCTAGCGAAGAGAGAGTGAGGAGGAGAAGACGAGGAAATGGTGTGAGACGACGTCATAGAAAAATAGGAGGGCAGGCGCCAGGAGAACAAGGTGAAAAGTGGAGAGACTAGGTTTCAACTATGTAAGAGTGGGATACTGGAATTGTCGCAGTGCCAGACAGAGAGGTCCTGTATTGGAGAGACTAATATATGATTTTGACGTCCTCATGCTCCAGGAGCTAAATACAGACAAATACCATTGCTCTGGGTACGCCAGTTATATAAACCCTACTGGGCAGAAGAGACATGGACAAGGTCTGCTGGTGAAGGAAGGAGTGAAGCATGTGGTACTCGACTTGAGCCAGTGGAATCACAGTGCAAGAGAGGTCCAGGGTATACAAATGGAGATTGGTGGCTTAAGTTGGAACATCATAAATGTATATGCCACAGTGGACTGTTTTGTCAGAAAGGAACATTGGGACTGACTTAAGGAACTAGAGGAATTACCAGGTGATAGGCTACTCATATGTGGAGACTTCAATGCAAGGAACAGAGATTGGGACAGTAGTGGAGAAAACCGACTGGGAATTGCCCTGGCAGATGCCATGGTGGACTCCGATGTGGTCTGCATAAATGATGGTAGGCCGACAAGAATTGCAATGAGGCCTGGCGATGCAGACACAGCTATTGACTTGGCACTTGTCTCCCAGTCATCAGTCCTTGATGTAAAGTGGAGTGTTTTGAATGACCATGGGAGTGATCACATGCCATGCTCAGTCCTGATCTCTAAACCCAGGAAAGTTAAAGCTGGGAGAGCGCGCAAGACCTTCCGGTATGAGTGGACCGATTGCCTTCTTGGATGCCTCAGACAAGGAGCATGCAACAGGACTGTTAAAACTCCCTTTTTGCACCCCCCATGGTGGACCCCAGAAGTAGACCATGCTTGGAAAGCAAAGAGAGCTGCAGTGAAGCAGCTAAAGAAAGTGCGACAGACATTTCGAAGCTCACGAGAGGAAGTGGACACAGCGGAAAATGTCAAGAAAGACAAGGTGGAGGTTTTCAAGCGCTGTGCTGCAGAGGCCAAAAAGGCAAAATGGGAATGTTTCATGAAGGAGATTGGAGGGGATAAAACACTGCAAAAGTTCTGGAAACTGCACAGGCAAATGCAGAGAAAAGATCGGCCGATGACAGTGGGAACAATCTATAGAGATGATGGTGTGCGCGTGACAACAGACAAAGAGAAAGGGGAGGCGTTTCTCCAGAGATTTTTAGAGCAGACCAATCATAATGATGCGGACACCAGGGATGCAGTTAGAGAGGAGCTATCTGGCACCACGAAGAATATGCAGTATGAAGACATTATACGGGTGGAAGATGTTAAACACATTTTGAAAAAGGCAAAAGACACGGCACCAGGGCCCGATGGGGTCAGGTATGGCCACATGAAGGGTTTGAGTGAAGCAGACCTGGAGGAGATGACCGACTGCTTTAATCAGAGCATTAGGACAGCATCAGTACCGCAGGATTGGGTGCACAGCTATCTCATCCCTCTCCCAAAACCATTCAAGGATCAGTCAAAGCTTAGCGGCTTTAGGATCATCACCCTTCAAAATACATTTGGGAAGGTTTTAGAGAAGATAGTCGCTGTCAAGCTGCAAGAGTTTTTGGAAAGCGGGGAGCTTCTTCCAAGAGGCCTGGGGAGCTACAGTCCAGGAAAAGATAGCTGGTCAAATGCAGCCACCTTTGCTTTTGATGTTTATGAGGGGTTCCAGAGTAGACAGGAAACGATGGCGGTAGCGCTTGATCTCGAGGATGCGTACAATAGAGTTCGATATGATATTTTGATGACTGCACTGATGGAGAAGGGGGTCAATCCCTGGTTGGTGAACTGTATAGCAGCCGTCCTGCACTCTTGTCGGGTTGCTCTCCATCTGGGCGCATGGACCTCAGAGCAACATATGTTAACCCCGGGACTGCCACAGGGATCTGCAGTCTCACCGGTGCTCTTTAATGTGTATACGAGCAAGATTGCAAACCTAGAAGCACCAGGGGTGGGAAGAATACTAACATTTGCAGATGATATTCTTGCATATAGGCAGGGGAGAGATAGGGAGCAAACAGCCCAGGAGTTACAGGCGACAGTAGATAAAGTGATTGACTGGTGCACAGAAATGAGTGCTGTCATCCACCCGGAAAAGGCGGCTGTTTTGTGGTGCTCTCTGGACAACAGGATTGTAAGAGCTGATGTCCCAAGCCTCGCGATGGATGGTAGAAATGTCAGCAGAGAGAACAAACTGAAGTATCTGGGGATCACATTTGACAGGAGCCTATCCTTCAAGGACCATATGGAGACGGTCGTGACAAGATCTCAAAAGGGACTCAATGCACTTAAAACTATGGCTGCAATGGACATAGAGCAGAGAATGCTTTTCACACTATACCAGCACTTGATCCTCTCAGTAATTGATTATGGATTAGGTCTGCTCACTGTCTCAGAGAGTCAGCTGGTGAAGTTAGAGCGCATACAGAACGAAGCTATGCGGGTCATTCTGGGATGCACTAGAGACACCGCAGTAGTGTGTATGCGTTACATCCTTGGTCTGCCGACTGTTACTGGTAGGCTCAAGGTGATGCAGGCGAAGGCATACCTCAGAGTAGCTGCAGACACAGACCACCCACTGCATGAGGCACTGGACGCAGTTAAGGGTCAGCAACTGATAAGAGGGAAATCATGGATGGCTCAGGCGGAGGATACAATCAGACAGGTGTGCCTCTTGGAGAACATTAGGCGTGGAGAGGAGTGGGTCAGAGTGCCAGCGGAGCAGTCAGACTTGTGCAGAGTTATAATCACATTAAGCCGGGAGTGCAGGGAGTGGCCAGCAAGGGCCACGGAAGTGGAAATCCAGCAACCAATTCAGGACAATGCTCACTCGAGTGATGTGATTATCTACACAGATGGTTCGGTGTCAAGAGGTGAGAGAAGTGGCTGAGGGTTCATAGCCAAAGCTAATGGTCGATGTTTGGGGCAGGAGAGCCTGGCATATGATACCACAACATACAGCTTAGGAATGGAAGTGGAGGCAGTCACTGCGGCTCTCCGCTGGATGGAGAATATGACACACACACATATCGTGATTGTAACTGACTCAGAAAGCATGCTGACGAGGGTGAGGACAGGCAGACTTCGTGCGGCGTGGCTTGCTTCGCTTCGGAGGTCACGGGTGACAAGCATCGCCTGGATCTTTTCTCGGGGCATGCCGGTGTGCTGGGAAATGAACAGGCGGACAGATTGGCTGGCTCTGCAGAACTTGGTGGAGTATTGATGCATGACAAGGCAGATGTGGTTGCGGCCTTGTGGGAGCACGTGCACACCTTGGAGGAGCAAATGGATTACCATGGTCTGGCAAGAATGAGACAACGAGGAGTGACGAAGGGATCTAGCCGACGCTCAACGCTCAGAGGAAAGGCGAGACGGACTTATAATCAGATTGCTACTGGTACTATTAGTGTTGGAACTCTTCGCTGGCTGCTGAGGATGGGGACGGAGCACTTATGGGAATGCCCCGAATGCTGTGATGTTGATTCCTAAATCAATCAATCAATCAATCAATCAATCTCTTCTATCCTGCACTGGTTGTAAACAAGTGATCTTTTCTAGTTCGTTAATAGGCGTTGTCTTCAGACTTCCAGTTATGATCCGCATTCCTTGATTTTGGACTCTACTTATTTTGTTAAAGTTTGACTTAGCTGCTGTTGCCCAAGCTGCGATGCCACATTCCAGTACCGGCCTCACCCATCCAGTGTATAACTTCTTGAGAACTTTCTCATCTGCTCCCCACATTGTACCAGCAAGCTTTTTCATGATTCCCATTCTTTGCCTTGCTCTTGTTCGATTTTTCTCAACCTGTGTATTCCATGTCAGGCGACGATCAAGGGTAATGGGAATCAGAGCATCCAGGCCACCAGAAAGATGATGCATATTACAAACTCGACCGAAGTGAACAGGTGGCAATCTTCAGACTCAGCACAGACATAACAGGCTGAAATACCACTTGTTCAATAAACTAAAGATAGGAGATTCCGATGAATGAAATTGTGGAACTCGTAAAATGACAGTTAAACATTTGTTGCAGGAGTGCCCAATATATGCAGAACAGAGAAGGATATTTTGGCCCACACCTGCTTCATTTGAGGACAAGCTCTATGGAGATAACAAGCTCAAGTTGACCGCAGCTTACTTTAACTACATTCAGGTTACATCTAAAGGTGCATGAAGAAGTACTTAGACTGCCACACTTCATACCACAGGTATGTCGGTAACAAAAGCGTCCCAGAGGCATGAAATGGAATATTGCTCGACTAGCAAATCCATTACATGGAAAGTCCGGATCAAAAGCTCATTGTGCGGGCGTCATCAAAGGTGGAAAAAGTGTCCCAGTGGTACGAAATGGAATATTGCTTGGATAGCAAATCCATTAAGTGAAAAGTCCGAATCAAAAGCTCACTGTGTGGATGTCACCTGCAGACTGCAGGACGTGATGATTCCTTGGGTGAGCCCAGTACCAGAGCGATATGCGTCGGCTCTGCAATTATGGAAGCCTCCTTGGATGGCGAGGAATGCCCATAGTCTGCCCCTGCCTTCCCTTGAGGACTGACCAGGATGTCTTCGGCTGTTCTAAATGGACCAGCTGGAATGGGGGATGACACCACAACAGTGAGAGTCAAACGTCCTAAGAAAACCCCGGGAAGGTTAACCAGGTCAACAAATGCCCGCAGACGTTGGATGTGTTGGCCTAACATCACAAGAACTCAGCTCTGTTGTAAACAGGCACAACGCAATTACGTCCGAAAAGTCTCCGGATGAACACAGAAGAAGAAGAAGGACACACAGCATGCGACAGAACCCGATTTAGTGAAACAGCACAAGCAATGAAGAATTTCCTTGTAAGCAGCCCACATAAGGGCCTCCTCCAGAGAAGTTTTGCTATCTGACATAAAAAAGCACAACACAGAAATAAAGTCAGATGCCACAATATTGGTTTGCACGTCAGCATGGCAGAATGGATAAGAGCACTTGCTCTTAAACTTCCGGTGTGCTGATGTTGAGGTAGCGGGTTCAACCCCTATACTGATCAGTTGGGCTAAAATGTCAACTTCTTTTCAATTACCAAGTACCTCAGAAGTTGGAGTGGGTTCACCTGATGTTCAGGGACATTGGTAATAGGAAAAGCTAATCTACTCACAAAATTCAATCCAGTGTACTAGAAGTAGTAGCACGTGTATGGAATACACCTGAGTTCAAGGTGAGCGAACACACACACACACACACACACACAAAACAACACCCAAAAAATATTGGTTTTATTCCCAGTAGTTTTTTCTCTCCAAAAGCACCCACCTTTCCTCCTTTATCGATACAGTTATGAACCTTCTTCAGAAAGTCCCTCTCTCTGCAACGCTTGGAATCTCGTATGGTAGTGGCGTAGGTTGACTCTGTGATCAGCAGGTCTGGCCGGCACTTGTCAATCCATGCTGCCCCTAGATGTCTATCAGGTGTCATGTTGTAATCACCCTGCACGAAAAATTGATCAGAAAAATGTGTTGTAGACAATCATGATTTTTAAGGGCACTCATGAGGAGAAATAAACTTTAAAACTTGTGACAACTGACAAACTTGATAGAAAAAGGACAGGGGGAAGACAAAAGGGTTCTTCTTTTGTTCACTTGAAACTGGTTGCCTATATCTGTAATGTTGTCTCTTGTAAACATTTCATTCAATTGTGCTTGTGTGTGACAAACTGATTGCTGTGGCACCCCTGGCTAAATGTCTTAATCTTCAGCATATTTTTTTTTTAAACTGGGGTACTGTAGTCTCACTCAATTTAGATTCATATGTATATGTTTGTATCTACGTATTTATGAATGTACGTATCTAAAGCAGTCTGGTTTTATGGCACCAGAAACTCAAAATCTACCCTTCTCTTGTTAGTTCAATTACTAAATCTAACATGAAAATCACTATACCAATAACTGTAGTTATGGAGCTCTTACTAATCTAAGAGCTAAGAGTGTGGACGCCCAGAAGTGGCAGTGCTTAAGTGGCATATTAGGCCACGAGAGAAATGTTATTTTCGTTGAAATCACCACTAAAGGCAGATCATGGGGAAACACTTCATCCAATACACAGGGGGAGGAGCTCGAGACTGCACTGGAAACCATCGACCTGGTTTGTATCAACAGTGGCTGTGTCACCAGAACAGCAAGCCGTCCGGGCGATGAGGACAGTGCTATTGATCTGGCGCTAGTTTCACCTTCACTCACTACAGTGTGTAGATGGGGTGTCCTAGGACACCATGGCAGCGACCACCACCCTTGCAGCATACTGGTGGAGAAAGGCAGAACCAGGCAGCACAAGCTAAAGGTAAAGACGTTCCAGTATGACAGTACAGGGCAAGATGTGGTGAGTAAAATAAGACGTGACAAGCGCAGAACGTTTCAGGGCAGGAAAAAAAGCTGGGAGCAGCCACCGTGGTGGAGTTTCGAGGTGGAGAAGGCTTGGGTGGATAAGCGTAGTGCTGTAAGGAGATGGCAAAATGCCAAGAAGAACAGAGCTGGTCATCCTAGTCCCTGCTTGCACTTAGAAAGAGAGATGCACACAAAAGTAAGCTACTTAAAAAAACTGGTCAAGGTTGTTAAAAGCGAAAAATGGGCAGAGGTGTGTCAAAGAGTAAGCACAGACAAGTCACTGAAATTGTTCTGGCGACTACATAAAAGCATGAGTGGTGTAGTCAAGAATAAGAGCATTTCTGACTTCCAAGGTGCTGACCTCATCTGGCAGAGGACTGACGAGGACAAGGGCAAAGCCCTCTTTAAACGCTACCTTGAGCAAAGCAACCAGACAGACATGGGAGGCCGAAATCTGGCCAAGGAGGTCACCTCAGACAGATGCAAGGCCCAGGACACTTCGGATGAAGACACAGTGACAGTGAAAGAAATCAAGGCTGTGCTTCGACGATCAAAAAACAGTGCTCCAGGTCCTGATGGCATAAGATACGATGACATTAATAGGTGTACCGACAATGAGCTAGAGAAACTAGCAGACATGTACAACAACAGTATAGGGGGTGCTAGCATCAAGGAGGAATGGTTACACAGCTATCTGATTCCCTTGCCGAAGCCTGACAAAGACCACAAAAAAATTCAGGGATATCGAATTATAACCATGCAGAATACAATAGGCAAGCTGCTGGAGAAGGTAATTGCCAAGAAAATATCAAGCCAACTAGAGAGGCAAGGTGTTTTCCCACCCACCCTGGGTGGGTACCGTCCAAAAAGGGAAACCTGGACCAATGCAGCAGTCTTTGCCCAGGATGTCTATGAAGGTTTCCACTCAGGCACTGAAACCGTTGCTGCAGCGATTGATCTTGAGGACGCATACAACAGAGTACCACTGGATTTTTTAATGTTTCAGCTTCTCGAACTAAACATAAGTCCATTCCTCCTTAGTTGGATCGCTGCAGCCCTCTTCCAACGGAAAGTAGTTTTTAGATGTGGCAGTTGGACTTCGGAACCAACAACAATATATCCTGGCCTACCACAGGGATCACCATTATCTCCGGTACTGTTCAACGCCTACACAGTGAGAATCACCAGTGAGCAGATCACTGGACCTGGCAGGACATTGTCATATGCCGATGATGTTTTAGTGTATCGTCAGGGGAAGGATAGAGAGGAGGTTGCTGTGGAACTACAAACCGAACTCAATCGCATAAGTACTTGGTGTGATGAAGCTGGGGCAATGGTCAACCCAACAAAGGCAACAGTGACTTGGTTCTCGTTGAATAATCATATTGTCAACACTCCAACACCAACTGTAATGCTGTGTTCAGAGATGGTGGAAAGAACGCAGGCAATGAATTACCTGGGGATACGGTTTGATCGAAGCCTTGCTTATAATGTGCACATAGACCAGGTGATAACAAAGGCCAAGCGGGGTTTGGCAGCGATGCGGGTGATGGCGGCAGCAAACTGTGAGCAGCGCCATCTATGTCTTCTGTACGAGGGGTTGGTCATGTCTGTTTTGGAGTATGCAATGGCAATCCTGACTCTCAGCCATAAGCAGATAGAACGGATGGAAAGGATACAGAATGAAGCTATGCGCATTATTCTTGGATGTACAAGAGATACAGCATGCAGGGCGATGCGCTACCTTCTTGGGTTTCCAACCATTGAAGAGAGAATACAAGATTGCAGGGCACGCGCCTACCTCAGAATTAACGCAAACACACAACATCCACTGCATAGTGAAATTAGGAAGGTGAAGGGCAGCAGGTTAAAAAGAGGACGGTCGTGGATGGGTCAAGCCGAAGACATTCTTCAACAGGTGTGTTCACTTGAGGACTTAGAACCTGGCGAGGAGTCGGTGCAAGTGCCAACAGACTTCTGCACATCCTTTTCAGTTTGCATCCAACTTGACAGAAAATGCAGACAAGAAAATCCGGCTGCTGTTGAGGCTGAAGTACAAGCGTTGATTTTCGAGAATTCGCTAGACGGTGACGCGGTCATCTACACAGATGGGTCGGTCGTCCGACATGTGAGAAGCTCATGGGCCTTTACAGCTCGGGCCGGAGGGAGAATTGTGAAGGAGGACTCTGGTGCTTTTACTGAAACCACAAGTAGCCTGACCATGGAAGTCATGGCAGTAAGTAAATCAATAACATGGCTCGAGACACAGACATTCACTAGGGCTTGTTTCCTTAGCGACTCAATGAACATGATCAAGAGGATAGAGGAGGGGTCGATCCGAAGAGAATGGTTGCTGCCTCTGGAGCGGTCTCGACTGGCAAAGATTAGTTTCATCTTCATGCCAGGGCATGCGGGAGTACAAGGAAATGAGCGGGCTGACAAGCTCGCAGGTGAGGCTACTGTGGAGGGCGGACGCGCCATGGACCAGGCCGACATTCTGAATGCTCTACGAGAAGTAAGACTTTTGCGAGAACCAAGTGATGACTGTGAATCTACAACAATGGCCAGACTGCGAGTGCAGCAAATTAAAAGAGGTGTGGCCAAACAAGAACACTACGCAGGAAGCCAAAGAAGATTGATAAACCAACACAGAACTTGCGTCGTTAGCCGCTACACGCTGCGGGATTTGCTAAGGAGGGGATCCGAGCACTTATGGACTGAATGGTTCGATGTGCAATGAGGATGATCTGTCGACTAACTAACTAACTAACTAATCTAACATGAAAATCACTATACCAATAACTGTAGTTATGGAGCTGTGATTAAACTTAACATGAAAATCACTATATCAATAACTAGTTATGGAGCTGTGATTAAACTTAACATGAAAATCACTAACCAATAACTGTAGTTATGGAGCTCTTACTAATCTTAACATAAAAATCACTAACCAATAACTGAAGCTATGGCTACTCTTAATATGAAAATCACTATACCAATAACTACAGTATGGAGCTGTGACTAATCTTACCATGAAAATCACTACAGCTATCAATCTTACTTACAGTATATACAACAGAGTTCTGACCAACTTTGATATGAAACAATGCAGCCCCTAGAACGTGACCAGCATAGTAAGCCTTAATCTCCAGATCATCGTCCACCTGTAGACGGAAGCCGATAAGAAATACATCACATTCAAAAAGCACTGGGCACTTGTAGTATTGCAACCTAGGATATGTACAATTCTTAGCACCTTATGCTAGAACTGAAGTATCTTAGTAATACAGGGATTAATGCACTGGCATACTGAGGCTGTGCTCAAGGTTGGATGTTGGTTGGATGTTGGTTAAATGTTGGTTGGATGTTGGTCAGATGTTGGCTGGATGTTGGTTAGATGTTGGTTAGATGTTGGCTGAATGTTGGTTAGATGTTGGCTAGATGTTGGTTAGATGTTGGTTGGATGTTGGTTTAATGTTGGTTGGATGTTGGTTAAATGTTGATTGTATGTTGGTTAAATGTTGGTTGGATGTTGGTTAGATGGTTGGACAGACACTCCCTTATCTGCAACCAACAGGGTGAATGAAAGTGGGAGACCTAAACAAAAATACATGAAGAGAATTAAAGATAGAGATGAATAATAAAGTTAGTTGCATATCCTTTACAAGACATCGCAGTCAATCCCAGCATTCTTTTGGCTATTTGTGATCTCTTGGCAAGTAGTTTGCCATTGCTTTCTGAATGACCGGCAGCCATACCATTTTATTTAAAAAATCCAATGCAAGGCAGCCTGCTGCCACATCGCCCGCAGCTGTGTTTTGAATGTGGTATGCGGGAGTACGAATTGCATCCGTAACCCCTTCACCACGAAGCCGGAAAGCTGGAGATGTACGGGGAGAATATGGACAGAGCTGAGGCGGTAGCAAAAGAGGGAGCCTATGCCCCAATATAAAAATACTATAAAAAAAGACAAAGATAAGGCAGAAATTTGAGTATCTAGGCACATGAATACTATATAAAGGAAGATGTATAACAATGATAAAGAACAGAAAAAGACAAGCAAAAACTGCATTTTATAAAAAGAATGACATCTTATGCAATCCCATGTCATTGGAGGTTAGAAAAATAAAGGTATGTTTCACAGAACCAGTTTTACCATCATAATCATCATCAATTGTCCTGCCAGCTGTCGTAAGGATTCATGTCTTTCCACAGATCTCAGTCTTTGGTGTTCTGGATAACTCTGCTGATGATATTCCTCCATGCCACTGTTGCAGTTCATCCAGCATCATTTCTCTTGGTCTACCTCTCCCTCTCTTCCCCTTGATATTTCCAGTTGCCAAGATGTTCTCCATTGCCTCTCTTCTCATCACATGACCAAAAAAAGCTGCTTGTCTCTTTCATATTGTTGTAAATAGTGTTCTAGTTTCATTAGCCTCTTTCAGGCAGTCGTTAGTTACTGCTGGCAGTACAAGGAATTTGCAACAATCGTCTCAGGAACAACATCTCTGTTGCTTCCAAGTTCTTCCTAACTACCATCATCATCATTATCCAGTGCCTTGCGGGCTGATGTGAGTGATCATGCTGCTTCACAAATTGCCATCTCCGACGGCATTGATCAATTTGTGTGTTCACTCCCTTCCGTGCCATGACACAAGACTGTCAAGAATTTTCTCACGCTGTCTTCCCCTACCTCTCTTTCCACAAATCTTTCTGGTTGTCACAGAATGCTCCAGTTTTTGTCTTCTCATAATAAAATTATACTTGCTTCATTCTTATGTTTGTGATAAGTTGTCTTTGCGACTTAGCTTCCCTCAAAATGTCCAGATTGCTAATTTTAGCTGTCAAATTAATTTTAGCATTCTTCTATAAGACCACACCTCCAAGACTTCTAGGGATTGTTTTGCCTTTTTACTAACTGTTCAGGATTCACAGCTAGCAGCCGTTTGTTAAAATTGAATCTATGTAACATGCAAGAACTCTTTTTCTAACGTTCAAAGACAAGGATTTATTGTACAAAATGTTCTTCATTTTATCTCTCTCTCTCTCTTTCTGTCTGTGTGTGTGTTTGTGTGTGTGTGTGTGTGGGGGGGAGGGGGGGGGGGGGGGGGGGTTTCATCAAGAATGATGATGACCATTCACTTCATCCAGTGGGGTTGAAAGTTTGGGGCCGTGAGTTCTAAGATGGCTGATAAGGCTTATTTTGGCTCAAAATATTCTTTGACAATGTGGGCAAAGAATGCTTGACGTTCCGGGAGGATGATCTCCTGCGGTGGTTTTTCTTTTGTTCACAGCTCTTGCAGTCCTGTTTGCTTCAAAAGTGACTACACCCTTGCGTAATGATGTACGCCATGAATTTCAGTCTTTGGAAGCAGTCTCCCAAGCGTCATGATGAATTCCAAATGTCTTTAATGAGATCTTCAGAGTGTCTTTAAAGCGTTTCCTCTGGCCACCTTGGGAGCATTTACCACAATGCAGCTCGCCGTAAAAAATTCATTTAGGGAGCCCGTGATCTAGCATGCGAGTCAAGTGACCAGCCCAGCGAATCTGATTCTTCATTAGTAGAGTGTGGATACTGGGCATGGATGTTTTTTCTAGGACTTCAGTGTCTGGGATCTTGTCTTGCCAATTAATTTTCAGTAGCTTCCTTAGGCAGACTGTGTGGAAGTGGTTTAATTTCCTAGCGTGATAAACAGTCCAGGTTTCACAAGCATACAGCAGCGTGGATAATACAACTGCTTTGTAGACTTTCAGCTTTGTTTGCAGGCTGATTCCATTTCTGTCCCACACATTCTTGTAGTCTGCCAAAGTATATATAGGGGGGTACGGGGTGTCAGGCATGGTAGCACCTTTGTAAGGATGGCTCTCATGTCCTTTCAGGACCCATCCCCCACTGGTCAAAGTCTGACACCCAGCTCGTGCCTGTGGCTCCTAGTAGCTGTCAGCATGCGACAGCGGCCACCCCCCGGGCAACAGCTGTGAGAGGCTGGCTAAACCAGGCATTGGTATCCGATTTGGTGTCAAACCAAGAGGTAAACTAGGGTATGCCTACCCAGCATGTGAAGACAGGATTCGGCAGACTGCGCGGAAGAAATCATTCCTGATTCAACGGGCAAGACGGCGTTTACCTGCAAAGCGTTGTGGAACGTAATGAGCACGGCAAGGCACGTAGAGCGCCCTGGTCATCCACTGCACCTGTATTCGTCTCCAATCGTCTCGACTTGTCTTGCCACTGGACTCAGATGGACTCAGGCGAGAGAGTGAGGTCGACGAATTGCGCAACTCTTCCTCACTTTAATCCAAGTCATCGCGCAAGTCATTCTTCATCCAACGTCACATATCACCTTCAAGCCCTGTGGCGATGGGCGAGCGGCAAAGCGGCAGGCGTGGGTACGCTGGCAGCCGTAGTCGCAGACCTGCACACAGGCGGCTCAGGCCATATGGTCGTCTTCTACTGACCGGAGCAGCAGTGGGATTCGGCAGCCCCCTGAGCGACTGAGCAGCCCTCTATAGGAACACACTGCTCACCTCGATAGCATGAGGAAGGGGCTAGAAAAGGTGCCCTAAACATTGTCTGCTTCATCACTACCTAACCAGCTAGCCGCGGTTGGTGGGTACCCTAACTGCGGTCGACATACAAAGAAAGATAAAACAAGCAAAGCTAAAAGAATAAACCATATTCCCTTAACAATTGGAACTTGGAATGTACGCACCCTACTTGACAGAGACGGCGCGTCGGGTCCAGAGAGACGAACAGCACTGATTGGGAGAGAGCTGGGCAGGTACAACATCGACATTGCAGCCTTGAGCGAGACACGACTTGCAGAAGAAGACCAAATCTGTGAAATTGGTGCCGGCTACACATTTTTCTGGAGTGGAAGGAAAAGCGAGGAAAGACGCCAATCCGGTGTGGGATTTGCCATTAAGTCGGCCCTGGTCGGCAAATTAGCTGGATTTCCAAAGGCTATAAACGACAGGCTCATGACCATGAAGTTGCCTCTGCTGAATGGAAGGAAGCACGCAACCATTGTGAGTGTCTACGCACCAACTATGACCAACGAAGATGATGCCAAGAACAAGTTCTATGAGGACCTGCACAATGTATTAACATCTGTTCCCAAAGGAGACAAACTTATACTCCTTGGGGATTTCAATGCCAGAGTAGGCACGGACACCACCTCTTGGAGTGGCATTATTGGAAAGCATGGAGTCGGAAATTGTAACAGCAATGGACTCCGCCTCCTTCAGACATGTGCCGAACATGATCTCCTGATTACGAACACAATTTTCCGTCTCCCAATGAGAAATAGGACATCGTGGATGCACCCTCGCTCGAAACACTGGCACCTCATTGACTATGTCATCGTCAGAAGGAGTGACAGACAAGACGTTCAAGTGATAAAATCCATGTGTGGTGCCGAATGCTGGACAGACCATCGTCTCATTGTCTCGAAAATGAACATCCACATCAGGCCACCACAGCGTCCTCAAGGGGCGAAAATGCAAACAAAGCTAAATGTCACCCGCCTAAACAGCAAGAAAATGCAGCAGTCGTTTGAAAATATGCTGGAAGACCGCCTCAAGCCCAATGCTGAAGCTAAACAGGATACAGAAACAGAATGGAGAGCCCTAAAGGACACAATTTACAACACTGCTATGGAAATCCTGGGTCCAGCCCCCCGAAAGCATAAAGACTGGTTTGATGAAAATTCCGAAGACATCAACCAATTGCTGGCCGAGAAACATCTTCTCCTCAAGGTACATTTGAATGACCCAA
This sequence comes from Cepaea hortensis, assembly GCA_963921405.1. Lineage (NCBI taxonomy): Eukaryota > Metazoa > Mollusca > Gastropoda > Stylommatophora > Helicidae > Cepaea > Cepaea hortensis. Next base: position 236,067,677 of record OY992876.1, read on the forward strand.
AGTCAACATCAAAAAAAAGATGCTTTCAAGAACATTCAGAGAGTAGTGCAGCAGAAACTTCGGCACATGCGGGACTCCTGGCTGAGCAGCAAAGCTGATGAAATTCAAGGCTTTGCTGACAGACATGATATGAAAAACTTCTACGACTCACTGAAAGCGGTCTATGGTCCTTCATCACCAGGCATAGTTCCCCTCCTCAGTGCAGACGGGGGAACATTGGTCACCGATAAGAAAGAAATCCTCCAACGCTGGGCAGAGCATTTCAGCAAAATCTTAAATGCAACTTCCTTCTTCGATGATGAAACCATCAACTGCCTTCCTCAAGTTCCCACCAATGAGACACTTGATGACCTGCCAACCATAGTGGAAACAAACAAAGCCATCCAGCAACTCTCCAGCGGCAAGGCACCTGGTCCTGACTCCATCCCAGCAGAGATATACAAGGCAGGTGGGCCGGTCCTAACAGAGCAGCTTCACCAAGTCTTCACAAACATATGGATGAACGAGACCATGCCACAAGATTTTAAGGACGCGTCAATAGTCCACCTTTACAAACGTAAAGGAAACCGCCAATCCTGTGACAACCACCGAGGCATCTCCTTGCTTTCAATTGCAGGGAAGATACTCGCCAGAATTCTTCTCAATCGCCTCACAGCCCATCTCGATCAAGGTCTTCTTCCTGAGAGTCAATGTGGCTTCAGAAAAGAACGTGGAACTGTTGACATGATTTTCGCTGCAAGGCAGCTGCAAGAGAAATGTCAGGAACAGAACTGTGAAATGTTCTCCACTTTCATTGACCTTACCAAGGCTTTTGATACGGTCAGCAGAGAAGGACTGTGGAAGATTATGGCAAAATATGGCTGTCCACGAAAGTTTGTCCAAATAGTGCGGCTATTTCATGACGGCATGCAGGCAAGAGTACAGGAAAATGGTGAACTGTCTGAACCCTTTCCTGTCACCAATGGAGTGAAGCAAGGATGTGTCCTGGCACCAACACTGTTCAGCCTCATGTTTTCAGCCATGTTGATGAATGCCTTCGAGAACGACGACATTGGAATAGACATCAACTACCGTATGGATGGAAAGTTATTCAATCTCAGAAGGCTGAAAGCTAAAACCAAAATTGGCAGCGGGACCGTCAGAGAGCTCCTGTTTGCTGATGATTGCGCTCTATACGCCAACTCAGAGGCGGACATGCAACATAATGTTTCAGCTTTCTCACATGCCTGTGCCAACTTTGGGCTCAATATCAACTTGGAGAAGACTGTAGTTATGTACCAGCCAGCTCCAGGGAATAATCACACTGTGCCAAATATCAAAGTGAATGATCATAGACTAAGTGTTGTGGACAAATTCACCTATCTTGGCAGCACCGTGTCACAAGCTGCCACAATCTATGACGAAGTGAATGCAAGAATCTCCAAGGCCAGTGCAGCCTTTGGCAGACTGTACAAGAATGTATGGGACAGAACTGGAATAAGCCTGCAAACAAAGCTAAAAGTCTACAAAGCAGTTGTATTATCCACACTGCTATATGCTTGTGAAACCTGGACTGTTTATCAGCGACACGCTAGGAAACTAAACCACTTCCACACAGTCTGCCTAAGGAAGCTACTGAAGATTAAATGGCAAGACAAGATTCCAGACACTGAAGTCCTAGAAAGAGCATCCATGCCCAGTATCCACACTCTATTGATGAAGAATCAGATTCGCTGGGCTGGTCACTTGACTCGCATGCCAGATCACAGGCTCCCTAAACGAATTTTCTACAGTGAACTGCGTTGTGGTAAACGCTCCCAAGGTGGCCTGAGGAAACGTTTTAAAGACACTCTGAAAATTTCACTGAATGCTTTTGGAATTCATCATGACACCTGGGAGGCTGCAGCCAGAGACCGAAATTCGTGGCGTGCATCATTGCGCAAAGGTGCAGTCATATGTGAGGCAACCAGGACTGCAAGAGCTGTGAAGAAAAGGCAGGACAGAAAAACCACTGCAGGAAATCCTCCTCCAGAGACGTCAAGCATTCTTTGCCCACATTGTCAAAGAACATTTCGAGCCAAAATAGGCCTTATCAGCCATCTTAGAACCCACGGCTCCACACCTTCAACCCCATTGGATGAAATGAATGGTCATCATCATTCTTGATGGACAAACAACATATATATTTTGTGTGTGTGTGTGTGTGTGTGTGTGTGTGTGTGGGTGGGTGGGTGGGTGGGTGTGTGAGAGAGAGAGAGAGAGAGAGAGAGAGAGAGAGAGAGAGAGAGAGAGAGAGAGAGAGAGAGAGAGAGAAGAGAGAGAGAGAGCGAGAGAGAGAGAGAGAGAGAGAGAGAGAGAGAGAGAGAGAGTCAGAAGACAGAGGACAGACAGACAAAGAGAGAGAAAGAAGAGATAGAGACAGAAAAAACAGAGAGACATGCACCCCAACACAAATGCGCGTTTGGGATAAACACTTTCCATTATTTTATTACTCTCTTGTTTTATTTATTTAATTTTTTTGTGCTAATAAACAACACAACTAAATATGTAGGGGTAAATAAAAAAGTTGATCAGCATAACAAGAAACTAAGTTGACAGAAACAACACAAGTACCTGGATAACCTGGTGTAAGTTGACAGTGATAACTTTCTTCATGCAAGTTTTAATCATTTCTGACGTGAAAAAGTTTATCTCTCCTTTCCTCTCCACCGTTATCTTGCGATAGTCCTCCTAAATTAACCCAAGAATTCAATCAATCGGTCAATTAAAGCAAAATATATGTCAATTAATCAACCAGAATAGAACTGGTAGTCCTCCTAAATTAACCCAAGCAATCAATCGGTTAATTAAAGCAAAATATATGTCAATTTATCAACTAGCATAGAACTGGTAGTCCTCCTAAATTAACCCAAGCAATCAATCGGTCAATTAAAGCAAAATATTTGTCAATTTATCAGCTAGCATAGAACTGGTAGTCCTCCTAAATTAACCCAAGCAATAAATGTCAATTAAAGTAAAATATATGTCAATGTATCCACTAGCACGGAACTGGTAATCCTCCTTAATTAACCCAAGCAATCAATCAGTCAATTAAAGCAAAATATATGCCAATGTATCAACCAGCAAAGAATTGGCTAGAGAACAAACATGTTGTGATTGTAACAGACTCACACAGCATGCTGAGAAGGGTGAGGACAGGCATGCTTCGAGCAGAGTGGCGTGCTTTAATTTAATAAATCAAAGAAGGTAGCATCCGTTGTATCTTTCCTCCAGGTTATGCTGGTGTGGTGGGAAATGAGCAGACAAGACAGATTGGCTGGGTCTGTACTGTTGGGTGGGGTATTGGTGCATGATAAGGCTGATGTGGTCAGGGCCCTATGCAATCGTGTGTAGAGTGTGGAAGAACAGATGCACCATCATTGTCTGGAGAGAAAGGTGCCGCAGGCAGTGACCAGGGGATCTAGCTGGCACTCAGTAAACTGAGGAATTATCAGACACAGATAATCAGACAGAAATTGGTACCAATAGAACTGGGACTCTTCGCTAGCTGTTGAAGATGAGGGTGTGGCATATATGGAAATGTCCCCAAGTGCTTTGATGTTGGTTCTTGACTCAACTGAACACAACTCTATTTTACTTACATGGGACCTCGTACAGGGCTGTGTCATTGCCAACTTCAGAACCCTAGGATGTCGATTATTCTGTATTAACCATCAACTAGTGGCCTAGCGACTGCTTGCCACTGTAAGCACAAAATGATGACTTACCAAAAGAATGGGGCAGATGGCCTTCGTTGGGTGTGTCATGTAGATGGGTCCATCGTAACCCACCATCTCAGTCATGTAGGGAAGAGCACCGCAGTGATCCAGATGGAAGTGGCTGAGAAGTACAACATAGACCACTTGAGATTTGGAGACTACAAACTGACTACAGCCATCTGTACAAACACATTCTAGCGATAACTACCTTGACAACCTAAACTATTTGAAGTCAATTCTGCGTACAAGCATTGGCTACAGTCATCTCTACAAGCACTGGTTACAGTAATCTCTATAAGCATTGGCTACAGTCATCTCTACAAACACTGGCTACAGTCATCTCTACAAACACTGGCTACAGTCACCTCTCAAGCATTGACTAGTCACCTCTACAAGAAGTGGCTACAGTGATTTCTACAAACATTGGCTACAGTCATCTTTACAAACATTGGCTACAGTCATCTCTACAAACATTGGCTACAGTCATATATACATAACATTGGCTACAGTCATCTTTACAAACATTGGCTACAGTCATATATACATAACATTGGCTACAGTCATATATACATAACATTGGCTACAGTCATATATACATAACATTGGCTACAGTCATCTTTACAAACATTGGCTACAGTCATATATATATAACATTAGCTACAGTCATATATACAAACATTGGCTACAGTCATCTACACAAACCAACCTGATAATCACACAGTTTAACCTGTCCGTAAGCCTTCCCTCCTGGGCGATGTATGTGAAATCTGGAAACCGTCTCTGTGGACAAATCAACAGTCTGTTTTAAGTTATTGTTGTACAATGCAAAATTAGTCATGAAGAGGAGATGAGTTCCTCCTCCTCTTCTCCTTGTTCTTGTTCTTGTTCTTCTTCTATGAGCGGGAGTGTGTATTATTTGTGTTATTGAGTGGGTGCATAACTGAGAGTTTGTGTAAATGATGCATGTACGTATGTATGTAAGTGTTTATGCATGTGTACATGTCTGTGTGTGTGTACGTGTGTCTGCCTGCCTGCCTCATGACATGGTAATATGCATTATTTATGTTCACAACATTCATTTGAGAATATTTTTTTTTCCTATGTGAATGTAACATGCACAACAAATAATTGATGTATGAAATATGAGTGATTGGAAGGGTCGAATGTACGACAGGCTTGCGTGCCCAATTTGTGACCCTTTGAAAATAAAGTTTGTTCATTCGTTTGTTCTTTTACCCTTTATCTCCCACTGGAGCATAGGACTTCAACAAACTCACGCCAAGTCTGGCTATCTCTTGCTGTCTCCTGCAGCCCCGCTCAATCATCATCATCAAGTGCCATGCCGGCTGGCGTAAGCATTCATGACTCTCCACAGATCTCGGTCTTTGGTTTTTTGGATCAACTCCACTGTTGGTATTCCTCCATGCCACCGTCTTAATATATCAAGCATCGCTTCTCTTGGTCTACCTCTGCCTCTCTTCCCCTCGATCTTTCCAGTAGTCACGATGTCCTCCAATGTCTCTATTCTCATCACATGAGAGGGCTGCGTGGTCTCGACGTATGGTGTCCGCCTCGAGTGCTGGAGGTCCCAGGTTCAAGCCCCGGTGATGACCGGAATTTTTTCACGTGGACTTCTAGTAATAAAATTTCCCCTGGTCTCTGGTTAGTGAGATCGGATGCCCGTGTGTACGTGCGCACGTAAAAAATCCCTTGGCAGTTGGAAATCGAAAAAGAGTAGCCTACCGGCGCTGCCAGGGCAAAATTTCGAGTTAAAAATCTACCCAAAGTATTTTCAGGATCCTCGCCGGTGCTACGGAGTTCGTGCACTGTTCTGAGTTTTTTCAGACTCAGATTTGAGTTAGGAGAAGAACGGAGCACTTATGGGTTGCACTCGTGTGTCGTGATGTTGATCCATCAACTAAACTAAACTAAACTATCTCATCACATGACCAAAAAAACTGTTTGTCTCTTTCTTATTGTTGTATATAATGTTCTAGTTTCATTAGTCTCTTTCAGGCAGTCATTGTTAGTTACTTTGGCAGTCCAAGCAATTCACAACATTCATCTCAGGAACCACATCTCTGTTGCTTCCAATGTCTTCCTAATTCCACTCAACATCTTTCTCATATCATTCATCTCATTCTCTGTCTTTAATTCTCTTCTCTGTGTGTTTTTAGACCGCCCTCTATTTCCTTTGCCCTGTGGTTCCAGAGATAGGACATTCTAGTTATCCTATCAACATGTTTTCTCAATGTTTGTCCTATCCAGCGCCAGTAACATGTTTTTCATTTTGGGGATAGAATGTGAGATTGCAGTGTTGGTAGATGAATGCACTAGCCAGCTCACAAACACATTGGCAAACTCATGCCACGCTATAAAAGCATTAAGAAGAAGATGGAGATGAAGCAGAAGAAGAAACATGAGCAGAAGGATAAGAATTAATCAGAAGGATGATAAGAAGAAAGATAAGAAGAAAGAGGAGGGAAGCAAGAGAAGAAGAAGAACAATGAAGACAAAAAATGCACCGTGTTCTGAATGACGCACCCGAACAGCGAACCCATGAACGTCACAGAGCAAGGCAGACAGCTTGACCACGTGACAACAGAAAGCCAGCAGATGTACAGACACACACACGCATGCACACACACAACTTACGTCGTCGTTGTACCCCATATGCATGCCACAGTCCAGCATGATGTTCTTGCCTCCGATAGTGAGCAGAATGCAGCTTCTGCCAACATCTAAACCAGGTGGAGAGAAGATTAATATACTCACTGGTCGACAGGTAAAGACAACCCCTGAGCATGCTCTACTGAAGGGTAGGTAAGTTAAGTACTATAGGGTAAGTTAAGTACTGTAGAGCGAATAAGTTAAGTACTGTAGGGCGAATAAGTTAAGTACTGAAGGGCAGGTAAGTTAAGTGCTGTAGGGCAGGTAAGTTAAGTATTGTAGGCAGGTAAGTTAAGTATTGTAGGCAGGTAAGTTAAGTATTGTAGGGTAAGTTAAGTTCTGTAGGATGGGTAAGTTAAGTACTATTGGGTAGGTAAGTTAAGTACTGTAGGGTGGGTAAGTTAAGTAATGTAGGGTGGGTAAGTTAAGTAATGTAGGATGGGTAAGTTAAGTACTGTCAGATGAGTTAAGTACTGTAGGATGGGTAAGTTAAGTAATGTAGGGTGGGTAAGTTAAGTAATGTAGGGTGGGTAAGTTAAGTACTGTAGGGTGGGTAAGTTAAGTAATGTAGGGTGGGTAAGTTAAGTACTGTAGGGTGGGTAAGTTAAGTACTGTAGGGTGGGTAAGTTAAGTAATGTAGGGTGGGTAAGTTAAGTAATGTAGGGTGGGTAAGTTAAATACTGTAGGGTGGGTAAGTTAAGTACTGTAGGGTGGGTAAGTTAAGTAATGTAGGGTGGATAAGTTAAGTACTGTAGGGTGGGTAAGTTAAGTACTGTAGGGCAGGTAAATTAAGTATTGTAGGCAGGTAAGTTAAGTATTGTAGGATAAGTTAAGTACTGTAGGGTGGGTAAGTTAAGTACTGTTGGGTGGGTAAGTTAAGTAATGTAGGGTGGGTAAGTTAAATAATGTAGGGTGGGTAAGTTAAATACTGTAGGATGGGTAAGTTAAGTACTGTAGGGTGGGTAAGTTAAGTAATATAGGGTGGGTAAGTTAAGTACTGTAGGGTGAATAAGTTAAGTACTGTAGGGCGGGTAAGTTAAGTAATGTAGGATGGGTAAGTTAAGTACTGTAGGATGGGTAAGTTAAGTACTGTAGGGTAAGTTAAGTACTGTAGGGTGTAAGTTAAGTACTGTAGAATGAGCATACCGGATGCTCAAGTTAAGTACAGTAGGATGGGTAAGTTAAGTAAAAGCAAAAGACCCTTTTACACACTTTAGAGCACATTTTTAGTATTAGGACTCTTCACTGGCTGTTGAAGATGAGGATGGAGCATGCAAGGGAATGTCCCGAGTGCCATGATGTCAGTTCTTAACCCAACTCCAGGCACATCACACTGATAGTGTAGACCAAACCAATATTTGACAGACCAACTGGCAAGTCAGGGGTGATGGTGCAAGACTAACACCAATATCTGACAGACCAACTGGCATGTCGGGGCTATGTGGTCAGTGTTGCCATTTTAGTGCTTTTCGCACTAAATTTAGTGCTTTTTCAAGTCATTTAGTGTGAAAATGTTGCTTTTAGCGCGGCCGTGTAAATTTAGTGCTTCACAAAATTTTTTGTGTGCTTTTTGGTGCTTTTTTGGAGTGGGTAAAAACTACTTTAAAAATCATTTTGGGAACACTAAAAAGCCGAATTTGAACTGAAGCGAGGGAGTAAAACAGTCTTAGTACGTTACCACGCAATATTCAACTAATTTAACTCCCTTTAATACGATTTAGCTGAAATTAAACGCCATCTTGCAGACAAGTCCAAACGTCAATACATTATCTTGTAATCAAGTTCATAATTTTGTGGTGTCTACATTATCCTTTCATTTAAGCTTATTTGTGTTTCACCATGAGCAAGAAATATTGTCAACATTTCAGAGAACAGTGGCTCAGTGACACAAGATTTCAAAAATGGTTGTTAAAGTAGAAGGGGATAATACTAAGAGTTTTTGCAAATATCGCAAATGTTCAATTGCAGCCAGGTTAAATGATATTGAGAGGCACAAGAATACAACAAAACATCAGAAAGCCGAACAACCATTCAGTACACAAAGGCAAACAACAATTGCATTTGACAAACTGAAAGATGATGTCAAAGAAACAGAAGGATGCATGTCTTTGTTCATAGCTGGCCATTGTTCACTTCGCGTTGTTGACCATTTAAATGAACTCTGCAAGGTACACTTTGGTGACAGCAAAGGTTGCAAGAACTTTAAGCTTAGGAGAACTAAGTGCAGAGCAGTTATTTCAAATGTACTTGCACCATATTTCACAACAGACTTGACAGCAGCTATTGGCAAAAGTAAATACAGCTTATTGATTGATGAGAGCAATGACATTTCTGAAACTAAGCTACTTGGAGTAGCTATTAGGTACTATTCAGAGACAAGAAAGCAGTTTGTGGTTACTTACTTAGATTTAGTTGAACTGAGTGACTGCAATGCACAGGCAATTTGCAATGTGTTAAAAGATTGTTTAAAACCCTTTACAGGGCAAAACGTCCATTTGCGGCCGTTCGCTTAAACGAGCATATCGGCCGTTTATGTCCGATACTATTATGCATTGTAAAAACGCGATCTCTCAGCTTTCCGACACTTCCGACGGCTACTTTCGCTTTCGCCGATAGCTTGACAACGTGGCCGCCATTTGTAAGTGCCTACAATGAATTTGAACGGACTTTTACTGACTTTTTTTGATAGTTTTCGGGATTTTTACGCTGTTTTTCAAAATGGATTTCGGAGATTCTTCAAGTGATAGCCGAGATTTAACTAGGTTCAATGTAAGTGACATTAAAGGGCATGAAGTTGACTATTAATCGCAGCTAGATATCAGTGACAAGCGTTACTTTGTATTAGCAGTCTGAGTCGGACTTTAAAGAAAGTGATTATGATTCTGAAAATGTGTTTGTAAATTGCCATATAGATGACGGAAAATCACAAACAACATGCTGTATTTCGTAAATATTTGTGTTCATATATGGATTACTGACAACAATCACGTGAGTAACATATTCTGCATGCTTTTCCCTTCATTGTGTTGTTTATTTAACTAAAATCGGTTGACTAACACCTTATTTGTGATGTTTTTACTAACGCAACCCGAAATTTTACCGAACCTGAAAAAATCTGGCCCGTTCAGGGCTAAAAAATGGACAAGTGTCTGCCCTGTAAAGGGTTTTAACAAGAATAGACTTGAGTTGTAAAGACTAGTTGCACTCGGCACTGACAATGCGTCTGTCATGACAGGAGTAAACAATGGAGAATATACAAAATTAAAATCCGAAGTTCCTCATCTGGTACTAATTAGGTGTGTATGTCATTTCCTTTAGCTGGCAGTGTCACAGGCTGCAGCTGCTTGTCTGCCCAGGAACATAGAGTTCATGATTAGAGAAACATATAACTGGTTTTCTCACTCAAGTCTTCGTCAAGCAAAGTACAGGGAGCTTTTTGTTTCAATACATGATGGACAACATCCGCTGAAGATTGTCCAATTAAGCCAGACACGATACCTCATTCTAATGCGGACGTGGAGCGTATTTTCAGTCAGATAGGAGTTATAAAATCAAAATTGCGGAACAGACTGAGCATCAAGAGTTTGACAGCTGTTTTGACTATTAGATATGGAATGAAACGATATGGCACATGCTGTCCTGATTATAAACTACCTAAGGATATTCTGTGAAAAATTGGATCACAGGAGGCATAGATATGTTTCTTTCAATCATCCTCCTCATCCTCATCATCGCAGGAGCAAACACAGCAGGAAATAGCTACAGAAACTGAAGAGGAGTTGTTTGACTGGGATTTGGCAGATCTGGAATAAACTTCATTCTAATATTCAGTGATAATAATAAATTATAATGTGCTACTTTATAATATTTTGAATGAATACCACCAGTGCTTGTTTTAGTGATTTCCCAAAAAATAGTATTGCAATTTGGTGCTTTTTTGGCTCGAAAGTAGTTCTGATTGGGATTTAGCGGATCTGGATTAAACTTCATTGTAATATTAAGTGATAATAATAAATTATACTGTGCTACCTTGGTACATTTGTAATAAAAACAGTTGGTACTTTTTTTGGTCCTTTCTAAAACATTTTGGTGCTTTTTAGTGCCTTTTTGGGTCGATTTTTGTGCTTTTTCATCAAAGGGAGATGGCAACACTGTATGTGGTTAATACTACACCAGGTTGCCTTCACTTCCCAAGCCATGTCCTGGTCCCCATTTTAGGCAAGGCAAACCTAGGAGGCCAGATCAATTACAAAAATCTACCTTAATGTGAAGACGTTGACATGGTCGAAAGGATATGAGCACTCAGTCTTAAACTTCCGGTGCGCTGATGGTGAGGTAAGCGATTCAACCCCTACACAGGCATTAAGTTAGACTTAAACACTTAACTTCTCATTCTGAAAGCAATGGCAAACTACTGAACGTACAATTGCCTTAAAGATCACCCTGGGATTGATTATAAAGCCCTGGAAACGACATGCAACATTTTTATTTACCGTAATGCAAATGTAAACGCATGTCGACCAGGCAGGCCGGCAGGCAAGTACTGCGGCTCCTGCTGCTGTATGGTAGACAGGTGATAATCTTACGATGTTTTTTTTTTTTTGGTTTTGGCGCTCGCTTGCTTTGAACTCAAGCGTAGTCCATACACACTACTTTCTAGTAGTGCTGGACTGAATTTTGCAAGTGGATTACCTTTCCCTATTAACAGTGTCCCTACCCATCAGGCGAACCCACTCTGACTTCTGAAGTACTTGTAATTGATGTCCCAACGTCAAGGACAAGAAATCAATATCTTAGTCCAACTGACAGGTGTAGGGGTTGAACCCGCTACCTGAACATCTGCACAACGGAAGTTTAATAACAGATTTTTAACAGGTGTAGGGGTTTAACCCTCTACCTGAGCATCTGCATACCGGAAGTTTAATAGTGAGTGCTCTTATCCATTCGAGCAAGTGAATTCCAGAAATGCGATGAAATGGTTGGGTCCGATCGCTGGAACAACCCCAGATGTGTGTTTGTGTTGTGTTTTTGTTGTCCTATTCATAACAACTTTGGCTGGAACAATCACCTGGAACAATCATCTTTTATAAAATAATACAAAATAATGCAGCTTTCCAGAATACAATTATGGAAAATGAAGGACGTTGGGGCGACTAGACCTCATCAGCAAACAAATATACAAAACACAATCTATAAACACAGGGAGAACTGGATAAAATTGCAGATGAATGCTAGTCACCACAAAGTCCTTTGTTTTCCATAACCAAAGGTTGTGAATTCGATTCCAGGCTATGTCTTTCGGTTCACGGGTGCATTTTCCTCTGAGACTTCTGGGGGTCATTGTTGGAGCTATGGAGTTCATCCTTGGTGCGACGCTTTTGGCATGCCACGCTGCGGACCAAGCCACATGGGAGAAAACCCGGTGCAATGAAGTCGATCCTCTTGACTTTTAAGAATTGTTCTTTAAGACATTATTTTATCTTTGTTTTCCGTAACTGTTTTCTGTAAAGCTACATTACTTCATGTTACGTTATCTTTGTTTTTCATAACTGTTTTCTGTAAAGCTACATTACTTAATGTTTTTTTATCTATGTTTTTCGTAACTGTTCTTCTTAAAGCTACATTACTTCCTGTTATTTTATCTTTGTTTTTTTGTGTAACTGTTTTCTGTAAAGCTAGGTTACTTAATGTTATTTTATTCATGTTTTCTGTAACATTTTTCTGTAAAGCTACATTACTTCAGGTTATTTTATCCATGTTTTCCGTAATACAATGTTGGGGGGGGGGGGGGGGGGGGGGGGGGGGTTCGCATATCCTTTACAGGACATCGCTGTCAACATCAGCATCTTTAAGCTGATTATTGATTTCTTGGCAAGATTACGCTCAGTAGTTTGCCACTGCTTTCTGAGCGACCGGCTCACATACCCCGTAAGTTACCGACGCGGCTAGAACTGCCACCGACTCTAACGCGCATCACATTACTCATGAGAGTATACGGGATTGCGGAGAAAGTCCCTAACCCCTAGGCCAGGGAAATGGCAAAACTATATTACTTCATGTTATTTTATCTTTGTTTTCCTTAACTGTTTTCTGTAAATTTACATTACTTTGTGTTATTTTATCTGTGTTTTCTGTAACTGTTTCTGTAAAACTACATTACATCATGTTATTTTATCTTTGTTTTCCATAACTGTTTTCTGTGAAGATACATTATTTCATGTTATTTTATCTTTGTTTTTAGAAACTGTTTTCTGCAAAGCTACATTACTTAATGTTATGTGATCTTTGTTTTCCGTAACTGCTGTCTGTAAACCTATATTAGCTATTATACAGTGTAATGACATGGAGTGTTCTATGGAGAGGCGTAACTCCATCCCTGGTCTTACCGCCACGGGTTGTAGTTATTATGCCTTTTTTGAAGCACAATGTAACAAACTATCATCTGTCAAGACGGCCAGGTGCCAGTACAGATACTGAGTGACCTGTTCCCTCGCCACCTTTCATTTCCATGCAATTTGGTCATGCTGGTTGAAAAATACCTTCCAATGGCAGAGAAATCACCAGCCAATTTACAGGTATTGTAAAGGACTATACTTCTTACTTATGTAGAGGAATATGTTACTTACCCTGCCCTGCACCTGTTTAACAGAAAAGAAGAAAGGGGGTGAGAATTTGTGAGATTAACTTAAATAAACATTGTTGTGTGTGAATATGTGTGTGTGTGTTTGTCAAAAGGACAGACAGACAAGAAGAAGAAGAAAAAGAAGACAGACAGAAGAAGAAGAAGAAGAAGAAGAAGAAGAAGAAGAAGAAGAAGAAGAAGAAGAAGAAGAAGAAGAAGAAGAAGAAGAAGAAGAAGAAAAAAAAAAGAAGAAGAAGAAGAAGAAGAAGAAGAAGAAGAAGAAGAAGAAGAAGAAGAAGAAGAAGAAGAAGAAGAAGAAGAAGAAGAAGAAGAAAAAAAAAGAAGAAGAAGAAGAAGAAGAAGAAGAAGAAGAAGAAGAAGAAGAAGAAGAAGAAGAAGAAGAAGAAGAAGAAGAAGAAGAAGAAGAGACAGAGATACTAAAATAAGAATACAAAATGCAATAGAAGCTTTCATAGCAGTAGCAAATACATGGAAGTGAAAAGAAATTAAATTTAGTATCAAACTTGGAATGCTTAACTGGTTCAATCAGTACTCGAGTATGGATTATAACCATAGTTAAAAGTCTGTTGCATATCCTTTACAGGATGTTGCAGTCAACCCCAGCATTTTTGGCTGTTTGCGATCTCTTTGCATTTTATGTTGGAGCAATGTTTTGCTGATCCAGCATCTTCTGTAGCTTGCCTTGTTCCAGATGCATTGGTGTTACCATTCCTCTGAAGTAAACTAGGCAGGTCGAGAGAGGGATCATATTGCATGAAAAATGGTCTCTACAATTCAGCCCAGGCTTTGTGCAATGAAAAGGTTATTACACCTTTTTTTAAAGCGTGATGTAACAACATCTCATCTGTCAAGACCGCAAGATGCTAGTACTACTAGTAAAATTTACTTCTATCATCTACTGCCTATAGTACCTTGGGAGTAGGACAGGGGAGTCTTGAGCCTGAGGAATTAGGGCCAACTGGCTAGTACTGTTGGCAATGTCAGTTACAGGTCTTCGTGAGTTGGGGGGAGAAAGGTGGAAGCATTTTTCCCGGAAAATTGTTAGCGACCATCCAGTGACTTCCAGTTTTTACCCCCGTGCTTTGGATTTGATGTATTCGAAAACCACACGTCACAGATCGGGGAAACAACTCTAATAAATACTACTGTGGTCTGTCTGCTAGGCTGCAAGCGACTGTCACTTAGAACTTTTTTCTCTTGAATTTATTTAAATTTATTCACAAAGGGTAAGCTAATTTTTCTTATAAGTCCTCTATTTTAAACCAACCTTCAATTTTTGTTGCATTTTTTAATTTTGCGTTCAATTTTACATATATGTGAAGAGTTTTAACGATGTTCGCTTTCAATAGCATTCACGAAAAAATGTTTAGCACAACCATTAAAATGAGATATGGCAGTCATAACACTAAATTAAAAATGGCGGCGCCCATACAATAGTACTATACTATAGTGGACCTGTTAACTGGTAATTTAACTACTAAAGTTAAACAAAATACAAGTTTCATTCGTAGCAGTAATTTATCTGTGTACTTGTATAATTAAATAAACAAGCCACAGTAATAGAAAGCAAACTTTAATGTTCTTAGCTCCCTTTTTACTAGGCCAGCTGTGCTCATTTTACTAAGATTCCTTTGCACTTCCTGGCTGTAGATCACGACACAAAAATATTAATAACTCCGTTTAAAATTGATGTATAGTCTTCCTTGAGATAGCGTTAGATTCATTTTGTGAAGCTGTATCCAACGGTGATGGTTTCATAAGTAAAAACCCAATTTATGAAATATAGTCTCTATATAAGCTAGTTACATTTTCCACAAACTGCAGTTTTAAGAGTTTTCTTCTCCCCCTCCCCTGACCACAAAAACTAAAAGCCACACCTTACTGAGGATTCAAACCCGGGTCTCTTGAAGGAGAGAGAACCCGGCGTTCTCACTGTAATATTTATTATTAATCTATAATAATAATATTAATATTATTATTATATAATAATTTATATAATAATATGTAAATAATAATAAAATATGGGGAGAAAAGTTGCGAAATCGCGCAGTGGTCAGCTTGTCCATGATGAAGTGGAACCCTTAAATGTTAAACATTCAGACAATATGTTTAAAATGGTAATGTCCTGTTTAGCAGCTTTGTCTCCTGGTAACCAATATTAATCAATATGTTTGAAGTTTGAGCCAGTCTGCAAGCGGAGAACACTGAACACGGAGCGATGCAGGAGAAATCCAGCAAAACATGGGATGGTTTGGTGTAAAGTCGCTGAGACTATAAATAATTCAAGATGATATTGATATAAACGGGAGCATAAGAAAGACTCACACTCAGACTTACATACCTAAAGGGGTAACTTTGATCTCGGTCATGACTGGAAAACTTTGGAACTTCAATCTACAGATTCACGAATCCGTACAATGGAGGCTGCCATCTTGGTAACTCTTAAAACATTCACGTTCTAAACGAAGTTAAAGTATGAATAAAATTGGCGAGTTTCTCCTATCTAGGATATGTAACAACAGATGATGGCAGAAGTTAAATAGAAATCAACAAGAGAATAGGAATGGCCAGAAATGCTTTCAGCAGCATGAAATCAGTATTAACATCTAGAGAGATTAACAGCGCATTAAAATATAAGAACTGTCAAAAGTTATCTATATTCAACACTAGTGAGTATTGTATGACACGGAAGACTGGACATTGAACAAGCAACTATAGTATGTCCACATTTGTTTGCCTTCATTCACGATCAATTATTTTCAAAACTGTCTGTTGCATCGTTATGAAATTTTTCCAGCCGTCTTATATTTACCCCCAACCAAGGAATATGTCTTTGATAGGTCCAAAAACAACTTAAATCATTGAAAGCGGTGACATTCCTTTGATGTTTTGCTGAACAACTAGTGATTTCTTGCTAATAAAGTTATTTTTACGGTAATGTGAGAACTGCCAATTCTGATGACACACAAAGGCGTATCCGGATTCGTATGGGAGTGGGTGCAATGAAAGAACTAGCTTAAAATCGACAGGGTTGTCTGCATTGCACTGGGTTTTTATCCCATATGGCTCAGTTTCTTTCCGCAGCGCGGAAAGCGTCGCACAAAGCACGAACTCCGTAGCTCCAGCGACGACCCTCGGGAGTCTCCGAAAAAATGCACTCGTGAAATGAAGGACGCGGCCCGGAATCGAACATACAACCTTCAGAGCCCGAGTCAGACGGCTTGACCACTTCACCATGGAGAATCCCGAGAGGGGTGCAATGTGTAATATTAGTAAAGACAGAGAATTTACAGAGGCACGGGGTAAATAATTTGTAAATTAACAGGAAAGTAGAAGGAATATATTTCTTACCTTATTTTTCATTTCTTTCTTGTTTCTTCAGCTGATGCTGTAATGTTTAGGGCCTGCAATTCGTCTGAATAGTTGGAGCAAAATATCCCAGTAAGTGTGTACGTAGATTAAGGTCTGCGATCTGCTCAGACCTTAATCTGTGTCGGACGATTCCAGTAGGTTGATGATTGCTCTTGGTTGCATAAAATTCAATCCATCCTTTCACCAATAGTCCTCTTCCTCTTTCAACACTTGGTCCTTACGTTTTTTCCAGTAACTTTTATCAATATTTAATAGCGCGGACAGACAGACAGACAGACAGACAAACAGACAGACAGATAGACAGACAGACAGAAAGGTAGGTAGGTAGGTAGGCAGAAAGGTAGGTGGATGGCTGGCTGGCTGACTGGGTGGGTCGGTCAGTCGGTCGGTCGGTCGGTCGGTCGGTCGGCAAGCAGACAGATAGATTAGATAGATAGATAGATAGATAGATAAATAGATAAATAGATAGATAGATGTCGGTCGGTCGGTCATTTGGTCGGTCGGTCGGTGGGCCGGCAGGCAGGCAGATAGATAGATAGATAGATAGATAGATAGATAGATAGATAGATAGATAGATAGAAAGATAGATAGACAGATAGATAGATAGATAGATAGATAGATAGATAGATAGATAGATCCCCGCCAGGAGCCGGGCCGAGCCAGCTAGTTTATTTATATAATCACGTTTCATGAAAGAACCCACAGTTTGACGACACCTCTGAACTACCCCATATAAATTCCCTCAGTCTGCCAAAAGCGAAAACCGCGCAGACAAAATTCAAAAACAGCGGGGGGGGGGGGTTATTGCTGAAGCGGTAATACTCTTAAAATGATGGAATGAATGCGGGGGGCCATAAAATATATACCGCATATAAACAAACATTGAAATCTGCTGTACAATCTCCAGAAAAAAAAATTTTTTTGTTGGGTGGACATAATTATAAGGTTATATGCTAAATCTCATCATTTTCCCTTAGTTGGTTACTGAGATATTGAATTTTATATTGAGGCAACCAAAAAAAAAAAAAAAAACACTATAGAAAGTCGAATAGATAATTTAACTATCATCACTGCCGGAGATGTGGATATAGAAAAGAATATGTCGTATTTCATGGAAACAGAAACAATCAAATACAGAGGTTTTAGAAAAACGGAATGAAGAGAGATTCGATGAAAGAAATAAAAATGAGGCAAGTGAAATATTTCGGCCACGTTAAAAGGCCTACACTCTTATAAAAACCATACTGGAGGGCAAGGTTGAGGGCAAGCGAGCAAGTGGGAGGATAACATCAAGAGATTGACGAGCATTAATCTGATAGAACGTAGTCAGGGCGAGAGACTGACATTGTTTGAGGTCCATCGCAGCCAACCTTTATTGCGGAGAAGGTACCTGATTGGTTGAAAATTGGTGGAACTGCGGCAAAGCTGTGGAAATATAAACAATATAAAACAAATTGTACGATTTCTTGCCTGGCATATTTCGCTACATCTCATCAGGTATATACTGCAGTATGTAACTGACGAGATGCAGCGAAATGTGCCAGGCAATAAATCGTGCAATCTATTTGATTGTGTCTTCGTTTTTTCAAATTCACTAGGGGAAAACATTGTTTTGAATGGTGATAAAAACTCCACCGCGGAGCAAGCACGACAGGGGTTTCTGATCGTCAGAGATGATCCCCCCTTCCCAGAATTGTTCGGCCCTGTACCTTCTTGACACTCTCTGGGGGTGGGCCAGCCCGGGTCATAATTCTGGGTATCTTTCCCCTGCCGTGCTTTCGAGACGTTCGGTCTTTTGCGTTGTCCTTGCCTTGTCTTGCTTGCGCATTCCATACCTGCGAAATGTTTGCTCCCAAGCCACGCCTATCTCAGGGAGGAGAGCCTTGTGCACCCGGTGTTTCGTCCCCTCACACAAAATCCTACCACACACAGTCGTGGGAAGCCAGCTTCTTCCTTGACCATTGCTTCTGTGGCCTCCGCGCCGACGCTCGAGTTTGTTGCTATGATTCTTCTTCGTACTCTTTTCACGGCACCGCTCTCTCAGAAGCCGGCTCTTCCTCTGGGTTCCTCGACCCGTCTCTTGGTCTGTGCTGCGGAGTGCGGTCCTTGCAAAACGACTACCACCATGGCATGGAGGTTGGACTTCGGCCGACATTTACCTGATTTGGCGACTGCTACCGTGTGACGATTTCCCACACTGAGCAGTCCCGTTCTCAGACGCACTCCCTCGCTCGGAGAGAAAGCTATAGATAGAGTCGACACGAGACAGTACAAGTTCTAGCTCTTATAGTATGTCCACATTTGTTTGCCTTCATTCACGATCAATTTTTTTGAAAACTGTCTGTTGCATCGTTATGAAATTTTTCCAGCCGTCTTATATTTACCCCCACCCGGGACGCAGAGGAGTTTCCAAGGCACCAGGGCCGTGTTATATACTGGCCAAGACCTATTGACGCGTCCTCGTCGAGCGTCCTGGGCAACAGGTCCCTTCGGGGTCCTGGCTAAAGTCAATAGGATCGCCGATTCCTCCGAAGTCGGAGAGTGTCTGCCTGTACGGCGAGGAACCACCAGTCTGCACACCAATAAGCCAGACATGGGACAACGGATACTCACGCAAAACTCAGGTCCTGTATGACATCACACTGATGTTGGACAACAGGATGCCTTCATCCGACATACAGGACTTCGCGTTGGAGCTCAAGCCAACGAACACAAGCAAGCAAGCAAGCAACCCCCACCCAAGGAATATGTCTTTGATAGGTCCAAAAGAACTTAAATCATTGAAAGCGGCAACATTTCTTTGATGTTTTGGGGGAAATGTAGTGAATTCACGCTAACAAACTAGTCTTACAGTAAACCACGTTATTTCTGGTAAAGACACAAGTACAAGGCGTAGCCAGGTTCGTATGGGAGTGGGTGCAATAAAAAAGTAGCTTAAAGTAGCATTGCGCCGGGTTTTTATCCCATATGGCTCAGTCTCTTTCCGCAGGGCGGAAATCGTGGTACAAAGCACGAACTCCGTATATCCAGCGACGACCCTCTGGAGTCTCCGAAAAAATGCACTCGTGAAATGAAGGAATCGAACATACAACCCTCGGAGCCCGAGTCAGACGACTTGACTACTTCACCACGGAGATTCCCGAGAGGGGTGCAATGTGTAATATTAGTAAAGACAGAGAATGTACAGAGGTATGGAGTAAATAATGTGTAAATTGACAGGAAAGTAGAAGGAATATATTTCTTACTTTATTTTTCATTTCCTTCTTGTTTCTTCAGCTGCTGGTTAATAATTGTACACAAGTATTCATGTTACTAGGATGCATTTAGCTTTTTATATTGAGCTCGTGAAAGCTTCAAAATAGCTGTGCGTTAATGTGCGTATGGAGTGACCAGAAATGATACCGCAATTTAGTCATCATGTTTCATTTTTAAGGATCTGTTCAGCTGTCTGTGTAGTTTGTTCACACGTACACATGAGTGACAGACCCGCTGTGAGTCTTCGTGACAGACAGACAGACAGACAGACAGACAGATATTATTATATAGTATTCTCGAGCCAATCTCTAAATACATTACCATTAATCTTATTATGATAATCCCTATTGTCTGTATGCTTTGATACGAACACGAGCCCAGCATTCTGTTGCAAGCCATTATGCGTATTACCAGCATGGGCCATGACCAAAAGCTGTCCTATACTACTGGGCACATATCGCTTTATCTGTCCATCCACTGGTTGCCATTCCTTATCACTTGTGTGGTGCGCATTGATCCACATTTCATCCAAACACACTATGCCATAATTTTCTTTGCGCATTTCCCTTATTTCACGTAGGTATCTGCTTCTCATGGCTCCTAAATGCGGTTGCTCGCAAAGATTATTTCGACCGCCCTTGTACTTTCAAATAGTGAAGATAATGTCCTTATAATTTTCCACAAAGTTGTTTTGGATAGCTCTATGTTATTGTTCTTTCTGAACCAAACCCTAAGTTTTCTTACAGTCACTGTTTTTTTGGCATCCAGCGTTTTTATAATGCTGGATAATCCTGGATATAAAATCCAAAATTTTTATAACTTTAGGAGTCTCTGTGGCGAAGTGGTCAAGCCTTTTGACTCGGGCTCCAAACGTCGTGGGTTCGATTCCAGTTCACGAGTTAAATTTTTCTGAGACTTCTGTGGGTCGTCGCTAGAGCTGCGGAGTTCGTGCTTTGTGCGATGCTTTCCGCGCTGCGGAAAGAGACCGAACCATATGGGATAAGACCCGGTGCAATGAAGTCGACCCTGTCGTATATCAAGCGACTTTTTAAAGCATTTTTATAATAGCTCACCTTATGACATCTTTGTCAAAACTGTCTACAATAATCTTTCTACATACCGTTTGGTTATTGCGTGGTGGTTTAATTCCAGATTCTTGCACCCTTTGACAAAATGCCCGTTTACTCAAGCCCAGTGCATGCATTGTTCTTTTTTCGGAATTTGTAATAGTATAAAACAGTTTCTTGCGATCAGCTTCTTGACAAAAATATGTGTACAACTTCATAGCGATTCTTTGAAGTGTACAATTTCGCATTAAAGCCCATTGAAAAATATTCACACATTTCAATGTTAGCGATAAGTGATAAGATTTAAAAAAAAACAAAAAACATATTAATCAGGTTTCATGAAATAACCCACATTTTGAGACACCTCTGAACAGTCTTAGTTTGAACAACGCGGGGGGGGGGGGGGGGTTGGCAAAAGGCCAATCCTGTGAAAACACGTACAATATTCAAAATTGAGCCCTGATTGTCTGGCTACGCTGTAATACATTTAAAATTATGAATTTCATGTCAGACCCGTAAATTATATATCTCATATAAACAAACTTTTAAAATCTGCTGTAAAATCTCCAGAACAAAAATTTTTTTGTTGGGTGCACATAATGATAAGGTTATATACTAAATGTCATAATTTTCCCTCAGTTGGTTACTGAGATATTGATGTTTATATTGCGGCAAACAAATTTGGACACACTATAGTTGAGAGATTGGTTTCAATGTTAGTGGCCCTGCAGCTACAGACAGAAACGTTAACCTATTATCGCTGAGACTTGTCCAATTCTATGTTTCGGTTGTTCCGTAGCCAGCACGCGCCCTTTTCGGCTGCCTCACCAAGTTGTTTTTGTGCCCGCGTTCTTGCTTGTCCTTTGATGCCTAAATGTTTTAGCTTTTAGCACTTCATGTAGGGAATGGGGTACTAGACCTCTTGCGACTACCTCTACGGCGAATAGCTTGTCAGTGTACCCTTCCTGTCTCAGACGTGCGACTATGTCACTGTACTTCTCCATCTTGTACGTATGTTGTTCCTCGACTCATATGGGATCGGTCAGTTTAGTCAGCGTATTTGCTTAGCCGACGACGAGGAGTGAAGT
Organism: Cepaea hortensis; assembly: GCA_963921405.1. Lineage (NCBI taxonomy): Eukaryota > Metazoa > Mollusca > Gastropoda > Stylommatophora > Helicidae > Cepaea > Cepaea hortensis. The sequence continues at coordinate 236,089,509 of OY992876.1, forward strand.
ACAGTGACAGGTCGCAATCGAAACTGTTGGGTCACTGCCAGGTACGTACTACAGACCTTCAGGTGAACAGTCAGCTCCCAGTCATCCGAGCCATCGATAGATTGATTGATTGATCTAGGAACTGACATCACAGCATTCGGGGCGTTCCTGTAGGCGCTCTGTCCCCATCCTCGACAGCCAGCAAAGAGTTCCAACACCAATAGTACCAGTAGCAATCTGATTATATGTCCGTCTCGCCTTTCCCCTGAGCGTCGAGCGTCGACCAGATCCCCTCGTCACTCCTCGCTGCCTCATTCTTGCCAGCCATGATGATCCATTTGTTCCTCCGAGGTGTACACGTGCTCCCACAAGGCCGCAACCACGTCTGCCTTGTCATGCATCAATACTCCATCAAGTTTTGCAGAGCCAGCCAATCTGTCCGCCTGTTCATTCCCCAGCACACCGGCATGCCCCGGAGAAAATATTCAGGCGATGCTTGCCACCAGTGGCCACCGAAGCGAAGTCAGCCACTCTGCACGAAGCATGCCTGTCCTCACCTTCCTCAGCATGCTTTCTGAGTCAGCTACAATCACGATGTGTGTGTGTGTCGTATTCTCGATCCAGCGGAAAGCTGCAGTGACCGCCTCCACCTCCATTCTTAAGCTTCTTCTTCTTTCGTTCGCTTGAAATATGTCTATAACTGCAATGCTGTCTCTTGTATGAATTGAACTTTCTTTTCAGTTCACACAGCGGTCCATAGAGTTTATCTTCCACTGTCGTCTCTCTAGGCCAGAAGATTTGCCTAGATATGTTATATTTTGGGCAGTCTTGGAGTATTTGCTCTGCTGTCTGCGACGCCAATCCACATGTGCACATGGCTGTTTCACCAATCTTGAATTTTGTATACATGTGGTTGCGTAATCTATTGTGCCCTGTTCTGAGGCGCAGAATAATGACTTGTTCTGGTCTATCCATAACGTGGTAGTCATCTTGAGCAGGTTTTGGTGGCTTTCTGACTGATTTGATCATTCTTTTCTTTTGGTGGTATGTAACGGGCACATCAGGCTGTTCTTCTTTGGCTCCTTCCTTAGCCAATTGATCAGCTCTGTCGTTTCCGGGTACTCCACAGTGGGATGGTATCCACTGTATGGTGACCTTATGCTGACTGCTAAGTTCAGAAAGTAGGGTCCTTAGTACTGGCAATTTCCCAGACAGGAGCGCCTCGAGTACTGATTTTGCATTTGTCAATAGCACCACAGGTTGTGTACCATTGCTGGTATTTAGTAATTTCTCTATTGCTATCTTGATTGCCTCAATTTCAGCATCGTAGTTATGGCAGTACTTTCCTGTCGGTACTCTAGCTGTGTCCCTGGTATTATTCGGGTATTCTATGTACACTCCCGCTCCTCCATTTCGAACAACATTTTGTGCTGGCCCATCTGTGTAGACTCGGATCCAGAGGTCCTGTGGGTATTCTTCATCAAGGAAGCTGAGAGTGGCTGTTCTGCGCTGCACACTGTTCTGTTCTTCCTTGTCAAATATTCCTCTCACTTTTGTCTGGATTTGTAATGATAGTCTATGCTCATCTTTCATTCTTAAGCTAGATGTTGTGGTATCATATGCCAACGATAATGAACGGCAAGTCAGCAACGCAGCCTTTCGTGTCTCAACGTTGCTGCCCAGCCCTGGCGAAGCAAATCCGCATCGACCTCGCTCTAGTCCCTCTGTTCCCCATTCTGTCCTCATCGCTCAGCAAGAACTTAACTGTGGCGCCATGTGAATCGGCCTTGGCAAAGGGCTAATTTGCATGCAGACAGCACGTGCTCCGCTGACTGGACTTTCTCTATAAAGGGGGAACGGTGCCAAGACCGGCCACGCGCCACAAAATATAAACAAGTGTGAACGGGAGTTTCCCCATGTGTACACCAACGTGGACAGAGTGGACAAGAGCTCTAGGGAAACGAGAATACGTCAGAGACAGCAACAAGGATACGCCGTGAAAGTTGTGATTCAGAACGGACGTGTTGATGTGAGCTCCGGTGAAGGTGACACCTGGATGTGGCGATCTCCTGCATGACGCGGCTTGGAATCAGGAGGAAGATTTATTGAGGACATTCAACTGAAGAATGAACCATGAACCAGGGAATAGCAAAGCCACCTTAGACATATATTTGCGAGTATTCAAACGACTGCAACTTAGCGGAATGGGAGCTCGAGGATAGGAGTAAATTTAGCGCTAAGGGCCGATTCTGCATCAGGGATCACCTAGCCGACTTCATCCATTTAGAGTCATCACCATCTCTGCGACAGATTAAAGATCTGGAACGGTTAGTCACGACTTTGAATAATTTTATCATTTTTGTCCGGATGTTATTGTGTCGAAATAACGGCAGTAACACAGTTTGGCAACGTGGGGGCTCGTCGGGGCTCGTGGGGGGTCACCTTCACTGGAGCTCACATCAACACGTCCGTTCTGAATCACAACTTTCACGGCGTATCCTTGTTGCTGTCTCTTGCGTATTCTCGTTTCCCTAGAGATCTTTTCCACTCTGTCCACGTTGGTGTACACATGGGGAAACTCCCGTTCACACTTGCTTATATTTTGTGGCGCGTGGCCGGTCTTGGCACAGGGCGGGTCGGTGGCATTACCCCACTTGACCAGGTTAGCAGCTGATAGCAGGGCATCGTAGATTGATCGGACGTCGAAACTTAGGCGCAGTGGTGCCATGAGCCAGATCTTCTTCTTCTTCTTCTTCGTTCATCCGGAGTTTTTTTTTTCGGATGTGATTGCGTTGTGCCTGTTTACAGCAGAGCTGCGTTCTTGCGCCGTTAGGCCGACACATCCGACTTCTGCGGGCATTTGTTGACCGGGTTAACCTTCCCGGGGGTTTCTTAGGACGTTTGACTCTCACTGTTGTGGTGTTATCCCCCATCCCAGCTGGTCCATATAGAACAGCCAAAGATCCTGGTCAGCCCTCAAGGGAAGGCAGGGGCAGACCATGGGCATTCCCCGCCATCCAAGGAGGCTTCCATACTTGCAGAGCCGATACATAGCGCTCTGGTACTGGGCTCACCCAAGGAATCGTCACGTCCTGCACATGGCTGCTTAGCCTCACTTCCGTATATTGGGCTTTCCGTTCACCATAGGCTGTTCTTCCGGAAACCAGAAGTATGCAGTCTGCAGATGACATCCACACAGTGAGCTTTCGATTCGGACTTTCCATGTAATGGATTTGCTATCCAAGCAATATTCCATTTCGTGCCACTAGGACACTTTTCCACCTTTTATGAAGTCCACACAGTGGGCTTTAGATACGGACTTTCCACGTAATGGATTTGCTATCCAAGCAATATTCCATTTCGTGCCACTAGGACACTTTTCCACCTTTTATGAAGCCCACACAGCGAGCTTTCGATTTGGACTTTCCACATAATGGATTTGCTATCCAAGCAATATTCCATTTCATGCCTCTGGGTCTTCATGCACCTTTAAATGTCAACATGTATGTAGTTAAAGTAAGCTGCGGTCAACTTGAGCTTGTTGATATCTCCATAGAGCTTGTCCTCAAATGAAGCAGGTGTGGGCCAAAATATCTTTCTCTGTTCTGCATACGTTGGGCAATCCTGCAGCAAATGTTTTGCTGTCATTTTTCCAGTTCTACAATTACATTCATCGGTATCTCCTATCTTTAGTTTATTGAACAAGTGGTATTTCAGCCTGTTATGTCCTGTGCGGAGTCTGAAGATTGCTACTTGTTCTCTTCGGTCGAGTTTGTAATATGCATCATCCTTCTGATGGCCTGGATGCTCTGATTCCCATTTGGTTCTATAAGTGCTTTTTATCGACCTCTTTGCCTCATTATAGGTTATGTCTATGTCAGGCTATGGTAGTCGTCCGCCCTCTTTTGCCAGTCTGTCAGCCTCTTCGTTTCCAGGTATACTGCAATGTGATGGGATCCACTGTATTACAACTTTTTTGGATTTCTGGCATAGACCATGGAGTGCTGCTCTTAGGTCAGTTAGTTCTGTGCTGTTATTGCTCTTCAGTATTGAGACAACTGACTTTGCATCTGTGAAGATAGCTATTTGCTTCTCTTTATTTTCCTCCATCAGGAGCATTTCTGCTGCAGTTTTCAAAGCCTCTACCTCCGCTTTGAAGTTACTTGAAAATTTTCCAGTTGCCATTGAATGTGTTTTTTTCACTCCATTTTTTAAATTTAGGAGAATTCCTCCTCCTCCATTCTCTATTGAATTTTTGGCTGATCCATCTGTATATGCATGGGTCCAATTCCTGCTTGGGTAATGTTCTTTTATGTAGTTTAGGGTTATTTCTCTTCTTTCGGTTTCATGCTGAGTGTTCTTTTTCTCAATACCAGGAATGTTTTCTATCATCTCAGGCAGTTGCTGCTGTCTCCAAGCTGGGAACTTGTGTGCATTGTAAATGGGTTTGACTGTTGATATGTTAAGTATGGGATCTGCCCTAATCTTTCGTTTTGCAGTTTCTACAAAGTTGCTACGCTTCAGTCGTCCCTTTCCAAAACCATTAAATCTGTTGTACATAGGGTGGTCTGTCAATCTTCTAAATTTTTCTGCTTGTTGCTGGGCTCTGCTATCTCTTCTATCCTGCATTGATTGTAAACAAGTGATCTTTTCTAATTCATTAATAGGCGTTGTCTTCAGGCTTCCAGTTATGATTCGCATTCCTTGATTTTGGACTCTACTTATTTTGTTAAAGTTTGACTTAGCTGCTGTTGCCCAAGCTGCAATGCCATATTCCAGTACTGGCCTCACCCGCCCAGTATATAACTTCTTGAGAACTTTCTCATCTGCTCCCCACGTTGTACCAGCAAGCTTTTTCATGATTGCCATTCTCTGCCTTGCTCTTGTTCGATTTTTCTCAACCTGTGTCTTCCATGTCAGGCGACGATCAAAGGTGACTCCTAGATAGTTTGGATTTTCTTCATGGCGCAATATTTTTCCATTCAATACCAGCTTAGGTTGCTGAGTTTTAGTTGAGAGGGAGAACACTGTGCATGTTGTTTTCTCCTCACTTATCTTCACTAGCCATGATTTTGACCAGTCCTCTAGCGCTAATAGGGCTTGCTGTATTCTGCTGTTAGCTGTACTAATATATTCTTCAGATGTCCATATGGCTAGGTCATCTGCAAAGGATGATGTGTGTACTCTGGCTGGAAAATTTTCCGTGATGTCGTTTATATATGCTAGGAATAATGTTGGTGAAAGAACTCCTCCTTGGGGGACACCTTGCTCCAACAGCATCATTTTGCTGGTTTGTCCTTGTACTTTTGTCCTGGCAGTTCTGTTCTCAAGGTAGTGGCTGATCCATTTGTACATTTTCCCGCAAACATGCATTTTTTGCAGTTTTACTTTCAGTCCTTCCTTCCATACTTTATCAAATGCTTTTTCTAAATCTATCCAGACTGCTAGTGTGTGCTTTTTCTCTTGGAAGGCATCCTCTATTTCCTGAGCTATATAGGTTATTTGATCTTCAGTGGATCTGTACTTTCTGAATCCTGCTTGGTGTGGTGTTAAGAGTTTGTTTTCTTCCAGATGCCATGTTAGCCTGCCATTGATAATGCGTTCCATTAATTTTCCTACACAGCTAAGTAGACTGATAGGTCGATAGCCATTTGGTTCTTCCAGGTCTTTTCCTTTCTTTGGGACTGGTATTAGTATAGCTTCCTTCCATGCCTGTGGGACTATTCCTCTCTTCCAGCTGTTATTTAGGACTGCTAGTAGTTTCTTCTTTGCCTTGGTGCCTAGTCCTATTAGCATTTCATTTGTGATTCCATCCTTTCCTGGTGATTTCTTCTTTTTTAGGGTATTCATTGCCTGTTCCATTTCTTCCATTGTTAGATTTGCCATCATATATTCTGCTGCTGTCTCTGTATTTCTATGATGTATCTGTTTGTCTTTGATTGCTTTCTTCTGTTCGGTTGTAATATCAATGTGGTTTGCATTTGCATAGTGTTCCATTAGTGCATTTGCAGCCTTTTTTCCTGTAAGCAAGGCATTTCCTTGTTTAATTGTTATTTGTTTGTTTCTAGGTCCTTCATTGTTCATGGCTTTCACTAGTTTCCATAGTTTGTTTCCATCTCTGTCAAAATTCAGGTTTTCTGTTTTTTCCCTCCAACAATCTCTTGTTGTTTGATTTACTGTTCTTTTATATTTTGCTGAGATGGCTTTGAGAGAGATGTTCGTTTCAATTGTTTGTTCTCTCTCTGCTGTCTTCCTGGCATCTTCAACTTTGTCCTCCAAACTTTGTAGTTCTTCAGTCCAGTATGGTTTGTAATTTTTCCTCGCTCCTCTAGGAATGGACTCAGTGGCTGCCTGTATTATCGCTCTGTTTAGACTTTCCACCATTTGCTTTATGTTGCCATATCGTGTATTTATGTTTTCACAATATTTGTCTGTTAGTATGGCAAATCTGTCCCAATCTGCTCGTTTGTAATTCCAGCGGGGCAAGGGCTTTTGCTCCTGTGGAACATACTCCATATTCATTTCAAGCTTGATTGGTCTGTGGTCACTACCTGCTAATTGGTCCAGCACATGGCGATCGATTTTGTGGAGGATGTCTCCTGTGCAGAAAGCTAAGTCTGGAGTAGAAGTGGTAAGCCATCTTCTGGAGTAGAAGCTCGGTGTGTCATCCGCTTTGTTGAGTAGATGGAGATTTGAGTCTATTTCCCAGTCCTCCAATTCATCTCCTCTTTTGTCAGTATCTGGGTATCCCCATCTTTCTGAACGGCTATTAAAGTCTCCGACAATAATGCAGTTTGTGTCAGTTATTTTCATGTTTGAGAGTGTAAGGTCCTTATCTGCTGGGCTATACAGATTGTAGATTCTTATTTTCACGTCCTTTATCATTATATCAACACCTATAATTTCCGTTTGGTTGTCAGAGATCACAGATACTTCGCTGCAAGGTATTGTATTTCGTGTAAGTATTAGAACTCCTCCTTTGTGTCCTTCGCGGTCGAAACGTGTGGCCTGATATCCTCTGACTGAGAATTTGTGATTGGCGTTGAGGTGTGTCTCTTGAATGCATGCCACATCTATTCTATCTTTATGAAGACGCTGTGTTAGGGAGTCTTTCTTCTTGTAAACTCCTTCGGCATTCCACTGTAGTATGTTGAGTGTCCGGGGTATTTGGTCAATAGCTCTTAACCTACTCCTCTGTGCCTTGACTCCACAGCACAGGGGAAGGTGACCACCAGTAGTCATGGGTGGACCCCCTCGAGGCAGGGGGCCCGGCACTATCGCCGCCTGATGGGACTTCACGGGATTAGCACCATATCGATTAATTTTGATTTGTGACATCATGAATTAAGTTACGTTGCACTGCTTTGTCAAGCCTGTGGCTCAGTACATCCGATTTCGACAAGCATTTATTCGGGATGCTTTCCCTAGCCTTTGACTGTCCCCAGTCTACCTACAAGGCAGCAGGTTTTACGTCGCACTGCTTTGTCAAGCCTGTGGCTCAGTACATCCGATTTCGACAAGCATTTATTCGGGATGCTTTCCCTAGCCTTTGACTGTCCCCAGTCTACCTACAAGGCAGCAGGTTTTACGTTGCACTGCTTTGTCAAGCCTGTGGCTCAGTACATCCGATTTCGACAAGCATTTATTCGGGATGCTTTCCCTAGCCTTTGACTGTCCCCAGTCTACCTACAAGGCAGCAGGTTTGTGTGTCTCTTCGTCTGGTCCCTCTCCCTTGACCTGTCCGACATGGGTGGCCCTACCAGTAGCTGTGCTACCGTCGGCATAGCTCTTGGGGTCATTGGGACGCACAAGCCCCTCTACCTCGTCACGGTGGACACACAGCAGAGGGGTGAGCCAGATCTCATTTCATGTTAGGGACTTCTGTAGTACCCCCTCCCATGACACCCACTGCGCCTGCTAGGCAACCATTTGCACTCTCTTTTCGTCTTCTCCCTCGCGGATCTCCTGAACCACGTCTCTGCGTTCCTTGGCCGTCGCCTTTAACCACATCTTAGCTCCGTCGTGGTGCCCGAACGCTCTTCTATCCGAGTGGGTGTGCCCTATGACTTCCTTCAGTTTAAGTGATGCCTGAGCAGCTTCTACTGCACTGTCGACCTTCTGTTTCATTTCCGTTTTGAACGTGGGGTGTGAGGTGCTAACTGTTTCATCTGGAGACTAGCACATCATCGCGAGTCTGGCTTTCCCGACTTTGAATTCCTCCATGACGGACAAGAACGGGAGGACGAGCATTGTTTTTTTTACAATGTAGCGCCACCTTCGCGAGACCTGGTGGTACTCCAAGCCACTTTCTTATCCATTTGTCGTATGCCAGATTCAACCATATGGCGTAGAGGTCTTCCTTCTTCAATTTCGCTCTTAGGATGGCTTCCCAGATCATGGTGCCGTGTTCTAAACATCCAGGGACACCCCTATTTTGAACCGTTGTGTCGACGTACTTATTCCTCATCAAGTACGTCGTGATTCGGCTGGCCAAAGTTATTCAGATTCACTACTGGAAAACATTGTTGTGAATATAAAATAACAAAAGTAACGCAGCTTTACAGAACACAATTATGAAAAATATAGGACGTTGATGCCCTTAACTTTAATATGCAAACAAACACTCAAAACACAACATATAAACCCGGAGAAGACACGACAGTGGCTACATTAAGGCATAAGAACGGAATGAGAAGAATGGGAGGATTCATGAAAGCAGGATAGGAAACCAGATTGATTACATCCTGATTAGCAAAAGGTTTTGAAATGCGTTAACAATCACAAAAACAGTTCCAAATACAGCTGTTACAGTAATCACAGATTAATTACAGGCACATTGAGGGTGAAGTTAAAGAAAGTCAAGTATACACCAGGAAACACTAAATATGATCTGTGTACATTAAAAAATGACAAGGAAATACAAGACAATTTTAACATTGAAGTAAAGAACAAATTTGATATATTGTCTGATCTAGAGATCTTCTTCTTCTTCTTTGCGTTCATCCTGAGTGTTTTTTTTTCTTTTTCAGATGTGATTGCGGTGTGTCTCGTTATGAACCATTGGGTCTAGACCCTTAGGCCAACACATCCAACTTTTAGCGTGCATTTTTTACACGTTAGCATTCCTGTAGGACTCTCACGTTTGTGGTGCCGTCCACATCCCAGCTTGTCAAGTTGGAACGGTCGAATGCTTCAGATCAGCCCTCAAGGGAAGGCAGGGACAGTCCATGGCATTTTCCGCCATCCAGGGTGGCTTCCATAGTTGCAGAGCCGACACATAGCGCCCTGGTGCTGGGCTCACCGAGGGAATCGTCACATCCTGCTCATGGCTGCTTTATTTCCTCATTTCGATATATTGAGCGTATCGTTCACCACGAGCCTTTCCCGCACCGACCAGACCGGTCTGTAGACAGTATCCACTCAGCGAGTCTTCGATATGGACATGTGCTTGTTGATGTGCCCGTCAGACCTATTCCGAGCACAACGAACATTCGGAAACTAGCTAGTCAGCGCTTTTCCGGACACGAGCTATTCGGAAAACTAGTTAGTCAGAGCTGTTCTTAGCACGAAAGACATTTCACTCGGACGTTTTTTGCATTGTGCCTGATTTATTTGCACCCGTAGGCCCAGCACATCCGACTTCAGCAGGCATTTTTACGGGTTGGCCTTCCCGGGGTTTCGAGAGACGTTAGACTGTTAGTGCTGTGGTGTCGCCCACATCTCAGCTGGTCAAAGTAGAACGGTCAGCGACATCACGGTCAACCGTCAAGGGAAGGCAGGGGCAGACCATGGGCGTTCCCTGCTATCCAAGGAGGCTTCCATTATTGCAGAGTCGGCACATACTGCTCTGAGACTGGGCTCACCCGAGGAATTGCCACGTCCTGCTCATGGCTGCTTTGATTCCTCACTTCCATGTATTGGGCATTTCGCTTGCCACTGGTTGCTCAAGCACAAACCAGGAACGGACAGTATGCGGACGACATTCACTAGGTGAGCTTTCGCTTCGGACTTTGGACCACGCAATGGATTCGCTAGCCAAGCGTTCCGTTTCGTGTTATTGAGACTTTTTCCACCTTTGACTACACTCTACGTGAGCATAGATACATACATTTTTCGTAACCATTTCGTGCGTTTTCTACATTTAGTACTCGCTCACGAGGTAGGCTACATGTGCCGGCTCAGCACCTTACCTCCGTGCAGAAGTGAGCTAAAAACGACGAGGCCCTCTCATCCGGGGATCCCTCATATCCCCCAGCTGAGAACCTTCGAAACAAGTATCTGAACTAAGCATGTAGTGTACTCAGCCTCTCACCTCCATTTTTCGGTAGGTTTGTATCGGTCCGGCTCTCAGGTCCAAGGATTAATGGCTTAAAGGCGTTCAGCCTTATCCCTCAGCGAGAGCCTTAGTGCTTGTGTCCGGACCAAGAAGTTCTGCCTTCGTGCGCCTGATTTAAACTTTTGACTGCTATTCTCAGTCTACCTGTAGAGCAGCAGGTTGTGTCTCTCTTAGTCTGGTCCCTATCCCAAGAGCTGTCCAATATGTAGTTTATATTCATCGGCATAGCGCTTGGGGTCAGTGGGACACTCAAGCTCCCCCAACACGGCAAGGTGGAGACACATCGGGGGAGATCTAGAGATCTTATTTCAACATGTGGATGATCATTAGGAAATGTTGAAGAATTCAATCAGTTTGGCTGCAAGAACAACTACATCTTTACCAAAATTAAAGGAAGTAGGTCGTAAGAAATGGATGACTAAAGAAATCTTACGACTAATCAATCAGGTGCCGTCCCCACAATGAAGGTTGGCTGGATCTCCACCACTGTCTCTCGCTTTGACTTACATTCTGATGTTCGTCCATCTCTTGATGTTATCTTCCCACTTATATCGTTATCTACCTCTTGCCCTCCAATGTGGTTTTTATAAGAGTGTTGTATTTTAACGTGGCCGAAATATCTCACTTGCATCTTTCTTTCATCAACTCTCTTTTCTACCTCAGTTTTTCTAGAACCTCTGTATTTGATTGTTTCTGTTTCCATGGAATACGACATATTCGCCTGTATATCCACATCTCCAGGGCTTCTATGCGACTTTCTAGTTGTTTGTTCAATGTCCAGGCTTCCGCGCCATATAGTAGTGTTGAATATACGTAATATTTGACAATTCTCATTTTTAATGCGTTGTTAATCTCTCTAGACCTTAATACTGATTTCACATTGTTGAAAACATTTTTGGCCATTCCTATTCTCTTTTTAATTTCTATTTCCCTTTTGCCATCATGTTATATATGTCCAAGATAGGTGAAACTTGCGTTGCAGAAAAAATGCACACCCCCCCCCCCCCCAAAAAAAAAAAAAAAAAAAGGGGGATCTAGAAATAAAACACTACTAGAAATAATTGCATGAAAATATGAAAACGATTTACACAGAAGAAGGGACGCAGAGGTGTTTCCAAGGCACCAGGGCCAGGGTATATACTGGCCAAGACCTACTGACGCGTCCTCGTCGAGCGTCCTGGGCAACAGGTCCCTTTGGGGTCCTGGCTAAAGTCAGTAGGATCGCCGATTCCTCCGAAGTCGGAGAGTGTCTGCCTGTACGGCGAGGAACCACCAGTCTGCACACCAATAAGCCAGACATGGGACAACGGACACTCACGCAAACCTCAGGTCCTGTATGACATCACACTGATGTTGGACAACAGGATGTCTTCATCCGACATACAGGACTTCGCGTTGGAGCTCAAGCCAACGAACACAAGCAAGCAAGCACACAGAAGAAAATAGTATAACAGGAAATTATCGTATCGAAGGGAAAGTTGGAGAAATTATAATTGATAATACCGACATGCCGGTCTCCCTGGCAAAGGAGTTAAGGAGTTGTTCGTAATCCACGTATGAAACACAACTGCGCGAGATTCAGCAGCGGATTGCGTTGCGTTAGTTTCTTACTGAAAGGTATGTGAGCTGGTCGTTTAGAAAGCAATGGCAAACTACTGAACGTAACACTTGCCAAGACATCAACAGCAGCTGAATAATGCTAGGGTTGACTGCGACATCCTGTAAAGGATATGCAACTAAATTTTTATTTTAAACTGGGAACAAGTGGCGTCAAATTACAACTAATGGAAACAAAGAAAACACAACAAAATACAAATATGAAGAAATTCACAGAAAATTCAGAACATTATGTGAGGAGGCAAGAACAGAAAAGTAAAAATACCAAAATCATGCCCAAAATAATTCAGATTACTAATAAAAGAACGTGTACATCAACAGGCTGCCTAAAAACAAAAGATGGAAAAATCATAATAGAAAAATATCAGATTTTACATGTATGGTCAGATCATGTGAAAAACCTTTATGATGATACAACGGTATGATATTCAAAATATAAGGGGTGTTCATTTGAAATCAGTTCGTGCCGCACCGCGCGTAATTTGAAGATGATCATGTCATAGTCATATGATAAGTACTGACAAATGAATAAAAGAGTAAGTGCTTAGCTTATCGTCCCATGATGCATAGGTTCTATTTCTGACCGTTGAGAAAATGGCCAAGTTGATCCAAAATCCGTCCAAAGAAGTTCAAAGAGCGGTGATTCAGTGTCTTTCATTTGAAGGATGTCGACTAGTGGACATTCATAGAAGAATGCAGGCAGTGTATGGTAACAAATATATGTCGAAGACAACAGTGACAGACTGGGCACGAATGTTTTGGAAACGACGTCGGTTCACGACAGATCTTCGACGGCCGGGCCAAGCACATGTTGTTGCAACAGAAAAAAACCATCGCCAAAATTGATGCAGCAGTACAGATGAACCGTTGTCGAAGCATACGTTCGCTAGGGAAAGAATCTGATGCGTCAATTGCGACAATTCAAAAGATCGTTCGTAAGAAACTGCAATATCGGAAGGTGTTCTCAGTGCGAGCCACAGATGTTGACAGACCACCAAAAAGAGGAACGCATGGGATGGTTTTTGAACCACTTGCTGCGTTACAGTAACTTACAGAGTGGACTGCGAGCGCTAACAAGACAAGTCCCCTGAACAAGTCAAGAAGCCTGACACGAGGGAAAATGGCACGTTGCAAAAACACCAAAAGACACGTGGTAATAAAAGATGTGCAGCGTGGGAGCCGAAAAGAAGACGAGCGGAGATAATCTACCTGCGAGCTGCAGCAAACAACAAGTACCTCAAGCAACCTCTAACGAAGCTACCACGAGGAAGGACGAGACAACCCACCACAAACAAGAGCCAAGCCTACGGAGAAGCAGAGGGAGGAGAAAGACACCATAATCGGAAACACCGACTCACCGACAAGAAAGTGGGTTGTCAAGCGTATCCAAGGGGAGCCATCAGAAGAAGAAATCCTGAAGCAGCTTCGAGAAGAGAATATCCATATCCGATTCTTGAAGGCGGAGCGGCTCCTCACCTACTCCAAGATTCCTACAACCTTGGCGGTGGTGACGACAGGGGGCAGTTAGATGCCGACCACAGTATCAGTCAACAAGAAAATACAACAGCCAGAGAGATTCATCCCAAGAGTCAACCAATGTTCCAGATACTAGAGGGCCGGCCACAGCAGAGCAGCATGTCGCAGTAAGACGGACATTTCCTGGTACTGCACCGATCACCACGCCTTCAAGGAGTGTCCGCTGGCCAAGCTAGACACGGACTTCCGAGCACCCAACAACATAAGCTAGTGCGCCTACTGCCTGGGCAAGCATGGAGCAAGATACTTGGGCTGTCCGTACCTCCAAAGACACAGAGACGTCTTAAAGCTCGCCATTACCACAAAGACACCGTTCAAGGAAGCAATACGGAGGGGCGAGACAGCCACGGGTATATCACAGGCCGAAAGATAACTACAAAAACAGATAGACGAGTTGAAGAAACAAATCAAAGCACTGCGGACGCCAACTTTGACCAGTGACAACGAAGAACTGCCGTCAGAAATAAAGGAGATCATGCAAAACATCAAGAAAGAAGTGAATCATATGGCTAAAATGAAGAAGGAAAACGAAGAAATGCTACGCACCATTAAAGTGGAGAGAGAGCTGCTGAAAGCTGAAATGGAAGTAAGCCGAAACAAGCCAACAGAAGCTATGCAAGAGAACGCAGACAAGCCGCAAGATGAAATCCAGCAAAATACTGAGCCAGAACCGCAAGCTAAGGCCAACAGCCCAACCATGACGCCAAAGAAATCCAAGAGGGAAACACCCCACCAGATCTCTGAAGGCGGCACAGAATACCCACCCGGACTCAGCCTGGAGGAGTGCCTAGAATCGATAAAATTGGAGGAACGCAGGCACCAGGAATTCAAAAAGCGCTGGAAAGAGAGAAGATGAAAGAGAAAAGAAGAAGCCCAAGAAACTCAGGAGACCGGTAGTATACCCAGATAGAATTACTGACTTTGAGGATGGACCCGGCTACACGTACTATATAGAAGACGGAGAGATAATCCCATGGCTGACCGCGGAGGAAGAAATCAAAAGGCAACAGAAACTCAAAATGAAAAGTGAAAACAAGCGCACGGACGACAATAAAAACATTGAAAAGCTTCTATATGTAATACACAAAAGAGGAGGCAAAAATATCAAATAAAAAGTCCCTATAAGGACTGCAACCAGTCAAGCCAGACGAACCAGCAGCCTTCACTAACAAAAGACAGCCGCCACCAACCCCCTAGCTAACGTCACAGACACAAAAGCCAATAAAACCAGTCCGGATCAGGGCCAACTCGTAAGAGCGCATAAGACAAGAATCAGGGTGAATAAACCCACAAAAACCACGGACCTCAACAATAACCACAGCTGAAAGAAGCAGGTTGAACGAGGCCGAATGTGGAATTTTTGTTTTTAAACCAAGCAAGCAGTACAGAGTGGAGGGTGATGCATTTCTCTTCCGCATATTTTGATGACCGCACTGATGGAGAAGGGGGTCAATCCCTGGTTGGTGAACTGGATAGCAGCCGTCCTGCACTCTCGTCGGGTTGCTCTCCGTCTGGGTGCATGGACCTCAGAGCCACATTTGTTAACCCCGGGACTGCCACAGGGATCTGCAGTCTCACCGGTGCTCTTTAATGTGTATACGAGCAAGATTGCAAACCTAGAAGCACCAGGGATGGGAAGAATACTAACATTTGCAGATGATATTCTTGCATATAGGCAGGGGAGAGATGGGGAGCAAACAGCCCAGGAGTTACAGGCGACAGTAGGTAAAAGTGATTGACTGGTGCACAGAAATGAGTGCTGTCATCCACCCGGAAAAGGCGGCGGTTTTGTGGTGCTCTCTGGACAACAGGATTGTAAGAGCTAATGTCCCAAGCCTCGCGATAGATGGTAGAAATGTCAGCAGAGAGAACAAACTGAAGTATCTGGGGATCACATTTGACAGGAGCCTATCCTTCAGGGACCATGTGGAGACGGTTGTGACAGGATCTCAAGAGGGACTCGGTGTACTTGAGACTATGGCTGCAGTGGACACAGAGCAGAGAATGCTTTTCACACTATGCCAGCACTTGATCCTCTCAGTAATTGATTATGGATTAGGTCTGCTCACTATCTCAGAGAGTCAGCTGGTGAAGTTAGAGCGCATACAGAACGAAGCTATGCGGGTCATTCTGGGATGCACTAGAGACACCCCAGTAGTGTGTATGCGTTACATCCTTGGTCTGCCGACTGTTGCTGCTAGGCTCAAGGTGATGCAGGCGAAGGCATACCTCAGAGTAGCTGCAGACACAGACCACCCGCTGCATGAGGCGCTGGACGCAGTTAAGGGTCAACGACTGATGGGAGGGAAATCATGGATGGCTCAGGCAGAGGATACGATCAGACAGGTGTGCCCCCTGGAGAACATTAGGCGTGGAGAGGAGTGGGTCAGAGTGCCAGCGGAGCAGTCAGACTTGTGCAGAGTTATAATCACATTAAGCCGGGAGTGCAGGGAGTGGCCAGCAGGGGCTACGGAAGTGGAAATCCAGCAACTAATTCAGGACAATGCTCACTCGAGTGATGTGATTATCTACACAGATGGTTCGGTGTCAAGAGGTGAGAGACGTGGCTGGGGGTTCAAAGCTAATGGTCGATGTTTGGGGCAGGAGAGCCTGGCATATGATACCACAGCATCCAGCTTGAGAATGGAGGTGGAGGCAGTCACTGCGGCTCTCTGCTGGATGGAGAATACGACACGCACACACACATCGTGATTGTAACTGACTCAGAAAGCATGCTGACGAGGGTGAGGACATGCAGGCTTCGTGCGGAGTGGCTTGCTTCGCTTCGGAGGTCACGGGTGACAAGCATCGCCTGGATCTTTTCTCCGGGGCATGCCGGTGCTGGGAAATGAACAAGCGGACAGATTGGCTGGCTCTGCAGAACTTGGTGGAGCATTGATACATGACAAGGCAGATGTGGTTGCGGCCTTGTGGGAGCACGCGCACACCTCGGAGGAGCAAATGGATTACCATGGTCGGTACTTCAATTTTAATTCACCGCAAACAAAGGGAATTCCAGGGCACACGTCATATCCTGGAGTCCCCTTATTCGCGCTGTATCTCGGTGTGCAATGTAGTCGGTGTGCAAATGGTTTAGTTATGTGAGTTGACCTGAATATTTCAGTGGTTGTATACTCTTGTGCACACTTAGGGGCTGTTATTGTGTGCTAATTTGTGACCCTGAAAAGGGCCCGTTATGGCATTCTTCTAGTGGCCCTGAAAAGGACCCATTGCTGGAACCCTAACGCCATGACACGCACTGAAAAAAAAACTTTAATTGAACGGAGCTCCCCCGCCAGTGCTATATATAGCTGCTAAAGCTAAATATAGCCTCGTGACGTCTGTTGCGGTGAATTAAAATTGAAGTACCCCATGGTCTAGCAAGAATGAGACAGCGAGGAGTGACGAGAGGATCTGGCCGACGCTCAACGGAAAGGCGAGACGGACTCATAATCAGATTGCTACTGGTACTATTAGTGTTGGAACTCTTCGCTGGCTACTGAGGATGGGGACGAAGCACTTATGGGAATGCCCCGAATGCTATGATGTCGATTCCTAAATCAATCAATCAATCTTCCGCATAGTGGCAGGCGATGAATCATGGTTAACCACTTTGAGCCAAGCAGCAAAAGAGAGAGCATGCAAAGGAAGCATGCTGGATCACCGAAAGCCAAAATATTCAAGTTACAGATTTCCGCTGGTAAGGTTATGCTGAGCGCATTTTTCGACCATGAAGGGCTATTGTTGGCCGACTTTAAAAAACCTCGTGTCAACATCAACTCTACCCACTACTTGCAAATACTAGACAAGCTGCAAAAAGCCATCAAGAATAAACGACCCGGCATGCTTTCTCGCGGCGTGATTTTGTTGCACAATAATGCTCGTCTGCATGTCGCAAAGATTGTGCAGGAAGCATTAGCAGGGAAGAGGTGGGAAATTCTGCAACATCCAGCCTATAGCCCTGATTTATCACCATGTGATTTTCATTTGTTCAGACCCCTAAAAATAGCTCTCAAGGGGCAACGATTTCACACAGATGCAGACGTAATGCACGCGGTAAACACTTGGTTAGTGAGCAACCACACCCCTTTTTTGCGGACAGCATTCGCCGCCTACCTAAGCAATGGGATGCTTGCCTGAATGCCTACAGCGACTTCCTCTGACCAACCCATGGTGCATAATTCAATCTTCTTCTTCTTCGTTCATCCCGAGTTTTTTTTTTTCGGATGTGATTGCGTTGTGCCTGTTTACAGCAGAGCTGCGTTCTTGCGCCGTTAGGCCGACACATCCGACTTCTGCGGGCATTTGTTGACCGGGTTAACCTTCCCGGGCATAATTCAATCAAAATGAATGATTTGTTTAATTCTACCACACCTGTTAATGTTTCTTTCATGCTTTTGTAATAAAGCCTTTGGAACGGGTTTCAAATGAACGCCCTTAATAATAATGAAGGACCATCAATTCTGAAGATGGAGTGGGTTCAGAATGCTGTTAATCATATGAAAACGGTCAAGACTCCCGGTTCAGACAAAATCACAACAGAAATTATCAATGTGTTAGAAATATATAGAATAGGCCAGGTCACCAGACTGCTGAACACATATATGATACTGGAGAAATACTTCCTGAATTATGTAATTGTATATTTACTGCAATCCCAAAGAAATCAGGAGCCTTGGAATGTGATCAACATCAAACAATTAGTATAATGAGCCACATCACAAAAATTTTGCTATGAATTATCATGCAAAGAGATAGGAAGAAAATACAACCTGAAATAGAACAATGTCGGTTTGTAGAAGGCAATGGTACAGTAAATGCCGTGTATATGCTGCATACATTAATTGAACGTTCTATAAAAGTAAACAAAGACTTACATCTTTGCTTTAATGACTACATGAAGGATAAAACAGTTGTAAAAAACATATATTGGAAACAAGCTGCCCTAAGAATTGATAATAAAGTAGGTCAATATCAGCCTATTAAGAGAGGTGGGAGACAGGGATGTGTAATGTCCCCAGATCTTTTTCCCTTCTACAGTGAAAATATTTTCAGAAATGTAGAAAATTTGAAAGGAATCATCATTAAGGGACATAACATTAATAATATTAGATATGAGGATGATACAGTATTGATTGCAGACAATGAGCAGGATCTGCAACATTTAGTAGATGTGGTTGTTGCACATACTGAATAACTAGGGTTAGAATTAAATTGTAAGAAGACACAGATTATGGTCGTCACTAAGAAGAAGGAAATAAAACAATGTAATATAAAAATAAATGGGAATATTCTTAACCAAGTGAATCAGTACAATTATCTCGAAACAGTCATAACATCTGACAGGAGATGCCTTGAAGAGATTAGAAGAATAGTCATGGCATAAAGGTAGCCTTTAGCAAGATGGAAAACATACTGACCAATAAAAAAGATTTGCAATAAGAAAGTCTTGAGGTGCTACTTAGAACCTGTACTGTTGTATGGTTGTGAAACGAGGACAATGAGCAGGCAAGCTGAAAAACACCTGATGGTTGTGGAAATGTGGTTTCTGAGGAAAATGCAAAGAATACCATGGGCAGACAGAAAAACAAATGACCAAGCCCTACAAGAAACAAATGAAAATCGTAAACTGCTTACAGAAATTAGATGTAGACTGTCAACATTTTTTGGTCACGTTATGAGAAGAAATAGAACTTGGTGACAACTGGTAAGATCGAGGGGAAGAGAACAAGGGGAAGGCAGAGAAGTAAATACTTGGATGGCTTGGCCTCGTGGTATGGTCGAGACAAGAACAATAAGCTGATCCACGACTCTGGTGATCGAGCGAGATGGTGAAACATGGCCACCCACGCTTATCTGCATGCCACATGAGAATGAGAATGGAAAGATGAAAATGTTTATATGCTGTGTTTTGTTTGCTGATGAACAGAGTCGTCGCAACGTCCTGTTTTCTGTAAAGCTGCATTACTTTGTGTTATTGTATATTGTTTACGTATAAACGAAATGCAGTTTCTTCTTCGTGTATTCTCTTCACGAATAGATCCAAAGGCAGCAGCAGTCAACATAACTTGTGGACATTTCCAGAAAGCTGGCATCCGTATCATACAGCACGCCTCCAAAAGTGGCACGTGAAACGATTTTCAATGGCATGCTGACGGAATTGAAATAGAGTATATGATCTCATAAGAAATTGCATTTTTAAATTACATCATCGTCATCTCCAACTTTTGCCGTCATGCGTCGCGGGGAGGAATAATTGGCACTCTCAAGCCTGATTAGTGGCACTGGATAGTTTCATTCCGTGGGACTGTACAATGTCTTTGATCTCGACGGTTAATTTTCTTCTTGGACAATCTCTTGCTTTCGTAGCAGATCTTCTTTAATGCACCACCAGTGCTGGTAGTTGGTGTCGCATTTTAACGAGATAGCAAAAACATTTGATCTTCTTTCAATATATGCCACACAATGTACCGAAATAAGCAACACATAGCAAATAAAAATAGTTGTATCACACCGCCAAACACCGGTACTAGAGTTTTTGTAATTTTTTTTATTGCAATTTCAGAAATACCACACAACTAATATAAACTGGTTGTACACAATCGTAACTGAACAGCTACACCCTCTTTCATTAGTATGCTAGTGCAGTGGCTTTTCCTTTTCATACCTGCCCTATATATACAAATTAATACTCTGGAGTGAATGTGTTTTGAAATTCGTTTGTCACTAAGCAGTTATACAACAGAAATGAAACCCAAAATGTCTCCCATTTTAACATGTTTCGCCCAGATAAATAATTTCCACAAACAACAATTCTATGCAACTATATCTCCAACCGCATCTTCCATGACATACCAACACCCTTTGCTGGCCAAACATCAAATACAAATTAGTGCTACTGCTGAATTCATCAGCAAACACCAAGAACTTCCGTCTACCCAACAATCAGTTCTGCCAAAGTACACCGGGCAATGATGAACTTATAATTTCATCATTTCAGTCCTGGCAATGCTGAGCTTGCCAGCAGAACTCCCAGACTCCAGTTTATACATGTTCGCTGGAGCACAACTGGTAATGCTAAATTGCCAGGCTAAGACATTTTCACCGGTGCACACTTGACAACACTGAGCTCAAAGACTCCGCCAATCCAGACATTTTTTCTGGAATACACCTGGCAATACTGAACTTGTCAGCTGAGGACTCCTACAGTCATGACATACCTGGCAATGCCAAACTCACCAGCAGAAGTCAAAGACCCCCTCAGTCAAGACATATTCACTGGAGCATGACTAGTAAGCTGAACTCACCAGTAGGATTCAAGACTCCTTCATTCAAGACATTTTCACTGGAGCATGGTGAGCAATGCTGAACTTGCCAGGTCAAGATGCTTTGTCAAACCATTCCTGGCAACGTCAAACTCACCAGCAAATGTAAATAACTCCTTCAGTCAAGACACTTTCCCTGGAACATACAGACCCCTCATCAGTCAGGCATTTTTGGCAATGCCAAACTGGTCAGCACAACTCAAAGACGCCGACAGTCAAGACATTTTCGCTGGAATACACTGGCAATGCTGAAGTGGTCAGCGACCTCCAGGCGAGACATTTTCACTGGAGTAAAACTGGCAATGCTAAACTCACCAGCTCAAAACTCCTTCAGTCAAGACATTTTCACTGGAGCTCACTCGCTCGCAGAACTCCCCCAGTCACGACATTTTTGGCAATGCTGAACTAGCCAGCAGAATTCACATTTTTGCTGGAACACATCTGGCAATGCTGCCTTGCCCCATGATCACAACATTCGCCTCAACCCACCAACAACCATTTCTCCCCACAGTACACTGTCACCGAAAGGATGATAATGATGATGATCTGTACACTGTACACAACTGTATAGCTTCCACCTAGTCTACCACCTTTAACCAGCTCACATCCGTAGCAAACATTATTTGTTTCATGAATGCATTCAATCTGCCCTTCACATGTATATTTTGTGAACCACCCACTTGTCTAAAGTGCAGTGGTTTCATCATCTCATACACTCAGTGAATCAAAGCACACAGTGACCAATACCTAGATATAAGTAGTTACACTCCTCCTGTCCCACCTTCCACCCCATTTGGTTCTTTTTCGGCTTTTCCTACCAATTCCTTCCTAGCACCTTCCATGACAAGCTACAGGCCAGTTTTTCGCAGAAACCACAGCAATCAAAAAACCAGAGCACACGATTATCAGAAAGAAATTCCACAGATGATGGCAGTTGCTTCATGGACTACCACGGCTCTCCATTGAGATACCACTCCGACATCTCCCCCCACCTGTATCTCCAAACAGACATCACTCCCACATTTGGCACCACTCACATCTGCTCCCATGACAGTGAGTAATAATTCACTTCGATTCTTCCCAGACGCAGTCATCCACCCACAACAACACCTGGCTGTGAATATGTAATGCTGCCCTTGCCAATCATGCCTACACACGCTGCCCTGTCACGCCTACAGATGTAACCGCCTACACACATGGCACTATGTGACCACGCCTACAAATGTAACTGCCCACACATGTGGTACTCTGACCACACTTACAGATGTAACCCTTCACATACATGGCACTCTGTGACCACTTACAGATGGAACCACCTACACACGTGGCAGTCAGTGATCACGCCTACAGATGTAAACATCTACACACATGGCATTGTCACACCTACAGATGTATCCGCCTACACACTCCTCTTTGTGATCATGTTTAACCACCAACAAATGCTGCCCTGAGCAATCGTGTGTAATCGCCTACACACCCTCCTCTGCGATAATGCCTACACTTGCAACAGCCTACACACACTGCCCTCTGCAACCACGCCTACGCTTGTAACCACCAACACACACACCACGGTCAGAATAATCTACTAGCGTTTCAAATGCTCAACACCGGTTAGGCGGTTACACAATACCTTACAACTTCCGTGAATACACCTATGCAAGGTTTTCAAACAAGAACTGGTCACCTCAACTGCACACAAAATACCTCCATTTCAAATTACAGGATACATCTGTTTATAAAAAGACAATTCTAACAACCCTCATGATCAGTGTAACATTTCATTGATAAAACAGTGATGTATGAACTTTAATATAATCAAGAGCACTGGGCACTAATATATAAAATAAAAAAAGTCCCACATAATCCTCAACTCGGCAACTGCCAAAAATCCACGATAACACAAGATAAGAAATACAACTGGGTATCGCAGCACAAATACAGCAACGTCAAACAAAATACACGGGATTATTCTGTTAACTTGTACTATTTGTTTCCCTACTAGGGAAATTTATGGACATCCAAAATAGCAAGTATTCAATTGTCGTAAAATCAGCACGGCTGTATGGACCAGAAACATGGAAAGTGACAGAAATATTACCAATAAATTACAAGCATACATGAACAGCTGCCTGTAAATAAAAGAAGGACTACAAAGGTTAGTTAGTGATCTGTTGGTGTAGCATCCTTGCACTCTGGACAAGTCCATAGGTGCTCAGACCCTCCCCCAACATATGCATCAGCATCTGGCAGCTAATAGTGTCAGTTCTGTGTTGGTTGATGAGGCCCCTCATTCTCCCAATGTAACTCGTGTATCTGGCTGTGCCAATTCTTACTCCCGAGTCTCTCATTCTAGACAACGATGTGGATTTATTGGCATCAAAGTCCTCCGCTCTCGACATCTCTCTAAGGGCATTAATAACATCGGCATGATCCACGGGCTGGCCCTCTGCAAGGGGTACAGAGCCAGCAAGTTTATCAGCTCGACCATTTCCCTCAACTCCCGCATGTCCAATAGAGTGACAACTCCAATGTTGAGACCTTGAGTTAAGAACTGGACATGTTGAAGTGTATAAGGAGGTGAGAAGATGTTGGCAGTGTAGAACACACATTGAAAAAAACTAGTGAGTAGTTACACTTTCTCTGGAACCAGCAGAAAGAATGTATGACTCACGGCTGAGCAATATAGGCTGGCAGTGTACAGGACACACAATGAGCAGTTAGATTATACTTTCTCTGTCACCTACACAGAATAGGCTAAGGCTTACATGAGCAATACAGTCAAGGTCAGGTCTCACACTGGAGTCAAGGACAAAGAAATCAGTTGCCGTATTTGTTCTGGATCCCACATCTCTGGTTAAACAACACGTCATTTAACTGTCACACATTCTCCACTGCTTACGTTACAAACATCTGACAACCCATGCCACCAATCAACAACAGTTAGAGCTATCTGATTATTAATAATTTAAGGGGAAGCTACAATTGAGAGGTTACGGTGTTAGCCTATTATAAAGGCACAAGGTTGTGAATTTTTCCAAGAACTATTAGTAGCTAATAATATCACACACCCCCTTGATCTCTTGGGTAGTGAGACCAGGTACCTAACCTTCACGGACATGGGTGAAAAACAAGAGGTCCTGTGTTCAAGTTACAAATCCCACGACAGTTGGATGTTGCAAAGAGCAGGCCATAAGACTGCAGAACTGGTAAAACTGTTAGCACAGAAAACCCACCCACTGGTAGAGACAGCCCACTACCTTGGATGGAACCAGGTTTAAACAATTAGTTGCATATCCTTAACAAGACACCACAATCAACCCCAGCATTTCATGGCAAGTTTACTTCAGTAGTTTGCCATTGCTTTCTGAATGACCGGCACTCATACCTTTGTATGGAAACTAACACAAGGCAGCCTGTTTCCAAATTGCCCACAGCTGTGTTTT
The DNA here is from genome assembly GCA_963921405.1 of Cepaea hortensis. Classification (NCBI taxonomy): domain Eukaryota; kingdom Metazoa; phylum Mollusca; class Gastropoda; order Stylommatophora; family Helicidae; genus Cepaea; species Cepaea hortensis. The sequence goes on from OY992876.1 coordinate 236,113,745, forward strand.
GAACATGGAATTGCATTTGTAACCCCTTGGCCTGTCTCGAGGAAGAAAATCGTTTTTAAATGCATGCCAAAGTCGGACAGGTGTATAACTAGGCATGATGCATTTCCCTAGAAAGAGGAATGAAGAGAAGAAGATATAATGTTCCCTATCTTTTAAAGTGATCCAGTTACAAAAGCTAATCATTCACTATTTATTTCATTTCACTTGTCATCTTCTCAAGTAACATGGCTCGCTTCTTATGTCTGTATGATTTACAAATGAAAGCATACACATTTGCCATCATTGAAGTTTTTATAAACGCACAACAGGTTGCATCAAACTTGAAACAACATCTCAGTTACGCCTCGGAAAACTTCCAGAATTAAACCTAACTTTAAATACGGCAGGGAGCACACACTTTGCTCATCACAAACACAAAATGATAACATTTCATCATGGATGAAACAATCTAGCTTCAGTTAAACAAACCAAATACACAATTAATAAAACTGATATCAACCTCATATGAGAAAGTTAGATACAAAACTTCCTACTGAACTCATTAAAAAAAAATTAATTAGTAAAGCCTGCGAGCAAAAGAATGAAAGAAAAAGTCGTCCACAATCAACTTCAAACCTGTCAAAGTCACAATGACAAAGTAAATGTAGAAAAATAAAACAACTTGTTTTTTCTGACAATGCCAGTAAAGTCAAAACAGCTGTTAATTCAACCGCTTAATTTCACGGGAGAAAAAAAAATTCAGTCTTTTAAACGCTGGCCAACTCTAACACGGAGAAAATAATATTCAGCGTAAAATAATTAAGTTAAAAAACAAAACACTGCTTAACGTTGAAGGGCATGAAAATAACTATAACTCGAGTTCAGTTACACGAACACATCAAACACACTGATTCTTACAGAACATACAACTACCCAGTGTAGCTACCGTCCAACTACCCAACCACATGCTTGCCATACATATCACCATTTCATGTGTCAGTTCCATCCTGACCCAGCCTTGGCAGGCATCGAACTCCAGCTGGGCACCTGACTTGTGGCCACAGTGTGCGGAACGGGTGGCATCTCTGCCGTCTGGCTGCCCCAGCCCAGAAAATTGCTGTTGGCCCCGCTGCCTCCAGCCACCACAGCCCCGTTGGAGGTGCCCATGGGTGCCGGGGCGTAAGACGTGCTGATGCTATGAGGCGCAGCGGTAGTGGTGGCCACCACCATGGGGTCTCCATTGGTAGTGGCAGGTCCAGTCTGATGGGTCAGCCCAAGCGGCCCCCAGCCAGTTTGACTGCTGAGAACTGCCTGCGCCGCAGCCAGCATGGCATGATTGAGCTGTAGAGTAGGAAAACACAAAGGGCTAGAGACACGAGACGACCTGCTGCAAGCTACAACACTCCCGACACATTCACCGCATAGATCTTTTACTCAGAGAGCTTCACGGTGATTCACCAGCCATACAACCACAATACGGTGATACCCAGAAGCTGCAGAGTGAAAAATATCTATGCAGTTTTTCATACAAATAAACTAAACTCGGACATTTCACACCAATGCTAATAGAGATGTAGTAAAGCTTCCACATGCCTGAAGGATAGGAAAGCTGCCAGTCCAGACAATATCACAGCAGGGACTTAAAATTAATCAAAAAAACATCAAATTAATTGCTGCACAAATTATTTAGCACAGTTGAGAAGATGAAAAAAATTACAGCAGACTGGAGTGAAGGATATCTAGCGAAGCTTCCAAAGAAAGGGTACCTACAGCAGTGTAACAATTATAGAGTAATAATGAACCATGTTCAACTTTTCCATTTAAATTATTATTCTGATGCATGTTTCAAATAAATTGGACTGTCAGAGCCATTAACAAATTCCTGGAAATGCTAATGAAAGTAGAACATTATATACAAATTCAAGGGGGCGACAGACACTGTTCTTTAGTCATGTGATGAGAGGAGAGCACTGGAAAACTGCAGCGACTAGAGAGATCAGCAGTAGAAGATACAGGTGCAGGCAGAAAGACATGATGCTGGACAGGCTGAGCTGGTGGCATGGAGGAATATCATCAACAGTTTTGATACAAAACATGTATGAATGCCTACACCAGGACACATGATAATGATGAACACTTATAGGTAATGAATTCTTTGAGAAGTGAATCGAGAATTTTATGTAGTAAGAAGGACAGAAAGTGAGTAGGGTGGCACAATAGGAACACTATTGTGTTAAAGCCAGACATTCTAGCAAAGAGGACAGTATACCAGGGAGAAGTATGGGAAAAAACAGCTGAAGAAAGAGAAGTACGGACAAAACAGCCGAAGAAAGAGAAGTACGGACAAGACAGCTGAGGAAAGAGAAGTACAGACAAGACAGATGAAGAAAGAGAAGTACGGACAAGACAGCTGAGGAATGAGAAGTACGGACAAGACAGCTGAGGAAAGAGAAGTACGGACAAGACAGCTGAGGAAAGAGAAGTACGGACAAGACAGCTGAGGAAAGAGAAGTACGGACAAGACAGCTGAGGAAAGAGAAGTACGGACAAGACAGCTGAGGAAAGAGAAGTACGGACAAGACAGCTGAGGAAAGAGAAGTACGGACAAGACAGCTGAGGAAAGGGAAGTACGGACAAGACAGCTGAGGAAAGGGAAGTACAGACAAGACAGCTGAAGAAAGGGAAGTACGGACAAGACAGCTGAGGTAAGAGAAGTACGGACAAGACAGCTGAGGAAAGAGAAGTACGGACAAGACAGCTGAGGAAAGAGAAGTACGGACAAGACAGCTGAAGAAAGGGAAGTACGGATAAGACAGCTGAAGAAAGAGAAGTACGGACAAGACAGCTGAAGAAAGAGAAGTATGGACAAGACAGCTGAAGAAAGAGAAGTACGGACAAGACAGCTGAATAAAGAGAAGTACGGACAAGACAGCTGAAGAAAGAGAAGTACGAACAAGACAGCTGAAGAAAGGGAAGTGTGGACAAGAACAGTTGAAGAAAGAGGAAATTAACGGCAGGACAAGATCAGATGAACGAGAGGCCAGCAGCAGTTGACAGCCTAAACAAATCAGTTACCTGTAGAGCACCCAGTCCTAAGTTACCGATGCCAAGGTTGCCTAGTGCTGGTGTCACGGCCATGTTACTGGTGGCGTGGCCTGGGTTGCCACCCCTTCCTGGACCCCAGGATCCCTGGTAGGGTATATGGCCGTGGTTTGGTACCATCCGTCGATCAATCCTGGCAGGCAACAAACGGAAAGCTTGAGTGGTAAAACGGCATCTGTGCACAATGTGTGTGTGTGTAAGAGAGAGAGAGAGAGAGAGAGAGAGAGAGAGAGAGAGAGAGAGAGAGAGAGAGAGAGAGAGAGAGAGAGAGAGAGAGAGAGAGAAAGAAAGAGAGAGAGAGAGAGAGAGAAAGAGAGAGAGAGACAAATTCACCACTATCCCAGAGAGAGAGAGAGAGAGAGAGAGAGAGAGAGAGAGAGAGAGAGAGAGAGAGAGAGAGAGAGAGAGAGAGAGAGAGAGAGAGAGAAATTCACCACTATCCCAGAAGGCTGGCTATGTGATCTCACAACACAAGAAGCCAGGAGGCTGTCAATATCTGTCACATGCAACAATTCCCTACCACATGCTGGAATTCTTCTTCTTCTGCGTTTATCTGGAGTGTTTTTTTCCCCAGACCTTAATTGCAGTGTGTCTCGTTATGCACCCTTGGGCCAAAACCCTTAGGCCAACACATCCGACTTTAGCGTGCATTTTTTAATCAGGTTAGCATTCCTGGGGGACTCTCACTGTTGTGGTGCCATCCATGGGCATTCCCCGCCATCCAAGGAGGCTTCCATAATTGCAGAGCCGACGCATAGAGCACTGGTACTGGGCTCACCCAAGGAATCACATCTTGCATATGGCTGCTTTAATTCCTCACTTCCATCTATTGGGCATCTCGTTCACGACATGCCGCTCACCACACAAACCAGGAACGGTAATTCTGCAGACAATATCCACTCAGCGAGCTTTAGGTTCGGATGAGTGCTGAACGCTGTGCCTGGAAGACAAGATATTCAGAGCTGTTCTGAGCACGAAGGACATTTCACTTGGACGTTTTTGCGTTGTGCCAATTTTTATTTGCAACCTTTAGGCCGGCATATCCGACCTCTACGGGCATTTTTACGGGTTTACCTTCCCAGGGTCTCGAGGGACATTAGACTCTTACTGTTGTGGTGTCATCCACATCTCAGCTGGTCAAGTTAGAATGGACAAAGACATCACGGTCAACCCTCAAGGGAAGGCAGGGGCATTCCCCGCCATCCAAGGAGGCTTCCATAACTGCAGAGCCGGCACATAGCACTCTGAGACTGGGCTTACTCAAGGAATTGCAATGTCCTGCTCATGGCTGCTTTAATTCCTCACTTCCATGTATTAAGTATCTCGTTCGCCACTGGCCGCTCCCCACACAAACCAGGAATGGTCAGTCTGCAGATGACATCCTCTCAGCAAGCTTTCGCTTCGGACTTCTGCGTAATGGATTCGCTAGCCAAGCATTTCATTTCGTATTGAGACATTTTACCACCTTTGTTTGCAGACGACATCCACTCAGCAAGATTTCACTTCGGACTTCCACGCAATGGATTCGTTAGCCAAGCGTTCCATTCCGTGTTAATGAGATGTTTTTCCACCTTTGACTACGCTCACTCAATGAGTTTAGAGACTTGCATCGTAACCATTACGTGTGTTAGTAACTCTCACGAGGTAGGCTGCATGTGCTGCCAGCTCAGCATCTTACCTCCATGCAGCAGAGAGCAAGTAACGGCCAGGCCCTCTCATCCGGGGGATCCTTCATATCCCTCGGCTGAGAGCCGTAGAACAGGTGTCTGAACCAAGCATGTAGCAGGCTCAGCATCTCACCTCCATTTTGCAGTGGGTGAGTATCGGCCTGGCGCTCACATACGGGGGATATTGACTGGCGTTCAGCCATATCTCTCAGCTGAGAGCCGTAGAATATGTGTGTCCGTCCCCAGTCTACCTGCAAGGCAGCAGGTGTGTGTGTCTCTTGGTCTGGTCCTTATCCCTTGACCTGTCCAACATGGATAACTCTAGAGACATAATGTTGGCAGAATTCAGTGAAAATACAAGAAGACATAATGTTGGCAGAATTCAGTGAAAATACAAGAAGGCACAGTGTAGGATAAATTCAGTGAAAATACAAGAAGGCATTGTGTAGGATAAATTCAGTGAAAATACAAGAAGGCATAGTGTAGGATAAATTCAGTGAAAATACAAGAAGGCATAGTGTAGGATAAATTCAGTGAAAATACAAGAAGGCATAGTGTAGGATAAATTCAGTGAAAATACAAGAAGGCATAGTGTAGGATAAATTCAGTGAAAATACAAGAAGGCACAGTGTAGGATAAATTCAGTGAAAATACAAGAAGGCATTGTGTAGGATAAATTCAGTGAAAATACAAGAAGGCATAGTGTAGGATAAATTCAGTGAAAATACAAGAAGGCACAGTGTAGGCAGAATTCAGTGAAAATACAAGAAGGCATAGTGTAGGATAAATTCAGTGAAAATACAAGGTGTGTAGGATGAACTCAGTGAAAATACAAGAAAGCATAGGATGAATTCAGTGACTGTCATGCTAACTAAACATGACAAATGTCCTGCAATCTGAACATGACAAAATGTCCTGCCATCTGAACATGACCAAATGTCTTGCCAACTAAACAAGACAAATGTCCTAACCGAACAGGACAAATGCTCTACTACTCACTTGTCATTTGCTTTCGGGGCCGCACTGCTTATATGTACGCTAGCCCCCTTGATGATGTGATCTTCCCCACACAGCGATTGTGCAGTCTCGGAATCGGCGAAGCTGACGAAGGCAAAGGCGCGGAAAGGCTTGGGGATGAACACATCTACAACCTCGCCAAACTTGTTGAAGTAATTTCTGAGGTCGTCGGCAGTCATTTCCTCGGTACACCGGCCCACAAACACCTTGCGGTTCATCATATTCTGTACGCCTTCCTGCCAAAGACACAACAGTTGCAGATGTATACAAGGGGCACACACAAATATCCAGAAGCAAACAAACATGGGATTTAGCTTGTAAATTATTTCCCATCTGACAACACTATATAATTAACGGGTTGCCAAACCCTTTTTATCCCAGCAACCCACTGTTTATGAATGGCTATACTTCATACTATAGTGGTCAATGTGCTTGCCTGCCATGACAGTGTAACCAGTTCAATCCATAGCAGAGCCCCCCCCCCCCCCCCCCACCCCAAGTAGGCCAACACACTCTCATTAGAACTGATTTTTTTTTGGGGCACTTGCTCACTTTAAACTCAAGAGCAGTCTGAATTTTGCATGTAGGCTAGCTTTCCCTATTAACAGTGTCCCTGGTTCCAAATGTTGCTGTTGTGTAGCCGGGGCGCAGAGTTAGGGTGAGCGCCCAACCTTGCATAAATACCTCAATGGCTCGTGCATTCATCACCTATGCAGCAAATGTCCAACTCCTGGCCTTCACGTGGCAGAGAAGGGACGGCGGTGAGTCTCTGGCGCAGAAAAATAACCAGCACGCTCTAGATGTGTATGCACGTACATGCATGCGCAGACGTGTGTGCGCGCCTACACATCTAAACTTGAGTAAGAATAATGCACTGGAATGCGGAGGGAGTCAGCAAAAAAAAACCAAAAAAAAAAACCCAACAAACTAGAAAACATCCTGGACCAAGAAAAAGTAAGCGTGTTGCTTGCAAGACACTCACCTCAATGAAAATATAGCCTTTAAAATCAGAGGCTACTAGTTATACCAATCTGACCGAAAGGACAAGCGAAAAGGTGGGATACTGACCCTTGTAAAAAATATCACTGCTTCCCAAATTGAAGTTTACATGGAAGGGGCTGAGTATCAGACACTTAACTTAAGACAGGCAATACAGACCTACATCTGATCAATTACTACTGTCCAAGTGACCGCCCACAGCCACTGGACACACTACCATTAAAAGACAAAATGATTGTGTGTGGTAATTTCAACAGCCATTCGCAGAGCTGGGGCTATGATCACATGGACCATCGAGGAGAGAGACTGGAAGACTGGCAGGATGAGAATAGATTCATCTTGATTAACAAGCCGTCCGACCCACATACTTTCTATTCAAGATCATGGCACACTACAACTACACCTGACCTGGCGTTTCATTCACCAGACCTGGAGTGGAATATTACACGAATTGTTGGGAAACAACTTGTGGCAGTGACCATCAGCCAGTCTTTCTAACTGTAGAAAATGAGCTTGTAAGTGAAAGCAGCACCCTCTCGAGGTGGAACTACAAGAAAGCAGACTGGGCAATGTACAAGCATTGCATCAGCATACTGGTTAGAAACCTGAACACTGAGAAAGACATAAATAAAGTAATTGAAGAATTTTGGAAATGCATACTACAGGCAGCACGAGAAACAGTACCAAGAGGAGCCCGTAAACGTTATAAACCCTACTGGTGTAGTGAACTGGAACAGTTGCATAATGATATGGAAGTGTGTAGAAAGCAAGCAGAAGCCAAACCCAGACAAGAGCACCACAATAAATACCAGCACGCAAAAGCCAAATTTCAAAGGGCCAGCTGTAGCTAGACGGAAAAGCTGGCAGGAGAAAACTTTGAAAGCACTGAACTTTGAAAGAGACACAAGGAAGATGTGGAAGCTAATAAAACACTTAACGATGAGGGCATAGAGAGAAACTCAAAAATTGCACTACATAAAGTCAGAAACATCTTAACAGGAAAGCAAGCAGCTGACCATTTTGTGGACTCATTCACACAAGATAACAATATCAAAATTAGTCCAGAGAAACAACAAGAGATTCAAGAGAGATGGCAACATATAGGACAGAATTAAATACTACATGAGGTTCTGGAGGCACCCATCACAATCAGCGAACTGGAGCTGGCCATATCAAAATTGAAAATGAAAAAGTCACCAGGAGCTGAAGGTATCTCCAATTAAATGATCAGGAACCTAGGAACAGAGGCCAAAGCAAAGCTGTTGCAGTTCTTCAATAATAACTGGACCTTGGCAGTGTTCCACAAGCCTGGAAAGAAGCAATCATGATACACCTCCTAATATCAGGGAAAGATAGTTCCATTGCCTCTAGCTACAGACTAATTAGCCTCACCAGCTGTCTCTGCAAAACAATGGAGCGCATCATCAATCACAGACTGCAGTGGTACATTGAAAGTGAAAACATCCTTGTGCCATAGCAGGCTGGCTTTAGGCAGTGCTACTCTATGGAAGATCAGACAACCTACCTCTCTCAAGAAATTGAGGATGCATTCCAAGAGAAGAAGCTGGTGCTTGAAGCATGGATAGATCTGAAGAAAGCCTTTGACAAAGTCTGGAAAGTAGGTCTGATGAAGAAACTGACAAACTGTAAAGTCAATGGAAGAATGTACAAATGGGTGAAAGCATACTTGCACAACAGAAGAGCCCGAGTACAGATAGACGGACTCAAGAGCAAGAAAGTACTACTATGTCACGGTGTTCCCCAGTCTTGTCCCCCATACTTTTTTCTAATCTTCATCAATGATCTTGTTGCTAATCTACCACATGGAATTAAAGCGATAATGTACGCTGATAACCTGGTTCTATGGAGCACAAATGAACATGCATTAGTGGCCACCAGATCACTACAAAGAGCTGTAGATACATTTGTTGCATGGGCAAATAGATTGTGTGTCAGCATAAACACAAGTGCAGCACCACTCTATTTACCCTCTCTCCAAAACAAAAGGCAGGGATAATCCAGATAAATGGAACACCCCTAAGAGAAGATAAAGAACCAACATACCATGGAGTAACATTTGATGACAGACTGACATGGAGAAAGCACATCAACAAAGCAGTAACAAAAGCCAGAAGGAAAATACCCATCCTGAGAAAGCTAAGTGGAACCACATGGGGAGCCAGTGGGAAAATACTTAGCAAAGTTTATCAACAGAGCATGCGACCACACCTAGAATACAGGTCAACTGTGTGGTGTTCAGCATCAAAAACCACACTACAAGAGCTAGACAAGGTGCAAAATCAAGCACTTAGAGTCACCACAGGAGGGATGAGATCAACCCCTTCAGTGGAGATGGAGAAGTTGAGGAGGACACAAGCACTGAGAGAGCGCAGAGATACAAAAACACTAATACAAGCAGAAAAGTTCCTCAGCTTGCCAAGCCACCCTATGAAGAACGGATTTGAAAACTTAGCTATGGGGCAGTTGAAAAGAAGTAGTTTTATCCACCAGGCTAAACGACTGCAGCGAAACCACTGATCTGCCCACAGTTGGTATACCCCTAAAAACTATTCCAGAGCGAACCCCATGGAAAGATGAACTAGAATATCACTACAAACCCAGACAAAAGAGAGAGGAATATTTGACAAGGAAGAATAGAACAGTGTACAGCGCAGAACAGCGACTCTCAGCTTCCTTGATGAAGAATACCCACAGGACCTCTGGATCCAAGTCTACACAGATGGGTCAGCACAAAATTCTGTTCGAAATGGAGGAGCGGGAGTGTACATAGAATACCCAAATAATACTAGGGACACAGCCAGAGTACCGACAGGAAAGTACTGCCATAACTATGATGCTGAAATTGAGGCAATCAAGATAGCAACAGAGAAATTACTAAATACCAACCACGGTACACAACCTGTGGTGCTATTGACAGATGCAAAATCAGTACTCGAGGCGCTCCTGTCTGGGAAATTGCCAGTACTAAGGATACTACTTTCTGAACTTAGCAGTCAGCATAAGGTCACCATACAGTGGATACCATCCCACTGTGGAGTACCCGGAAACGACAGAGCTGATCAATTGGCTAAGGAAGGAGCCAAAGAGGAACAGCCTGATGTGCCCGTTACATACCACCAAAAGAAAAGAATGATCAAATCAGTCAGAAAGCCACCAAAACCTGCTCAAGATGACTACCACATTATGGACAGACCAGAACAAGTCATTATTCTGCGCCTCAGAACAGGACACAATAGATTACGCAACCACATGTATACAAAATTCAAGATTGGTGAAACAGCCATGTGTACATGTGGATTGGCGTCGCAGACAGCAGAGCACATACTCCAAGACTGCCCAAAATATAACATATCTAGGCAAACCTTCTGGCCTAGAGAGACGACAGTGGAAGATAAACTCTATGGACCGCTGAGTGAACTAAAAAAGACAGTTAAATTCATACAAGAGACAACATTGCAGTTATAGACATATTTCGAGTGAATAAATGAAGAAGAACAGTGTCCCTCACCATCAGGCGAACCCACTCCGACTTCAGAGGTATTTGCAATTTACGCCCCAAAGTCAAGGACGATGGGTCAACATTTTAGTCCAAATGAACCCCTTACCTCGACATCAGCACACCGGACGTTTAAGAACATGCTTTCTTATCCATTCGGCCATGCTGACCTACAAAATGGATAATAGACAATTAAAAGAAATTTCTGTTTTGTCTAGGAAGGAAAAATGATGAGGCTAGGGAAGGGAACTGATCATTCTGCTGCATTGGTTGTGGCCTAGATTCTGTGCTGTTAGACACATTTACCAACATTTGTTCAGGGTTTTCCAGCAAGTCCAACATTCAAGATAGTTGGAACCAACAAAATATAAGACAGAGAAGGGTGACATGGCTGAAACATTGTTCGTTTCATACTTAGTTACAGCTGAGTTTCATTGACTGAAATATGCACAAATAAGATGGCAAAAGTCCAGTATGGTGTGAAATTATGCCTAGCTTTTCCATTATAGGAAACCCATATTGCTAATTCTGCATGCTCATTGTCTACAAGTGGATTAGATGCTTCGGTTCATTATCAAAAGCTGAGGCAACGTGTGCACACTGTAAGGATTCCTCCTCAAACATCTAAGTCTTAAGTCTAGAATCTCTTATTTGCACATCTCCGAAGCATTTCTGCCTGAGTCGGACAATTGAAATAAGCAGTCATGTGACTCAGAAAAACCAAACAGTTGTAATAAATTACATCTCATACAAGATTAATCTCAGCAGCAAGAATAAGAATAACTTTGCTGAGCATCGAAAACAGAAAACATGACAAACAAGAGTATAAGATAAATATAGAAATAAGAGATAAATGTGTGGGGGGAAAAAGAAGGTTAAACGAGTAGTGCAATAAAAATTGAATTACATTCTACTAAAGATACAAAAGATATGCACAGACAAATCAGTGAGCTGACAGAGATCTGTTTATGTGCAGTTTTCTTCAATGTTTAGCCTGTGAAGAATGTCAGTATTTTCTTCTTTATTCGTGGCATTTCAGAAATTTTCTGTGACATTTAGGTACCAAACCGGAGGTCGGCATGGACGAGTGATAAGAGCGTGTGCTTTTAAACTAGCGATATCCGGGGTAGCGGGTTCAAGCCCTACACTGACGATTTCTTGTCCTTGACTTGTGGACGTAAATTACAAGTACCCCAGAAGCCGGAGTGGGTTTGCCTGAAGGCAAAAGACACTGGTAATAGCGAAAGCTAATCCTGCAAAGATCAGTCCAGGGCACTAGAAGTTGTAGCATGTGCATGGACTACACCAGTTCAAAATGAGCGAATGCAAAAAAAAAAAAAAAAAAAACCAAACTAACAATGTTGTTCTTTAGCGACTGTTAAACGTTCCATGATTCACATACATATGTTGCTGTAGGAAAGATAGACGTTTTCTCCCACTCCGTTTCCTGGTGTGTCACAGGCTCTTTATGTTGTTTACCATCTGCATTGCTAGTGCCAGTTTTCTTCTGACGTCTTTTGACCAGTCCCCATTGGTTACATTTTCTCCTGACATACTCCAGCAATTTTTACAACCCTCATGGTGAAGGGGTTACGGACGAAGTTCGTAATCCCGCATACCTGCGTTCGAAACACAGCTGTGGGTGATTTGGCAGCAGACTGCCTTACGCTGGTTTTTTGTTAAATGGTATGGGTGCCGGTTGTTCAGAAAGCAATGGCAAACTACTGAGCATAAACTTCACCAGGAATCACAAACATTCAAAAAATGCTGGGGTTAAATGCTACGATCTGTGAAGGACGCGCAACTAACTCAAAAAAGTGACATGATGTTAGCAAATTATTGAAGGACACTGCAATATACCTTTGAGTTTGGAACTCGCACATCACACCACCGTCCATCAATCATATGCCTCTGCGCCATGCATTTCACTTGGGCATCGTAGTCAGCGAAACGAACAAATCCAAAACCTTTTGACTGTCCTGATTTAAGATCTTTTTTGACCTATTGGAAGCAGATCGTAATAGGAACAGATGAACACAATAATATAGCCAAATAATAATATAGACAAATATATAGTCAATATAGCAAACACATTATGATTCATAAAACCAGCTGTTTCCCCATCCAACATTTCGGCAATTTTTATAAGCCTCAACAATGTTTGAATTATTACAGGTAATAAGAATAACAATTCTTCTTCGTCTCTCCGAGGGGAACGCATCGCAGTCGGACATGCACCTCACAAGGTCAGTGTGTGCAACCTCGGCATTCATTTTTGTATGGTCTGCTTCCTGTAGACAGATTCTATCTCCAAAACAGGCTCTATGTACCCATGGGTAAGTTTTCATTCCCAGCAATTCTACCAGGGCTGAAACCTTAAGGCCTACATGTTTCTGTATCCAACTGCTGTGTGATTTTCAACATGCACAACTTACAATTGGAACTTCCTATACATTTTTTTTAACCTTATCTGAGAAGACTTGGTATTCGTGCTCACTACCCAAGATATCAGGGGATGTGATATTACACACTAGTGATTCTTGGAAAAATTACCATGCTGAGAAAGAACATGAAACTTTATAAATGTATTCTTGGGAGCATAATCTTGTATTTAAAGAATGACAAAAAGAACTTAAAAGCTCTTGAAATGTGTGCTATGGCAGGGTACGAATTGTTAGCTGAATTAGAAAAAAAAAAAGATTGAATGAACAAGTTCAAGAGATGTAAAGACCTTTTATGCGCTCTTTCGAATGCTGTTTTAAGTTGGTATTCATTTCTCTAAGGTTATTCTTGATACCATCACTCCATCCTTTATATGATCTTCCCCTTGCTCTGTATCCATTATTTCTTCAATGTGGCTCTTTGTGGCAGATGGTGCCCAAGGCATTCTTGCGTGGTGGCCAAACTATTTAATCTGCCCTTTAATTTATCGCCACTGACCAGTGAATAAAGATGTTTGATTATTTCTCCCCAGGAAGGTTAACCCGGTCAACAAATGCCCGCAGAAGTCGGATGTGTCGGCCTAACGGCGCAAGAACGCAGCTCTGCTGTAAACAGGCACAACGCAATCACATCCAAAAAAAAACACTCCGGATGAACGAAGAAGAAGATTATTTCTCATTTCTTTTAATCTCTGCAGTTAATTATCTGCTGTAACCAAGTAGGATACAAAATAATACATTGTTTGTAAAGTCTCACTACACTTTGTATGTATAACAATTATGAAAAATGAAGTACAAATAATAAAGAATTTTCTTGGTTGTACTTTTCAAAATTGTTCTACATTCAAAGTGTAGTGTGACTTTACAAACACTGTATAATCAAAGCAATGAGCAATCCTTGATAGGTATGCATACAACATTTGCTCTTGGCAGTAATTAAGGATGAATGTCATGTGGTGACTTCCATCACAGGGGAAAGTTAAAGCTATGGTGATGTGTATACAGGGTTACCTTATATCACACCTCAGGCGAAGCAGCCTTTGTGTTGGTTTTATGAAACCCCTGCAAGACTTCTGCCACATGTCCTCGTCATACACCATGGATAAATGGTCGTATGCCATGGATAAATGGTTGCTCACCATGGATAAATTGTCGTACACCATGGATAAATGGTCATACACCATGGATCCCCGGGAAGGTTAACCCGGTCAACAAATGCCCGCAGAAGTCGGATGTGTCGGCCTGACGGCGCAAGAGCGCAGCTCTGCTGTAAACAGGTACGATGCAATCACGTCCAGAAAAAAAAACCTGGATGAACACAGAAGTACCCTAAGGATAAATGGCCATCACTTAGCCGAACTGGCAGGGATCTCAAAGAAGGTAGTGCCAACAGATGCAGTCATAAGAGACCATTCTAGCATTCATAATCCCACCCCCAAAATCATGGGTAAATGTCCACCAAAGACGTGCTCTACTAATTTGATATATAATGTCAACCGAATGTGACTCCTACTAAATGGCAGGTTCAAATGTCCATCGGATGAGAATCCTACAGTATGACAACTCGATTCAAATGTCCACCACATGTTGGCTGCTAAACGGAATGCAGTGCCATAAGAGAAACCCTTGCTTCAAATACAAGTTTCTCCCAATTGAAGGAACAACTCTGATTTTCTATCTGCTACACTGAATGCTCCACTGAAACGTGTGCCTGGAAAAGGATAATGACAGTAGGAAATTATATACAAATATAAGAATGGACAGTTCTTTGGTAATTTGATGAAAACAGCATTTTAATGACTGGAATGATCAGCAGTAGAAGAGACAGAAATGATGCTGGTGGGACTACAACAGAGGCATGGACCATCAACAGAATTAATCCTCAACACCGAGAATCAAGATCTTTGGAGATGCGTGGAACGCCTATGCCAGCTTGGAGGTCACATGATCATGAATGAGTGAATAGACAGCAGACAGAAATGATGCTGGATGGACCACAGAATTAACACCAAGGATCAAGATCTGCGTGGAATGCCTACGCCAGCTGGGAGGTCACATGATCATGAATGAATGATCAGACATCTGAGCACATACAGTTCTCCACCTACCTGAACCATAAGCAGCTCTCCAAACTGTTGGAAGTACTTCTTCAGATCATCCTCACTGCTTTTCCAAGGAAGACCAAGGACAATCAAGTCACTACACTTCTGTCGTTTTGGTGGTCTCAGAGCATGCGATGATACAGAGGCATGCGTCGAATTCTCTTTTGGTTTCTCGCCTGCAGAAAATTGTCAATAAACATTAACAAATTATCAATAAACATTTAGCACACATATAAACAAAAAAACTTAATCCCACAACAGATAATGCCATTGGGGTGGCAAGTATATTTTTAAAGTCCCAAAGTAGGAATATGCTATGGGTCTTCGAAGTGTTAAAAGTTAGTTGCGTATCCTTTACAGGATGTAGCAATCAACTCCTGCCTTTTTTGGCTGTTTGTGATCGCTTGGCAAGTTTACGTTCAGTAGTTTGCCATTGTTTTCTGAACGACCAGCACTCATACCATTTTTGTAAAAGCCAATGCAAGGCAGTTTGCTGCCATATCACCCACGGCTGTGTTTCGAATGCGAGTATGCGGGATTACGAACTGCATCCGTAAATCCTTCACCATGGAGCCAGCTCCTCTGAAGTATTAGGACCATCAAATTGTGTAGGTCTCTGAGTGCACAGAACAAGTGGCCAGCCTTTTCTTAGAGACAAATTGTGTAGGTCTCTGAGTGCACAGAATAGGTGGCCAGTCTGTCCTCCTCATAAAGACAAACTGTGGAGGTCTCTAAGTGCACAGAACAGGTGGCCAGTCCTTTCTTAGAGTCAAATTGTGTAGGTCTCTGAGTGCACTGAACAGGTGACCAGTCTTCTCTTATAGACAAATTGTGTAGGTCTCTGAGTGCACTGAACAGGTGACCAGTCTTCTCTTAGAGATAAATGTTGTAGGTCTCTGAGTGCACAGAACAGGTGGTCAGTCTTCTCTTATAGACAAATTGTGTAGGTCTCTGAGTGCACTGAACAGGTGACCAGTCTTCTCTTAGAGATAAATGTTGTAGGTCTCTGAGTGGACAGAACAGGTGGCCAGTCTTTTCTTAGAGACAAATTGTGTAGGTCTCTGAGTGCACAGAACAAGTGGCCAGTCTGTCCTCATAAAGACAAATTGTGTAAATCCCTGAGTGCACAGAACAAGTGACCAGTCTTCTCTTAGAGAAATTGTGTAGGCCTCCGAGTGCACAGAACAGGTGGCCAGTCTGTTCTTCTCTAAGAGAATGGCAAGTGCAGGCCCCGAACCCTAGTCCGACTGTGCTCATGACATTATGAGTGTTAACTCATGAGTCAAGTGTTATGCCTTCATATATTCTAGGCCATGGCATATGAGATGTGGCAGCCAGTTCCCTTTCTTGTGCCTCTCCACCCCAGACAAATCTCAATTCTTATGACCATTTTCATTTATGCAGCTTGGTCGACCCCCAGAGCCATACTGACCAGACAAAGAAATGCCTGCCTCTCCTGGGAATTGAACACTGTCTTGATAGTAAGCACATTAACTATTAAACCACCATGGCCCCAACCATGCATATACAGAGAGGAAGAAAAAACATCTTAATTTTAGGAGCCAGGCCCTTTTCTCTGAAGGCAGCCTTTTTCTCAGGAGCCAGCCCCTGTTCTCAGGAGCCAGCCCCTGTTCTCAGGAGCCAGCCCCTGTTCTCAGGAGCCAGCCCCTGTTCTCAGGAGCCAGCCCCTGTTCTCAGGAGCCAGCCCCTGTTCTCAGGAGCCAGTCTGTTCTCAGGAGCCAGCCTGTTCTCAGGAGCCAGTCCGTTCTCAGGAGCCAGCCCCTGTTCTTAGGAGCCAGCCCATTCTCAGGAGCCATCCCCTTTTCTCATGAGCTGGTCTGTTTTCAGGAGCCATGTCAATTTTAAAAACTGGAATTTGTCCCAAGGTGCACTGAACCCATAACCACCAGACCAGCATCTAGCCACCACCCTAAAGTGGCTCCGCAGGTCAATGTGGGAGCTTCATTATACCAGCTTTAGCTCAGCACTATCTGGCAGTATAAATCTCTGTAAAACAGACAGCCACCACCTTCTTCCTCTTCAAGGAGGGTGTGTAACTTCATCCTCTTTCAAGGAAAGTGCGTAACTTCTTCTTTCAGCGAGAGTGCGATGACGAACTCCTCTTTTGACGAGAGTGCATCACATCGTCCTCTTTTGACGAGAGTGCATAACTTCATACTCTTTCAAGGAGAGTGTGTAACTTCATCCTCTTTTGACGAGAGTAACTTTATCCTCTTTCGACAAGAGTGCATAACTTCATCCTCTTTCAACGAGTGTGTAACTCCGTCCTATTTCGACGAGAGTGCGTAACTTTGTCCTCTTTCAAGGAGAGTGTGTAACTTTACCTTCTTTCGACGAGAGAATCATACCAAGATATGCACCTCAAAGGCCAGCAACTCTGACTTCAGCATGCACTTGTACAGGGTTTACTTCCTCTAGACAAATTGCATCCGATATAACGGGTTCTGTCTACCCGTGGGCATGTTTTTCTTTTGTAACAATGTTGCCACGATAGTAGCCTTGTGGCCTACTCACTGCAATTTTCAACTCTTGCAAGATTTTTAGCATGCACATGGACACTTCTATTTATCAACATTATTCACAAAGACTAGAGATCTCGTGTCTCTCTATCCAAGAGATGGGGAAGGGGAGGGGTAGGGTATTATTAGATAACAATGGTTTTTGGGAGATTGTCCAGCCCTATGCTGGGATCATACCCGGTATTTTCACAGCCTGAGGTGGACACCATACTCTCTCAATAGCATCTTCCCTAAGTTGGGTAGGCTTGAGGGATGCCTTCAAGGTCCTAATTTCCAGCATCACAGGGTCATTCTTCTGTGTGGGAGACTCAGTGGTCAACTCTTAGGCATAAGATAGTCAAATGGTCAATCCTTTGGAACAAGATGGTCAAGTGGTCAATCCTTAGGCAAAAGATGATCAAGAGGTGAATCCTTACACAAAAGATGGTCAAGTGGTGAATCCTTTGGCACAAGATGGTCAATACTTTGGCACAAGATGGTCAAGTGGTCAATACTTTGGCACAAGATGGTCAAGTGGTCAATCCTTAGGCACAAGATGGTCAAGTGGTCAATCCTTAGGCAAAAGATGGTCAAGTTGTCAATCTTTACACAAAAGATGGTCAAGTGGTTAATCCTTAGGCAAAAGATGGTCAAGTGGTCAATCCTTAGGCAAAAGATGGTGCCTGTTTGTACCTTTGAGTTAGTGAATGTTTGAGTAACAATAAGTGTGATAATATCGACAAACAAATTGAAAATTTGCAATTAAATATATGTTTGCTTGAAAACAAGAAATATGGATGACTTTTCTTCATAAATAAGGCTTTAATGTGGCTGGTTAGACAGTATTAAGACAGATGCATTTGCATTCAGGCCATCTGAGACATGAAAAAAGGCTTGCTAAGGACTAAGATATCTCTACAGTAGTTTACAGACTTTCAGAGGATATGGCTAAAACTCAGGATTCTGAGGAAAGACAGGTACATAATAATCAGACTGCTACTGGTACCATTAATAAAGGGATTCTTTGCTAGCTGTTGCAGATGAGGACGGAGCATATATGAATTAAATGAATTATATGGGAATGTTCAGAGTGACGTTTTGTGGGTTCTTGACTCAAGTCCCCCTCTCCAAGTTCTGAACTTAGGTGTACAGGCACTTAAATTCACTTGTCCATGATTCAGAACATAGATTGGCTGAGATTAGGCCTTAACTGAGTATTTTAATTTTACCTTCCGGCTTACCTGCCTTCAGATATTTTTTTTTAAAGTGAATTGAAATTCATTGTCAATAAACTCCGACCCAGAAGAAAAGAAGGAACGGTATCAACTATAACGTTTTTACACGATTTCCCATTTGGCGGAATTAATGTTCTTCCCCTTCCCAACAAAAAACGACACCGATAAAGTTAACAAGTGGGTACAGTCCATCAATGGAATCTTAATATAATATAAATATAGAATAGATTTCAATTTTCATTTAGATTTGGATGAATGAGTGAAGCCATGACAGTTGAGTCTTGTGTAGGTGTCTCTTAACGAGGTTAAATATAATTTGCAACAAAAGCCACAAATATACATGCCTTTTGGAAACACGACGATATAAACCAGGTCTGCCCAATCGGTATCAGGTGGGTACAAACGCCCATCTGACAATCTAATTCCTCGAAGAGTGCCCGTTTCATGATTTCGGTACTTCAAACCACAGGCCCCGGGGAACTGGGCCGACAACGTCGTCAACAGAAGCGTTCCATCGTCTTCACTGGGTAACTCCATAGGTTCGTCGCCCTCATTCTCCGCTACGTGAATATACTGGTTCATTGTTCCTGGGTGTCAGGAACACCAGTTCCTCAAGGAAAAGTTCCTACTTGAGGAAATCGTTTACCCGCCGAGCTCCCCGAGGTCTAGCGTAAGAAAATGGCTGCCTGTAGCGCTTAGCAAGGGCTCATGGGAAAACAAATGAAAACTGTAAACAGTTTATAAAATAATTAAAACGCATTTTTGTTAATTTTGTAAATTTATATATGATGTAAGTTGTAAATTTTAGTTTCACTATGAGAAAATATACGTCTTGTGGATAGTTTACTGTTCGGGTGAAGTCGGAAAGCATCGAGTAAGCATGATGCGCATGCGTTATCGTTAATAACATACTTAACATAATTTATTTCCGCCAGTAGGTGGGAAGTGGCCATTACCCAAAATTATGGAAGAAAATCCAAGGACGGGTTTGCTTTCTTTGATTATATAACCGCAAACACTGCGCTGCAAGCAAGGGCATGGGTGCTCCGTCTCCATGAGCGGACATTTGAAAGCAGATATGTACTCAATACGCAACACTCTTTGTGTACACGGGTGTCCCGTTGACCTCTTGTGTACTCTTCCCGCCCTGTCAGGAATGAATGAATGTTACTGTTATGGATGAGATGAGACGGGTTGAGTCAGCCTGCAACACAATAATCAATATTCGTGATATTCCCATACGCGCTCCGTCCTCATCTTCTACAGCCAGCGAAGAGTTCCAATACTAATGGTACCAGCTGATTATGTGGGGATAAAATGGTATTTTATAAATAGTTCGTGGTGATAAAACTATTCTGAAATATATTGAAAGTGGTTGTTTTCAAGTGAGATGAACAAGCATATTTTCTAGAACCTGTAGTCCTCTTCTTCTTCTTTCTTTCTGTCATTGATTCATTATCTCATTCTCAGTCGTCTTCTTCATTCTTTCTTTCATTATCTTCTACTTCATTCTTTCTTTTTTTCATTATCTCCTTCCCCGTCTTCTTTCTTTCTTTCTTTCTTTCTTTCTTTCTTTCATTATCTCCTCCTCCTTTTCCTCGTTCTTCTTCGTCTTCTTCTTCTTCTTCTTCTTCTTCTTCTTCTTCTTCTTCTTCTTCTTCTTCTTCTTCTTCTTCTTCTTCTGTTCTTTCTTTCTTTTCTTTCTTTCTTTCAGTCTTTCTTTCTTTCTTTCTGTCTGTCTTTCTTTCTTTCTTTCTTTCTTCTTCTGCTGTATTATCTAGAATGCTTCTTCTTCTTTCTTTCTTTCTTTCTTTCTTTCTTTCTTTCTTTCATTCTTTCTTTCTTCTTTCCCCTTTCTTTCTTACTTTCTCCGTCTTCTTTCTCTCTTTCTTTTTCTTCTTTTATATTATCCAGAACCTGTCTTTCTATTCTTCTTCTTCTTCTTCTTCTTCTTCTTCTTCTTCTTCTTCTTCTTCTTCTTCTTCTTCTTCTTCTTCTTCTTTTAACCCCAAAATTCGGATTGGTTCACCTGATGGCGTTGGACACTGGTAATGAGGAAAGCGGGGAGCTAACACCTCGCGCAAAACATCAGCCCATTGCACTCACCACGCGTGGACTATTCTCATGTTCAAAGCGAGCGATATAAATCCACTCTTCATCTCCGTAGACACGTGTAACTATGACCCGAGTAATGACTGTAGTCTCCGATCCTGTAACTGCTAAATGCTTTTTCCGCACATGCAAAAATGTTCACGAACAATTTAAACACATCAACAAAGCGTCCCCCACCCCTCCCGCCCCGCCTCCCCGCCCCCGTTTCTTTCTCTCTTTATCTCCTTCTCCGTGTCCTTTCTTTCTTTCTTTCTTTTTTCTTCTGCTATATAATCTAGAACTCTTCTTCTTCTTCTTCTTCTTCTTCTTCTTCTTCTTCTTCTTCTTCTTCTTCTTCTTCTTCTTCTTCTTCTTCTTCTTCTTCTTCTTCTTCTTCTTTCTTTCTTTCTTTCTTTCGTTTTCTTCTTCTATCTTACTGCCTTCTTCTTCTTCTTCTTCTTCTTCTTCTTCTTCTTCTTCTTCTTCTTCTTCTTCTTCTTCTTCTTCTTCTTCTTCTTCTTCTTCTTCTTCTTCTTCTTCTTTTCTTTCTCTCTCTCTCTCTCTCTCTCTCTCTCTCTCTCTCTCTCTCTCTCTCTCTCTCTCTCTCTCTCTCTCTCTCGTTTTCTTCTTCTGTATTATTGCCTTCTTCTTCTTCTTCTTCTTCTTCTTCTTCTTCTTCTTCTTCTTCTTCTTCTTCTTCTTCTTCTTCTTCTTCTTCTTCTTCTTCTTCTTCTTCTTCTTTTATTTAACAGAAGTCGGAGTGTCTTGGCCTGATTGCGGGGTACGCTGGTAATGGTGAAAGCTAAAAGCTAACACCTCACGCAAAACATCAGCCCATTGCATTCACTAATAGTACTGGCACGTGTGGACTACTCTCGAATTCAAAGCGAGTAATATAAATCCACTCTTCATCTCCATAGACACGTGTTACTATGATAGGAGTATTTGATTGTAGTCTCCAATTGTACAATGGCTAACTGCTTTCCCACACACGCAGAAACTTAGAATTTATCGTGGCGGACTTTTGTGTTGGCATTCTGGCAGCGGCCTCATGCATAGTATGCCTGTGCTGGCTGTTTGTTTGTCAAGATTTTTAACATGGGGCAGTGAGGAGCATTCTGTGTGATATTCACTATCACAGAAACGGAGCATTATGGGGACGACCTGTTGCCATGAGTTTGGAACCGCGACTAACCAACCAACCAACCAACCAACTAAGTTACTAACTAACTAACTAACTAACTAACTAACATACAGAAATGTTCACGAACAGATTAAACTACTAACTAACTAACTAACTAACTAACTAATTAACTAACATGCAGAAATGTTCACGAACAGATTAAACAAATCAACATATTCCACAGAATCAAAAGGTAAGGAAAAGACGATGGCGAATGTTGGGGCATACTTGTACATTGGAAAACCCCGATAATAGTACGCTAGAAGATGTATAAATAGTGTAGAATAGTATGACTAAGAGAAAGGGATGGATGTAACTGTGGGACTGGTAAAACTACAGCAAAAACGTTTATTCCAGAAATGTCCAACACATGCAGAGCAGAGACTATTATTTTGCATTACGCAGTTTCATTTGATTCTCATTGCAACATACGCCTGTGAGATCTGGACACTTACTAAACAAGCTCAACAGCTCATAAATGCATTTGAATATAAATGTTATAGACGAGTTCTAAGAATATCTTGGGTAAAGAAAAGAACAAATGCATCCATACTTCACGAGCTGAATATTGAAGAAGGTTGGCTATTAAAGACGATAAAACAAAGAAAATTGAAATATTTTGGTCACTTGAAACGAAAGGAAAGTTTGGAGAGAACAATAAAGGAGGGGTATGCCTGGGAAGAGAGGAAGAGGAAGGCGAAAGAGAAGATGGGTGCAGGATGTGGCGGATGATCTCCAGATGGGTGTATCGGACGCGGGACATCTTGCTTATGATCGAGAGATTTTCCGCAAAGGACATGCTACTGAATGAATGAGTTCCATTTGAAGACAAACTCTAAGGAGATGTCAACAAGCTAATGTTGACTACTGATTGGGGGAGGGGAGATGTGTCTGGAGGTGTAGGACAAATGAAAGGAAGAAGTCATCAGCTCATCTTGTTCCTCTTGTACCTGGCGGTGTCGAGGTGTAGCATAAATAACGGGAGAGTGCCCGTCCATAATCTCATCTTGTTCCTCTTGTAGCTGGCGGTGTCGAGGTGAAACATAAACAGCGGGAGAGTGCCCGTCCATAATCTCATCTTGTTCCTCTTGTAGCTGGCGGTGTCGAGGTGAAACATAAACAGCGGGAGAGTGCCCGTCCATAATCTCATCTTGTTCCTCTTGTAGCTGGCGGTGTCGAGGTGAAACATAAACAGCGGGAGAGTGCCCGTCCATAATCTCATCTTGTTCCTCTTGTAGCTGGCGGTTTCGAGGTGAAACATAAACAGCGGGAGAGTGCCCGTCCATAATCTCATCTTGTTCCTCTTGTAGCTGGCGGTGTCGAGGTGTAGCATAAACAGCGGGAGAATGCCCGTCCATAATCTCATCTTGTTCCTCTTGTACCTGGCGGTGTCGAGGTGTAGCATAAATAACGGGAGAGTGCCCGTCCATAATCTCATCTTGTTCCTCTTGTAGCTGGCGGTGTCGAGGTGAAACATAAACAGCGGGAGAGTGCCTGTTTAAGGGCTTCTTACATCGAGATTCCCACGGACTTTGTTATTCCCTCTATCCATTGATTGCATAGTCGGCCTCTTCTTCTGGTTACATTTGGTCTGTACATCATCGCTGGATCTTCTTCTTTCGTTCGTTTGACATTCGTTTATATCTGCAACGTTACCTCTTGTATGAACTTCACGGTTCTCTCTCTTTCTCTCTATCTCCCTCCCCCACCCCACCCCTATTCGCAAACCCCTACTCCCCCCCCCCACTAGTAGACATGTTTCATCATTTCATCATATTTTTGCCACATTAAGAGAAAACAAAACTGGAACCCGCTGTGACAACCGAAAATATGTGTGGAAAGAGAGATAGAGGAAGACAGCGTGAGAAGATTCTTAACAGTCTTGTGTCATGGTACGGAAGGCAATCAAAACACGAAATAACCCATACCGTCGTAGATCCCAATTTGTGGAGAGGCATGATCGCCCACGCCAGCCGACAAGGCACTGGATAATGGTGATGAGATATTTTTCATAGCGTATTTGGGCGGCATCCTGATTGCTATGGTGCACCTCCTGACTGGTTGCCTCCGTCGTCAACACGTTTCTGTTGTTAGGTAGACTGTGGTCTTTCTCCAGCTGCTAGCTCCATTTCTATTAGAGATTATTTCTAATAAAGTATTTTTTTTTTTTTTGCTGTTTTTTTCAAGAGCTGCAAAAGCCAAAAAAAAAAAAAAAAAGGACGACTTTAAGAAAGGTTTTTTTTTTTTTTTAAAAACCTTTTTCTTAAGTTTGTTGCACATCGTTTACAGGACGTAGCAGTCAAATCCAGACTATTTTGGCTGGTTGTGATTCCTGGGCAAGTTTACGTTCAGTAGTTTGTCATTGTTTTCTGAAAGACTGGAACTCATAACACTGTATGAAAACGAACGCAAGGTAGTCTGCTTCCATATCTCCCGCAGTTGTGCTTCGAACGCGATTTGCGGGATTACGAATTGCAGTCGTAACTCCCTCACATTGAGCCGGCGAACTACTGAAAGTAAACTTGCCCAGGAATCACACCCAGCCAACAAATGCTGGATAACATCCAATATTCGGCGCTAACAGAAAGCAGGTAGTTCCATCAACTTTATTCATCCATCCATCATGTGCCATGCCGATAAGCGTGGGCGGTCATGTTCTACCATCTCACTCGACTACCAGAGTCGTGGATCAGTTCTGTGTTCCTGTCTCGACCATGCCACGTGGCCAAGCCGTCCAGGTATTTACTTCTGGTCTTACCCTTGGTCTCTTCCCTTCGATCTTGCCAGTCGTCACCAAGTTCTCTAAGTCATTTCTTCTCATAACATGCCCAAATAATTTTGACTGTCTACGTCTAATGCAGTGTTTCCCAACGTGGGGCCCACGCCCCACAGGGGGGCAATTTTACTGTTAAGGGGGGCAATTCGAAAATGGAAGAAATCGGCTGAATATAACAAAACGGGGAGACTTGAGACTGAAGTTAACTAAACTGGAACCTGACATAAGATCTCTTTTCAGCAAGCATCAAGCTCAAGGATCTCACTAAATTTAAATAATAAATAATTACTAATAATTAAAATAATATAGAAAAATCTTTCATTAAAATTATTTTGTACTTGAATTTCCAGTTCTCCATTATATATGTTTTGAAAATTTACTTACTGTGTTTGCTCAATAATTACCTAGTGATTTCTTCCTAAAACCTATCATTCAAGTTTCTTTAGTGAACATTTCAATTTTTGAATATTAAAAATAATGTATATGTTGAGGGGGGGGGGGGGGGCGGGGGAGGGGGGCAATATGAATTTTAGAAAGGCTTAAGTGGGGCATGGCACAAAAAAGGTTGGGAAACACTGGTCTAATGTCTCTAATCAGTTTACGATCTTCGTTTGTTTCTTGAAGGTTTTGTTCATTGGTTTTTCTGTCTGTCCATGGTATTCTTTGCATTTTCCTCAGAAACCACTTTTCCACAGCCATCAGCTGTTTTTCAGCTTGACTGCTTATTGTCCACGCTTCACACCCATACAAAAGTATAGGTTCTATGTAGCACTTTAACACTCTTTTTCTCGTTTCAATTGATATCTTTTTATTGGTCAGTATGTTTTTCATCTTGTAAACGGTTACCTCCGCAATGGCAATTCTTGTTCTAATCTCTTCAAGGCATGTCCCATCAGATGTTATGACTGTGCCGAGATAACTGTATCGATTCATTTGCCTAAGAATATGCCCATTTACTCGTATATCACATTGTGGTATTTCCTTCTTCCCAGTGACTATCATAATATGTCTTCTTAATATTCAGTTCTAACCCTAGTTGTTCACTGTGTGCAGCAATCGCATCTACTAAATTTTGCAGGCCCAGTTCATTGTCTGCAATCAATACTGTATCATCTGCTGTATATCTAATGTTATTGATGTATCGTTCCCCAATCTTGATTCCTTACATATCTTCTATATTTCTGAAAATATTTTCACTGTACAGGAAAAAAAGATCTGGAGCCATTACACATCCCTGTCTCACACCTCTCTTAATAGGCTGATATTGACCTACATCGTTATCAATTCTGATGGCAGCTTGTTGTTTCCAATATATGTTGTTTTTTACAAGTCTAAGGTCTTTTCCATCAATTTGTAGATCTTCAAGTATCCTTATCATGTCGACATGTCTCACTTTATCGAAAGCCTTTGTGTAGTCAATAAAGCAGATCTTTGTTTACTTCTATAGAAAGTTCAATTACCATTCTCAGTAGGCCTATATACACAGCATTTACTGTGGCCATGCTTTCTACAAATCCACATTGTTCTTCTCCTATTTCGTGTTGAATTTTCTTCCTAACTCCTTGCATGCTAATTCTCAGCAGAATCTTCGTGATGTGGCTCATTATACTAATTGATCGATGTTGATCGCATTCCAAGGCTCCCGATTTCTTCGGGATTGCAATAAATATAGAATTACATTATTCAGGAGGTATATCTCCAGTATCGTATATTGTGTTCAGCAGTCTGGTGACTTGGTCTATTCCATATTCTTCTAAGGCATTGATCATTTCTATTGTGATGTTATCTGTACCTGGGGTCTTGCCAGTTTTTATATGGTTAATAGCATTCTGAACTTCCATCTTCAAAATTGATGGTCCTTCATTATTATTCTGATGATCATATTGTTCTTCTCTTGTATCAACATAAAGGTCTTTCACATAATCTGACCTTTTTCTATTATGATTTTGCCATCTTTGGTTTTTAGGCAACCCGCTGATGTGTGTGTTATTTTGTTAGTGATGTCATTAATTCTTTTGTGCATTAATTTGGTATTCAGGGTGTTGTATTGGTTTCAATTTCCTTACAATTTTCCTCTAGCCATGTTTCATAGCTTCCTAATTTTCCTGTGAATCTCTTCATATTTTTCCTTGTTATTTTTGTTATTTCTTCTTACTTCCATGAGTTTTAAGATGTCTTCCGTCATCCATTTCTTTCGTCCTATTATGTTTATTTTTGGGATGGTTTTGGGATGGCTGTTTCTTTATACAGTACTGTCACAAAAATAAAACACCGCGTTTAACCAGTTGATTACTATAGAGACTTTCTGATTAACCGGCCTATCTGCAAAGCCAAAACTATTTTAACTAACAGAAAAAACAAATTGGATGTCAAAATCCCCAGGACGGTCAAAAGTTGCAGCTGCACGTGTTTACATGGGGTCGACAAAATGGGAACATTTGGAAGTGAGTGAGATGAATCTATACACCACTTTGACAGTTCATAAACAGGTCGGATTTGAGCGGAAGTACTCAGCTCGGGAGAAAACAGTCCGTCTGTCATTTAGAGTTTCCGGACATCACGCGGATTGGCGGCGTGTTGTGAAAACTGTTGTTGGGATCATACAGGAACTCGCTAGCTTGTTGTGGGAGTCAACAAGTGATGACAACTCTGACATTGATTGAACCAGGGAGGATAGATTCTTGACAATGGATGATATGCCCAAATAACACCTGTGTGAACATAAAGAATACCGCCACGTGACCAATCTTAGGCTGTTTGAAAACCCTGATTTGGGGACAATGAGTGTTGACCAAAACCGTGGATTAGGATGGACGTGTTTGTGGGAGAGCTCTACAGTGTTAGATTAATTTAAAATTAACTAGCATGTGTCGTTATGGCAAAGTGTAGCAGCCATCCCGGAATGAGGCGGTTTTGCATAAGGTAGTCAATATAGTCTATTTAGGCCTAATTAATATAGGCAGTAGTCTTGTTAAAACTAGAGTGTGATGATTAGCACTGTTAGTTGAAAACTAGTTAGAGTAGTGAAGTGATAATTGGCTCTGCTAGGATGAATAGGATAGTGGGGGGATCTTTCAATGGTTTGCCCACTGAAGTTGTGCACTCTGTTTATGGGTCTTTCCTTGTCATCGCCTGATTCGGAAGTAGGTGAGGAACTAATATGCTCTATGACAGAGTTTAGTTAGCTGTAAAATAACTGAGCAAGGCAATGGGCTTACACTCAGCCGGTAGGATCAGTGACTAGTACTATCACAAGATGTGTTGTTTCTCTCACAGGTTCCATACCAGTTACGAGGAAGTTCAACACTGGGTTTGATGAAGTGCAACTTCAATTAGACATAACACCAGTTGGACACTCAAATGTTTCTTACTAAAAAGAAATAACGTCCCAGAAGAAAGATGGTATTATGTTTACGCTGGACTCATAATCAGGAGGGTTCACCATAACATGACTCAGAAGAGCCAACCAATATGACGGTTCCTGCGTGTTAAGGTTCACCTAAGATGGGTGATGATTGTTGATGCATCACACAGCATAAGAACATTAGTACCTAAACAAGAACATTAAAATATAATAGTCACATGGTGTGATATATTCTAGTGAAATAGTTCAAAAGACATGATACCTGAACCTAGATAGACACTAGTTAGGTTCAAGTAGATTAACAATAACAGTGATACCTAAATACTCACTACAAAGGATTTGTGCATTCTTTAAGAACGATAGGAAATTATGTGCATTGGGCAACCAGTCCATGATCAGCTGTAATTTACAAACAGTATCTATTTCGGATGATCAGGAAGATGGATTACCAGGTAGCTACAGATGACAGTCGGTGTCCAGCAGGAGAGATACAGTACCGGGTGAGGTGGACTTGTTCTGACTTAACGTGCTGTGGTGTGTCCTTGCAAGGATGAACTGACTATGCTATTATCTGAGAGTCCGATCCTACACACATTATAGAACACATCACACATTTTCTTCGCATACACGTCTCATATACGTTACACTTTTCTTTTAATAAATTAATCTGTATTAATTTTTAGAAGCAAGAGTTGTTGAATATGTTGCGTGGGGAGGAATGAGAGGAGGCATAGTACGACAGTGAGAGAGTGATAGGAAAAGGTGTCCACGGGCTGATGGAGTGTGTTGGACGGAAGCTGGTGGATTCTCCAGGATATTGATAGGAAAGAGAAAAATTATAATGTGGGTGTTGACTCCCCTCACTCCAGCGACGACACTTTAAAGGAAGACACGACAAGTACCTCAATCATATACAGTATAATAAGACTTTAACACGTATAGAACCAAATGGGAACCAGAGCATCCAGGCCACCAGAAAGATGATGCATATTACAATCTCGACCGAAGAGAACAAGTAGCAATCTTCAGACTCCGCACAGGACATAACAGGCTGAAATACCACTTGTTCAATAAACTAAAGATAGGAGATACCGAAGAATGTAATTGTGGAACTGGTAAAATGACAGCTAAACATTTGCTGCAGGAGTGCCCAATATATGCAGAACAGAGAAAGATATTTTGGCCCACACCTGCTTCATTTGAGGACAAGCTCTATGGAGATATCAACAAGCTCAAGTTGACCGCAGCTTACTTTAACAACATTCAGGTTTACATCTAAAGGTGCCCGAAGAAGTACTTAGACTGCAACACTTCATACCACAGGTATGTCGGTAACAAAAGCGTCCCGAGGCATAGAATGGATTATTGCTTGGCTAGCAAATCCATTACGTGGAAAGTCCAAATCAAAAGCTCATTGTGTGGGCGTCATCAAAGATGGAAAAAGTGTCCCAATGGCACGAAATGGAATATTGCTTGGATGGCAAATCCATTACGTGAAAAGTCCGAATCGAAAGCTCACTGTGTGGATGTCATCTGCAGACTGCATTCTTCTGGTTTCCGGAGGAACAGCCTGTGATGAACGGAAGGCTCAATATACGGAAGTGAGGCTAAGCAGCCATGTGCAGGACGTGACGATTCCTTGGGTGAGCCCAGTACCAAAGCGCTATGTGTCGGCTCTGCAATTATGGAAGCCTCCTTGGATGGCGGGGAATGCCCATGGTCTGCCCCTGCCTTCCTTTGAGGGCTGACCAGGATGTCTTCTGCTGTTCTAAATGGGCCAGCTGGGATGGGGAATAACACCATAACAGTGAGAGTCAAACGTCTTACAAAACCCCCGGGAAAGTTAACCTGGTCATCAGTTGCACACAGAAGTCGGATGTGTTGGCCTAACGGTGCAAGAACGCAGGTCTGATGTAAACAGGCACAACGCAATCACGCCCGAAAAAGAAAGAAAAAAAAACTCCAGATGAACGCAGAAGAAAAAGAAAGGCAACAGGGCCAGGTTCTATACTGGCGAAGACCTACTAACACGTCCTAGTCGTGTATCCCGGACAACAGGTCCCTTCGGGGTCTTGGCTAACGTAGCAGGATCGCTGATTCCTCCGAAGTCGGAGAGTATCTGCCTGCACAGCGAGGAACCACCAGTCTGCACACCAATAAGTCAGACAGGGAACTACGGATACTCACGCAAACCTCAGGTCCTGTATGACATCACACTGATAGTTGACAACAGGATGTCTTCATCCGACATGCAGAACATCACGCTGGAGTTCACAACCAGCGAACGCAAGCAAGCAGAAGACTTTCACTTTGTAAGGGGGAACACGCATAATATTCTTACTGAATTAAATTATTATCTAATTGTTTCCCTTTGTTCGTTGTTATTATTGTTGATATTATTATTACTAATTATTATTATTAGTCTCCTTTTGAAGTTACTAAGAAATCATCATCATAATCATCCTCAAAGGCAATCTCAAACACTGAAGCTTGGCTGTAATGAGTCTTCATCAATCTCGACCAGTCTTCATTATTATCATATCTCCCCCCCCTCAATCCCCCCCCCCTAATTTCTTCTTCATCATGTTAATAATAATAATAATAATAATAATAATAATAATAATAATAATCTTCTTCTTCTTCTTCTTCTTCTTCTTCTTCTTCTTCTTCTTCTTCTTCTTCTTCTTCTTCTTCTTCTTCATTACGTTAATATTAATAATAATTTTCTTCCTCTTCTTCTTCATCACGTTAATTATAATAACAATAATCTTCTCCCTCTTCTTTCTTTTTCCTTTTCTACTTCTTCATCACGTTAATAATAATTATAATCTGTTTCTTATTTTTCTTCTTCCTCATAATAATGATAATAAAAATAAAAAGAAGAATGTTTTTTGCGCATGCTCGACTTGAACTCGAGCTTAGTTTGTACGCACTACTTCTAGTAGCACTGGATTGAATTTTGCCTGTGGATTAGCTTTCCCTATTACCAGTGTACCTCGCCATCAGACGATTCACACCGACTTCAGAGGTATTTGTAATTTACGTCCCCAAATAAATAACGAGAAGTCAACATTTTAGTCCAACTAACCGGTGTAGGGATTTAACCCGCTAGCTCAGCATCAGCACACCGGATGTTTAAGAACGATCGGGCTTATCAATTAGGCCATGTTAATCTGCGTGCTAATTTAGTTAGAAGTTAAGAGAAATGTTGCTTAATGATGTCAGGCGGGAAAACGGAGACATATTATCAATAGAGCTGATATGTAACACGAAACGAGAAAAAGAGTGTTGAGGTGCTACATAGAGCAAGTGCTTTTGTATGGATGTGAAGCTTGGACAAGGAGCAGTTGTGGGGCACTAAAGAAAGTAACAGGTGACGAA